>CM030370.1:59096677-59696677 GCA_003604175.2 Clonorchis sinensis
ATTATTATTATTCGAAATACGGTTTCGGAGAAAATTGTAGTGTGATCTAAAGATAGGTCCTTTTGTTCGCATGTGTCCTTCAGGTGAATGGATGCTGCCGAAAGAAAAGGACGAACCAGACACGAGAAGCTTGATCGAAAACCTAGATCCTGTGTATCAATCCGTGATTCCGTGAAATGAAAACCGAAATATCCTGCATTGCCTGTATCCTTCGGATTCATGCACGGATTCACGGATCGATACGCAGGATCAAAGATTTCACCAAACTTTCCCGGGTCTGTCTTGTTCTTGTCGTTCAGCGGCTGTTGTTTGCCTGAAGGACGCAAGTGGAAAAATGGTGTAGCACTGCTCTCTAAGTTTTCAGTGCGGGACAGTATGTTTGTTAAATGTCTAATAGTGTTTTGAAATCGATTCCAATGGGAGCGTTGATAACCGTCTGAGGAAGGTTATTCCATGCAGCTACTAACCTAACTGAGAGAGAATTTTGCATAATAAAAATGTACGCTCTGAGCTTAATGTCTCCTTAACATGTTCTTGCCGTGTGTTTGCTGGATCAACGGAGAAAAGCCTGTTGGCCACGCCTTGTTCAAACAGGGCATAAGTAAGAATATGGTCCCCTTGGAGGCGACAATATTCCAGGAGAAATAAGTCAAGCACCGAGAGACGCGTTTCGTAGTCCACGGACTTGGGGCCGGCAACCATTTTTCAAGCGGCTCGCTGGACACGCTCCGCTATGAGGATTACGTCTTTCGTGCTCCTGAGTAGACAACCGGGTTGGCATATTCAAGGAGCGGTCTGACATAGGCCCCATAGAGTATTTGGAAGTCCGTGCGAAATGTACGAGAGGAGGTACGCCGAATCATCCGTAGAACAGCGAATGCCCTCTGAGCCGATTTCTCAAGGTGCAGTGAGAGGACAGGTTTGGAGAGAGCCAGACCCAAATCCTTTTTGCATCTATCCTCGTGATGTCTTCTGGTCCTTTCTCACCATGCATGACAAAGAGTTCGCTGAGTCTCCTCCAAATGACATATGGACACACTTTTGGTCATTCAGAGGAAGGTGCCAGTCCAACGACCACTGCTTTGCAGCGTCTACATCAATTTGGAGGGCACTGGCATTGGAACTCCACGATTTCAAGTCGTCCGCAAAAGTAGACATGGACTTGAAAGAACCTCTGGAAGGTCATTGACGTATATCAGAAACAGCAAAGGTCCCAAAACGGAGCCCTGAGGAACTCAATGGAGCCGGCGCCGCAGAAAGTAGGTCGAGCCTACTTTCACTCGAAATGATCTGTCTGATAGGACTGCCTTGATTCAGTGTAGAATTTTCCCTTGAGGTCCGTAAGACTCGAGTTTGTGGAGCAGCGAGACGTGTGGGATTTCATCAAATGCTTTTGAGAAGTCGAAAAATATGGCATCCAATATGAGTCCCTCGTCCTTGACCTGAGTTAAGCTGTCCATAAATACGAGCGTGTCCGACACGCGAAACGCGCGGGAGAAATACGTGTTGTACCGGAGATATCAAGTTGTTGGAAGTGAGTTATCTAGGATGCGTTCCCTCACCTTGCATGGCACGCTAGTGAGGCTTATAAGCCTGTAGCTGCCAGGTGATAGTCGGTCCAGTTTTGTAGATTGTCGTGACAATCGCTTCCTAAGCAGAGGGAAGATGGCCTTTGTCAAGCCACTGACGACCCTAGCTTGAAATGAGTTTCCAGTGTAAACGACGTTTCATTCAGTAACCTTGGATAGACTTCACCAGGCCAACGCGCAGAATGGGTTGACCTTGTGCAGGAGTTGACGAATGTCATCCACTGTAAAGACCAAGTCGGTTAGAGACCGTTCGTAGTTACGCCTTGACAAGGATGGATATGACAAGGACGTTAGGACTGAATGTAGACCTGCGTAGTGATCTATGTGGAACTCAGATACCATTATTGGGCCACTCGCGGGTTCGTTCCTGTTTCAGGAGAACGCGGATGGCTTATTTCTGCGGCGATGTCTCGTATATTTGAACAGCACCCTTCTGTTTTCCGCGCGGGTCGGAATGGTGGCTTATTATTATATTCATCTGGTGGATTGCTGATTAACAGAGGTTCCGCATTTTACGAAATGCTCAGCTCATCTTTTCGCCTCCTGTAGTCAACTTTTTGAAAAATAGTTGTGACCTCTTTTCAGAAGACGCCGAATCCTTTTGGGTAGCTTGCGGCTCATCCGACTGCTTGCTGGTTTCTTGGGACGAACCTCGCGTCAGCCTCGTGAACTTTCTGGACAATGGTCCTATATAAATCTTTCACTGAAGCTGGTCCCAGTTTAACTTGTTCAAGAAAGATGCGCATTCCTGAATCGCCTGCATGGCCGATGTTTCTAATCCACATTTGGGGTTCAGAATTTCTGGCCTATCGGATGGAAACAAGAATCAGCACACAGTGATCATTATGTCACAGTACAGCCCTAATTACAACATGATAAACGAGATGTTTCTCTTGCTGATAGCCAAACACAGCAGGATGGTGAATGGCCCGCGTGGTATCTGATGGGTGCAATGACATGTTTAGTCCAAGCGCTCTGTTGGACGACTTTGGGCAGCGCCGCTGCAAAAATTCCGCTTCATCCGACGCGCCTTAGCTCCATCCAGGGGGCTGCTAAAGCGTTGAACTCACCTATTAGAAGGAAATGATTGAAGTGGTAGCTGGAGGAGAGTTCCTCAAAGGTTCATATGAGGAATTGGCCATCTTCCGGTGGACTCGAGGGGCAACGGTAGGTCATACCTAGAAGAAAATATTGGACCCGAGCAGCGGGACTTGAATTCACACTGCATCGCAAAAGGGTGCGTCAACGGTACCAGAGAGGACAATCGGGCTGGACAGGAGCGCATGTAAGTAGAAAGCAACCCCACCAGCCCACCCTCGTTCCAAATCAGTACGAAAAACAGAGTAGCCGTCTGTCAAGATCTCCGCGTCAGAGACACCTGGTTTGAGCCAGTTCTCTGTGAGCGCGATTATTGTGGGCTGTTCAGGACAAACTGACTGTTTAACATCGCAAAGTTCGTTGAATATGCTGAGGCAGTTTGTGGACAAGCATTACAAGGCTGTTGGTGCCTCTGAAGGTGGGGAGTCGAGAGTTGTGTAACCAGAGAGGTTAGCGGACTTAATAGCTGTACAGGGGTTTGAGTCAAAGGCCCCGAAGCGGCTTCTGAGGCATACTTGTCTACATCCTCGCTTGGTGGTTCGACGGCAGCTTTCCATTTGCGAGGTTTTTCCGCCCGGGGGAGCCCGGTTTGCGCGAGCCTTTAACCTTTGGAGGACGGAGTTTTTTCCCCGTGGGCAAAAATGTTGAGCTCTGCTATTTGTAGTACGTTTAATACCGCCCCTTTGACGACCATATTTTCTGTTGTTCAAGGATTTGGAGCAACCTTGCCTCTGTTTGGTCTTTTGGGCATCTTGGCACGGTTTAATCAGAAAGGTGTCTCTGTGAGTCCCTGAGCGCTTGGTGGCAGCACCGAGAAATAGTTCTTTTGGTGGTGCACCCATGAGGCTGGTTTTCGCACACGACTGCACCTTGAAGCCAGCCAGCAGTGTTCTGATTTAACGAATCGTATGTGGCTTGTTTGGCTGCAGTCGACTTACTTTCATGCTCGTATGGACATCCGATTCACCCGAAATCAGCGTGGCCAGCTGGGTTTGCGAGGGGCTCTCCGGTTCGCTGTGGTCAGGTTTGAAGCTTTGACTGTCGGGGTCCTGGGCGACAACTGTGTCCACAATCAAAGAGGTCACTTTTGACGGAGTAAAGCTGGAGATTGGCAGTTTCACAGCCTCAGTGGTTGTACGGTTCTCGCAGCATTCTCTGATGTCGACGCCAGCACATGTGGTTGGTATGCCGGTAGGTTTCGCCACTTGACTCCGCTCGTCTGACCCAGTCAAGCGCAGAAGTTGTGACTTAAGTGTGGAGTTCCCTGCTCCACCTTTGTGTTCTGTCATTACCCCTCGCCCCAAAGCCACACTAATTCATGTATAGCTTCAAACCTTACGTTCAGACGACACACGGTCCTCCAAGACCACATGGTAGGGATACGCAGAGTTGCCCTCTCCTGTTAATGCGAAAGTCCCAATAACTTCTTCTACCAAAAGCACCGACCCCAGTGGACGTCTCTGTCACTCGTTACAGCCATAAGCCCCCAGACCTAACGTTCATCTTGGTTCCACCTCAACTACGAGGCAAGCTTGAACTAACCCGCTCGCCAGAAAAGCGCTTCTTTCCTGCCCCCTAGAACATTCTCTTTCCGTAATCCGGGAACCTCCCCGCATTCTATCCCCTATGTTTGCATGACCAGCGCGTGAATCCTCCCAGGCCAAAAGCCCCACCCCAGAGAGCCTCGTATTCCAAGCGTTTGATCGTTAATCTTGGATCATACCACCCTACATCTTCTTACTCCCCCCAGAGCTTCTATATGATTACCACTTTTGGCATCTACCTACCCCTCACTCAACCGCCTCCTTCTGTACCATGCCCTGCCTTTCCGCATCCCCTGGTCCCGACGTCAGGAAAAACGGCTCAGATAACAACCCTCCATTTATTTACATAGTCCTACGAAAGACCTGCTTTACCCCGTACCGAGCATCATACTTAACCACATCCAAGAGGTAAGAACCGATTTTCTTTCCATTCAACTGTCGACCTTCAGAGGTAATGGCATATCTATCGACTCCGAACGCATGCACGAAACCCGCGTTAAACTTATCCCAACCTATCCTTCCCAACTCCCATTGACGCCTCATTCCAACGCGAGTTATATTACCAACTGTCAACTCACCAAGACCGAATCCCCGTGAGTTTGTCAATAGCGGTGTCTTACGTGCTTCTTGCTGCTCAGACTTCACAAACTCAGATCCATCAGCACCACTGAGCGATCAAACCTAGTTTGTGTTCGCGGAGTTCGACGGACAGCAATTTTGCCCATATCTGATATGGTACATCGATGGCTGCAGAGAGCCACCTGTATTGCTTAGTGAATTAATTGCGACTGGATGCAAAATAGGAAATGAGTGCAAAATAACAGAGGCTACCACGTAAGTGTTATGTTAGTGTGAACTCTGTATATAGTTTGAACAGTGAAAGACGCCTTTCACGTACTTGCAGGAGGGAAAAACGAAACCAATTTCGAACGTACCGCGCTCTTTCGGGGGAATGTCTGGTTTGGTTTGTATTCTGTATCTGTCGATGAAAGCACGGCCTATACTCCAAGTAAAGATGCGTATGATAACGTATAAAGGGACAATTCGGAAAAAGAGATACCATTTACATGCACTATAAACCTATTGGTTGGTAACTTTTAAAGGCCGTCGGGTTAAAGTAACCAATCACACGAGGCAGGTTTGTACTGTCATTAAGCTTCCTTCTGGGCAGGAAATGTGGACCATCCCTCCGGATAGAATTGCCAAATATGAGGGGCTATTTGACCAGTTAAATCCAGTGGATGGAAGGCTAGATGGTACCAAATGCAAGGCAGTAAGTTGTTATGGTTGGGATACCTGGGTTAATGTCGTACGGTTGAAACCTTGGGGCGGGTTATATCCGTACCGTACGTTTACGTAATTCTCAGATGGCTTGACGTATTTCATACCATCTCCATCTCTCCCCTGTAACTATACAGCTATGCCGATGCCTGTGTTTGGACAAACCGTTAGCTACCGTCATCGTCCAGGCTGCCTGGCCGTGTTCCCCACATGTAGTGAATATCAAATCTGTGGCTGCTGTAGGTGAAGAAGCACAACAATCTACGTGGCTTCCAATCGTATGGCATACACCATCCCACGGCGCTTGCTCCAACTCGAACCGTACTCTGGGTTCGTTCTAGCGCGCGCCACACAGAGTGGTGTGTACTATCTGGTCGATAGAGCGGTGAATGACCCATATCATCTATTGACTTCGAGACCTTATTTTTCGAGTCCGAATTTGTTTTGAGGCAAAAATTAACCAAAATCCCAGCTCATGCCTCTGTAAAGAATATGCCCTCAATTGATGGTAGCCCACCGGACCGATCGACAGACTGAACGTCCAGGTGGTTGTGAGTAGTCATGTGCGGCCAAAATACATATCGCAGGGTTCCAAGAGCCTCGTATAACAGGTAACAGTAAGTGCCGTATTGTTGTGTGATCGTAAAACACAGACTCTGCGAGTGTCTTCAGGTTTTTGATCACCAATGTCTCAGAAGTGTTGCTGATGTCAGGTTGCGTCAGTGAATTTGTGACGAGGTTCCTGGAAAACGGGTACTTGCTTGTGCAGGCGTCTATTCAGTCGCGGAAAACATTCAGTACCCTCAGCTGCTGTGGCTCGGTCATGGTCTACACACGCCAAAACGTCTATTAAATTGGTATTGTTCTCCGAATGGTACGAACTGTAAGGTGGACAACGCGTGTTTTGGTAAAAGGTTGTGAAGTAGATTACGGTGAGTTCAGGTGTTGCTAGAGTGGTCCACCTTCTGTGAAGCCCATTGCATTTGGCTGAAGATATTGCTTATGATTGCCAGTAGCATTCGCGTTGTCACTTTCTCTCCAGATTGACTGAGCGTTTGGAAGTGTGTTCAGTTCGGTGCTTGTGTGTAGGATAGTACCAAATCCCCTACCCATCCACTTCGAGGCTTTAGGCATAGTTAAATATACTTCATGGTTGTACGACAGTGAAGCATCAGTCTCAACACTGGTATCACTGTCTCTGATGATAATACCGTCTCCCCGAATGGTGGTCTCGGCAGAAGTCAAAACAATGTCTACTGGCACTGACAGGTCTGGTTACGTCACGCAGCCAATGGCGACCCTGCACCAGAGATATTGCCCTCGGTGCGTGGGTCCGTTACTCCCTACTATACCGGACAAACGAAATTGTTCAGCTTTAATGAACGGATTGGGCAACTGTTTCCAACGCGTGGTATTCATTCCCTTGCTCTCCCTATACTGGTGTGGCAGCTGGAGCTAGTGTACATTGTTTATGGCTGAAAAAAACGGATACGTGTAAACTTGCCAGGTGCCATCTGACGCGCAGGAAATAATAAGTTGCTAGAAACAATACGCATGCACTGGTACTGTTGAGCGTCATCCAAACTTAGTCTTCGTTCAAGTCTTCGACTTTGATGACAAAGGTATGCACAAGGCCCATTTGATGTTTGGGATTCGCAACTGGTTGGTGCATAAGCACAACAGATGAACAGGCTACCTTTGACATTTCTTTGTCCATTCATCCTGTACGCTTATGCCACTGCACAAAGTTGGCTGTTAACTGACATCCAGCTGGGTGTGGTGACTTAAAGCAATTCCGGCACCCACTGAATCCTGAAGCCGAAGCTGCTGGGAAACATGTCCCACCGATCTGGTGCTAATCCGTTATCGTTCAGCTGTAGCACCCTTACGGTGCCTAGCTGCCATACCACCCGAAGGTTGCACGAGGGCTGGGATACTGCCAGGTTGCCCAAGCCTAGACAGGGGAAGTTGAGAGGCAGAGGCAGGGTTCGAACCACGGACCTTCCGGTCAGTACGCTCGCGCTCTAACCGCTGAGCTATCTCGCCCCCAATCCGTTATACTCTGTTCCAGCAACATCACTGCAGTGGAACGCAGTGATGCGTCATATCGCAGCGTCCCCCACTCTTCGCCACCGCGGCGCGGGATCCTTCTTAGGAAATGATGGTCATAACTTTAGTCTCCAAATATCCTACAGTCAGGAAGGATGTGTTGAGCAAACTGGTGTGGTATAAACTTTGGCTTTTGATGGAAGGCTGGTATCTGGCCGTCGCCACAGGCTTCGAGGGGAGAATCATGCTGCATTTCTCTTTGTTCGAGGAACCATTGACCAAATCTTCTCACTGGAGTGAGTTCGCGAACATAACTACCCTTTCAAATATTCCACATCGGTCTTTTTTTAATATGAAAGCCACTTTTGACTCTCTAGATCGTCAAAACATTTGGTGGTCTCTCTCTGTTCCAGATGCTTCCTAGGTGCATATCACTCTAAGTTACTTAACTAATACTGCCTCCACACATGCAAAGTGTAGTCTTGCCACAGGACTGGGTGGAAGCAAAACCAAACCTGATGCATACGGACCAGCCGGTGCACTCGATACGTAAACTTGTTTACCCGAGCAGTTGTGGATCAGCTTGAGACGAGATTACTTCTGTAGTCGTGATGGCCGGAGCAGAGTTTGTCAACCTATGGCACTAATGGCGCTGGTTCGACCCAAAGCTGCTTGCTTGGTTGGGCTTGAGTACCGTGTGCTACACTGGCTGGAACTCTTTTCCACTGTGTGCAACCATATCGGGAAGGGCAATGGGGACCAACCAGACTAAGAACAGCGAGACCCCATACCACGAGTAATCGTATTGTGGGGCGGTCTGAGGAGTAAAGTCGTACTCCAGTTTGCTGCGGGAATGTGAAGGCAGTAAGAGGTTTCCTACAGGCGACGAGCATGCCCATATTTGTGAAAGCATAGATGCTTAATTCCTCCGAGGAAGGACGGGGTAGGAAAGGTTGGCCATAGCAACTGAACACTCCGACCGCCCAGCGGCTGACCGTGACCGCCAGCGCATTCTTCAATACGGTTGAGATTCTTTTAAAACCAGAGATTCTGGTTCTACTAAAAAGGTACCTGATTTGCGCACCCGCATTAGGAGTGATACGGTAATGCCTCCCTTCCCCATCACGTTAGGCCAGCCACCTGCAGCCGACCTGGCCAGACCACGGAGTTTAGGCTACGGACAGAGTCCCTAAATAAAAAGTTGCTGCCTCGCGGGTCAGACTTTTGAATCAGAGGCTAGGGACAGGGTCCCCGAAAAAAACTACCATCTTGTGAGTCAAATTTTTTGGCCAAAGGTTCAAGGTGCGGTACCGCATCTAAGCCCTCTTCTTCGGTCTGGGAAGCCGGGAAGTATCACTTGCCCGCACAGTTCTTCCCCCAACAGTCTCCCTCTCCAATCCCTTCCCACCACAGAAGCAAACGTTGTCGGGTTACTCGGTCATGAAAAGACGGGACCTCACCGTGGTGTGATGGTTTGTACGCCTCTGTGACTCGCAGCCATGCTGGGTAGTGTCCGTGCGACGCACAGGCTCTCTCATACCAGGTTGGTCAATGATTCGAGATCTGACCAGCACGGTCTCCTGACCCTCCAGGTCGGCGGTTAGAATATGTGGCGACTTGTTCGATAAAAATAGTAGTGCATTTGCATTTCCCGCTAAACACCGTTGCGACCAGGCTTTTGAGCCAAAGGTGTTGATCGAGGACCCTAATCGTTCTCCTCTCTAGGTGTGCGCGCCCTGGTAATACCTCAGCCCACGTACAAACACGACACCCACAACTAACAATACTCTCATGCCACATCGGCCGTCGGGTGATGTCGCCTTATTTGCTCCATACAGCAAGGCGGGTAAGCGAAAATATGCTACTGCTGACGCCTCCCTTCTTGCACTTTCAAGTTTTTCTTCTTCCATCCTCCCTCACCCAAATTTGAATACTTTCCCCGCACTAGAACTAACGGTTTTGCTCGCCGTGCATCCCACTTAGTTACAGTTTCTGTACGTCCGACACTTCGAAGTGCGTTTTTAAACACCAAAAGCCTATCCAGTAGTTGGAGCGCGGATTTACTGACCGGAAGATCCGTTGTTCGACACCGGTCCCTGCATCTCGACTTCCCTTGTCTAGGCTTGGGCAACCTGGCAGTATCCCAGCCCTCATGCAACCTTCGGGTGGCATGGCAGCCAGACACCGAAAGGGTGTTACAAGTGAACAATTATTATTATTATTATTATTACTATTATTATTATTCACCTAGCCCCCCTAATGTTGACACACTGAAGCAAGCGGGACAACAGATGGCTCTTGCTCGTACGCTGCATTACCTCTGCATTGGTGTATTCTCTGTCAGAAACAAGGATACAACGCAAGTACTGTGATTGAACTGACTGTCCCGTCGCTCTCTTCCAGCTTCCGGCTGCACACCTCTGATGGTGCAGAGGCGGCTGCAACTGGGTATGCTGGGGTGGGTATTTTGTTGAGCGATAGAGCGGAAGCGTCTCTACTTGATTGGATACCCGTTGGTAGTCGCCTCTGCGCAATTCGTATGGCAACATCTGTTAGGGAGTCTAGAGGAAGTGAGGTCCATCCTTCAGCTGTAGCACCCTTTCGGTGCTTAGCTGCCATGCCTCCCCGAAGGAAGTATGAGGGCTGGGATACTGCCAGGTTGCCCAAGCCTAGATAGGGGAATTTGAGATGCAGAGGATGGGAGATACGGACCTTCCGGTCAGTAAATCCGCGCTCTGACCACAGCCATCGCATCCTGTTTATTTTTTTTATCTGCTTATGCCCCAACGGACTCTAGCTTTGAATCTGCATGTGGAACCAATGTGCGTATGGTTCATGGTTTATAGTTGGTAAATTGATTTTTATTGATTGATATATGTGCTCTTTTAAAACAGGCTGGTGACGAACGCCCAGGTAGGTAGACTAAGCACAACTGGGTCACTGAGAAGTTAGTGGACTCAGAAATCAAACGAAACTATCAGAACCGGCTCCTCGAACGTCTGCCGGACGGTCCGAATGGACACTGGGAAAAGATATCCAGATCGCTACTTAGATCCGAAACTTCGGTTTGCGGTACAACCCAGCCAATATACTCCAAACATTGGGTCTTTAATAGGAACGTATCTTTTCTGGAGTTCCGTCGGCAGATTCCTTCTAGTTGCAACCACAACTCCACCCGACGCATCATCCAACGTCAGGTAAAACTGGTGTCCTTGCGGACCGAGAAGTTTGGTGAACCCGAATGACCGAAGAAGTGGAAGATAAAAAGGTTGCTGGAATCGTCCGCAAACTGTTCCACTTGATTAGTTCGATTGGTCCTCGGAAGCTTGTTGTCAGGGATCGAAATGGCTCCTTGATATTCAGCAAAGCAGGACGTCCGGACCCCTGGACACAGTACTTCGAACAGCAATTCAGTTGGCTACCTGTTACCTCCAATCCGGAATCATGGCCTTCAACAGAAATATGGACTGTGAGTATGGAGCTACCTTCAACCTCTGAAGTGTCCGAGTGTATATCTCTACTCAAGCGTCATCTTGCTGCTGATCCGACGATCTTCCACCCGCTCTTTGCAAGGATGGTGGTGGGTTTCTTAGCCAGTGCCTGATTAGCCTATTCGGGCCTATCTGGGGGAAAGAGAGCGTCCAAGACAACTAGGTGGATCGATAATGATGCCCGTTTCCAAAAATGGTACTCGCAGTGAAGGTAGTAACTACAGAGTTGTTAGTTTGACTCCTGCTATGGCGGCTTCTGGCATCACTGATTCGTCGTTTTACGGTGGCACGCTAAACCCTGACTTGTGAGAATCCAGCGGGATTTCGGCTGGGTAGGGGCTGCGTTGATTACATCTTCACACTCCGTCAGATTTTAGAGCAACCCCACGTGCACACAAGACCAACAAGCTTAAATAAAAAATCGCTCAGCTGTAGCACCCTTTCGGTGCCTAACTGTCATGCCACCCGAAGGTTACACGAAAGCTGGGATACTGCCAGGTTGTCCAAGCCTATACAGAGGAAGTCGAGAGGCGGAGGTCGGGTTCGAACCACGGACCTTCCGGTCAGTAAATTCGCACTCTAATTACTTGGGCCATCTCGCTCCCCACCAACAATCTTGGTGTTCCTCGACTTCAAGAATGTGTTCCATTCTGTCGATCGGTCAGCGCTGTTAACTCCACTTGCTCAACAGAATATGCCTCAGAAGTATGTAAACGTAATCGGATCCCTATATTAACATACTTCTGGGAGTTTGAGAGTATATGGTGAGTCCTCGAAAAGCTTCCCTACAAAAAGTGGTGTCCGACAAGGATTCCCACTCTCTCCGTTCAACCTCATCGTTAACTAAACAGTAAAGCTAGTGTTTGAAGGTCTTCAAAGCCCCGGTGCTCAAATAGTTGCTGGTGAGAACCTTGTCGATCAGGAGTACGCAGACCAATGCGAAGTACAGGTCCTGTTGAACAGACTGATCACTGTCATGCCATCTTTCAGCATGCACTTACCAGCTTATAAGTGTAAAGTCATGCTCCAGAGCGTACAGTCGCTTACGATTCAAGGAAAAGCACGGGAAATTTTACACACTTCGGTAGTTGCATTAGCTCTGACGGATCCGTTCAACCTCATCGTTAACTAAACAGTAAAGCTAGTGTTTGAAGGTCTTCAAAGCCCCGGTGCTCAAATAGTTGCTGGTGAGAACCTTGTCGATCAGGAGTACGCAGACCAATGCGAAGTACAGGTCCTGTTGAACAGACTGATCACTGTCATGCCATCTTTCAGCATGCACTTACCAGCTTATAAGTGTAAAGTCATGCTCCAGAGCGTACAGTCGCTTACGATTCAAGGAAAAGCACGGGAAATTTTACACACTTCGGTAGTTGCATTAGCTCTGACGGAAATATGTCTGAGGTCAGTGCAAGAATCTCAAAGGCTAGAACCACGTTTGCTAATTTGCGTCACTTGTGGCGTCGAAACGTCATATCACTGGGTCTTAAGGGTCCCGTGTACCAGGCTATAGTAAGGGCTGTGTTGTGTAGCTGCGAGATGAGGCCTCTGTGGACAGGTGCTGTGATGATGCCTCAGAAATGCTGTTGGTTTTGAATGGCGTCAGGGGACTAGTAACGAGCTGATCGTAAAACGGGTATTTCGTTGTGCAGCAGGTACTTCATTCGTGGAAAACATCCAGCACCATCAACTGCGATGGCTCAGCCCTGTGCTACACATGCCAAAACACCATTTACCAAGACGAGTGTTTTTTTCCGTGCCTCCTTCAGAATGGCGCAAACTGTGAGACCGACAACATGTGACTTGGCAGAAGGGATGAAAGAGGTTACGAAGAGTTCGGTTGTTGTTGGTGTTGTACACCTTCCAGGATGGGGTCTCCGTGACTCCGCCTGTGCTTGGCTGGAGACATTGCAAGAAATGGCGGTTGATCGGTGTCAGTGGCGTTCCTGCTCAGTTTCTTTCCAGATTTTCTGGTTGAGCGGTTGGAGATGTAGGCACCTCAGAATGCTTGACATAGGCTAGCACTAGGTTCCCTCATTCACCCACTCTTTTTCCCTTCTTTTCACTCTAAGGCTTTAAATATAATTGTATGAACCTTATGCTTGTACGGCGATGGAGCATCAGTGTCAGCACTGATGTTGCTGTCTCTAATGATGGTGATCATGATGCTGGGTCACTAGATTGTCAGTTATCTGACCGATGGGGCTTACATTCCTCATTGTCTGTTAACAATAAAGAAAATAAAACTGCTAAATCCAAGAGACCATTTATGCTGGGAGCTTTTAATGTCCGTACTGTGCGTCGAACTGGCGAATAGACGATGCTCACTACGCGTGGTTATATATTCCAAAACGCCAAAAACTAACTCAGGCCTTTCACATTTCTCGCTCCGTTTGTTCGTTGATCCAAAAGCGATGACTTGTGGAACCTATGGCGTGGGAATTACACCCAGCTCCAAAGCTGAACGCGCTTTGCTGGATTGGATCTCAGTGAATGGTCGTCTTCGTGCCGTCCGGTTATCCAGCTCAATCAAACTCAGTGCCTCTCGACATTAGAAGTGGCGCTTGTTTATAATGTCGGTGTGTGGCCCAAAAGATTGTGGTTATGACGCTGAGGAGGATACTTTCTATCGAAAGTTATCCGGGCTCACTCGTCGAGCAAGAAGCATTGGCATTGTGATACTTGCGGGCGATATGAATACGCTAGTCGGTGGTCTGAGCTCCTTGGAATCAAATTTGGGCGATCGATTTGGAGTCGATGCTCGTCGCACATACAACTGAGAGCGACTCCAGTTGTATGCTGATCGTGAACTGTTTCTGGCCAGTACGAACTTTCAGCACAAACGTTCGCACTGCGTAACCTGGCGGCAATCAACTGCAAATTAACCGTGGACCCAGTTGGATCACGTGGCCATCAACCACTGTCAGGGAGCCACAATTCAAGACTGCTGATCCTTCTGGGTCGCACAACATGATTCCGATCACGCCATGGTCCGTGCACACTTGACAGTTCGTTTTCCTTCAGGCCCTCGCAAGTCAGTAAGAAGCACGCCAATCCACCATCTTTGAAGAACTACCATAGCTCAACAGTATCGATCTGAGCTACCTCAACAACTCTCTATAGTAAACCAGTACTGTACTTGTGGTAAGTGCATGGGTGAAGCATGGCAGAATGTGGAAGAGCTGTGCTAGCGGTGTTCCAAGCTGTCTGTCCGACTTCTCCGATACGATAAAATGACCACTAGATACCGCCGAGATAGCTAGTCCTGATTGATTCCGGAAAGTCCACTCCAGCAGGCAACGAGTACGACAGCGCACTCAGACCCCTCAAGTGCCAGCTAATGGATAGCTCAGGGACATACCGAGAGCTTTGGTGCACAAGATCATGGGACAGCTTTTACCAACGTAAACAGGCGCATTCTGTACCAATTAATATGGTCTACTGGTCAAAAGAAAATAACGGTAATTGATATGATAAGCGAAAAAGACGGCTGATTAATTAACCCCCAAAAAGACTTGTTGAAAATAAATGCCGAATACTTTGAAGAATAGTTTAACTGGCCTCCTGAAACAGCCTCAAGAAACACTGCATGCAGGCGAATGGAATGCAAACCTCTGTCACCTGTCAAAAGAAGAAATAAAGTACGAATTGTGCCTGTTGAAACTTGAGAAGGTAGGAGGGCTGGACTGTCTGTATCCAACCCTCTTCATATAAGGATGAGGACTCCTGGTTATTTCTCGGATAAATGTTATTGGAGTGAAGAGAAATTGCGGATTTAGGCACATCGACAGTTGTTGGTGTCTTCAAAAAGGGTTCTCGAAACGTGTGAAAGCCTATTTGGTCTTATCCTTCGAAGGTTGTCTGGCGAGATCTGTAAAATCTAAGCGGGGTTCCGTCCTGTAAGTGCATTCAGCAGTCACATATTTTCCATCCGGCAGATTATGGAGCAGCTATACTGATTCCAGCAACTGACAGTGTTGGTCTTCCTTAACTTGACTCTGTGGATCGTCAGGCAATGTCTATGAAACAAAGGTGTCCCACAAAAATTTTTCACCCTAACTCGGGCACTGTAAGTCAACTATCGCGGTCATGTGAAAGTCTACGGGAAGCTCGTGCTTGAGTTCACTACATCAGATAGTGTCACGCAAGGCCATCCTCTTTAACCGTCCCCGTTCAACCTCCCAACGTTGCATTTTCTTTGTTGATGTAGCGTTGGGTTTTCATGAGTTCCCCTCCCCAGTCTTGAAACTCGAAATGACAGTGGCAAGTCCACTTCACCAAAATAGTCCTTCTATTGTACCTAGCATGTTTTTGCTAGGTTCAATGGTTAGAATGCGGATTTACTGACCGGAAGGTCCATGGTTCGAACCCGACCTCCGCCTCTCTATTTCCTCTGTCTGGGCTTGGACAACCTGGCAGTATCCCAGCCCTCGTGCTTCCTTCTGGTAGCATGACACACCGAAAGAGTGCTACAGCTGAACCACTTTTGCCAAGTCAGCACTTAGTGTGACAACTAGGCTTTCAGTTTAGGCTTATTCCTCCACTGTTGTCATTCTTCGGTCGTTCTGTTTCCCATTACTGTTCAAAACCTGTGGGTTGGTGTGCCAGTGGATAGCTGCTACTTTTGATTCACGGAGGATCTTACCGGTTTTGAAGCCCCCTTTAGGTTTGTCTTTAGTTTTTTATCCACAGATTCGCTTACCCTGTACTGGTGATCGCAACATATTTAATGTCAATATTCGTACTCTCCTCACGAGTAAGTGGTGCAATTATCGTTCTTTCTAGGGCTTATATTCGGAAGTTGGAACCGAAACCAGTTTTAGGCATTTCTAACGTGTTACTGTTGTTCGTCGTTTATTGTGCTTGTTTTTGTAGTCCTTCAATCTTTTCATTCTGTTTGCTTTGCTACAATAACTCAGGTTCCTGCGCCTATCTCTCTTACCTCCTTTTAGGCGATGCTGAAATCTCAGCTGTCCACTGAAACTCTTGGACGTATTTGGGATATGTCAGACATCGACAATGACGGGAACTTAGACAAGGAAGAGTTCGTTCTGGTGAGTTGGCTTTTTGGTGTGGTTTTGATCGGAAATCGCTCCCCTAAAATCATTGACAGCGGTACCGCACGCATGTTGAACTACATAGGTTGCAGTGTGTCAGTACTGAGAACACAGATACTTGTATTTAGTGATCACTCATTGTTAAATATCTGAACGGGTACGATCAGTGATTGTACGCGACTTGAGAACGAGCGCACAATTCCCAGCTATAGCGCGATCCCAACTACTCCTAGCGCAGGCAGAAGAAGACCGGACCCTCAAAGCGGTGCCTTTACTGCCGCTACCAAAGACAGTACAGCGGGAGCATCGACGAATATATATATATATTCAACGACCTTGGGGAACGGTAAATTCGTTAGCACACACGAAGTGCAACTGGCCAGTAGGAAAAAAGCGCGGTCCTTTTCGAATAATGTACAACATGGCGCGAAACCTCAAAGTTCAAATTTTTGGAAAATAACTGGCAATTAAACGGTGTTTGGGGATGCTGATATCCAAAACACTCGTGTGATATCGAAAAGTCCAGGAGACATTTTCTGAATTTACACTAACCTTGGCACACACCAGCGAGTTACTGTATGTCAGTGGGTGAACGATGTAGATGTTTAAGGCACGCGGTGATAGGGGAACTTGTCTTCAAGAAGCCGTTTCTTGAACCATTCGTTTTCAACTATTTGTATAAGTGAGGCTGAAGTGGAACCTAAACGCCTCGAAAACATCTCGAACACCGACACTTCCCCAGCATTCAAAGCTTTTCGCCATCCGTACTTCCATTCGAAAGTGGGATGCTCCGGTCTCGAGATTTTCTCATTGGGAATTAGTGGACAGTGCGGTTTCATAGGCGTTAAGTACATCTGACCTTCGATCAGCAGGCTTGGAAACTTTTCAGTAGGCTTGTCACAGTTTCCTGTGGGTTGCCAGATGCCTCGCTACAAACCTTGGGACGTAGTAAGACAGAATATGAACAACCTTTCAACTCACTTCATATAAACTTGACCAGCCTCTGTTCCCGACATCTTTTTGAAGTCCGGAAAGAATAGCAGTGAAGCCGTGCAGACCACTGTTTTCAATGACGGTGTCTCACCATACTGACCTCGCATCGTTCTGAACCTCTGGACCTCTGAGCAGATGGCACTTCTTTTCATTTAGTCTCTTTTAAAGGGAATTCGTCAGTGGTTATTTGTCTTGCAACCGAGCTGTACGTGGCAGCTCGTTCGCTTAGCTTGAGCATAGTCCCTTTTTGAGCTATGGCAACCGGCGCCTCAGTTTCTTCATGCGACAACTGAAAAACAACTGGGAGTCTCACAGACCTAGCCAGTCTGCTGGATGGCTGCACCAGTCAGAACGCACTGGCTAAACCAATAAATTTTTGCCGAAGAAGCTCGGTGTTTCACTTTTCGAATCACAAGTCAATGTCCTTCGGTTTGCTTGCTTCCCAGTGATCCGTTGTTTTAGATTAATATGTGACCATCTTTTGGATCTTTGTATGCGGGATTTTATATACAACAAAGTTATCATTGATTTATGTTGAATGCCTAAGTCCTGCACAACAGTTACCATTGATTTATGTTGAATGCCTAAGTCCTGGCTTCTAGTGCTGGCCAGGTCTCGGACACGCATTCTCCGCTATTTCTATTGGTGCAATGTTATTTACACGGCTCAAGTGACTAATTGAACTCTGGTCATGACCTGGAATCACTTATGTATTTGTACGTCCCCGGGAAACCATCTGTGAGTGAAACCATCAAGGACCGGAAAGCAATGACCATCTTGAATAAAGACGAATACCTCGACCAGCGGGCCGAATACTTCGAACAACACTTGTTACCACCAGCTGTCACTCATTTGCAGCCCACAGTTGACGTAGAACTCTAGACGGTGAACGTGGAACCACCCACGGTTTCGGAGGTTTACGACTGCATATGTTACCCCAAGCGCCACCGAGATTCTGGTCCAGATAACCTCCCACTCGCGTTGTTCAAGGATGGGGGTGAAGTCTTCAGTCAGCGCTTGTCTGATCTGTTTGCTTGCGTTTGGGAAAAGGAATGTGTCCCAGACAACTGGGGAGAGTCGGTGATAGTGCCCATTTTCAAAAAAGGAGCTCGTAGTGAGTGGCAACCGCAGGGGGATCAGCTTGACCCCGGTCGTAACGAGACCGTTGGCGTCACTTGTGCTTCATCGCTTCATGGTGGCTCGTCCGACGCTGACTCGAGAGCAGCAAGCGGGATTCCGGCCTGGTAGGTGTTGCGTTGACCAAATCTTCACACTCCGTCAGATGGTAGAACAACGCCATGCGTATAAACGACCCGCAATTCTGGTATTCCAGGATTTCCAAGGTTAACCGGTCTGTTTTCCCTGACACGCTTTCTCATCAAGGAATGCCCCGGAAGTACATGAACATAATACGTTCTTTGTATTCTCAGACTTCCGGACGTGTAAAAGTATGGTGAGAGTTCCCCCAAAAGGTTCCGTACACAAAGCGGTGTTCGTCAGCGCTGCCCACTCTCTCCATTCATATTTGATTTCGTGACCGATGAGATAATGAGACGAACGCTCGAAGGTCTTCAAAACTCCGGCGTTCAAACTAACTCTGGGTACTGTCCGTGTTACTCGCCTAAAAGGATAGGGACCGAATGATCCCCACTGTGCCTGAGTGGAGACGCTACAAGATACGGCTGCTAATCAATGTCAGTGGCGTTCGTGTTATCAGTTTCTATTCAGATTGCCTGAATGAGTGTCTGAAGGTGTGAGCACCTCGGAATGATTCTAGTAAGCTAGCACTTAGTCCCTTCCCCGTCCACCTTTATTCTTTTCTTCACACTAGTGCTTTAAAATAAATTATGGTTGTACGGCAGTGAAGCATCGGTGGTGAACACTGATGTCATGCTGTCGATGATGATGATGATGATGATGATGTGTTTGTACTCACAGTACAGCTGTCAGTTAGGCCAAACTGTCGGCTTTTTCTCCGTGCAGCCATTAATTATTGGCATTCCTTTCAACAAAAGCTGTAATGTCTGTGTAATTCCTCTACTGATCCATAAATTAGATCGCCAGTAGGCCCAGCCCTGACTGACCTGAACGCCGGGAAAAAGCAACAACAACGGAACAATACCATCGGGATCGCAATCTCAGTGTAAGTCTCGTGTAGTGGCATGAGGCAAACGGGAATTACCCATAACTTAGAAATAATGGATTGGTCCACTTATTTGCAAAACGCTTGGAACCCGTCGAGAAAACATTTCAGAAGAATTTGGAATACAATTGTCAGCTTCCTTGCCAGGCAACGTTTTACCTTTGATACAAAAACTTCGTCAGATCAGGTCAGGTGATTAAATTTCAAGGTACATCAAGTTTTAAGGTAGACGGATAGTGGGTTATCTAATCGCTAGCAAATCTCAAATAGCACGTCACACCCACTCACATTTTAGCCTACATAATTGAAGTACGTTACCTGGCTGGTGCAAAAACAGTGAGTTGTGAGTTTGTCGTTGTCTTGCATTGTGTGTGCACTGGCCATGTGGAGCTCGGTCGCAGGTATGACAAGTTCGTAGCTTACATGAACATGGGGGTCGGGCACGACATTTTCATGGGGTGTCTTGAGGAGTGTTCACTGCCACCCAATGCTTTGAGGTTATCGTACACAATATTTTTCCTCTTTTAGGGTAGGTAATTTCGTGACTGTCTCGTCAAACTCGTTTTCCATTGACATTCACAGGTCCTCCGTAATGGAGTAACCGAGATTACGATTTCGAGTACCCCTGGTGGTCCCCTGATGCGTGACGCGTTTTCACCGACTAATCGCATTTGATGTTCTGAGGCCTTGTCTGTTGCTTGCATCTGACTTCGCAGCTGAATTTGCGATATCAGTGTTGTACCCCGAACCGTCCCGGAAGGCAGTTGTGTCTTAAATCAGTCATTTAAGTATATTTTTAGTTGCAATGGAACAGTAATGAAGGTTTTTGCTAATCTCGTGGCCAGAAGGCACAGTGACCTCTGTAATAATTCCTCTTTAGTATGCAGTTTTTGTATCAGCAATCATCTCTGGAATGTATGAAGTCCTTCTTTTTTCGACTTATTCATGAAAGCTTGGTTAACACCCGTGACCCCCATTGTTGTCACAGATAGACAAATCACAATAATCTAACACATTCACCAGCCAAGTAAATGCGCAAACCTGAAAGTACAGGATTATCAAAAGTGCCAATCATTCCCAAGAGGTGGTATTGACTTCAGACGGTTGTCTGCTATCTGTATTGCTTGACGGTCTAAACCCCCATTTATCAGTCAATTATTGTTTGTATATCTGCAGGCAATGCATCTTATCGATCGATGTGTTGACGGCGATATGCTTCCGGACAGCTTGCCACAACACCTCATTCCACCCGGGAAGGAACACTTTTTTTCACAGCGTCGCCTAGGCGTCTCGGTTGGAGACCCTTTCTCACCACTTTCAACTACTCACCACAATCTTGCCCTCGTTCCGGTTCCTAAGTCAAGTTGGCCAGATTTCAACATGGATACTTTCTCCCCACTGGCTCTGGTAAGCTTCTTGATCAGGTTCGTTCAAAATTTCCCATGCTGAGGCATTGTCGACTTTCCGACTCGATTAAATAACTTGCCAACTGCTTTATTCTACTGACTCATTCAACAAACTGCTTGTGAGTTCCTGAAAGGCTTAACCACGCTTATCCGATCAGATGGAAGTCCATACAGTGGTGAAATTCTGGCAGCTGCCCCCACCCAACTGCACGCTGATGATGTCTCGTCGCTTGTTGACGAGACGTTTGCAAGTTCATTACCAAGCTCGACGAAGAGATCCACAGCCACCTGATCAACAACCAATAAACCCACCCAAGCTTCCAGTGAAAGAAAGAGCGCCCTTGAGTGTGGAATTGTTTATTCACCAATGCGAACTAAAAGATTACTAAAAGGAACTAAAAGGCTGTTAGACACGAAAGTGAGTCACATTCGCACAGAGATTTTTCGAAAAGTGAATATTGTCAAGCCTTCCTGGACATCCCTTGAGTAGTAAACAATAATGGATAAACACTGCAAAGCAGTTCCATAACTTGCGTTCAAACCTTCCATCAGATGCGGCGATGGCGCTTTGACGCTTGACCAGACACTAGTAGCATGGTTCATTAGTAGTACAATATTTCGACACACTAGCATCAGTTCAGGCTTAGGGTTAGCTGAATGGGAATTTCATTGTGAGCAGCTTTTCACCTTTTCGCCTCTTATTTGGAAGTAGTTTGAATAAGCTGGGATGTACGGCAAGATGGCGAGGCATTAAGAGATTGTCCTTAACGCGTGAAATCGCGTCCAGCGGTTTGGTTTAGGACGAATGCAACGCCATGGCCAGTGTTATCCTCTGTTCTGGCGCAGTATGTGAAGTAGGAGCCAGGGATCATGATAGATTTCGACCCAACGCCAGTTACTCGTACCTCCATTGAGTAGAGCATATCCGGGCTGTGGTCGTGGCGCTCATAGTGATAACTTGATTTCTGAAGTTCAGGAGTTGCGACATTTTATAAAAAGTCGTTTGTTAATATATACGGGCTCAGCTTGTATTCGGTTATCTCAACCGATGGGCAGCCGGTGGCATGTCACCTATCGGGGACCTGCTAATAGGAGACACGTAGTAGTTGAGAATGTGAACATAAAGCCAGGCACTCTTTTTCTCTTTTCTTTTATACGAGGGTGTGCGCCTGTTTTTTTTTCACGACCCACTGGCACCCGAAAAGCAATAGACCATTTACGGAAGGGGATGAACAAAGCCGCCATTATCGCTGTTAGATTCTTCCGTGCAGTCCATACCGTGCTTGAACATAACTTTATGACCACGCATGCAATTATCTATACTGCAAGAATGTATGGGATGTTAACTGCCACGATATCATTTTAAAGCCACTTTTTGTGGTGTCACCACTTTATCCACCCTCACCTGATGCATCCCAGTGAGCACATAAGGCCTCTTTTAGCTGTGTTTCCTATTAAACGTTAAACACTAAGGCGTTTGAAGCGGTGATGTACGCTTCCGCTGGAAAGTATTATTTTGTGGCTTTGGAAATGTCACCGCGATTTTACCGTTGTGCTTGGCCTGAAGTAAACTAGTAAGGTACGAGCTCTTCACTTCCAGTCCACT
Source organism: Clonorchis sinensis (assembly GCA_003604175.2). Lineage (NCBI taxonomy): Eukaryota > Metazoa > Platyhelminthes > Trematoda > Opisthorchiida > Opisthorchiidae > Clonorchis > Clonorchis sinensis. Next base: position 59,118,935 of record CM030370.1, read on the forward strand.
TGACTTCTCAGTCGTCTCTCCCTAGTATCAAGTAGCTCATCCCTTGTGGTCTTGTGGCAGGTGTGAATCGAAGATAGCCGTTATTCAATTTATCGATGACAATGCTTCCGTCTTGGTACAAATGTTTCCCACTGACTGTTGGGGGTGAGATGGCTTAGTGTTTAAAGCGCGAATTTAGTGACCGGAAAGTCCTCTGCATCTCAACTTCCCCTGTCTAGACTTGGGAAACCTGGCAGTATTCCAGCCCTCGTGCTACCTTCGGAGTGGCATGGCACCCATGGGGTGTTACAGCTGAACGACTATATTACTATTCTGTTCCAATGTCCCACTGATTATCATGATGAATAAACGTCACCGTTGCACAACTGTTTCTGATATCCCTCGCATCCTATTTCATTTTTCCAGGCATTCCCTTCTACTGCATTGGCCACCACGCATTTCAATCCTAACGCCATGTCTGCTTGGTCTCAGTTTGGCCTTAGTCAACCACATAGCTATCCACCGTGGGTGGTTTCGGAAGAAGAGCTTGCCAAATCCAATAGAGTATTTGCAACAATCGATATGGATGCGGATGGCCTAGTTTCTGGGGCTGAAGTACGTGAGGTGCTTATGCGCTCTGGACTACAACAGTCTATATTGGCACAAATATGGAACTTAGTTGACATTCAAGGTTCAGGGCTGCTCAACTGGTGAGTCGTCTGTTGTGGTCGGAGTATCCCACTATGGTTATTTCATGCTCCAGTAATGTGGTTTGCCTTTTTCACTTCCCACGGATGCAAATTCCGAGACATTTGGACATTTTTTCGCATATGCACTCTTGGTATTGAATGCTGCATCGTTGTCCCTGTCGCTTTTTATTTGAGCGCATCTAAACCCAATGTATTCTGGCCCCAAAACTATTGAATGTTCATGTACGTATTTTTATGAGTCTAAATTTTTTTGCTGAAAACTGATGGGAACCATAGCAATATGCTTCTTTTCTTTTGTATATCTGACGTACGTTGCATCATTCTGAGTGACGAAGAGGCAAAACTCATGAGAACGTATTTTCAGTTCAGGTCAACAGCTTTACCCACTTCTTCTTTTCATAGTGAGCAGTTTGCAGTGGCCATGCATTTGGCCACAGAGCAGCTGGCAAGTTCTCCATATTCGCGCACGCTTCCGGTCGTGCTGCCTCCTGCACTTGTTCCCCCAAGCCTCCGACCAGTTCCACCCGATCCAACCCTTTTCGAAGAATCGAACAAATTGATTGCTGAAATCGAAGCTATCAACCGGTAGGTGGCAATTTCTGCATATTTTATGCACGTATGATTTCCCACTTCTTTATTCTTACAATCCGCGTCCGAACGACCGGCTCAGACCTGCATAACACCCAGGCTGCTGCAGCTGGTATGGGATTGGATTTACCTTTTTTGGTATTTTTCGTCCTTGGAATCGTTGATGAATTTGATTAAACTCAAGGAGCATATACCCAGTAATTTATGTTGAATACCCGTTTATCCACTTTCAGGGAACGCGCAGAGGTCGAAGCAGCTTACACGGCAGTCTCAGTGGACACTCAAAGAAGAGCCACTGAAACTGCCAGTATGCAACGTGAATTAGACAAACTTAACCACACCTCCCGAACTCTTGCAACCCAGCGATCGGAGGCGGAACGTCGTTTGACGGATTACGCCCACGAACGAGATATGCTGAGCAGTAAAGTTGAAGAGCTGAAGGAATATGTGGCACTTGAGCGTAAGAAGGCCGAAGCGGTTCGAAACGAGGTCAATAATCAGCAAGTTTCCGCAAAGGTAACTGTCTAGCTACAGAGTAGCGTATGAGTTAACGACTTATTCAGGAAAAAGACTCCATATACTTCTGGATGACCCTACTCATACAAACTCCTTAAAACACAATAATTGTCATGCCAGTTTACCAATACGTTCTTTTGCAAGCCCCATACAAACCCCTTAAAACACAATAATTGTCATACCAGTTTACCAATACGTTCTTTTGCAAGCCTTTTGTCGCGGCAGTTAATCTAGTAACATTCACGCCGAGTTGTCATTGTATCTGTCTTAGGGTTTTGTATCATCCACAAGGTAACAGTATCCCTACCTCGTGAGTGTGTCTTGCCTGGCGTTTCTGTCATTCGTCTGTGCTTGGTGACCAGACCTACGATGTGATTACGGGTAGCTACTTGTACATGGTAACGGGTTCATCTTAGGACATCAGTGACAAACACTGCAGTCGGAGCTACTACAAGCCGTGGCCTTTGTAGGTGTCGTTTCTAAGATCGTGAGATCTAGTCCGTGGAAGGTGAAGGGGTCACAAAAGAATTGACAACAACAGCCTGCTCCTTTGCAAAGGTTACATGCGTCATCCCGAAACAAACTAACGTGGTACAGTGAGTAGAGCCTTATCAGGTTCTTAACAAAATCCATATAGTATCACAAATCCACTTGGAACCTCGTATTACAAATAGTACTACCATTTCAAAGTACCGGTGTTCCCAGCTAGAGGTCAGGATAATTGTAGAAAGTTGAAGTAAAACCAGTCTACGAAACATTTACTTCGGCGCCCTCCACCAGGTATTTTCCGGCAGCCAAAATACCACTGAAACCTGACTGCACCTTTCCCTGTTTTCGAAGGAATACATGCCTTCTGATCACCTGCCTTCCGCCGGTTCTATTTAGTTCCCACGCCAAATCTTTAGTTCACAAAATCAGCGCGCAGAGCCGGCTTCCACTTTTGTTAAAGTGGAAGTAGCATTCCTTAAAGCATGGCTTGAGGGGCTTTTGGTTGTTTGTTTTTGCAATATGGTGGTTTCAAGTCTTTAGGAACTTACTTGCTTTCGCAAGCCAAGTTTTGACGATATTCTCATTGGCGTCCTATTCTAGTCTGTCTTCCCTGTGGGTGATGTAGAAGCTTTTGAGTGTAGTTTTTATCGCTCATTTCTAAGCTCTCTTTTAATCATCCGCTTTGAGGTCAGATAGCCGATTTTAGTGTATCATACATCATTTACTAGCATCCAACGCCGCTGATCACACTTGCAAAGCAACTCATCTGGAGAGCGGCAGTGTCACTTGGTGGTCGGTGTTTGCCCCAGAAACATTCTTGGAGTATATTACGTTTCCCGTAACGTGCAGAGTTTTCAGATTACCGCATCGTCAATGTTTCATATTGCACTTTGCTCCTGAACTTTTGCTAACCTTTATCTAGCGAATGGTTGTGCAACTGCTGTGGCCTTGGTCTTGGTGGGTGAGGGACATTTGGGCAAATTTCCACACTCCTGAAAATTTTCTTTTTTTTCAATAGCTTTTATACCAACTCCCATAACAGCACCGGTTTTTGAGCATCGCATTCAGGTTGATAATTCAACTTTCCTACATCCTCTCTGTTTTGCGGTCAAGGTTGTGATCCCCCGTTCTACTCGATAGACAGGTGAACTTTAGGATTACGTGTGAAATCCATAACACCCAAAATATTTTGAAGCAACCTGTATGCGATTGTGCTGGTTCCGTGTGTGTTTGTTTAGTTAATCGATCACATGGTAATCTGACTGCAGCAACAGATGTGCATACCACTGGCTGCGGCCTGCCGGTAATACCAAAAAGTTCAACCTACTTGTTGTTTGCATTTTCTAAACGGTCACTCTGTGCTCACCACTCTCCTACGGAATTTATATGTTGACTGGTTATGCAACCGCGCCTCTGTATGCGTGTAGGCATGGTCACCATTCGACGACGAACCACTTAGGATAACCCATAAAAGATAGATACTGATATTTTGCGGCCTTTTTCTGGCGGAAGTTGCTCATGCTGGATTGATGAGCAGTGTGATTCTCCATAGTTTGGCGATGTGTAATCTAAGTGGATTTTTTTGACGATGACTCCAAACCTGCGCGATCCATATGTGGAATGTACACCACCATGAAGCTGTCCAGAGAACAGCATGGCTTCGTAGTCTGAGCACGGAAAAGGTGAATTTCCGACGAAGCTCAGACATGAACACAATATTGGTGTTTGGATGGCTTCAGGTGAAGTTCGATATCGCGCGTCACTAGGCTTGTGGTTTTTATTTCCTCCCTGATTAAGTACACAACTTTCTCCAACAGCATCTGTTTCGTCTGAATCCTTGATCAAAATGTAGCGAGTGTCAATTTTTAGGGAGTCTGCCAAGAAAGTGAATGGAAATGATGGCAGAATATCTCTTTGGTCCTAGCTGCGATCCAATACGGTGCTTTTAAACGTGCTTGGAAAGTGTATTGCGACCTGGCAGCAATATCCCTTCCATCAGCAATATTTCAATTTATTATGACCGTACGCTACGCGAACTAAACACCTGATCCTGCGCGATCACTGGCGTGGTCCGAGCATATAGATTTTCGACTTCAAGAACAGTTATTTCGAAACTTATGTGAGAGAGTAAATTGAAATACCCCCGGGTTAAATAATCCAAATGATGTTGAACAAGTTAGCGAACAACTAAAGTGCTGCCACGGCGATAATCCTTCATGGTGTTTTGAGAACGATTCGTGTGACGATAACCCCTCTAATGGTCATTAAGTGATCAGAGTGTAGACTTGCAGATCTAGTGAGCCTTGCAAATTAGTCCAATCTACCTTGGTTGTTGCCACGCGTTTCAGCAGACTGGTTCCAGCTGCCACGCTGTGTACCTCTTCCGGCAGCCTTTCCCAATTTGACCTGCTCGTTGAATCGATACGGCAGAGACGAGAAGTAATTGTCAGATAGGGATAGTACATGCCTCTAGCGGAGGATAAATTATGTTCAAGCTAGCTGGTGGCGGGAGTCATGCGGTACTGAACTTCATGCATTGAACCCCTACCTGAATCGTGTTTCTTCCTCTTTGTGTCAACAGGATAACCTGGCGCAGAACATCTGAGCAATCGTAATGTATGTGCATGCCAGTAAACAATACTTGTGTTTTTGTACCACAGAATCAAGAAGAAGCTATCACGAGACTGCGGACCGAATTAAACGATCTAATCAGGCGAGAGTCGTCGTTGCAGGATCAAGTTGCTGAGAGCCGCAGGCGCCTTGAGTTGATTGAAGCTGAGAAACTTGCCACGCAGTCACGCATCGAGAAGGTAAGTGTTTCAGGTTTGAACGTTTTAGTTGGTGTTCACCTGTCACGTCGCATACCACTCTTCTGTCCCTCATTAGGGTCTGTACTCGGCTACAAGTTGTGAAATTCCGAGGTTTCGAAGAGGACGCGAATACAGAATTGTGCATGCACTGTAGCCATGCAAGTTTGGCAAGCAACTCACTACTCGTGTCACTGATTTTTCTCGCACTATTCTGCTCCTTTTGACAACGAGCTAGAAACTCACACTCTAACGTTGGTCTTATTCTTGAAACGAAAAAGCAGTTTGGCTGTCAAAACCAAATTAGAAACTGATGAAGACAAAGTACCGTAAGACTCGTGGAGAAATGCGCTTACTCACAAATTGCACTGTTGTAATCGGGAGACTCAACTGAGTCTCTCATGTGTGATGTCCGTCAATTGAATGTTCTCCACAAAGGTCTCCTCAGATGGCGCGATAATGGAGATGTCTCAGTATGTTTAATTTGCAGTGTAGTTCACCACCTGTGTATACTTTGATGTTCAAGTAGAACATAAGTATGACGGAAACTTTGGGACCGCGCCTACTTGACGAACCCCAAGAAGGACGAAGTTGGTAGTGGGCTTTCGAAGAGCTTTCAGCAACACTGTGAGCAGTATACTCCGTCGAGTACCATAAAATCTATTTGCGTTCATCTGTTTAACTTCCACCCTCGAGGAGCCAACAACCACTACATTCTTTTGGATTGAACGCTTTGCATGGGACATACGATGGTTGGCTGAATCCGAACAGTTTGCACAACAATAAACTTTCATTGAGAGCGTCGATGGCCTGGTTTTTGCTATACAGAACGCTTCAAAAATATAATTGGCGGTTTTGTCTCAAAGCTTTCGTTCCACCCCATCTTTGTTCACCAGGTTACACCACCAGTTGTTCATACAGCTCTACTTTTCCAGATGTATCTCAAAAATAAGTATCAGAAGGATATTATCATGCAAATGCTGCCGGTTTAGCATAGTTGCGGTCGAAATCTTCGAGTTCCGATTAACCGTTGTAATATCAGTACTCGACATGTTGTTGGAATTTACTCTCGGTCTTCAAACTGTGATTGCTTCAAGACTCATTGGATGTTCGTAGATCTTTCAAATTCGTTTTCCGCGAAATTATCAGAAATGTCACATTCACTTCTGTAATGATCGATTTTTGGTTTACCTCGTCGTCTTGACTGTCAGAAGGGCCCCCAGTCCTCATCCAGCACTAGTTTTACGTCTAACAGCGCTAGGCTCAACTGAAAGTGCCTATCGGAGGTCACCATGTGTACTTGTACGGGTCAAATCAAATTTTTGACTAATCCAGGTAATCGAATTGCTTGTTAGTAGTCGACGCATTCTTTCCCAGTAATCGTTGGGCCTCATGGACGATATTCCAACGGAAATCTAAGTTATTCCTGAAAATTTCGGCCACATAAGCCTTTTTGACCTTACTGAGACTCCTCGGCTTTTTATAATGGAGTCGATCCTGTAGATGGTGTTGTCCTCTTCATATCCTATTTTACTTTTCTTCCGTCTAGATAGAACAACCTCAAAGTTGACAAAATTGTTTGATAAACTCGCCTTTTCCGTTTCCCTTACATTGCCTGCGGCAGTGTGGTCCAAGTTTCTGCATTTTGAACTCGAGATAGCTCAGTGATTGAGAGCGAACGTACTAACCAGAGGGTCCGTGGCTTGAACCTAATCTCGACCTCTCTTTGGGCTCGGGCAACCTGTCGACATTTCAGCCCTCGCCTTTGGTTGGCATGGCAGCTAGGCACAGAAAGGGGGTTCAAACTGAACGATGCTTGAGAGATCCAGTTTTTGACTGGGTCATGCTGTTATCTAACGGTTCCCTCTTAGAATTTGCGTGCAGCGTGCGCAGCCAGAACTTGGCGTCCGGATGATCATTTTACTGTCTAATGGCAAGAAATTTTTCAAAAGCTGCTGGCGCAATCCCTTTGTTGCCATTTTCAACCCAGTGTCCAGCTTTTTTCCGCCGCGATGCGCGAATACTTCAGTATTACTCCGTCTTTTTCAAAAACATCATTTTGCCGATAATCTGAATGCAGCAATGCGATTTACCAAATTTTATTTCGTCAAGATGTCTTATGCACTCGCATCGTACAAAGTTGGGGATCGTCAAGGTCATTTCCTTTGAGGTTTCAGTTTGATGTCAATTTGGGAGTGGACTACTCGTTTCGTTATGTTATGACCAACTCTGGTGGTTGGTGGTTCAGTCGTTTAAGACCCCATTTCAAAGTCCACTGCCGTGGCCGGCTGACCAATGCACCTTTCACTGAGGGAATGTGCACACACCGTACACAACTGTGGCATCCGCCTGACAGTTAAACCTCCCTCCCCCACACTACACTTGGTATGTACTCTTCGTCAACAAACCACAAGACCTCACTCAACTGAGACAGCATCCAACCAGCAGTCTGAGATTCGAAAAGCCTCGTTTGGGTGCACGCATTAAGTGCATGAGGGACGCACATTCCGCCAGCTGAATCTAAGTTCACTCCGTCTAATGGTGTCCTGTCGACCAAACACGCTCGCGATTGTGCATACTACAGGGAAAACGAAATGCACCAACTCTCCCTCCCTTAAAACTGAGCCGCTCAATTCAGTTAACTGCCATAGTGGAAAATTACTGCACTCTGTCACGATTTTTACTCGTCTAAATGAAGTGACCTTCGCTGTCCATGTACTGCTCACTGAAGCCGTAACCACCGGTGAAACCGTCAGTAGACTTGTCCCATCGGCCTAGGCCCATGTGCCCGGACTAGCGAACTATACCCTACCACCATTAGCACGGTCCAACTTTGCTGGTTTGATTTCCTGCAGTGATGGTAACTTCCTGTTCATTTGCGATCGAAGGTGAAGCTGTTTTGAATCATAGTGAAAATCCATTGCCTTTTGCGGAGTAAACGTTCCTTGCAAGACCTCTTGTTGCGGTCTACGATGTTTTGTTGTCTTAAATCACGTCACTGTAGGATTTTCTGGATCACGAAAACCTCCAGGGTGTACTACTACTTGGGTGGTTACTTACAACAGTAGAGTGCTGTAGATCCCTTTCGGTCTGTTTTGTTCCAGAGACACAACAATCCATTCACCTATGTACTTGTCCAAAAACGGTATAAGGGGACAGTTTTGATAAATTGCGACCTTGCTGGTGGACCATTTGATCGCGTGTTATAAGCCCGTGACCAGGAAGATTTGTTCATTCCAAAATGTTACAAAAACACTGTTGCGGAGTGTACCAATCGAGGTAATATCGTCAGCGTGGGTATTGACGATGTCACGTCACTTCGTGACGAAGCATTTATAATCCAACTGCCAAGCTGAGCGAACAGCCCAAGGAACATGCTTTAAAAGCATCTCCTTTTCAAGCATGACTCTCCCGGTACACACAAGCCTGTGATCAAGCATAAACTGTCCCTCTTTGCATTCGTTTTCCCTTAGGCAACCTCGAAAGTAAATTTGCTGGAATCTACCCGAGGTCAACTACTTCAAGTTTTGGATCAGTACACTTGCCTACTAAATGGTGATACTTCGATAATGGAGCCGGATGAGCAAAAAGTGAAGGCGTTGGTGAGTAGTGCTACTCTGTTATCTTTGCCCAATTGGATGAGCTGTGAATTGAATTTGCACTTTTGACTTTCATGATTATGCTATATATCCAATACACCCAAGGTTCCTTTTCCCCATGCTGCAATAAATCTCGAGGACAACTGCTGTGTTGTGTTCTCCTTTTGTGTTTACTCTACGCCAGCTCTCTGTACGACAAAGCAATGGGTTCCTTTACCTGGTATTTTGTTATTGCTGTTCGGTATGCCGTCACAAGTTGTGCTTGGATTAGTTTGTTGCAGCTGTAACCACGCATCAAACCGTCAACCACACATGTATTTTGCCATTTCCTCGTCAGCTCAACGGTATTGGTTTGGATCGTACTTCTGCTCAAATCACTACCCGCGACGAAGATATTTGGCCTATAGATGGTAGTGTATATCAGCGTGTCATGGGCGCCTCATCCGTCCCACTTTCGCTCATGGTTAACAGCGCCCTAGGACAGCAGACGTATAAGTCAGGAGGACGCGAACAATCAATATCTTCCCTTGGTATCCCACTCAACACGGATCCGTTTCTAGGTACTGATCCGTTCAACCCACCAGGAAACAGCAAACCACATTTAGCGGGCAAAGGTTAGTCGGTTGTTTTTATCTTTGGAATGACGCATTGCTTTCGCTTTTGGTGCTACACCAAAAACAATGGCATATACAGCCTGTGGCACGCGAAGTTCAGGTAAATGTCAGCTTTGTTTGCCTTCTTGATGCTTGAACATGGACGGGCAGTCTGTTTGCCGTGAATTACGCTTTTAAACGAGACCTATTTTGATTTGCTCTATATGCTGGGATTCTAAACGCATTGTTTTTTCCTAAAGTAGAGTGAAGTTCTCTCATTTCATTTGTAGGTCCTATGGCCCTGAAGGTGTTTGGCCCCACGGGATGCACATAAAGAAATGCCTACTGAAGTCAATCTAGTATAAGCCTTATATTGTAATACGGTCCCAATCATATCGTCATCTGATGTTCCCTTAAACAGACTAAATCAACTGGAGCTATCAGTTGGCATCAGTCACCTACTGTACCATGCGCTCTTTCTGCGTTCTTTCTCGGGTGTTCGCTTTTCCAACTTGGTGTCACCGTGAGGCTCAGGAACCTTTAGGAACCTACCACAGCTTATGACTGGTGCACCAGGGATCACGAGCTAGGATACCACTATGCCTGAACCATTCACCTTGAAAAGTTGACTTCAGAGAGCTCTGTGGATTTGTGGGAGCGTCGCAGTCAGGTATCACGCGGTTTAGGGCATAGCTTGTTAAAAATCTGCTTTCATAATTTTTTTCCTTGGGCTGATACGGAAATAACTCTGAGTATAGGAGTCATTGAACGAAGGGCACCGTTGTAGTATACTTTTATCAGCACTTACTTAATTAATGCATCAACCATTTGTTTACTGAGATGTACACTCCAGCAGAATTCAGCGTGGGAGTCTAGCCACGTGCTGTACATACCGAATCGTGGTTTACCGCTAAGAACGTTTCTCGGGTCAGAGTTTCATGATGAAAACCGGTACCATTTTGAAGCTGACGAATAGATTCTACAGGTGAATCGCCTTACCACAGTTTATCGGCGTTAACTGGTTCCTGTGATAGCCTCAGGTGACCAAGTTGAGCCTTTGGTATATGCATATGAAGAACTGCCTTTGTCAGGTCACTTTCCAATTCTGCATATCTTCGTAAATTCCGGTAATTTCCACAAATGTGAGCAGATGTACACATTCTAGACTTCGCAAGTGATTGTACAAGAATCGCCCAATTATGTTTCCTATTTCTGGGACAATCGCGTGGGTCAGTCATTTGGATAACATAAGTTTATAATCCGGCACAGGGTTGCAAAATTTCAGAAAAGTTTTAAAGACAATCAGCAAGTTTGTGCAAAGTTTCTGCGTACCGTGCGTCGGCGTTCAATATTTCTATCGTGCACAAGGTTTTGCAGGACCAAGTCAACAATTTTGATTTCGAAATTCCCCCTCGTTTTTTTCTAAATAAGCAGATCGGACAAAAATTATCCAGTGCATCTCGACCGCGTACTGAGTTTTAATCAGCTCCCTTTGCACCCTACTTATCATAGTAAAGGATCCCCGTGTTTGTCAGACTCCTTGTATACATGTCTCTGGCGAAAAGGTTTAATCAGTTTGTTCTAACATACCTATCTGCTATACCAGTACGTCAAACTTTATGCCGCCTGACCAATCGTTATATCACCTGTAATGTTCATCATTTCCGGAGCCTTATCCGAACACGACATTGTGATATTCGAAATTATATATCACCATTATCCCAAAATCGATGCTTTTCGATACTGTTTCGATTATGGCAGTCTTACTACTAGTGCCATCGCCGAGTATGTCTCATGTTTGATAACCTAGAGGTCGACACTTTTCTGAGTCAATTTCGTCTGTCTTTACTTTCGTCTTATCTTCATTGCAGAAACGAAAGATGACTTTTTCGGTCCTGGTAGTCTGTTCACACCGGATCCATTCAAAGACCTCGATCCATTTGGGGGTGACCCGTTTTCTCTACCGGTAACACTTTCTTCTTCAATTACACATTGTTGCCATCCATGTTATTTGTCGCCTGTCTCCATTGCACCACCTTGAATGACCTTTTACTGCGTCTTGAACCTGAATTCACTTGCCTGCCGATTTTATCGGCTTGTGGATAAATGTCGTATATATTCGAACGTCTGTACTTTCAAGCGCCTCGATCTCATGTATCTCTGTTGCACAATCTTTTATTTGCACGATATTCTTATTTAGACTGACGGCGGTAACACAGTGGCTCCAAATGTAGGATACCGGAATTCAACTTTCGGTGTGGCCAAGGATATGCACTACTGACTCGTGTCAACGAAAACAAAACCCGAGTCGAGTGTTCCCTCTTGATTTGGACATAGCAGATTAATTGTGCCACAATCCCACAGTTCCCACAATCATCTATAGACAATAGCCTAATGTACTATCGGTATACACCCGTCGCTTTGTAAGCGAACATGGTTAAAGTTTCACTCCGACGTACAACAGGCTTTCAACCCGAGATAGTAACTTTTCCTCACGGTAGCTTAGTGCAGGATCATTGCAATCGTCTTGCAAAAAATATCAGGGGTCTGATCACTTGGATGGTTGTATTTCAATACCTATTGCTGTGCACATCTCATTAATTCAGTTCGGGCGGAGTGATTGGTTATCCGTGCTTTTGTTCAACCTCCGTTTTAGAATGAAAAAAATCAGAATAAACAACCGGATGTTGGTAAGTTTCCGGGTTATTCCCTGTTCATTAACTACATTCTGGTTGAATTACCTGCTGGTTACCAGATGAAAAAATCAATTCAGACAGTTGTTTCATAGTGAAGATCGTTTTAAATCAGCAGTCACCAACGCTTGGTACTATACATTTTCGTTGTCTTGTTGCCTTTCGAAGTCACAGAAACCTACTCAATTTCATTGATGTCCAGCTACCGAACAGCTAAGCTTTAGGGAATTAGGCTGCCAACTCAAGGTCTTCAATGGTGACGTGGTCGCCCACTCAATATGAACATCCTACCGCCAACCGGGGATCTTCATGATGTACCTACTTGGACCAGCAGTATGATACTGGTGAAAGGAAGAAGGCCTTCGCTGCGGAGTTGTCTGTTTGAGAACACCAACTTAACAGTTACAGACTATTGAACAACGGAGCAGAACTCTCATATGCATCTCGTTTACAAAACTGAATATCCACCTTCTCCTTGAACACGTCTTCCTGAATTTTTTTTGGATATTCATTGACTGTCATTCAAATCCAGGCAAATACTACAAAGAGACTTCACAAATTCCGTAAGAGATCTCACTTTTCAAGAGACGCAAAGCGGATTTACGAGAAGACGTACTACTCACATGTCTCATCAGTAGTATCCACCGGTACACTGGTAACCCCATTCCTTGGTAGTCTGGCCGTTGGTGTCCTCCATGTGGTGATTCAAATTGATTAAAACTAGAGACACGGGTATATTTAAAATGGAAAGCCCAATTGCACCTAATGCAAACTAAAAGGTGAACGTCGAGGACATGGATCAAAACCACAGTCTGTCTAGGCAGATGGGTGTTCCGCCAGTTGGGTGTATGTTCCATTCCTTTTGAATGTCACCTCATTGTCTTCATTGCACTGTAAACAAGTTTTTTGTACACTGAATTTTGTCGCGTTGTTTCATATCCACTCATTCCGTTTCAAACCTCGGTTTATTAAATCCTGGTGACTTTATGACTTGATCATTGATTGCTTATAAATGCCTGCCTTGTGTTCTTTCATGTAATTGACGTTTTCGATTGTCATGAGGTGTTACTGACTCCACGTAGATCCAGTGCAATGCCTCAGTTGATTACTGACTGAACTATCAAAACGTATTCACGCAGCAAAGAGCGCTTGTTCAGTGGGTTCCGTTACTAAATTCAGGTACGCTCACGACTAAGCTCTTTCTCAGGTCAACTTTTGAGTGGCTACAAGTTACATTATCCTTCTGTCAGTCGGCCGTAGTTTGTGTTTGATGTTGTGGTGTTCTGTTTTCTTAGTTTAAAGACAATCTAAATAAGTTTGAATATAGGTGGGCCTATTAGTACGCTTCAAACCTTGAAGAAAATCCGTTCCAAGCTTAACGATCTCGGTTCTCGTTCATCGACACGTTCGTGTGAATTTCTTGAGTGTGATTTAAAGCGGCGGCCTTTGCTGAACGTTTAAATTTCACCCGACTGAGGAGAAGCCGTTTTCCGGATTTTTTTTTTGTAAAATCCTTATTTCTTCTGGACTCACTACATGTTCCACGGTTTTTTTTATTTGCCACTTGTTATGGTGTCTCCGTATTTCAGTTTCAGCGTTTGACCCCTTTACTAATTGCGTCAATGGATCCAACGTCCCTCGTGCATCCTTTACAGGTGTTGACTTCGATGCAGTGAGTCAATATTTGCTATATGCCGTCCAGTTGATTGATGAGACTTGACTGTCTTCAAAGTTCTCTCTTGAGTTCAGTTCAGTTCAGTTTATTAGCTATACCAAAGGTACATTTTGAATGGTTTGTATTTTTGGAGGACCTGAATCTAGGAGGCACTATCGTCAGGAAGCATTTCGACCCTTGATGTTTCAGAGAGAGGTAGGGAAATTCCAAGTAGCACATCAATGACAAGGTTGAAGAGGATAGCGATGGAGGGGCTCCATTCAACTGATATTTTGTTTTCGTCCCAAATCTTCTGCAGTATGGTTGTCAGACTACTCATTAGGACCTCGCTAGCTTCTTTGAAGAGCGCGGGACGCAGACTATCCGGGCCAGATGCGTTGTCGCGTTGGAGGATTGATATCTCACGCTGGATTTCTGTTGTTGATGACAGGCTGGTGTCGATACTCCATTCAGGCCCACTGGGTTCTTTCGACAGTTTTGTTGAAGGAGACCAGCTGAACTGTTCTTTGAGACACGCATCCCTTCGCTCAAGACTATTTTGTGAATGAATTACCGTTCCGTCTTTCTCGCATATCGTTTCGCTGACATTTGTCTTTTTAACCGGTTGATCGAATCAATTGAACTAGGACGCGGCTGTTGCCTGCAGCGAAAGCCTTTTGCTTTTCCTGCGAAGTCCACCAGCGTTCTCTGTCATTCTTCAAGCTCCTGATTATCCGGTGTTTGAGGCATCTGTGTGCACCATCATAGTCGCTAGTTGACGGTATGGACTTTCTGGCAGCAATAAGATCTGTTGATCTCTAAAATATCCAGTGTTCAGTCGATCGAATTAGAGAGAGAGAGAGAGAGTTGAAAACATAGCTTCTTTAACTCGTTTTCCCTCAACCTCCGAGGAGTGTTCATCATCAGGATGACCGTGCGTTTCCAGTAGCTTTTTAGCCAGATCATCTAAATACTTCTGAGCTACTGCAAATTATCGTTGTTGATGATTAGAATCTCTCTGCTTTGACACGCGTAATACTGATGGAAAGCGTAATGATAACCGGGTCTGTACGATGGCATGATCAGAGTCAAGTTGCGTACTCCTTACTTGAGGCTCTCCGTCCGTAAATGATGGCCACATGGTCCAATTAAGTCCATGAGTGTCTTGCGGCTGGTGGCCCCCAAGTAACTCGATGTGAGCTTTTGTGTTGAGGGTTCATGTCGGCCAGGAACAGATGGTGGTCAGCACACAATTGAAGCAGTCGATCACCATTATCCGTGCGCTAAGCATTGACTCTAAATCTACCATCTAATTGTGTTTCTTCCGGACTTAGTTGTTCACCTTGGGTATTCATATCACCCGCCAGGATTACTCTGTCCGTCCTCCTTGGTGACCGAAGCGGTCGTGACTGATGATGATAAAACCCGTCCTTTTCACTCTCAGAACTGCTGTCCGTCGGAGAGTATGATGTTATAACAAATAAACACCGTTTACCACATCCACCTGCATTGATCTTCATTGAGCCAGACAGTCGCACAGCGCAAAGACGACTGTTTACTTGGATCCAGTCCAGTAAGGCACTTTCAGTCTTGAGGCTGAGTGCAACTCCCACACCCTAGATAACCGGAGCCGTTGCTTCAGGATCATCAGCTACCCGAAGAGTAAAATGTGGAACGTTTGCGCTCGTTTCAACCTGTTTGAGGTTGAAGTGAGGTCTTGTGTGTGTTTCGGAGACACAATATACATCGACAGATAGGGAAAACAAGGTTTCAGCAAGAGGTGCCTGTTACCTAATTTGACATAGTGTACAGACATTAAAGACTGCAACATGTACTAGAGCTCTTGAGGTTAGTATGGGATTGTCTTTGTTTTTCTGGGTGACAGTTTAGACACGAACACACGGACCGCCGTGTACTAGCCTCTTCCCCGTTCGTTTGGTGTGTTAACCTTGAGCGGTTATCCTGATTTTTACACTTACAATTACTTCCAGAATGTGGCCAGCGTTTTTAGTAATCTAACTTGTTTCTCGGTTGCAAGATCTAGTCGACGGACACGGCACAGTCTGCGGTGTGTCCGTCGATACATGATCCACCAAATACTAGCCTTAATGAGCTGAAATTCCGGACCACAAGACAGACAAAATCCCAAAACAAGAAAAAAAATCGTTCATCCGTAACACCCTTCAGGTGCCTAGCTGCCAGGTTGCTCAAGCCTAGACAGGGGAAGTCGAGAGGCAGTGGTGGAGTTCGAACCACGGACCTTCCGATCAGTAAATCCGCGCTCTAACCACTTGAGCCAATGATCGCACAATGATCTGTCATCTTTCCTTGGGAAGTAATCCAGTCGAGTGAGGCTGTTTCTGTTTTTCATACAGAGCAAAAGAGTTTGTGTATCGTCCCGAGTTGTACAAGTATACGCATATTGTTACATTTCAGCTGGAACGCCATCATCAGTGGAAGTCACCAATATTCTGGGGCTGGCATCGCCTTTGCAACGCAGCCGGCAGTGACTTGCAACTTCTCGTACAGCTCATCTCTGGTGCTTGAATGGGCAGATGAGGTTGATGGAAGGTGTCCTGTGAAACTGGTGGTAGCGCTTTGTGACCATTTAGGAGCCCCATGATGATGACATTGTTGGCATTTCCGTTCCGGAGGAATGAAACACACCGTAACCTTAACTGTCATTTGGGCTACTAGAAGAATCAGCTGAAAGAGGCCGTCCAAGTGATATTAATATGTTTAGACCCACAGCCGGATGTGGTCACCTAGGGTCGCATGCAGTGTCGACGTGTAGAGCCTGCATGGACAGGCAACATCAAGAAAGGCTGTAACATTCATGCACCCAATGAAGAGTTATTTTTTCATGTGTAAGAAGGTTTTTTGCTTGTTGGACATCCCACCCGCTGGGACCATTTACGGTGCGTTCGTTGTTGGATACGCCGCAACTTTATAGAGGTATTCGTTGTGGGACGTGTTCCTATTCCTGGAAGCTCATGGCAATTTGGCACAGGTTCCCACTTCCATTAGGTGTCAGGAAGACACGTCAACTTGAATAGACTGATCCAGTCTGCCATATAAGACAAATGCATGCACACAGGTACACAAGTGATTTGGGCGCTTTGACGCTCCAATAACGGTGAATTATTTGGAGAATACCTCCCCGTTCTTTACAGTCACTTAAGACATCTAATTTATCTGGCTTTTTTCGACCTTCTAATTGGGAAAGAGTAGTCTTTGTGTTTCATCCGGATTGAAATTTCTTTTGGAATGACGATTGGCTGTGAACTATGTTGTGCTTCTCCATAGTTATCACTATTTTATCCGTGTACGCATCTGAGTTGCGAGTCCATCACAGCTGATTTCAAATTTCATCGTGTGTGGTGTCCACTCATTGACGCACAGGTTTTCGGTGCACCGAATGCCGATTCTAGTCCGACGGATCCCTTTGGAGCAGATCCCTTTTCCTGTTTGGAGCAGGTTGCTACGGCGCAAACGGATACAATAGGGCACAAAAAGTCCCCACCACCCAGACCCACTACCCAGCCTGGTGCCCCGACGGGAAACAGAGAATCAAAGGTTGGTATTCCTTTCCTCTCAAGCATCACGGAGAGATTCCTATCATAACTTTCAAATTCGGTGGTGCTCTTTTTAATATTCATTACTCGAGCGATACTATCTAATTGGTGTTTTCAGTATATAGGTGTTTGTTCTCCTCCGGAATGAACATTTTCAGGGTTGGAAAATTGGTTTTGAAATATGTCAGAACCTAGTCGCCAGTTCCATAGCTGCACTCCCTCCCCCAGTTTCTTGCAATCGGCAGCATCCCGACTGCTTTTTGCACGATATGTTCACTAGGCAATAAAGGAATACAACAGACAAAGGACAACTTAATTTTGGATGGTACGGAGTGATTTCAGCACACTAGCTTTGTTTCACAAACTTTCCAATGGAAGCAAAGTTTGACATCTCACTGCATTGAAGCAAACAGAACGCAACACGTGGTTATCTCGCCGTTCTGTCATTGGAGCACTTTGACGCCCGAGGGCTTTTTTCTTTCGAGCTTCGCCGTGTTGATGGCAGAGTGCCTCTAGAACACTGTAAGCGTTATCTATCTGGCTTATTGCACATGTGAAGTTAGTACCAGCCAGTCGCTGTGTGATGCGATATGGGGATAAACCATCATCACCCATTGTGTCAGCACATTTCACTTAGCTTATTACCATTTTAGATCAACTTGGCCCTATAGTGTTTTGAGTTAGTTTAATGTCTGCTGTGCTTTAGTATATCTTCGTTGACCAGTTTATCTAACGTTGATTTTTGGTTACTTCGTCGCGATCAGTCTTTGAAAAAATGCCAAGAGCAGCGAGTAAGGTAGCAGTCGTTAATGAATATCTGTGCAATAGTCCCTAAGGCTGAGAAGCTTCTTAGTTCTCTGTTACATATGCATTCGATCGCTAATGACTGTTCTGAGGGTAATTATATTAAACGCTGATTTCTACCCTTCACCACTCCTTCGTTAGCCGAACGAATACCCAAAGACATCTGTGGCCAGTCTGCCGGACTTCAATTATTCATCGCACGCGTTGAAATCCACCTCTCCACCCCCGTTCCGTTCAATCGGAAATAACTCCTCGTCCACTTTACCGCACAAATCCAGTCTTCTTTCCAGAGTCCGCAGCGGGAATAAATCGAAAAAGGACATTGATCTCGCTGTGTCCAAGTCTGCTCGTGCTGTGTCCAAAAGCAGTGGTCCGAAAACGGAGGATGGTTCTGGATGGGCACCTTCTGGACTTAGTGAAGCGGAACAACTTACTCTCGCCACACTAGAAAGTCAGCGCTTAGCTCAACTGGAAGAACGTGCCCGTCAGCAAGAGCAAGCGGATCTTGAGCTTGCGATTAGATTGAGTCAAATGGATACTACCACTTCGTCGTGACTTCCTGTTAATGGTGATATTTGCACATATACCTAATCACGTTACTAGGAACGCCATTTAGCTTGTTTTCCCCAACATACCGATTGATTTTAATCTGCCCGGATTTTGGCCTATCCCACCTCAACTGTGTATGAATCCTAATTATTCAGAAAAGCCGATTTGTTCGCTTTTATCTTCGAATGTTGTTTGTGTTGTTGCATTTTGACTTCCGTTCCCTCAAATCGCCACATCTAATCACGCCCTTGATTCAACAAATAAACTGCCCTTCCTTTTCTCAACCAGCCTGCTGTTATTCCAGACCTGGCGCTATGCTGTGTCTCATAATAATAACCTCGTTATGGATATCTGATACCCCCCATCCTCTATATGGTACCCATCGTTACTTTACTTGAAACCAGCGTTTGTGTGATGAAAATAACTCCGGTCATACCGTTTGGAGTTTTGTTGGATGTATCCGAATTCGAAATTGTTCAGCTACATTACCCTTTCGGTACCCAACTGCCACGCCACCAGAAGGAAGTACGAGGGCTGAGGTACTGTCAGGTTGCTCAAGCCGATGCAAGGGAATTCGGGAGACAGAGGTCGGGTTCGAACCACGGACCTTGTGGTCAGTACATTCTCGCTCCAACCACTGAGCCATCGGAGAGATTTGACAACAAGAAAACGGCACAGGAAGTCGTTTTTAGTTTTTACATAAAAACGAAGTTGTGGTGATTCCCTGGTGGACGTCACCTTAAACGGCAAATGAGCGTATTTCGTAAAATTTGGCGTTCGGGTAGAATATAGGGTAGGTGTAAACCCGGGGACCTATTCCACCTAATCTCTAAGAGTTTCCTGCAATCGTGTCAAGGAAATTACGCCGATATCCTGAATATATACTGAATCACGAACCTGCCTCACATAATGTATTTAGTTGAAGAAACTTATAGGCGATAAGTTTGTGAAGTGCACCGCTAGAGTCACATTAATTTGCAAAAATGTGTTGCAGCTAGTCATGAACTTTGTTCGCTTTTTGTAGCTCTTTAGCCCAATCAGTTGTTGTGGATGGGACCAAGGCTTTATTTCATTGCTTTAGCACCGTTTTTGTTTCCTATTTTGTTGTTATGGTAAAACAACCGCAGGCATCCAAGCTTGTGGCTTGTGGTAAAACACGTCTCTGACGGTCTATAACCCTTAGGCTTTCCCGTTCATATCAATCGAAAGTTTACAGAGAACTATCATAAGACAGTTCTTGCACAACTCAGACAGTCCTTTCAATAACAAATGCTTCCCAAAGTGTCTACCAGAAGCGTGGAGAACTGGTATAGATACGAAATTCCTCAGGAACGATGTGTTCTGTTGGACGAATACGATGGACAGAAACCTACTAGCCTCGGTGCACTAAAGCTAAGAGGAACAAGCACCGACGTGTCCCTATATTTATTGCCTACCTGATTTATTGACTCATGCTTTTTTGAATAACGAATTATGAATATAAAGTTTTCCCGTTGATGCTTGTGCTCTCACATGCTTTAAGCCCAACTTGAATCCTCATTGAACCGTCTGGTTGCGACCACATTTTCATGAATAGGGTATTGTAGGTTACCGTGTGCACAGCCGTAACGGTCAACACACCACCACTTGAATAATATTACGCTCACTTGGAATGCAACCGTCATAATGACGGACGCCCTGCTTATGTCACAGGCGTCAGGAACTTCATGCAAGTTTGTCGCACTATTTGCTGGTGTTTACAGATGACCTACTGTATTTACGAGCCCTATCTATCAGCTTTACAAGTGCTATGGCTATTCTGAGGGCTTTGGAGTTCCCCAGGAATCTTTCTGGGAATTGAGTTTAGGAAGAATTCTTTACGGACCTATTTGGACTTAAAAAGTTTGGAGGGGGGGTTTGGGAACCGTTGCCGTATCCTATGGGGCAAAATTTACCACGAGCACACTTTGGACTCATCTCATGGGTCATTCCGTTAAGTTACTTTGTTATAAATTTGTGTGTGTATGTACAGCATTAAACAACCTGAGAAAGTCGTTCAGAGTCCTGATGATGCGAAATCTTCAGAAACATACTACTCAAGCAAATACGCGGGGGTTGTATCATGTTTATGCCAGTTTTGGACTTTTCAGTCACCGCTTTGGCTTAGGGCAATTTCGGTATCTTGGTCAGTACTCGACACTTCATACTATGAAATGAACTTAGCAACCGGTTTTTTGCTAGGATTGTAAAGGCACCGCGAATTAGACTTCTTCAAATTCCCGTCCAGCCACTCAAGATATTGCCTGTCGCAGGTGATACTTTGCTCACGTGAAGTCAAATGTGGAAGTTGCTCTGTTCCACAATATCGCATTAGCCTGGTAGATCACTCAAGATCAGTTACGGTTCAGGTATGGGCTCTTCTCCAATAAGGAACGACACATGACGGGTAATAACTGCCCCCCTCTATTGAGTTCGTTGGTGAGATCCCTGCCAGTAAAATCATATGTCGGCAAAATAAAGGAAGAGCAACACAATGGTACAATCATCTATAACAAGCAAGGTCGAAAGTTCAGTGTTGTGAACGACTTGTCGTTCATTGTCAATGACTCATATCTTCCTTTTGGGTAAAGGAATCCTCCGTGGTAATGACTCATCATTGGAACCAGTGGAATGAAAGTACTGAGGAAAATGTCTATGCCCTATGACATTCTACAAGAAATTACACTATGGTTTTGACATCCTGTTCAAAACGAAACTTTCATTCAACTGCAGATATCGGAGTCGGCCATCCGCGGTTGTTTATAACTCTCCTTATCAACGTTATGTTTAATAGTAGACAGAAATTTGCTAAAGCACAGTAATTCAAATTCCTAATGCTGTTGGTTACCAACTAATGTATAAAACCACGAAACAAAGTTCGTCTTCGTTGTGCATTCATGGGAATTTCGAACAGTTTCGATTCATTTCATTACACCTTCCTAAATGGTATCCATGTAGGCTGCATTATTGATCAAAATGGACATTTGGACTGTACTTCAGGTCAGTGTTTTATGGGCATCCTCCCTTCCTCTGCAGTGACTGTTTCGTTGAGGCTTTAACCGGAAGCATCGCAATTTTAGTTTACACCTCCGAACTCGACACAAAAATGTGGAGCAACCAATTATTCAACACTTATCAGAAACCATTTTCCAGAGAAATTAGTGGGAGTGCGGGTATTCAAGATAAAACCACTGCAAATACAGTATAAATTAATATCGTCGGCGTCTGGATCCAGGGGATTGATAATAGCCCAAAAATAATTAGCATGTGGGTTGAACGTGACCTACAGACAGTGACGACTTTCTTACAGTCAGAGGTATCGATTTTCTCAGTATTTATCCGTAGGACGACATCCTGCTTCGCGCTCCTTGTTTGGCATTTGCTAAACCAACTCAGCTTCCTTCTTTCCTGACGGCCCCAGCTCGGCGGAGTAAACAAAACCGTTTATTTCATCTGTATCGATATACGGAAGGACTTTGACAGAATGTGTCACAGTACTGTTATTCCGTGTAGAAAAAAATGATTCTGTTGTCCTTAGGAATAATTTTTGTCTTTGGTTTACAATCTTTTCCTACGCCTCACTTATTCCGCTTCTTTCGGAAGGTTCGGCATTGCTCCGCGTCAGTGACGTGACTAGTCGGTACGTCATCTGCCTTCTGAGTAAAGTCACGGAAGCTTGTTCACTTGTATGGACCTCCTCACTCGCACAACCAAGAATGGCACACACGTGCATAGAGATGGTCGGTGTGGCTCACATTCAAGTTTCCATTATCGCTTCGTTTTCCACGAACTCCCGTATCATACGATTATCGTGCCGATTTGGAATCCATCTGGTAAACATGGATGCAACCAAGTATTTTCATCCTCGTTTGTATGAATCTTGTTTATACTCAACTATTACTCTCCCGCCAGAGTCCTCTATCGTGACCACTGCTACTGTTAGTGTGTCGCTTATCAAGCTATATTTTGTCCCCAGTCTTCAGGTTTCGTAGAAATTTGTATCTACAGCAAGACCCTACTCCAAAACTGAAAGGCAGCCGTCAGTTTCTTGCCAGTTCAGTCTTGTGGTCAGTCCTTCTACCCCGATAATCGTATTTATTGGTGAAATGCACGAAAAGTGTCTGAGAACTCCCCATTATTGCATCCGTTATGTACTCGTGTTGAACGAAACGAGGAATCTAAGGGCTGTAGTCATTCAAAAGCGAGGTTGTCTCACAATGGCGATCCGATATTACAACAATGCTTGTAAATTTGCCTACTTCAAAGCAGTTGTCGATCTCCGTCAAGCGCTCTGTTTGTTGTCCTAACGAAAGCCCGCCACCTATACCATGGGAAGTCATGGTCATTCAATACAAAAACGTAACCGAATGAAATTCCACGACAAGAAGGAAGAATTACACTTCACGTAGATGACAAAGCAGCAGTCTGAAGCAATCTAACGCACTAAACTACCTTCCCGCTCAACGAAATGTTAACTGAGTGAACGGAGACAGCACCCTCTTGTGGTCTACAATCGTAATGAAGGACAGAGAATCACCTGTGTAAATGAATTTTAACCACGTAAGTTAAGTGTGCTGCCAAAACTGAACCAGATGTCCTCTTTGGCAGTGACATGAATATCAGGTGATTGGCCCGGATTGTCTTTGGACGCTGCACACCAGAGTAGACAGAGTTAACTGATACCTTTGGATGTTGATGAAACCGTCCGATAAAATAATTGGTAGCTGGTTTCTAAGCGTTTGTTCTACCGTGATATCAACCAAGACTACGTGGCAGCTCTTGGGAAAAGGCAGAAATTAACGGAGCCCAATGTCTCTAGTACCGGTGGAGTAAACTCCGAAAAGGAATATCTATGATTCCGTAAGAGCCCGTGAGAATGCTTAGGGGAGTTTTCTTCTAGTGAGCGCTATCATTACCTCCAAAAACGTTTATTTTTCAAGCTATTGCCTAGTTATCTTCCGAAACTTCGGGTTCTTATTTTGCGCGCCATTTTCCACCACCGTGGAGACTTCCAAAATGGTCGTGCTTCTCTCCTATCTGCTAGTTTTATTTTATGTGCGCCAACGCTCTCATTGTTCTCCAAGGTCATCCTGTATATAATATATATATATATATTACATAATATATATACATCAGGGTGAACGTTAAAATCCAGCGTGGAGAATCCACTGGGGAGAACTGGTGTGGGTAGATTCTACTCTGTGAGTAGGTGATCCATTGTTTGGCACGTTGTCTGAGGTACTTATGGAAACTAGGCCAAACAAGATGCTGATTGCTTGTTCGCCTGTTTGCCGAGTTTGGTAGTTAGATTCTTTAACGATCGAGCTGATATCGTCGAAGCATGGTTGAATTAGTGAATTCTACCTCTTTAGCCGGTGATTATATAGTTCCTAAACAGCATCCGATATCTCTAAGGCGACTGCTTGGTCCCAAGGTGATCTTCACGCAATTTGATTGGTCACCGGGTGTAAGGCCATCGCAGGGGAAAAGATTTAGCAGAACGACCGCTGCTATCGAACTATCAAGTTGGTCATGTGGACAGTCGGACGAAGGCAGTAGATGACGTATTGATAACTGGCAAGAACTGGTTCTATAGACAAACGGGTTATTAAGCAACATGAAGTAAGCAAAACATACGATTAGTAACAGCGCAATGGGCAAGAGCGGGGGAAGGGTCCGTGAGGCAGCAGGGCGTTCTGGAAACAACAGCATGTAGGCACCAAACAACGTGCAGACGCAAAGATACGGGCAGTGAGTCAGGGTAAACTGGCCGTATAAAGAGAACGGCGCAGAAAACAATCAGATTATCCGGGAGATAGGGAACTGCGTTTGCCCGACGGCGTGGCGAGGCAGCTCTTTTCACGTGACAAATCGGATAGCGCGCTTAGGTCCGTTAAAAACAAATCTGAACAAAAGCTATCTGCTAGATGTGGTATATAGGTAATACAAGAAATATGGTCTTCTGAGATGTCGAATTGGTGTAGCGGCTAACACGCTCGCCTACCATCGGATGAGTTCTGAGTGTGATCCCCTGCCTGCCTGACTTTCTGTCGGGGTGGGCGCTCGAAAATAGATAGAGCTGACACAAACTTCCGAGAAAAGGCGGACGGGCAACAAGATATTCACCTCACTTACTAGAGAATAAGCAGGCTTTAGGGGGAAACGAGCAAGAAAACAGACTGTTATTATAATTAACGGGCATAAATCACGCTACTCATGAGTGGTCGGAACACAGAGTCGAAAAATAGGCGAATACTTTGTCAGGCATACCAAAATAATGAATTCCTGAGGAACGATATATAAAGGCGCTTACGAAACCAACAACAAGATGATTTGCAAGAGCAGCCAGAACTGAGAAAGAGCCCGCTGCCGTATACAAGAATGTCAAGGCGATGACTACAAGACATTCACGGCAACATGAACTAACGGTCTCCTCCAAGCCTGTGAACAAGTTGAGTAAAACACTCTCAAAGCCAAAGGGAAGGTTCGATGCAATGAAAAGACGAACGTGATCTACGGACTTCAGAGTACCGACCAAAACAAAAACTAGATTGGTCAGACTGAAAGAAAACTTGCCAGCAGAATACACTAACACAAGCTTGCCGGAAGAAGACATGGCCCTGTATCACCTGTTTCAATTCATAAAGACAGAGACGGCCATCAGTTCACTTGGAACAATTTTCAAATACTGGCTAACGTAACAGGAACGAGAGCTTTTCGGGGCGTGATACCCCACAGAAAAATTTAGCGATAAACCCATCGCCATCCAGCCAGTCTACTTATTGTTACGAGTAAAAGAACTACACACCCGCGGGACCCTGAAACAAATAGGAAATCAAGCAATCCGACGACAACCAACTGACAAATGGGGTCAAAAACAAAAAAACACTAAAAATACAAGGCGGCTTAATCACTTGTGGCAACTCCAGACCACAAAGCAAGAGGAACGGCCCAATCGAAACGGAAGAACAGAATTGTCAAATTGAGTGCACCGAGCCAACCAACCGGATACGTGGGAGTGAGACCACAGCACAATTCAGTCCCTCATGTAACCAAGGAAATTACCCGAAGGCCACCTAGAGACCGATCTGTTGCTTCGAAGCTATCAACGGTGTGTAGATTCGATGTAAGCACAAGCAAACGAAGAGAATTTTGCCGACTCTACCTCACACTGACGATGTCACCTCGATCTGCGATGGAACGTTTACAATCGAACTCCCAAGCTCGGCCATCAGGCCAAAACCAAGCAGCGTACCCAAGCTGCATATATTCTACAACGTTGCCAAAACGCTGGTTTATGATTAAAACAGATACCAGGGTGGGACTAAATTTTTAAAATGGTCAAAAGCTACTCCCTTTTGACTCCTGGGAACAAGAGCTTCGGGCTCATCTCCTGATGGGACGCACATCACGATGGTATTCCAATGGATAATTGACGGGGTGAATTTGTAGGGAAGGTGCGTCAGCATGTTTTACGCTATGAACTGCCTCCTAAAGAGATGAGCTGCGAAAAATGCTATGAAGCTCAGCTCGGGATGAAGCCTCAGCAAGGAACTTATGGGCCCTCTAGGAAAAAATAATATCGGTAGGGTAATAGGAACTTAAATGATGATCACAGGGTCTCCTGGGGCATTTGTTGTGGAAGAAATAAGAGAGGCGATATTGACGGATCTGTTATGCATAAAGATGATGAAGCTGCCCTCGTGCAACCGCAGGGACCATGTAGTAGTGACATGATTTGCTGAGAGTTCTCGGCCGAAATTACTTTGACGAAGCTTTTTATGGCTGCGGCAAAGGGGGGGGTCTAACTTCGCTGTTGACGGCTTTCTTAACTTGAAGGGCAAAGACCTATGGACACCCCGGAACAAAACGACAACACAAACTTAAATCCCCAACAACTGGCGGAAGCTCTTGATAGATCACAGAACTGGGTATTCGGTAGATGTGTTTGCCATTCCTGTCAGCGACTTTATTCTGGGGTCATCAATACGATGTCCGATGAGCTCAATATCCATGGAATCGGGATGAAGTTTAGTAGGATTAAGCCTCATTTAGTAGTGCTTGCTTTGTCTAAGCAGTTGGCGTGGACTACCGCAGTGCTGCCCGAAATCAGGATGTCATTCCATTGCCGTAAACAGAATTGAAACTACGTAACATGTGTCGCTCGGTAGTCATAAGCGTCCGATGCCATTCTTTAAGCCAGGAGATGTTCACGAAACCAGGGATTTGCCCATGTTTCGGAGCACGGTTTGTTCTTGTCGTTTAGCTTCTCTGGTTAATCAGTAAGGTACAGGCGAAAAAATGGTATAGCACCGAACATTAATTTCTTAGGGTCGGCCGTTAAGAATGCCAGCGAACGAATGGCGTAAACGTTATCTGAAATTGCGGGGGTGGAACTGTAGTGCTCCAGGTCGTCCTTAACTAGTGCGCAGGCACTCGTGAGTGCACTGGAATGTCGACTGGAGCACATCCTACCACGAAACCCTGAGTAATTAAATAGAGACCGGGACAAAAGAAAAGAAAATGGACCTAGCTTTCGCTCGGAACGCCATACTCCACCTGTTTGCACTATGTTAGCACTGCACCGGTTACCTAGACCTGTCCCTGCTTCCCGGGTCACCCAGCATAAACCTGCCTATTCTAGGCTCATTGGACAACTTGCTGACATCACATAAGGCTATTGAATACCCCCGCTCTAATGTTCCCATCCCGTACTCTCTTCCCAAGTTTCCATTTTCGGCAGCAATTGCTCCGAAAACCAAGAACGGTTTCTAACATTTTTTGCTTATTCTCTTGTTAAGTCAACATGGATATCACTCCAGACCGAAATTACCTGAAATTTTGAATCAACTTTATGCTACTTATGTTGATCCCTTTGGCTAATCCAAATCTATCTGACCCCTGAAACGCATAACGCTTGTCCGATTACCTCGGACATGCCGTCCATTCACAATTTAAATTTGCGTAGCATGAGATAAGCAGCTTTCCTTTGTTATGCCGTCGTTCCGGAGAATGAACCTTTTATGACTTGAGAGGAAAGTCTCATTCGGTTGTAGAATTGCTTCTTCGCTCCTATGGGTCTCGAGGTTTTGGAGCGGGATAGCCAGAACCCAATCAAATGCTGTTGCGAAATCGAAAAATATAGCAACCGATGTGGGTCCTCTGTATCTGCCTTGTATGAAGCTGTTTATTATTACGAGCAGCTTCTCCACACGTCAAAGGGCTAACCAGATGTTCGTGGGGAGTTGGGTTGGAATGCCCGCCTTAGGACGCTTTCTGTCACCACACTAGCGAGTCTATCATGCGAATAGCTGGCAGATGATAAGCTGTCACCAGTAGATCTGGCCATAGTGTGGTTCCGCTGAGGTAAGCGACCTGGATGCATGCATGATCGCCTTCCCAGCCCCATCCGGGAGTACACGGAAAATGACGGCACCGAAACCGCGAGCGAAAGCATCATCTGACAGATTGTGATCGCCGTACGTCACTAGCATTTAGAAGCTGAGCAAATACTTGAGCTTGCAGAAAGCTGTTTCATATTCTTCTGACCAAACCAAGACATGTCCTTTTTTAGGAGGTGATTTAGCGGTGGTCGGACACTGAAGTGCAGGCAGAAATGCTGAATAGTAGCTGACGAGACCCAAGAAAGAGCAAAGTAAGGTAACAGCCTTGGGCGCTGACATCTGTTGAGTAGCTCGCATGTTCTCGGGGTCAGGTTGTTGACCGGATGCATCGATGTTGAACCCGCGATACTTAACGGCTGTCATGAAGATCTGACAGTTCAGGACGGAGGCGAAAGCCGTTGTCCTGGGTGCGTTGAGGCGCCACGTCGAGTCGCGTGCACAGTTCATCTCGAGAGACGGCGACAAACAGCACGTCGTCCAGGTAAGCTGCCCCACCTGGAATGCCAGAGAGGATAGTTTCCTTCAACTGTTGGATGATCGCAGGGGCCGTTTCAACCCCAAATGTTAGACGCGTGTATTTATACAGACCCCTGTGTGTGCTGATGGGCAGCACAGATCAGTAGTCCGGCGCAACTTCGAACTGTAAATGTGTCAGCTAGGTCAAGTTTGGTGAAACAACTGTCGCTGTTCATGATGGTGAGCAAATCATCGAGCGCCTGTAGTGGATAGTGGTGTTGTTCGAGGGCTGCACTGACGCCTGTTGAGAAGTAAGCGCAAATGCAGATCGACTCATTTTGGCTT
Source organism: Clonorchis sinensis (assembly GCA_003604175.2). Classification (NCBI taxonomy): domain Eukaryota; kingdom Metazoa; phylum Platyhelminthes; class Trematoda; order Opisthorchiida; family Opisthorchiidae; genus Clonorchis; species Clonorchis sinensis. The sequence continues at coordinate 59,147,714 of CM030370.1, forward strand.
ATTTACCACGACTATTGGTGCTGCCCGTGCGGGGTAAGTTACAAAAGACAGGACGCCTTGTTGCTGGAGGCGTTGGAGTTCTGCATCGACCTGTGGCAAGGAGGCTTGCGGGACTAGTCTCTTTGCGCGAAAAATGGGGTACCATTCGGTCGAAGTCGAAAGGTTGCTTGTGTGGTGGAACGGTGACCACGGCCAGGCTCGAAAACCTTAGCGAAGAGCCGAATGATATGACCGGACTGGTCTGGAGCAGCAACGCAGGAACCTACCGTTTTGGAGACGGAACTGATTGGAATATCTGCCAAACCATGACGGTCGAACCAGTCAAGACCAAGAGGATTGAATTTGGCAGCGGTCACGTAATACGACCCAGTGAATGTCGCTCACTTGAATGAAACGCAGCATTGCAATTTTCCGGAAAGCCGCAACTGCTCACCACGGGCAGTTTTGCACGACCGTGTGACTGGAGGTTGTCCAGGCGTGTGCCAAAGCCCTCGGATATAATAGTGACATCCGAAGCAATGGCCAACTGCAGTTGGACCGGGCATCCAGTAACCTGGAATGTGAGGAATTTCCCGTGAGATGGTACCCTGACGAGAAACGTCGCCTGCAGACTCAAGGCGGAGCCCACCGGTTCGGAATTCTGGAGGCGTGGTTGTTGTTTGGAAGTGCTATGGGATATGCTGCATGAACGCGCCCGACATTGTCTGTCTTTGTGACCCACGGTTTTGAACTGTCGACACCGATGTTGTTTGTAACAGTACAGTCTGACGAAACCCCGCAGTGCCAGCACAAGAATGAGAGCTTCTTCTTTAGGACATTCTGCTGACTAGGATGGATGGTTTTAAGACGTGACAGGCTATAGGAAAATGGGCCAGAGATTGAGAATCAGGAGGTTTGGGGGCCTGGCGAACCGCATAAACTTCGGAACCACCTTGACCTCCTGATTGGACCAAAGTTGTGTCAGCAGACGCGTCCGTATGTTTGGGAGGCTGGAGGTCGAATATATATATATGAGGGAGTTGAATTGGTTAGTTGTGAGAGAATTAAGCTTGAAGCGTTCCCATTCACGATCATCATCGTCCTGTGTCAAAAAATTGTTTGACGCGTTCATAACCAACTCTAAACAGCGGTACCGCGTACTGGAGAGAAGATCGTTCCCCAAAAGTATGCATCTGCACTGCGTCATCGAAAGACCTCTTGCGTGGTTTCTGACGCAGAATCAGGTTGCAGTACTTGTCCAGCCCTGCCGAGCCAAATTTACGAAGCAAGGGTCGGACTTCCCATGCATCGTCCCGCGCAACAAGATCGACTCGGAAAGGTCCTCATGGCGGAGGAAGCATGTCTCGAACGTGATGTTAACGTCTGGGTCATAGTTAAACTCCGCTATGCTATTCGCAACTGCTTCAACCTGTTGGCTTGGCGTCGGATTGGACGTAGCACTACCAGCTGAAACTTCCAGCTGCGTGAACTTTCCGATAAGTTTAAGCTGTTGCTCGAGCTGTGTCTCCAACTTCTCGGGATCCACTACCAATAAACCGAAACCTCTCATCGCCAAAGGTTGTGTCTGAATGGGTATGACCAACGACTATACGCGACTTGGGAACGAGCGCATAAATGCCCAGCTGTGACGCGAGCCTAACCACTGCTAGCTCAGAGAGAAGACCGGACCTTCATAGGAAAGCTTTTGCTGCATCAACCAAAGGTGAAGTGCGGCGGGAGAACCGTCGAATATATATATTTTGAGCGACCTTGGGGAACAATAAATTAGTTAACGCGCACGGAGTCCAACTGGCCAACAGGAAAGAAGCGCGGTCTTTTTGGATTAGGGAGCAGCTTGGCGGAAGGAGTAGCCGTTCACTAGAAGCACACTCAAATTATTTTCGCCGGAACTAAAGGGTTTTCGAAGTTGACTTTTACAAGGAACTAGTCGAATCCATTCGCACTTGTAGGTGTTGTGTCGCTTATAGCATTTTGTTTAAGTGAGCGAAATGTCAAGGTCATGAACCATCACCCAGTTGCATTTTGTTACCGGTTTACGTGAGATAAAGCACGAAATCGCACTTTACCCTATTTTAGCATTCTTTGAAAATAAAAATAACATCTACAGAACAACCAGTGCAACTTCCACCCAGGAAAATCAGTCGTTGACTTTTTGTTTGCTTTATACCCGCCAGGTTTAACAAATGAGATAATTTTGTTCAGCAAACTTCATCACAGCACTTTTTCTTGCGGAGCTCAGCTTCCATCTCCGTGAATGATTGCCCTTCCCAGCCATGCATAACAAGCCCGTGGATAATACAGCGTAAATTACCTGGTAATTACCAGGAGGTTAATCACCTTAGGTAAATTACCAACACAATGGTTTAATTTCTATCAGGAATACGCCTCATGCAGTATACAGTATCTGCCACTTTGATTGATTTATATGTAAGTATTGATGATGTGCAACCTTGCTTACTGGGCTTCAGCTCATGAGCTCTATTTCTGTTTTCCATTCACATAAATCGTCGTGAACACCTGCCTTAAGAAAATCAGTGTATCTTGGTGCTTCCATAGCGTGCACACTACATTCACTATAGGTGGAATGCATCATAAAGTGGTCATCATGATAGCGGTAGCAGTTGGCACTCACCTCGACCACTTGTCGTAACTGCGGCATGCTAGGCCCATGTCTGTGTGCGGCGCTGATTACGAGGCCCCACCTATACACGATAACCCAATCCAACGGCTAATGACGACCCGTCATACTCATAAGCGTATTCACCATCGCCTATCTTAGCTACTTATCGTAACTGCTAGGTCCGTGTCCATGTGTAACGCTGATTACCAGGCCTCGCCTATACACGGCAACCTAATTTACTGACCGCTGACAGCCTTTCATAATCACAACTGTACGCGTTTTCAATAATCTCGAATGCATGTTGTAACTGCGAGGCCCACGTCTATGTTCGACGCTGCTTATGAGGCCTCACATATGCACAGTAACCTAATCCTATGACCAAGGATTGTCGCTCACGCGTACCTGAACGCGATGTCGCTTATCTTTGTTACTTATAGTAAACATCAGGATAGTATCTATGCGGGCCGGTGAAAATAAGGTCTTAACTATTTGTGGTAGCCTAATCTGACAGCCTGTCGCAAAAACGTTCAGCTGAAGCACCGTTTCGGCGCCTAGCTGCCAAGCAACCAGAAGGAAGCACGAGGGCTAGGGTACTGCCAGGTTGCCCAAGCCTAGACAGGGGAAGTCGAGTGGCAGAGGTCGGGTTCGAACCGCGGACTTTCCGGCATTAAATTCGCGCCCTAAACACTGATTTATCTCGTTTGTCATACTCGAAACCGTACTCCATGTCGCCTAACTCGGCTACCTGTCGTATTATCTAGGTCCGTGTTCATGGGCGGCGTTGATTATGAAGCATTGCTTGTACGCGGTAACCTAATCCGTCATACACAAAACTGTACGCGTTGTCGCTTGTCTCTATTACTTAAAGTAGATATCAGGCCAGTATTTACGCCGGCCGGTAAATGTGAGGCTTCAGGTATGCATTGTATCCTAATCTGACCCCCAAAATGCGTCTGTCATACTAATAACTCCAGTCGGTATCGCCTACTTTGGCTACTTATGGTAATTGCTGGGCTTGTCTGTGTGCAACGCTGCAAGTATGCTCAGCAGCCTACCCGATAGCCAACGACGGCCCCTCACGCTCATAAATGTACTCGATGGCGCCTACCGTGGCTACTTATAGTAACTGAAGGGCCCGTACACATGCTCGCAACTGACTAATGCTCCAACTATAACTAGTAGACCATTCTAACGACCAACAGCGGTCCTTCATATCATACATGTCAGCCGTCTACCAACCCCGTGCCTAAAAAATACACAACCATCTTAAACAAATCATGTTTCTATTAATTGGTTGTATCGGTACCAACGTACCGTGTGGTCAGGTTCAGCTCTCAGTTTCAGGAAGTCGCTTTTACTTGACAAGATTTCTGAAAGGAAAAATGTATAAACAGGTCCAACTAGTACACATCTCCCGCGACATCATTTAAGATATATAATAAAACAAAGTTTTAGTGGTCAACTAACCAGGTGCTTACTAAATCCCTTTGCCCACAATTCTAAATCGATGTCCACGCTGAAGCGGGAGTCTTACTGTTATAAGGGTAAACCCACCGCCTGCTCAATTAGTCCCACTGGCGGTTATGAGGGAGCCTCGTGTACATCGATTATTCAATAGCGGTATTCCGCAACCATATGCATTATTGGGGGCAGCGAAGTTAAAGCTAAAGAGGGGTGTATACTTGTCAGCCGTAAGATCAAGTGGTATAGACTTAAGACCCAGGGTCCAAGGACCACGTGCGTAATTAAAAGTGCATCGATGGACGCTACGGTAACAAACACTTAGCAAGTGGGCGGGTACTTGGTGTCAAGTCTACTCATTTAGAGTGCTAGGCTCCAATTTCACTCCCCTCGTGCTTTCCGATACAAATATCACGTAACTTAATAGAGTCGGCTTGTAGCCATCCTCTGATCAGCCGCAGTAGCAGTCTTGTCAGCTAGGGGCTACCTTCTGAAAAGCCGATCATCTAACGTGCTTGCGTTTGTAATTTTCAGCATCCGATTTTATATAAATAAGCTTCCACATCTCGGACACGTACGTTGGAAGCTGCTCGATAGTTCAGGCTATTCTGAGGCTCTATTCCATGCCTGTCAGGTAGGTTTTGGCCACATCCAAATAATCGTTTATGCCGAAGTGTTGCAATCCATCTTCACTTCCAAAATCATGTCTACATATCGCCGAGATACGGTTGAGACAATGGTTGTCAAACACCTAAAGACTTCTTAGTTACGCTGCTCGAACAGGTCAAGTCTCACGGTCGTACAACAAAACAGCCTGTACTATGGCGTGATACACACGTTTCTTGATATTAAGGGATATGCCACTTTCACGCCATAGATGTTCCAAATGAGCAAACGCGACCCGAGCTTTGCAGATTCCTGCATTGACCTCATCTGTCACACTACAATCAGAACTAATACAACCTCGAATGTACACATAACGCTTCACAAACTCGAATGCCTCTCCTGGGACTGTAAGTGGCGTGTTCAGTGTCAAGCTTACGTACTGAAGTTCAGACAAATTGGTCCGTCATCTCGGAGATCCCACTCCCGTCAATATGTATATGTTTGACTTTCGTAACCACACGACCTCTACGTGCGTATACCAGTTGGCCCCAGATCTCTTATACTATAATATCATTTATTAGCGAACTCAACCGGTGCTTGATCGCTAGTCTAATAAGTACAACTCTACTCCTACCCTGTCTCATTTGGTCACTTGTTGTCACCACCCTGACTGTGGTAAAGGTTCAGTGTTTTCTCTGTATTAGTGCACTTTATCTTATCAGATATCACCTTAAACTCACTGAGATTTACTTACCTCATCCCATTCCCTAGTATTCCCAAGCTTCGAACTTCGGTAATACCCGGTTTGGACGCTCTGTTTGCTGTTGTCCACCCCACCTGGTCAGTGATTTACATCCTTGATGATCCCAAACGGACCAGAAAAATACCCGCGATCTCACATTAGCTTCGTTCTACCTCTGCAGTTTCCCTTGGCCAGCGCAAAACCCCGCTGCTCAAAGAATTGCACAGCCCAGCCCAATCATCTCAAACATGTCGTCCGTTACGGAGATGTCCAGAAACGGACGTACGTCAGTGCAATGATGGCACGGCACCGCCATACCCAGTTTGATAGCACACCCGCAACTAAGCCCTCCCTACACTTGATTATATCTTCCCGCCCACTCGGTTGGTTACCTACAACTACGAACAAACTCATGCTTTATTCTGAATGTGATCTTATGATCCTGCTCCCCACCAGTTGTGAATACACACTATTATTATCACCATACACCGTGACTGCAGGGTACATACCAAAGGACGGGATGACTTTGGTCAGCTCATTCGAAAACATTTGCGCCTTTTCCTCCTCTTTGAAGATGAGAACGACGTCTGCATACTCCACATCGTCAAGGTTTTCGTCAGCTATTCAAAAACCGTGGTCCAGAAGAAGTTAGTTAGTCAGGAATTGTGACCACTTTTAGCCGCAATCTAGGTCACATCATAACGCCTTCTAGAAGTCTTTCTGAGACTTTTCCTATTTTGAGTGCCGGGTGTAGACATGGCTGTTTTATTGCCTCGTCTGAGTGACAGAAATGAACCACCGTGTGCCCTCAATTGACTTAAGAATATTCTTCATCCATGTCGGTCTTAATTTGTGACGATTCCTTGACGAATCCTAACGAAAATAACAACCCTAAATGACTCGCTAAAGATGTTCATGTGCGGGGCTGTCCATGGACCCAAGTACGGTGCTGCGATGACGGTACCGCGACTACCATACCCAGTCTGATGGTTTGCACGTAGCTCGCCATATCCATAATATTTGCCGGATGAGGATGTTACGGGCACCCACATAACCACCTCAGTCCGTTTAACTTCTGCCAGGACTTGAAAGCACTGGACACCTTATTGTGCTATATGCTTGTTCCACCCATAAACACACTAATCCTACCAACGTCCCTGTCGATGCTTCGGTATAGCCTTGCGCCTCATATAGCGTGTACTGGCCAGCTGTGACGAATTCCTTGGCTTGGTTTTGCAGGAAACCTGCCATAACGATAGAAGACTTTTTCATACACAGGTCGTTAAAAGCTGCTCAAGTTTGAGTTTGCTCGACACGGAGGGCGCTATTATTGCTCTTGTCGTTTCGAGGTTATTTGCAAATGCAATGCAAAATAAAACACATGAAGAAACCGGCTCTTCCATATATTTCCCACCGCCATCAGAGATACATCAGGCAAAGCCATTGGCAGCCAGTAAAATATATATTCCGCGCCCATGGTGGACCTCGAGTTCGTTTAAACAACTTCCGACAAAACTGTGCCCACGAAAATATCTCTAGGGGCCGAATAAATGCCATCAAATGCTGAAACTCCGTGTCAAAGTTTTCCTCTTCCGAACTATGGTTTCAGAGAAATTTTTGGTGTGCATCTAAGACTCAGCGAAGGAGTGTGAACCAACCAGCTTTTGAACAACGTGGCTCGCGCAGCTGGTCAACGGCTGACGTCGTTCAATTCAGTTAATTCTTTTAGTACGGTGGTTATCTCCGAAACGACATCTTAAAAGCTTTTCGCAAATGAGTTAATCAAAGCAGTGGTGGGCGGACTGACACCATACTGTAAATGATGAAACGTGCGTCCATATAACATTCGGGGGACACTCAGCAAACATCTTTGCCGTGTATGGTAAGATGGACTAGAAGATATTGTGAGGATAGATGCCAAATAGGATTTAGGTATCTGACCCACTTCAAAAATGTCCTTCTCATCTCACCGTGAAAAATTGAAGCCTCTATACGGACAATTTGGCGCGCCCTCCCCTATATTACCCTCATGGACTTCCACAAACTCTGTGGGTCTACATCAGACCGCTTCTTGAATATGCCAACCAAGTTGCGTGTTCAGGCGCAGGAAGGACATAACGCTCGTTTTAGCGTGTCCAACGAGCTTTCGGCGTTAAATCCGCTGATTATGGATCGCGCCTATTGGTGCTTGATCTGTTTTCCTTGGAGGATCGTCGCCCTCGGGGAGGCCTAATACTCATTTATGCCCTGTTTGAACAAGGCTTGACCAGTAGGTTTTTAACTGCTAACGCACCTAACACATTGGAGGAACATGGTAGGAAGAGTTTCAAGCCCAGAGCGGACACCTTTATTGGGCAACGATTTTTTTCGTTTCGGGTTGTTTGTAGTGGAATAACCTTCATTTAACAGTTGTTCATGCTGCATCAAGTACATGGTTGAAAGCACTTTTAGACGCATTTTATGTGGGTCCTCTAGCCCGCAAGGTCACTACCTGGCGCAGAGGTTTTAAACAGCATTGCTACATGCTTTTTTCCATTGCGCTTTTCAGGTGAAAGCTAACCTCCAGGAAGCTTGTGCAAAAACTTCGATCCTGTGTATCAACCCGTGAATCCGTTAACCAATCAGCGACGAACGAGTGGCTTTAGAGCACTCGGACGTGCCACCAACCAATCAACCAACACTGGATAGACAGTCTTACTTCAAGGTCAAAGTCGCATCCTGTGTATTCCGGCGTGCCTTATTATCTTGCACTCGTTTTTACGCAACAGCCAGTCGTTTTCTTCGCGGGTGGGCCTTCTCTCTTGTCATTAAGGTCCCGTACCCCGTCGTCCCCTGTTACCAATGTCGTCAGCAGCCATCCTGCGGTGACACCATCTGCAGATGAAGCTTGAAATACGACAGTCGTCTGGGCTACTGCAGGAGATTGTTCTCCCACTGTGTTATCCGAATTCGGAACTCTGGACCCGGATTTTTTTTATTCTGTGTCATATTTGGCGATCTCTAAGCAACGAATAGGCACATAACGCTCTACGCTCTACGTCCCACAGCTAATTAGCGGCTGTCTCAACTGATTCAAACGGACACAATGTCTGTTATAGTTTGTGGGGCTTCTAAAGCAGAGACTTAAAGATTTTAATTCTGTCATTCGAATTCTATGAACCCCATGACGAATTTCTGAGGTGCATGATTTCGTAGAGTTCGCCTGAATATACATATATATGCTAACTCACACAAGCTGGTACTGTGCGCAGTTTGTAAGGGCGACACCGTATCACCCGAATTATTGAAACATCTACACAAGCAACCAGGAGGTAGATGTGCAGCTACGTGTAAAGGTTTGGTTAACAGGCCTGAGTCGCTGGAACGGGTCCGACCGTTTTCACACTTGACTGTGTGTATAAGTGTGTATAAATCGTCACGTTACGGTTACGCGCGGTCGTCGCTGGACTCATCCTTTCTTCTGAATAATGGAAAGTTCACTTTTCACCATTCATGTGTCCGTTCACTTAGAAAACATTGGCCTCAAATACAGCACGCCCCGATCGCTCAACGATTACTTTGACCACCGGCACATTGTTTAATATGGTTGAAATACATTTGAAACCAAAACCTCTAGTGCTGTTCAAAAGGCATCTGCTGTGCGCAGCCGCATTAGAAATTAGTCATTGATGTTTGACTTCCTGAGCCCTCGGGCTGGGAGATCCCCTGAAACCAAGTTGGTCAGCTGTTGGGACATTGGATGCGGGAAGGATCTCTGCTTCGCTGCCCAGATAATGGGGTGAGACTTTGTAAGTTATGCGCTGAACGTCATTTGTCTCTAGCAAGCACATGCGCCCACACTGCATGACTTGGAAGCCACAAACTGCAAACCAACCATGGACTCACTTAGACCACGTGGCAATCAACTACCGATGGAGAGCTTCGATACAATGTTGTCGCTCATTTTGTAGTGTTCTGCTGGAATTCGATTACGGCATTGTGTGGCCATGCATATTTAATCGCATCCCTCTGGAATTTTCCGGTTTCTTCAAAGCCATTCACTTCACTGCCTGCAAAACATCTCTGTAGTTCAACGGTGTGGAGTTGAGTCAGCCTCGTGCTTCATTCGGGTGGCTTGGCAGCTAGGCACTGAAAGGGTAGTACATCTGAGCGATTTGTTTTGTTTTAGGCTGCGGTTCGTCGGAGTACGATGACGCCTATGTAGAGTTATACGCTCGGACACGTACACTAGAAGTGGCTCCGTAGTCACAGTCCACGTTCCGTTGTAGGCCTACAGCAAGGGTTGGATGTTGCAGGTTACCAACCGAATTGTTCCTCAAATTACTCTACCCGACGGTTCAATCGTTAGCTGCTAGATACCGGAAAACGATTGCTTCTAAGCGAATCGAACGAATCAAGTGGAACGCTCTACCGAACTTTCCATTTTTCGCTTTCTTCGTCCCTTCGACCTTTACGTCCATTAAGCTTCCCTCTCTGAGTGGACGCTCAGTTTCACCTACCACCAGAGGATACGCCCAGTTGAATGGCGACTGCGACCAGAAGGAATCTGTCGTCTCTCACCCAGAATCGTCACGGTCCTATCAGAGGTTCACTCTCTGGAAGGGGTTTTGGAAAGATTCGGATGTCAAGCTCCAGTGCAGGCTATGGTGTGAAATTACTGGTTCGAGACCAACCTCGGGATCTTGCCTGCTGTTGAGCAGACTTGTGCAACCTGGCAATATCTCAGCCTTGCTTCTTTTGGTTGCATAGTAGCTAGGCGCCGAAGGGCTGGTATAACTGAACGACTGTTTTATTGTTATGCTATCAGAGGCTATGCAGTCAATTGAGGACACTTCCACTGGCTTCCCCTCAGCATATCCAGCCACAGCGGCATCCACGTCTGCAGAGATGTACAGCTAGAACGGGAAGGAGGGCGAGAAAATATCCAGTTCAATTACATGCGTGGGTTTTGGTTTCTTACAGTTTACAGCAGTGCAGAGGGAATCCAGCGTACGGGTAACAGTAGCTTGTTGTGCTGATTGCTTCAGCTTGCGAACACCAAAGGCCAGCTTTGGGGGTTTTAGAACTGATTTTCAGGTGTCTGTGATTGTTTCTGAGGACGGATGTGTAGAAGCCGCAGCTATCGTGATGCAAGGCGGACAGAGCCATCGGTCCTTATGCTTAGACATTCAGAGAGAGTACTTACATTGGAATGGATTAGCATGAAAGAAGGAAGGAAAGTGCTGTCAGTATTTTTTGGTTATTTGCACTGCTGTACGCGGGAAGTTGACTCCACACGGCGACCCATTTGGCAAGCCAGTATTTTTAATTGTGAAATTCATGTTTAAACGTTTGTTGGGATACTCTCTGGGCTTGACCGTAGGACAGGTAAAGCCCCCAACCAAAGCCTTTGGCCCAAAAGCCCGACTGCAAGGCAGCGGGTGGATGCTGACATACTAGTACGGTAGTACGTTTTTAGGGAACAATTCGGTGTGCCTGTTCCAACCCCCATCTTTGGAAGTCATGAGATCGCGATATCCTAGTCTGTGGATGTCACGGAAAACCACCAGTTTAGCTGTCGGTGACGGAGAGGCACAAACTATCACCCTATCAATGTACAGCCTTCCCGTGACGGACCGCTGTTCGGCCGCAATTGCTCGCGATGCTCCGAATGATGTCTGGCTTGAACAATTACTCGACAGCCATTGTCACAGTATCAAACGATAGGCAGAATCGAAGGCAGCTTTTGAACCAAGTCGCTCAAGTTCGTTTTCCGGCCGCACTGGCCCCTTTCTGTTGTTTGTAGGAGGATGAGTATGGCCCGTCTGTTCTTAAGACAACCTGATTTTAACGTACTCGTATCTCCGTATTCAATCAAACTGCATAAGAAGAGACAAAGCAGAGCCTTGGATGTTCCAAGTACCATGGTTGCACCGCAGTAGCTTCCACACAAGCTTAGCATACTCTTTTTTATGACCAGAGTTATGGTAGAAGTGTTAAACACTTTACTGCATTTGACCATGATTTTGCTGAATCACCTGAGGTTATCACACCTCCCCACTTATGGGGGTGTCCATAATAAAGAATTGAAGTTCACTGTCACTAGATAATAATCTTAAGAACTATATGACCGCATGATAACGTAGCAGTATTGGGACACTAAATATCCCTACGAAGCGTATATCCAGTTTCGCCAATGTACTATGATGGTTAGTAGAGGTTGCAACACACCTTTATCTCATAATGAATTCCAGTGTCGCACCCAGGCCATTCTTATATAGGACCATCGTATAGTCAGACGAACGCTGCTCGGATGGCTCAGATTGGACTATTTCTGACTTGGGCGAGTAGTATGCCCATGATGGTAATTTATGCATCATTTCTGCTATCGTCTATGTGATGGCCAGGCTAGTCATTATCTCATGACTTCAGGTGACAACATACTTCTTCAATTCAGTTCAATTTATCAGCTATAAACCGTGTACCATAGGCACATTGGTTCCAGCTGCTACAATTTCGATCACCGGAAAACGGGAATTGGAACGTACAACGAAGCCTTGGATGCGAAGCTATGTTCAGTTTGTTCGGAAATTGATTAGCTACGCATGGAAGGCGATAGCTTTGATGCACGAGCGCCACTGACTGCGCGATTGGGCCATTTCTGCCAGTGTCATTAACCACTGGTGATTTGAGTCCCGGAGTCCCCATCCAGGGAGGCGGCAGTTGCCCGCCCGACTAAGTTTACTGGTTAGCGCTTTCGTACTTCGTTGCCAGGTCATACACTGTCCACCTCTCGGTCGCTTCCACTCAGCACAGGGCTGGGCGAAAAGAGCTCTACGGGGCACGCGGTCTTCTGGCGTGCGGAGTACATGTCCCAACCAGCGCAACCTATAAAGCGGGAGAGTTCCTTCTTCCTAAGACCAACTGACGTACCTCAGCATTACTAATCCGATGATCCCACCAGACCTGACCAATGCTGCGGAGACACTGATGACCAAGCACTGACATCCTCCGTACGTCCTCTGCACGTAGGGGCCACGTCTCTGACCCATAAAGCAGTATGGATCGCACCACCGCACTGTAAACTCTTCCCTTGACAGACAAGCTCACGTCACGTCGGCGCCACAGGTGTCCGAGGTTGGCAAAAGCTCCCCTGGCCTTTCCGATTCGAGAAATGATCTCATCTCCAGCCAGTCCACCGGAACTTATACAGCTGCCCAGGTAAACAAATTTATCTACCACGTCGATTGGCTCACCTGCAAGCACGAGGTGCGGGTTTGATCCCACCCAGTCTTGTAGCAGCACTTTACACTTTGCGGGTGTGAAGCGCATGCCAAACCGTGCGGCAGAGTTAGTTAGGTTATTTAAGATCATTTGCATTTCGGAAGGGAACCGAGGAGAGTAATATCGTCCGCATACTCAATGTCTGCGAGGGAACGTCCCGGGAGCATTTCGACTCCCGAGGTTTCAGAGGCAGGCAGAGAAATTTCAAGCAGCATGTCAATAACAAAGTTGAAAAGGAAAGGGGAAAGAGAACAGCCTTGTCTTACACCACTGGACGTGGTGAACTCAGGCGAGAGCTTCCCGTATACTCGTACGCGCCCACAGGAGTCCGCATACAGTCCCTTGATAAGAGATAGAAATTTGGAAGGGACACCTTTGATCGCCAGACACTGCCAAAGTTGCTGACGATCGACAGAATCAAAGGCAGCTTTCAAATCCAGAAAAACGACCAACGTGGGACGTCTGAAGGAGTGGCGCTGTTCAAGAATTTGTCTCAAGGTGAAGATATGGTCGATGCATCCTCGACCGGGGCGAAACCCAGCTTGATTCTCACGAGTCTGTCTCTCGCGATAATCCATCAACCTGCGCAAAATAATGCCAGAGAGTACCTTAGATGCGACGGATACCAGACTGATACCACGATGGTTTTCACATGACGTTCTTGAACCCTTTTTGAAAACTGGGATGACGGTCGAGGAGCTCCATTCGGCTGGTATTCTGTTTTCGCTCCAAATCTTCTGCAGTATGGTTGTCAGACTGTTCACCAGGACCACGCCACCTTCTTTGAAGAGCGCGGGGTGTAGACCATCCGGGCCAGGTGCCTTGTCGCGCTTCAGAATTGAAATCTCACGCTGGATTTCGGTTGCTGATGGCGGGTTGGTGTCAATGTTCCATTCGGGCCTGCTTGGTTCTTCCAGTGGTTGTGTTGAAGGGGACCAGGTGAACTGTTCTTGGAAGTGCTCAGCCCACCGCTCAAGACGGCGATTGAGGGAGTGAATTGTTGTTCCGTCTTTTTCGCATATTGTCTCACTGACACCTGCCTTCTTTTGACCCGTTGATCGAATCAGTTGAAACAGGGCGCGGCTGTTGCCTGCAGCAAAGGCCTTCTCCATTTCCTGGGCCTTCGAAATCCACCAGCGTTCTCTGTCATTCTTCAAGCTCCTGATTATCCGGCGTTTGAGGGATCTGCGTGCGCCATCATAGTCGCTAGTTGCTGGTATGGACTTTCTGGCAGCAATAAGATCTGCTGATCTCGAAGATATCCAGTGTTCATTGAGTCGAATCAGATGGGCTGGACAAGCAGTTCTGAAAGCTGAGAGCATTGCTTCTTTAACTCGCCTCCATCCATCCTCCAAGCAATCTTCGTCGTCCACATGACTGTGCGTTTCCAGCAGCTTTCTAGCCAGATCAGCTCGATACTCTTCAGCTACTGAAACTTGTCGAAGTTGATGAACGGAGGTGCCCTCTTTCGGCACGCGTAGTGCTGGAGGAAAGGGAAGTGCTAAGCGGGCTCGCACGATGGCGTGATCAGAGTCAAGTTGTGTACCCCAGAAGGAACGACAGTCCTGAGGCTCTCCATCGGTAACTGATAGCCATATGGTCCAATTGAGTCCACGGCTGTCTTGTGGTAGGTGGCCTCCAAGTAACTCGGTGTGAGCGTTTGTGTTGGAAGTTCGTACTGGCCAGGAACAGATGATGATCTGCACACAACTGATGAAGCCGCTCTCCATTATCCGTACGCACAGCATCGACTCCAAATCTACCACCCAACTGTGCTTCTTCCGGACTTAGCTGTCCAACTTGGGCATTCATATCACCCGCCAGGCTTACTATATCCGTCCTTCTTGCCGACCGAAGCAGTCGTGACAGATCTTGATAAAACTCGTCCTTCTCATTCTCAGAACTGCTGTCTGTTGGGGCGTATGCTGATACGACAAACAAACACCGTTTACCGCATCGACCTGCGTTAATCTTAATTGAGCCAGACAGCCGCACAGCGCAAAGGCGACTGTTTACTGGGATCCAGTCCAGTAAGGCGCTTTCAGCCTTGGGGCTGAGTGCAACTCCCACACCGTAGATACCACGAGCCATTGCGTCAGGATCACCGGATGTCCGAAGAGTGAAATGTGGGACATCTGGGTTCGCCCTAAGCGGCTTGAGAAGCACGACCGAAGTGGAGTCTTGTAAGCATGTTTCGGAGGTACAACATACATCGATAGAGAGGGAAAGTAAGGTTTCAGCAAGGGATACCTGTTGCCCAATTTGACGTAGAGTACGAACATTAAAGGCTGCAATATGGATGAGATCTTTTGAGGTTGGTAAGTGATTATTTTGGTTTATTTTTCTGGGCGATGGTTGAGACCCGCGACAGTGGCTAGGTGATTGGCAGATAGGTTGATTGCACTGTATTGTACGATGGGTTGGGAGGGAGTGTGGGGGAAGACCGGTGAGCGAAGAGCTGCAAGGGCAAATGATACTTCCCGGTTGCCCAGGCCGAAGAAGGGGGTTTGGTTGAGGTACCCCACCTTGAGCCTTTGACTCAAAAGTTTGACCCACAAGGCAGTGGGAGGGTGTGGGGTTTTGCTCGGGGACCCTGCCCCTAGCCTCTGACTCAAGGGTCTGACCCACGAGGCAGCAGACAGTAGGATTTCCGTTGGGGACCCTGCCCGGAGCCGATGACTCAATAGTCTGACCTGCTCGGCTGCAGGGGGTTGGCCTAACCCGAGGGCGCAGGGAATAAGGCATTACTGTCTCATTCCTGAAATGGCTTCGCACAGCAGGTGCCTTTTGAGCAGCACCGGACTCTTTGGTTTTTAAAGTATTTCGACCGTAGTGGATAATGCGCCGGCGGTCACGGTCAACCGTTGGGCGATCGGAGTGTGCGGTTTTTAGGGCCGACCTTTTCTAACCCGTCCTTCCTCGGGGGAAGGCAGCATCGCTGCTTCCATAAATATGGATATGCTGGTCGCCTGGGGGAAACGCCTTACTGCGTTCACACTCCTGTCGCAGAGGACAGTACGACTTTACCTCCAGACCGCCTCGTAATACGATTACTCGCAGTACGGGGACTCGCTGTTCTTCGTCGGGCTGCTCCCCGTTGGCCTTCCTGGAATGGTTGAACCTTTAGGAACTGAGTTCCAACCAGTATAGCCCGCATCATTGAGGCACAGAAGCCCGACCACCACGACAAGGTGACAGCTTTTGGTCGGGCAACATACTTCTCCCTATTCTACAATATTCTTCCGTTTGCACACGTATTTATTCTTAGTTTGAACTTTTCGTCTTTCTAATGATTCCAGGATTTGCCTGTGATGCGGTAGTTTATTCTTCTACGTCCACCTTCATGTGTGTACAGAAACCACGAATCGGTGCTGACTTGTGATCCCTGAGTTGTAATCTTTTACTATCTACGTGTTATCCGATGTGGAACACGTGAGTTCTTTTGTACCCTTACGTGCATATTTATGGCTCTTTTAACATTACGTACAGGTATTTTCCTTGTGTCTAGGATTTACTGACATCAGTTAGATAATTTTGTGACTATATGGCCTATCTTAGGGCTGTAACCCTTCCAGTCATCTTGTTGAATGCTGAAGGTCCACTTACGTCCACTGTCTGTAATAAGCTAACATAATGTCCATTCATCCCCCGATTATCTCTCTCTGTGCACCAGCAGTTGAGCACTAGTTCTTGATGGCATTATGGCCCGTTAGATAATACAATGAATCTTGTTCGGGTGTAAATTCATACAGCAGCACACGGTTTTCTTCACTTCCGTTTTTTCAGCCGTTTGTTCTCTGTAAAGAGAGCGTGACAGAGCTCCCGGTGGCAGTTTAACTTGTGCAACTAGAGAGTATTGTGGATCTGTGATAGATTTGTCTCGGCGACAACCATTGACTGAAATGAACATTTTAATGTTGGTGGCGCCAACTCAGTGGACTCTGATCTGTACCCAGAACTGAGGTGTCTTGTTGGTACAATCCATTTCCCGTAAAATTATGTTGAACCGTGCTTTCAGTTGCCAGTACCACGTGAAGTACCTGGGATTACAAGCACGTCCCGTTCTGTTGAGCTCTGTTCATTCACATTCCATATTGACCGGGCAATTGATACCAAGGTCTAATAAACCTATAGCGCTCTCATGATCCATATGCCTCTTGAACTTCGCGTTGCGTTTCAAAGGTCTAAATTGCTTTCTGTAATACGAAAACACCCCTTATATCCAGGCACAGTAGTGCCACTTTGCTTGCTTAGTTAAGTCACTGGCTTCTGGTAGAAACGATTATGTATTTGTCTGTTGTCTGGCCTCGTTTCGACTTGAGAAATCAACACCTCAACTTCCAGGTGAACCGGCTTTTTTGCTCCATAGTCCCAACTAAAAACACTAGAAAGTGTTGGTGATGAGGATAGGATAGGTATATAGAGCCAGGTTTTGCAGGTGTGATTAGTTGACAACATAATTGTGCACCTCGTTGATGAGAGGACCAAAATAGCGCAGTATTTTAGTTTGAAACTTATTCTGAAGAAGGGTTCTTGGGTGCAATGCGCACAGCCATAGAACACAAAAGGCTTACGGGACACTGGTTTACTGATTTGCTTCACAGACGGCCAAAACAGTCTGACAATGATCGGGACTCCAAGTGAAATCGGCTGTTGCACTGGTCTACGCAGGCCCGGTGATCAGCTGCTGAAAGAGAGTCGGGTGTGAGAAGGTTTATTGGAATCCGCAGACAGCTCACTACACATTTGTGTGCTTGGGGCTCATTGGGAGAACCATGAGCATTACCACAGACCAATTTCGAAGCAGCTTCACTATCGGCTAAAGACCACTGAGAGCGAAATGCAATACTAGAGAGAGCAACTCAGGCTTTAAATGATTAACTGCTTCAACTGCAACCCCTTGCTAGTCGTTAGGATTTCTCACCTTGGGTGGCGGCTCACCTTTCACAAAGAAAATTCACGCGCACTGTGTCAAACTGTCTTTTACCGATTACCTTCTGTTTCCTCTGTGCTTGTTTCTTATTCTCTTTCAACTTCCGGGAGCTTCCTACTCACAATGTACTTGAATAGTTCACTCACCTCGATTAACTCATGCTACTACATTTCTCGGTAAAGGTAGAGAATCTTTTATTATACTATTGTGACTGCCATTCCAGGAAGGAGCGCCGCAGCTGGATGATTGTTTTGTTCATCGGTTCCGTCAGTCTTTACGCATCCCGTACAGTCCTTCCCATCTGTTCGGTCTCGCTTTCAAGCGAACTTCAATGGAACCGACAGGAGACGGTGAGTTAGTTGTGATTCCCATTTTTGGAAACTGATGACGGTCATATAAATCAGGTCTCAGCGTAAACTACGTGATTCGCTAATCTGTCTCAGTGGTACATGGGTTGTTGCACACAGACCATCGACCAGCTACCAACGGTGCTCCTTGACACTTAGTTGCCTCGTAACGCGGAGAAAGCATGACGGTTAAAATACCGTATATACAGGCGCAATGTGCAGCCAGTGTTGGGCTTACAGAACACGTTTTCCGGCTATAGTCCTCCTATGGTGTGGAAGATGAACTTTGTATAAGTCGGCCCTGTCAATCGCGCACTTGCTGGTGCTTTTGTAACAGGCCTTGGTCGAAACTCATAGGAGTGCGAATTGATGATGATTCGTGAAGGGAACATCTATGTTTCACTTCTTATCATTCAGTCGTTCAGTGACGCTTCTCTGATAAGTCTCAATGGAAAACGGAGAGACAACGAACAGCGAGTACAAAGTGAGAAAAAAATTACTGGGTCCCATTCAAAGGCCTGTGCACATGGGCACATGCACACGGCTGTCATTTTCTACTGAAAGTACTGTTATTTGTGAATGTCATGGTTGTACGAGGGCTGGGATACTGCCAGGGCGCCCACACCTAGACAGGAGGACGATTAGGGTCCTCAACCAAAGCCTTTGGCTCAAAAGCCTAACCGCAAGGCAGCGGTGTTGGGCTCGAAATCCAAGTGCATTACCATTTTTACGGAACACGTCGCCACACATGTTCCAACCCCCAACCTGGAGGACCAGGAGACTGTGTTCGTCAGACCTCTACCCATGAACCAACCTGGTATGAGAGACTCTGTGAGTGTCACGCGGGCATTCCCCCAGTATAGCTCAATGGGTCGCCGAGGTACACAAACCGCCACACCACGGTAAGGTCCAGTCTCTTCGTGACGGTCCAGTCTCTTCTACTGAC
The DNA here is from genome assembly GCA_003604175.2 of Clonorchis sinensis. Taxonomy (NCBI): domain Eukaryota; kingdom Metazoa; phylum Platyhelminthes; class Trematoda; order Opisthorchiida; family Opisthorchiidae; genus Clonorchis; species Clonorchis sinensis. The sequence goes on from CM030370.1 coordinate 59,166,632, forward strand.
GTTTGATCCGAGGGTCCATTACTTCTATCCAGGGCACATGGCTAGTTTAGCAGGAGAATCTTGGACAGCCTTGTTTGTTTGCAAAGATTGGGTGATCGCAACCTGATAGAAATTGATTCAACTGTTTCCAGGGTAATTGTGTGTACATATTTGGGCGGGTATTGAAGTGGACACCCATGGATGAGGCTAGTCCCGGTAGCTTGCCCTTGTTATTCAGCGGAAGCGTTAGCAGCGTGGGAGGTCGCTTTGGTAAAACCATTAAGCCTTCTTGTTAGTATACCAGTTGCTGTTTCACCTTTGAGCGGCAGGTTGAGGAATAGGTTCTTCGTCCTTACGGCAGTTGTTGGAGGGCTCTGTGGTCTTAGTGTAGGGTTTTACCCGATAAACGCCTAGGAGGGAATCATTGCCTTGGAGTACGACGCGCATGAGGTTTAATTCCCCCTGCAAAATGTCACCTAAACGTGTCTCCAGCTCAATGCCGGCCATCTAAGTAGGTTTCTTTTTCTATAAAGGGTGAAACTGGTGAATTTGATGTACCCAAAGTCTTCTACCAATGCAGTTTGCACTGTAATGACCCATCTGGCAGGTGACTTAGGTGCACATCGAGGAAGAGAAGTCGATCATTTCCTTCCTCTTATATGTTGAATTGTACTACACGGTAGGCGCTAATAAACCTTCCAGTCGGCTATACAGAAACACCATCTGGATACCGCTAATAATTTTCTTAACCATCGACGAAGACTGTGTCTGATTGCTTTCAAGCATAGATAACAGAAGAGCCCATGCTGTTTAGGTTCGCAATGGGCTGATCCATCGGACGCTCATTGAAGGGATACCCTATTAAGCTCTATTAGGCCGCCCAACCTGGAATACGCCGATGATGTCGTTTTGTTCAGTGTTTACTTGGTTAAAGTCCACGGTTTATTGAATAATCTGACAACTACTAACTAGTAATATTGGAACTCAGTTCGTCGGTAACCTAGTTCTTCAGCTGCATGGACATGCTTATCCAGCTCCCAATATGAGGTGAAGTAATCCAGCAGGTTGCTGACATCGGGTACGTTGGTTCCACCGTCTTACCCAACGAACAGGCTGATGAAGAAATTCAGCGGATGTAGACAATATCTGGTGATCCTTCACCCAGCCGAATTCCCTCTTGTGGAAAAAAACGAAATTAGTTTGCGCACGAGAATCTGGACCCTCAACGTAGCCAGCCGTGTAGTCGTGGTTTGTACGTGTGAAAAATTGCCCCTATGAGCAGATATCCGAAAACTGGAGGCGTTTTGCCACGTGTCTCCGATGCCTAGTGAGAGTTCGCTATCTGCAGAACTTCTCCAGTGCTGAGATCCGAAAACACTGTCATGGCCTCTCACGCCCATCTCAACTACTTCAACGACAGCGTCTGCATTACTTTGGTCACAGGAACGATTCCGAAATCACCAAACAAGCACTGGCGTTTCACCACATCAAAGGTGGCATTGTTACCTCGGAGAACAGCTGAAAACCTATTTGATTGCGGTCAAGAGCTGCACGGAACAGCGCGGACTCAATGTAGTCCATGGAGTCCGTCGTTGGAGTCGAAACTGGATCGCGATTTGTTTAGATCTAGCATCATCATCATCATCATCATCATCAAAGACAGCAACATCAGTGTTGACACTGATGCTTCACTGCCGTACAACCATGAAGTTCATCTAGTTTCATATGCATATATATATATATAATTATATATAAAAAGCCCTAGAGTGAAAAGAAGAGAAAAAGAGTGGATGAGGGAGGGGACCTAGTGCTGGCCTATGTCAAGCATTCTGAGGTGCCTACACCTCCAACCGCTCAATCAGACAATCTGGAAAGAAACGACAACATGAACGCCACTGACAACGATTAGCCGCCATTTAATAATAATAATAATAATAATATTTATTCCCAACTTTTGGGGGCCATCCTGGAAGGCGTACAACACCAACAACACCCAAACTCTTCGTGATCTCTTTCACGCCTTTCTGCCAAGTCATGCGCTGTCCACCTCGCGGTTTGCGCCAGTCTGAAGGAGGCACAGAGAACAACACTCGCCTCGGCAGACGGTGTTTCGGCATGCGTAGTACATGACCGAGCCATCTTAGTCGGTGGTGCTGGATGATTTCCCCAATTGATGTACCTGCAGCACAACCAAATACCCGTTTTCTAATCACCTCGTGACTAACACGCTGACGCCATCCAAAACCAGCCACGCTTCTGAGGCATCGGTGGTCGAAAACCTGGAGACGCCTCACATCATCTGTCCGTAGAGGCCATGTCTCGCACCCATACAACAATACAGCCCTTACTGTAGCCTGGTACACCCGACCCTTAAGATCTAGTGAGATGCCTTTTTGACGCCACAAGTGACGCAAATTAGCAAACGTGATTCGAGCCTTTGAGATTCTTGCACTGACTTCACAGACACACTTCCGTCAGAGCTAATACAACTACCGAGGTATGTAAAGTTTTCCACAATCTCCAGTGATTCTCCTTGAATTTTAAGGGATATGTCCGGAGACTGCACGTTCTGAAGCATGACTTTGCACTTTGAAGGTGCAAGGCGCATGCCAAAAGATGGTATGATGGTGGTCAGTCTGTTCAACAGGGCTTGTGCTTCACTTTCGTCTTCAAAGATGAGGGCGATATCATCTGCGTACTCCAGATCGACAAGGCTCTCACCAGCAACGATTTGAACACCGGGGTTTGAAGACCCTCCAGCGTTCGCCTCATTATTTCATCAATGACGAAGTTGAACAAGAATGGAGAGTGGACATCCTTGTCTGACACCACTTTTGTAGGGAAGCTTTTGGAGAGCTCACCATACACTCTCACCCCCAGAAGTATGTGAATATAGGGATCGGATTATGTTTACAAACTTCTGGGGCATACCCTGTTGAGCAAGTATATTTAACAGCACTGACCGATCGACAGAATCAAACGCACCCTTGAAGTCAAGGAACACCAAGATTGTGGGTCGTCTGTACATGTGGCGTTGCTCTAACACCTGACGGAGTGTGAAGATGTGGTCAATGCAGCCTCTACCCAGTCGAAATCCCTTGATTCTCACGAGTCAAGGTTTCGCGTGCCATCGTAAGACGACGAAGAATCAATGACGCCAGAAGCCTCGTCACAACAGGAGTCAAACTAACACCTCTGTGGTTGCTACATTCACTGCGAGTACCCTTTTTGAAAATGACTACTATCGATTCACCCAAGTTGTCTGGGACGGTCTCTTTCTCCCAGATAGACCCAAATAGTCTAGACAGGCACTGGCTGAGGAGCCCACCGCCATCCTTGAAAAGAGCAGGTGGAAGTCAGGACCAGCAGTACGATGACGCTTGAGTAGGGAAGTACACTCGGACACTTCTGAGACCGAAGGCGACTCCATATTTACGGTCCAGCTTTCTGTTGAAGGCCAGGATTCTGGAGTGGAGGTAGCAGGTGGCCAGCTGAATTGCTGTTCAAAGTACTGTGCCCAGCGGTCCAGACGTTCTGCTTTATTGCATATCAGGGAGCCATTTTGGTCTCTGATTGTTTCGCTGACAAGAGGTTTTCGAGGACCAGTCGAACGAATCAAATGGAACATTAGATCTAGCAACTGATTGCCATGTGGGCGCATGTGTCCGTGGCATTTTCGGAGCCGACCGATTCTGTCTCAGGAGATAGTCTTCTGAAAGTAAGAAGGTAAAGTAAGTGTCAGAAATCTGGAGGCATCGTCCTTGATCCGCGCTGTAACTTTTGCTATCGGTTGTTTCATACACTAGTCATTCAGCTAATATGTCCAAACAGTAGTCAGTGACCTCTTAACTCGGTCACGCTACCTGACACTCGATCTCAGACGTGACAACTGGAAATTCTCCATCCGAGCCCGCGTGAGCGGCTGACCACTTAGGATTGATTGCGGGATATCTCTTGGTTTTCAGCACCAGCCCTCTTCACCAAAAGGACCTTGAGGGAAATCCATTCTAGAAAAACTCCTCCGTGTTGGGTTCTGTGGTTCTGTCGCCTGCGTCATCTCCGAAATTCTGTATAGTTACGTAATCCATAAATTATTTTGCAAACCGATTTAATGATTAGTTATGGGAGTCGACTGCACTACGGAGTTCTCCTACACGTTAGGTAAAACTAAACAATGACAATTTCGTGCTGTTTTAAGCATCCCGCGAAGTGGGGGGTGAGAAAGTCAAAGCACTGTTCGGACTCGTCAGGCAGCACCCGTGATGCGCCACTCCGGTGCGGTGGGGAAGAAACCCCTAGGTTCATATTAGCGCCTGAAGAGTGGATTGGCTGCGATGGACCCTAATCGTCCTGTCGAGGTGTGGGCTCCCTGACAGTATCCCAGCCCACGTACAACCATGAACTGCACAAATACAAATAAACTCATGTCACATCGGCCGTCGCGTGGTGCCATCAGCTGGGTCGCCTTACTTGCTGCATGCAGCAGGGTGGATAAGTGAAAACAGGCTACTGCTGACGCCTCCCTTGTTTCTCTTTCAAATACTTTTTCTTCCTCCCTCCCCACCTCATTAGCAACTCTCTCCTTGTAGACCCAGCACTTAGGACTGACGACTGCGTTCGTCATGCATCAGTTTTGCGCGCAACATCCGCTCGTCACATGGCGCATACATCCTCAGGTATCTCCAACTCAATCTTCAAGCCTCGACAGCCAGTCTGTCTGACCGCCTTCAATGTCCGCACTCTCAAGCAAGCAGGACAACAAGCTGGTAATAATGCTCGGCAATTGGCTATTGTTTGTTATTAAAATATACTTTCGTAATAAACAATTCTCTTACTAGGGCTGTTATTAGTGGCACAAATGATGTTCGTTTGTATTCAGGCAGAGAGAGGGACAAATAGGCACCACGGAGATTCGTCGCATGTTCTGTCTCAGTCACAGGTGTGTGTGACCATCTAGTCCAGCGCAATAAACCTAGACGGACCACCAAACCCTGTAAGTGCTAATCACGTTGGATTTCGCTTACCCCAGGCAAAATCAGTGAAACTTTTCAGTGTTCCGTTGAGCTGACATAGTTCCAACCTCGTGGCTCTCAACTTTAGATAATCATCTAAATCCTGGGCGAAACGAATAAAACTCACTGTCATTAATATTTTGCCGATTGATTGAGGAGAGAGAGACGGAAAAGTGTAATTGATCATAACCTGATGTATACAGTATATGATCAGTGAAAAATCGGGGCCAATTATAGAAATTCACTTACTTTTACTTAGACTATTTACTGAAACGACTGCTTATCTCCTATTTTTACAGGATGTTGTTTTTTGTGTGCAAATGGCGATCATTTTACTCCTCCAATAGCTACGCGATTGAAATCAAAACTGAGAGTAATATGACCAACGGTTTTGTCGTTTATGTAGATTGAATTTAAGATCTAACAGCACTTTGTACAAAAGCGGACAACAGAGTGTGCTTTTTCAACTTCTTCACTATTTTGAAAAAAATGGATTGCATGGGGCGGTTTTGGGCTGCGAAAGCGGAGAATCAACCGAGTCATTCAGCCGCAGATTATGAGGCATCAACGAGATGACGAATAAAATACATGCAAGGATTCATAATGCACTACTCAAAAGGTTGCTGAAAATTCATCGACACCCCGCGACCGGTTTCGTCTTTTTTGCTGCGGCTCATCAGATAGGCGCGCAGTCCCCGAGTTTCCGTCAACCTTATGTTCTACTTGAAACCCAATTGCACGAAGTTAGCGAACTACACTAATTTGCAAATTAATTTGGTTTTGCGAGAGACTCACATGGAACCCAGCTGAATCTCTAGTTTGTGATGTTTCCAGGCCACTGAATCTGCTGCACCAAGCCGCCTCATGTTTCAGTTGCTACGATATTCACTGTAATCCATCCTCCTATAGTTGCTTACTTTTGAAGGGTGAAATGTTGCAATCCATCTTTGTCAAACAAGTTAAGTTCTTTCAATCGACACCCCTGTCAGAGTTACACGGTATCCGCTAATAGAGAATGAGACCTTATAAAAAGATATATAATCTTCACAGGAGGCGTCTTGAAGAGGACCCGGCTGTTCCAAAACTGTTTGCTTTTGAAAGTGTTTTTTGCTTTCGTTATGGAGATTCACGGAGTTATGCGGATACAGAATAGGCTGCAAGGTAGGCAGCCACGTTCAGACTGTTGTCTGACGAGAATTCGCGTTCCATTTCATGTACTCTTAGGTTTTCTCTGTAAAAGCAGACTTGGATGAAAAGGAACTCGGCATGACAGACTCTTGGTGAGAACGCTGTACATAATGGATGATACAACTATGGGTATGAGACGCGTACAAAAATGCCGCAGTGTGGCACTAGTCTACCCACCAAATCCCCCAGACTACTGAAATCCCAAGATCAAAAGTGGGCTACTACAGGTAATCATCCTCTATGTGTACTGTGTCCCGAGCACATTCGAATGAAATCCCGACCAGCTTATTTACTGTGGATTGTGGTGCTTTTTCGCCCATCTAACCCGATTCACCGATGTAATCCTAAGCTGACCCGGCGAACACGATTAGATTCTCGCTACCGAAGTCATGAGGGTACAACCGAGAGATAAACCAGACCGAGTAATGCTATGTGGGATGGAAGTTCAGCTTGGCTTTAAAATTCAAGCTTACGGACTGCTGTTTGGACAAAACTAGCGCCGAGAAGAAGAAACACCCTGGGGGAACATTCGCGAAAGTGAAATCGTTGGCCATTGTAATCCTCTTGGAACCATATCAGGGAACATTTCTGACTCGTTCTATTTTCCAGCTTACTGCTGAAAATAATATGAACTAGAAGATGCTGTTGGAATATTTTGGCGAGTTGAATCTGCTGTACGGAGGAAGTTTCAAACGGAAATACCATGGTCACGAACCGGTTTCCGGAGGAGATGGAAGAACATTATCGTGAGGTAAGGCTTCAGCATTGCCAAGTTTGCTATCCTGGATGATATCGCACTGAACTAAATCACTAACTTTAAAGTAGTAGGGTAGAAATGTAATTGGATCCTGAGAAGATTCATCACACGAATAAATTCATCCATGTAAAGACTCAATTTTTGTTTTGATATCAGTTTGATAACTGAAAATACGTTTGAATATCCTGGTAGTCCTAAGCTTCTCGGGATCAAATCTCTAACTCACACAGCACGCGCGATAAAATTTCGAACCGATGGCATCCTAGTTGTCAGTCATCGAGCACGTCACGTGAAATCCCGAAGTTGCGAAGCGTTTCATGTATCTTGGAGGTTGAATTGGTTCCGACTGTAGTGTGACATATGAGACCAATACACGAACCTCTGAAGCCTGAGTAGCGTTTGCCAATTCGAGTCACCGACGGTGGCAAGGTGGTATCCCTCTGACTTTGAAGGTATTCGAGTATCAGGATGCAGTACGTTATATTGGTGTAAGAGGTGATCTCTGCAAGCATCGGAGCTGTGACTTCTCCAAGCCTTTCATAACCATTATCTCAGAACCACAGCTCGCGTAGACTGACATCGTCAAATCCGCAACTGGGCAATTAGAAAGCGAGTGTTCTATTGCGCAACGCGGAATTCAAAATTTTTAAATTGTTTCCAGCTCCGGAGCTGTAATGGTTAAGTCACATATTACCGAAGATAGTGCTGTTTTCCGTGTCCAGTTCATGATGGTGTAAGCAGAGAGGTGGCCTACCTTTGACCTGGCAGAGGGGTGTGAAAGCGACTAAGAAAAGTTTGGGTGTGATTCGCCTTCCAGAATGGGGTCCGTGTGGTGTCCCGGTGAATGGTTGCAGGTGCTGCAAGATGTAGTTGCTAATCGATGCCAGTGACGTTCTTGTTAATCTCTATGCAGATCGTCTGAGTGAATGTTTTTAGTTGTAGATGCCTCGGGACGATTGTGATAGACTAGCACTTTCTTCCCCATCCCCCTTTATTCTTTCCTTTACAATAAGGCTTTCAAATAAATCATGGTTGTACGGCAGTGAAGCATCGGTTTTGAATACTGATGTCATGCTGTCGATGATGATGATGGTGCCCATAAAACAGTAGACACGTACCAACCAGCTGTTGAACAACGTTGCTAGCGCAGTTAGTCAGCGGTTGACGCCGTTAATTCTTTTAGTATGGTGGTTATCTCCGAAACGAGATCTAAAAAGCTTTTCGCAAGTGAGTTAATCAAAGGTAATATTGGAAGCTCAGTACATAGTATAGAACACTGTCTAGATTTCTGGGCGGAATATTTTCAAAAACAGCGTAGTTGCCTCCTTGCTCCTGTGTCCTGTGTCTTCCATTTATCCCCCGTTTTGATCCGTGGTTTGCGGGTTTAAATCCTCCCTTACTTGAAGGAAAACTGTTTCTACTTTCTGTCTTGAAGTGTCATCAGGCTGCTAGGCTGGATGAGCTCCCCTTAGCATTGTTCGAAAGTGAAGAGGAATCTTTGCGTTTCACTTTGACTAGGTTGTTCGTAATTATTTGGGAACAAGAACTTGTTCCAGAGAGTTGGGGCCAATGGTTGGTCGTATCCATGTTCACGAACAATGCCCGAAACGCCTTACCTCCCCTCATGCTTGTCGTAACAGGGGTACTGGACTCCCTTATACTACGCATGTTCGGCACCTGAAACGGGAGTTCGAGAGCATCAAGCAAGAATTCGGCCGGGTAGAGTGTGCATTGGTCTTATCTTTACATTAAGTCAAGGACTTTAGCGGACCACTTATACCACTGACACAACAATCGTGGTTTTCCTCGACTTTTTAGAAGCCTTCGACTCTGTGGATAAATTGTTCCCGTAAATGTTCTTGACCATAAGGAGATGCCCTTGAAGCCCGTTAATATTCTGCATGCCCTTCATTCCCACTTCTCCAGTCTTGTCGAACTCCAGAAGCCTACTGACAGCCTGTGGAGTTTGTCAGAGTTGTCCCATATTTTCTCTTTTGCTCAGTTTTGTGCTCAACTTCACCATGGACTACTTATTCCAAGGAACCATGAATCAAGGTACCGAAATCACATCTGAAGAGAGATTAATGAACTTGGATTATGTGGATGACCTCGTTATGGTTGACGATTATTTGCATACGCAAAGTACTCTCAACAGGATTTCGGAGGTGGTGCCATGTTTCTGCATGCGTTTTGCATCTTCAAAGTCTTGCTTCAACATTTCCCATACCCCATGATTCTGTGAACCTTCGAAATCCTCGGGGTGATATGGCTCAGTGGTTGGAGAGTGAATGTACTGACCGGAAGGCCCGTGGTTCCAAGCCGACCTTCGTCTCCCGATTTCCCCTGTCTAGGCTTGGGCAACCTGACAGTATCCCAGCCCTCGTGCTTCCTTCAGGTGGCGTCGCAGCTAGACACCGAAGGGGTGTTACAGCTGAACGATTATGATTATTATTTCGATAAATACACTCATGTGCAACTCAATTTGGTTTTGTGAGAAACTCACCTGGAACCCAGCTGAATCTCTCGTTTGTGATGTTACCAGGCAACTGAATGTGCTGCACCAGGCCGACTCATGTTTCAGTTGCTACGATATTGAAGATATCGTGTTACATGTTCATACGTACTGCACTACTCATAAGGTTGCTGAATATTCTTCGACAGCCCAGGACCGGTTTCGCCCTTCTTGGAAATATCACAAACGAGAGGTTCAGCTGGGTTCCAGGTGAGTCTCTCGCAAAAGCAAATTGATTTGCAAATGAGTGTATTTATCGAAATCAGTCCAATTTGAGTTCAAGTAGAACATAAGGTTGACGGAAACTCGGGGACTGCGTCTACCTGATGAGCCCCAAGAAGGGCGAAACCGGTCGTGGGCTGTCGAGGAATTTTCAGCAACTTTATGAGTAGTGGATTATTATTATTATTATTATTTTAACCTTCGAAATGGAGAACTTGATTTTGGTGATAGGTTCGCGTACTTTAGTAGCTGCAGAAATCGTAATTGCACTGTGGGGGGCGGTGCAATTAATGTGCGGCTAATCAAGGCTTGAGCAGCTTTCGCCAACCTACGTCATTTATGTTGTCAGAAATGAATTTCGTTGGAGCTAAAAGACAGTGTAAACAAAGCAGCTGTAAGAGTATTCTTATCCTATGGTTGTGAAAGTGGGCCCCTCTAATTCCAGGATCTTAGATGTTTTCGAACATCTGACCACTACTGTCTCCATAGCATAGCTGGCTGCAGCAAGTACACAGCGAGATGTGTGTAAGCGCGTACTTGATAAAGAATGTGAATCGTTAGAGCAACAGAATAAACTTACCAAGTTGGCGTATGCACCACGTTTGCTCAACCGCCGTCCGCCAAAGAAACCGTTTTCTGTTCTGAGCGTTTGTTGGCGGGATTTTCTCGGGGGACAGATAATGATAGAGCAACGTGAAATGAATGCGACCACTGTCACCTTAATTTTGTGGGATCTTCGCACTTTTCTAGCTAGGACTCACGTGATTCTGCTTGCAGCAGGTTGGAAACCCTGCAGGACATAGCATCCAACCAATCCATGATGCACGTGGTATCATTCCGAACCTGCCGTTTCCAGCTAAAGTGCGCCTGTCCTTCTGCGTTATGCTTTTGTGGGGTGGGATACGCAAAGGACGCTGGATACATTCCGCTGATGACGCCTTAAATCGATACTCTGCTACGATATGTTTATTTCAGTGCTATCCAAACACGTATTATTCTTGGTCGTGTTCTTTAGGGACACACACCTTCTTCGCCTACCTCCTTACCATTCCCTTTTTTCCGTCCTTTATTAAGACCTTTCCTTGTGGTTGTATGACAGTTAAGTACCGATGTGTATTGGTGCCAATAATGGTGATAGTCGTGATGAATGTTAAGGTGTGAGTTACTGACTGAGAGCTCTGCTATCTTGTTTGCCCGCTGTCTGTCCTGGGGCAGCCTGGCCATATCTCAGCTTTCATCGGCCTGCGTGTCAGCCATGCAGTGACGGGATACCATAGCCGAACTGTTTTCCTCTTCGCCGACAGACAGTTGGTAACTTTCGCCAGGCTAATAGACTTTTTCACTCATAAGTGAAGTCGTGGTTTCCAAAACGTGTTTCTACGTTGACCAGACTGGTTTTGCACAACGTAGCATTTCTGATGCGTTACTGTACGTCTTGCCCGTTTGTGATTTTAGTTAATTTGTTATCACACATGATCTGTTACAACTGGTAGTTCCTCAAAACTCGACATCTGTTTCATCATCCAACACTTTTTGAACCTCACGATTTCCTTTGCCTTCTTTGTTTCAGGGTATGGTCATGGGAGTGTTCTTCTGGGGCTATGCTCTGACACAATTTCTGGCTGGTTATCTCAGTGATCGGCTTGGCGGTGAACGAGTAATCCCGTGCACATCATTCGTCTGGTCCTTCCTCACCCTTTCCTTCGTGTACATTCCTCAGATCTCACCCGACTCCGCTACGACCTTCGGTCTGTTTGTCTTCATTCGGTTCTTTCTTGGTGTGTTCCAAGGTATATCCCCATTGTTTTGCTTTTGCTCAATCCCGTATACTTCTTATTGCACTTATTCAGTTCAGCTTGTCAACTATAAACCTTGTACACTAGGCATAATGGTTCCAGCTGCTACAGTTTCGATCACCGGAAAGTGGGAGACACGGATGGTCAAACACCGACATCTTTCGTATGTCCTCTGCGCGTAGGGGCCATGTCTCTGATCCATAAAACAGTATGGATCGCACTACTGCAGTGTAAACTCTCCCCTTGACAGACAAACTGACGTCACCTCGACGCCATAGGTGTCGGAGGCAAGCAAAAGCTGCCCTGGCTTTCCCGATTCGAGAAACAATCTCAGCTCCAGCCACCACTTCGCCGGAACGTATACAACTGCCCAGGTAAATCAATCTATCTACCACGTTGGCTTGCCTGCAAACATGAGATTTGGGTTTGGTCTCATCCAGTCCTGTAATAGCACTTTACAGTGTGCAAGTGTGAAATGCATGCCAAACCGTGCGGCGGAGTTATTTGGTTCACGTAAGATGTTTTGCATTTTTGAGGAACCTGAGCCAAGAGGAGCAATATGGTCCGCATAGTCAGTGTCTGTGAACGAACGCCCGAGGGCATTTCGATCCCCGAGATTTCAGAGTTTACAGAGCCCTCATAAGGAGCGTAAATTTGAAAGGAATCCTTTTGACTGCCAAACACCGACAAAGTTCCTAACCATCAACGGAGTCAAAAGCAGCTTCCATGTCAAGCAAAACGATAAACATGGGTTGTTTGAAAGAGTGGTGCTGTTCAAGAACTTGTCTCCAGGTAAAGATATGGTGGATGCATCCTCAACCAAGATGAAACCCAGCTTGATTCTCAGGAATTCGTCTCTCCCGACATTAGATCAGTCTACGCAAAATAATGCAAAGAGCATCTTATATGCGACGAATACCATGCTGATGCCACGATGGTGTTCGCATGACCTTATTGCACCCTTTTTGAAAACTGGGATAACGGTCGAGGAGCTCCATTCAACTGGTATTTTGTTTTCGTCCCAAATCGTCTGCAGTATGGTTGTCAGACCACTCATTAGGACCTCGCTAGCTTCTTTGAAGAGCGCGGGGCGCAGACTACCCGGGCCAGAGGCGTTGTCGCGCTTCATGATTGATATCTCACGCTGGATTTCTGTTGTTGATGGCGAGCTGGTGTCGATACTCCATTCAGGCCCGCTGGGTTCCTCCAGCAGTTATTTTGAAAGAGACCTGGTGAACTGTCCTTTGAAACACTCATATCATCGCTCAAGACGATTTTCTGAGTGAATCGCTGTTCCGTCTTTTTCGCTTGCACTTGTTTTTTTAACCCGTCGATCGAATCAGCTGAAGTAGGGCGTGCCCGTTGCCTGCAGTGATAGTCCTTTGCTTCTCCTGCGAAATCTACCAGCGTTCTCTGTCATTCTTCAAGCCCCTGATTACCCGGTGTTTGAGGGATCTGCGAACGCCCTCAAAGTCGCTAGTTTCTGGTATGGCCTTTCTGGCAGCAGTGAGATCTGCTGATCTCGACAATATCCAGTGTTTATTCGATCGAGTCAGATGGCTTGGACAAACAGTTTTAAAAGCTGAGCGCATGGCTTCTTCCACTTGCCTCCATTCAACCTCCAAGCAATGTTCGTCATCCGCATAACTGCGTTTCCAGTAACTTTCTAGCCCGAAAAGCTCGCTACTCTTGAGCTGCTGAAACTTACGGAAGTTGGTGAATGTAGCTGCCCTCTCTTGGCACGCCTACTGCTGACGGAAAGTGAAGTGATAACCGTGCCCGCATAATGACACGATCAGAGTCAAGTTACATACCTCAGAAGGAACGGCAGTCTTTAATTGGGACTCTCCCTCGGTAACTGATAGCCACATAGTCCAAATGAGTCCATGACTATCTTGCGGTTGGTGGCCACCAATCTACTCGATATGAGTTTTTGTGTTGGAGGTTCGTGCTGTTTTTTAACAGACAATGGCCAGAACACAGATGAAGCAGTCGATCCCCATTATCCGTAGGCTCAGCGTTGACTCCAAATGTATCACTTAATTGTGTTTCTCCCGGACTTAGTCGCCCAAATTGTGCATTCATGCCATTCGTCCTTCTCAGTGTCAGAACCGCAGTCTTTCGGGGAGTATGCTGATACGGCAGTTGAACAGCGTTTACCGAATCGCTTTGCATTGGTCTTAATCGAGCCGGACAATCACACTGCGCGAAGATGACTGTTCACTAGGATCCAGCTCGGTAAGACGCTTTCGGCCTCGGGGCTGAGTGCAACTCCCACACCCTAGATGCCAGGAGCCATTGCTTCAGGACCATTAGCTACCCGAAGAGTGAAATGTGGAACATTTGAGCTCGTCTTAAGCGGTTTGAGGTGCACGACCTAGGTGGGATCTTGTGTGCATGTTTCGGAGACACAATATGCATCGACAGCAAAAGATGCCTGTTACCCAATTTGACATAGAGTACGAATGTTAAAGACTACAACTTGGATCAGAACTCTTGAGATTAGTAGGCAATTTTTCTTGTTTCTTCTGGGTGGTGCTCCAGATACAAACCAATCGCCAATGGCTTGATGGCACTGGGGGCGAGATAGCTCAGTGGTTAGAGCGCGAAATTACTGACCGGAAGGTCCGTGGTTCGAATCCGACCTCTACCTCTCGACTTCCCGCGGCTAGGCCTGGGCAACCTGGCAATATCCCATTTCTCGTGCTTCCTTCTGGTGGCATGGCAGCTTGGCACCGAAAGGGTGCTACAGCTGAACGATTTGATGGCACTGGATCATTCAGTGGGTAGGGAGGGGTTGTGCTCCAGGGAAGGCCGGTGAGCGAAGAGCAGTAAGGTGAATGATACTTCTCGGTTTCCCAAGCTGAAGAAGAGGGTTTATTTAAACTACTCCACATTGAGCCTTTGGCTCAAAATTCTGACCCACAGGGCTTTGGGAGGATGTAGGGTTTTGTTCGGGGATCCTGTCCCTGGTCCCTAACTCAAAAGTCTGGACCACGAAGCAGCGGTTGTCAGGGTTTTCTTAGGAGACGGTTCCCGGACCCACTGAATCAGTATTCTGATCCAGTTGGCCACAGGCCCGAGGACCTTGCCCGATGATGCAGAGAGTAATGCATTACTCTTCCACCCCTAATGCGGCTGCTCACAGCAGTGCCTTTTGAGCAGCACCGGACTCCGAAGCGAGGCGATAAGCGAGCAACAGCTTGGAGCAAAATTTACACTCACGCTCATTCCATGATATTCCTCTAGGCTATTCGTATTTAACATTGGCGGTGGGCGTCATTGTATGTGTAAATAAAATATGCACCCTGTGCGGTGCTCATCCTACTCGAGTGACCACATCTCGCCGGCTCGGTAAGTGCGCGCTGCCAATACCTTTTACTGCATTAGCTTGAATGAGGAATAAGGACGCAATTTAGCTACAGTGAAGGCCCCCAGGCAATGAAAAATTGATTTTATTTGTTTTATCAGTCTGTTCGTACGCAGGCATGGCCTGCGTTGGTCAATTTTGACGGTCCACCGGTAGCTCCACTCACAACGCGCTGATGATGTCACTTCAACTGGTGATGGAAGGTCTGCAACCAAATTGTCCAGATGGGCCATCATTAGATCATTACATCAGTATTCTCTTCGAATGGAAAAAAGAGCATCAGTGTTGTATTCATGGTGTATATGACGCATTCAATCCATTCGTCACTGCTTGAATGCCGTTAAACCTGGAATTTGAATGCAAATAGCACTAAAAAACCTTGAAATTTTTGTCAACTTCAGTAAGGTCGTGGACCGCATGGAAAAAGTTACTGAGTGAGTTTCGTCTCGGCTGAATCTGCTGTGCCCCAAATCTTCTGAAGTTTATTGACTAGGGACTGATACTGCAAAATCAGCCGACACATCTGGTCCACTGATCGAATGGGCAGCAGTGAAGGTAAATAGTGACCGCCGATGCGTCTATCCTCCTCATGTTGCCCTCACAGTTGACGAGCGAAGGATGCCTTTGAAAACCAAATAGAGACTTATCACCAAACAAATAGAATTAAATTCTAGATTTTAATGGACTACGATTCATAATACGTGCACAATATGGTTTTCTGCCTCGAATCTTCTGACCACGAGGAAGTCAGAGGAAGATATAATTCCGCGATTAATGGATGGTGGGTTTACTAAGGGTGGCAACATAACAACAGACGACTTTACCACTAATATCCCGCCTGCAGATTCATTATTGGAAATGGGCACTTCACCGATTTGAACGTCGCACTCTCGCCGTATCCGAATGTCACGGACTGAAAAACGATATTCATGGTGTTCATCATAGCGACAAAGGACAACCTCTGGTGAAGCATCAGGCACAAAGGAGTAACATGAGTGTTTCATGATCAAGCATACAGCCTCGCGTGAACCCAATTTGCAGCTGGCTGTTTTTCGCCAAGAATTATATATCCTTGTTACTGATCCACGCAAGCGGAAACTGGCGGCAGTAGATCGCCTTGAAAAGCATTGTGGAGGGGACGCCGGGTAATATGTACCCGAAGTACAATTGTCATTGTGTGTGGCACCTAGGGCGATTATTTTGGACGTCGCTCCTCTGAATGGCTCTGTTCGAGACCAGAAATGACGACGTTGTTACTTAACTTTGTGAACCCTTTCGACTCAGCCGATTTTGTGGAATATGCTGTCATCAGGCTACTGAAAAGGTTCGTGGTAGTTTGTATCGTCGTTTTGGCATACGTTTGCTGCTGTATTTGTATCTGTCGGATAACATTAGTTGCTGATGCGCTGTTTTTTACAGATGTCTGTAGCAAACTACGGGCACTGTGAAGCTTTCTGATGAAAAATGTGGGTACCTGTTGGTGTTTTAGAGTTAAACCCGGAGTTTATTGTCAATTTCCCGAACTTGACCATCATGCTAAAAGTAGAACAAGAGACTTATTCTATAGGACTCTTTATGAGCTTTCGAATACAGTTTATTTTGTCTCGCCAAGTCTTTGCTTTCGGTAATTATGGTGCATCTCAATAAAAGTTTCAGTTTGGCTCAGCTTAAGAATCTCGACACCCGAGGATACCATCATGACATTTGTTGTGTACGCGGTTGGGAAACTTTTGAGCGTTTCACCACTCACCGAAATGATTAATTTGAATGATATCTTTACTTTTTAACCATTGAGCTGAATATTTTATTTGTGGGCTATGAAAAGACTAGGGATTCCTATCCCGAAAACCGGTATTCCTCGAAGTGCCTAGTTCATCTTATTTCCAAGATGCTCGCCCTTCGCGGGATTACTGCACTTCGAATTTAAATAGGAAAACTGGAGATGAGTTGAAGGCCGCGTGATACAGATAGGGATGTCATTTGGAATTATGTCAGTTTATTTTCAGCCCCAAGCAAAAGCCCTATGTGTTGTTCTAGTGCTCTGTGCTAGTTTATCGGTCGCAACCTGACCGGACCTCTTGCTCGTAACATTGGCAAATTAGGTGTGTACGTTGACTGATCGTCATGGATTAAACATGTCGAATATAATTTATAACTCACTGCTGTTCGACACTTCCAGGTGAGTTCAGTGACCTTAGATTCCGGTTGACTTATTTCTGTCGCACGCTCATTACCGTGTCTCAGGTCATACTGCAAGCGCAAGTTGTTCGCGCCTTTTAACCATGGCAACCTCAATGCTCGATGTTACTTTTCACTTTTGATGGCTTCATTCCGTTTACTTCACCATTCAGTGCTAACTTACATTCCTTCAGGTTTTTATTACCCCAGTTTGGTGAGTATGATGGCCAAACGCGTTCGGTCGACCGAGAGGAATTTCACACATGCCGTACTGAACGCTGGGACGCACTTGGGGTGAGTCTCTAGGCTTGGTGTTGGTTATCAAACTCCTATCCCATGCATAGTGGCTCGTTTTGGTGAGGTTTCGTTTCTGCCCAACAGGATTTGCTAAAACTTGTAAGATAATGTTAAATATCAGACAACAATGAATTTTGAATCCTTGACCTGTAAATGTCAGAGGGTGTACGTCCTCATAAAATGTTATTAAACGTGGTCAGCCGGTGCCGAATTCAGTGTGTTGGCGTGGAACACTTTGAATGGACATTCTTAACAACCATTGGATTGACTGCCTGTGGCTGTCCAAACAGATACTTGCGAAATGAACTCCCTTCGGTACCTCTCCTTAGATCACCGCCTCATTTTCTCCCGAATGTTCCCTACTGGCTCTGTGCAAAAAGCTGAGTGAAGTTCTCAGACCTATCCTGTCCAAATCAAGAGTTAGTTTGCTAGGAACTCTTCTAAGCCAATGGAACAAGTGCTTAATAGTACTAATCTTTTAAAAATGTGCTGGAAGGAGTTCTATTCTGACTCACAATAAGGCAATATCAAACTCTAATACACGGGGCGATATTCCTGCCGTCTGGGGATGAAGTAAATCAGCTATTCACACCGTCAAGTTTGACAACAACGTCATGTCTGTAGAGTGGTTACAACCTTGAATTTAAGAGAGCATTCAAATCCCGACCAATGCATCATTTGCGTATCAATTTTATTTTCACGGCAGACTCAGCTGAATCTCTCATCTGTGATATTCTTCAACTGAATGTGCTGCACAAGGTCGCCTCATATTTCATGGTACGATATTTGAGATACGGCAGTATATTTGAGATACGGCAGTATATTTGAGATACGGCAGTATATTTGAGATACGGCAGTATATTTGAGATACGGCAGTATATTTGAGATACGGCAGTATATTTGAGATACGGCAGTATATTTGAGATACGGCAGTATATTTGAGATACGGCAGTATATTTGAGATACGGCAGTATATTTGAGATACGGGCAACCTCAATGCTCGATGTTACTTTTCACTTTTGATGGCTTCATTCCGTTTACTTCACCATTCAGTGCTAACTTACATTCCTTCAGGTTTTTATTACCCCAGTTTGGTGAGTATGATGGCCAAACGCGTTCGGTCGACCGAGAGGAATTTCACACATGCCGTACTGAACGCTGGGACGCACTTGGGGTGAGTCTCTAGGCTTGGTGTTGGTTATCAAACTCCTATCCCATGCATAGTGGCTCGTTTTGGTGAGGTTTCGTTTCTGCCCAACAGGATTTGCTAAAACTTGTAAGATAATGTTAAATATCAGACAACAATGAATTTTGAATCCTTGACCTGTAAATGTCAGAGGGTGTACGTCCTCATAAAATGTTATTAAACGTGGTCAGCCGGTGCCGAATTCAGTGTGTTGGCGTGGAACACTTTGAATGGACATTCTTAACAACCATTGGATTGACTGCCTGTGGCTGTCCAAACAGATACTTGCGAAATGAACTCCCTTCGGTACCTCTCCTTAGATCACCGCCTCATTTTCTCCCGAATGTTCCCTACTGGCTCTGTGCAAAAAGCTGAGTGAAGTTCTCAGACCTATCCTGTCCAAATCAAGAGTTAGTTTGCTAGGAACTCTTCTAAGCCAATGGAACAAGTGCTTAATAGTACTAATCTTTTAAAAATGTGCTGGAAGGAGTTCTATTCTGACTCACAATAAGGCAATATCAAACTCTAATACACGGGGCGATATTCCTGCCGTCTGGGGATGAAGTAAATCAGCTATTCACACCGTCAAGTTTGACAACAACGTCATGTCTGTAGAGTGGTTACAACCTTGAATTTAAGAGAGCATTCAAATCCCGACCAATGCATCATTTGCGTATCAATTTTATTTTCACGGCAGACTCAGCTGAATCTCTCATTCATTTGACTTTCACGGCAGACTCAGCTGAATCTCTCATCTGTGATATTCTTCAACTGAATGTGCTGCACAAGGTCGCCTCATATTTCATGGTACGATATTTGAGATACGGCAGTATATTTTCCTGACAGAACACTACTCATTAGGTGGCTGTCTGAATTTTCAGCCATCTCATAGACGACAGATTCAGCTGAGTCTCCCGTGAAAACCGAATTGGTATGCAAATCACAGTAATTGTCGAAATCTGTCCAATTTGGGTTCCAGTAGAACGTAAGGTGTACAAAAACTTGGGGACTGGGTCTGCCTGTTGAGACCGAAGAAGGGTAAAACCGGTCCTGCGTTGCAGAGGAGTTTGCAGCAACTTATGTAGTAGTTTCCTTTATGAAAAAAAACCTTCAAATCTGTTGATTGTTCGGTTTTTCCAATCCATGCTTGCTCAAAGGAGCGTACCTATTTACACTAGAACCTCTTTTAGTGTGGAATTGGAATGGGGTTTAGCAATTGCTTTATGAAGAACAGTCTCCTTATTCTTGTTGATCTTCAATCAATTTGTAGTGCCAACGGCCGAAAATGTTCATCTGCCGATCTCCAGGGTCCTTTTGTGTTCCACGGAGGGTTATGTGACGACAAGTTCTACGAATCCCACAATCACCTTCAACAAACTCTTTGAACTTACATGGTTTTTGCTTGTTTCAAAAGGGGCAGTCCTTAAACGAACTTGTGAGTTAAGGGGTTGCCCTCGAAGTGAGGGTGGTTTTTATCGCGGTATTCCTACTATCTCTGACTGAACTATTTGAGGTCAGTAGCCGAATCTCAAAGACCTCTCAGCATTCATAGAGATGCGCCACAGGTAGTCAGTTTTATTCACGTAGGTTTACTGCATTCTCCAAGTTTTACTGAGTCAGGTCAAACAAGCTTGTTCTCACCCAACCAACTTCTACGACGTGTCATCTACCAGATCCCCTCTTCAAGCTCTTCAACGTTTGGGTAATGTGCCTTTCTTTTGCAGCACACTGTTTTGCGGTTCTTTGGGTTCTAGTCTTGTGGCGAACAACGGATGGAGAGCACCGTTCGCTGTGATTGGCCTTTTCGGCTGTGTTTGGGCCCTCACTGTTCATTTCCTGATGAATCCCCGGAGAGTGAAAGTTTCAACCTCTTTGATTTTTCCGGTTCACTTAAGTTCGAGTGATCTACCCATACTGGCCGATCAGGCTGAGCTAAAGCGTCTTCCGAATTCCGAGGTGAGATATGTGGATTTTGTTTTTGTTTCCTCCATTTGTATGCTTCGACACGCGGAGCCATGTAGGATTTTACTGGGTTATGATAGTTTCAAAGGTTTCTGGTATCGGGGGGAAACCTGTGCTCACATAATCGCCATCACCACTGGTAGCCACAGTGGGACTTCCCTGCCGTACGTAAATGTTGGATCGCGACGATCAAAATGGAGTGATGAACCAGCGAAGATACCTGGTTCTAGCTCGACGTAAGCATTTGGAATTGCTCTTCTTCACATGAGTCACTGGGAGTTTGTAGACAGAAACTGTCTGTACGAATACCACCGAAATCGGTTGGCAGCCATATCTACCGATATTTCCGGCCAAACATAGGTAGCGTCATGTAACACGATACCAAATGAGGCAGCCAAGCATGAAACGTAAGTAAAGTACTGATCCTTATAATCCCAAAAGCATCCACACGACAGGTCGCTGATAACGACCAATCTTTGTTAGTCTGATAAACTTGTGTGGATAGTAAAAGTCAGATGGTTCCATTTCAGCAGTCGACCGTTGGGCCGCAAACTTGTGATTATGATTAGGCCAATATAACAACAGGCTTTGGGCAAGTCGATTTCGCCTACACAGAGGGGGTTGTGAGAGCGAACGATAACTGTCTCGGCAGTGTTCATTACCCTTTGTTTGGCATCTGTATATATTTGTACTGGGGTACCCGGTATAGACTCCTGAAGGTAATCAAATGTTCAGTAATGGTGCTTTCGACATCCTTCCCTCAAAACCCTCTGACCGATTACCGGACGTAGTCCAGTCATACGCTGGTGTTGCTTTAGCTGAGCTGTCGTTTTCAGTGTATAGCAGTCTTCTTGCTACCTGCTGTGTCGCACGGATATCTGTTAGAACCCTTATACCTTAATAGTCCTTGAATAACTTAGCGGAACTTGAATCTCAAACGAGTTACGAAGCTTCGCTATTGCTGCCCATTCGGATACACCCAACAATAAAGATGGAAGGGATACACTCTGGGAGCAGTCACCTCCCGTTGTTGCATTTTAACATGAAAAAAGGTAAGAGAAAACATCTGTGTGTTTCGGGTTTTTGGGCAATTGCGAAATTTTGGTTCACCGAATTCTTATGTTTATTTCTGTGTGTTTGCAGGCTGTAGAGATCGTCAAGTGCCCAGGGGTCACTCAGTTTTCGCCGACATCTAAACACAAAACCAAATCTGATGAAATCACTGTGATAAAACCACTACCTTGGGTTGTGTTTCTTCGTCATCCGTCTTTCTGGTAAGCCTTTTCACCATTGCTCCACCCCATTGCTTTTTGCGGTCTGAATCACCGTTCTGCTTCGTGCTTACAAAGACGACTCGCTTGGTTGAATGACGTAGGTATAGACATCTTCCTTGGTAGAAACGGAAAATGGGACAGCAGATGGTGAGGAAGCGTTCACAGATTACCATTCCTTGAGGTGGGTATCGATGTGGCTTACAATTTTATGTTGGTTTGAATCAAAGATGGATAGTTATGAGGATGCCTCCAACCCGAACGTGACGGCGATACCCTGGGGCGAATTTAGGTAGTAATGAAATATTGGTTTGCTAGAAACCTTGCTAGGTGTTCGCAAAGCGAGGACTCAGAACACTCAACATGTGAGCTACGTGCCAGTGATTTGTTGCGTATGCATTGCCGATGACTACCTGGTACTTTCGACAATATAGACCGTCTTATACTCCGCAAAGATTATCATAGCTTTTTTCGGTCACGTTTTATGTCATGTCAGTGACCCTCCATTGAATAAGTCTCAACATATCTTTGCCATTTCATTCCAGGGCCATGCTGTTTGCGAATTTCGTCCACAACAATTGCTTCTATATTATCCTCAATTGGTGTCCATCCTACTTTCACGACAACTATCCCGACGCTCGGGTAAGTTTGTCAGAGTTGATCGTGTGTTTTATTGATTATTAGCTCCCCTTCTCACCCTGGAAGAAAAGGGCTTACATGATCTTGCGTGATATTTCATCACATTGTGTTTGGACGACTTGTGCGCTATAATTTTGAAGGTTAACCGTTCTGGGTCGAAATGATATGGGCAGTGAATAGAAGACAGTGTATGATCTGAAACAACAGTCCGTTTTCGACAAATACACATTTACAAATCAATTTGGTTTTCACAGGTGACTCAAGTGAATCTCTCGTTTATGATGTTCATCAACTGAATGTGCTGCACAAAGGCTGTCTCATGTTTCAGTTGGTACGACATTCGGGATATCGCAGTATGTATTCCTAAAGGAAATTACTCGCGAGGTTGCTCAAAACTCTTCGACAGCCCACGACCGGTTTCGCCCTTCTTGGGGTTCATCAGGTAGGCGCAGTCCCCGAGTTTCCGCTAACCTTATGTTCTGCTCAAACCTAACTTGGACTGATTTCGACAAATACACGCATTTGCGCCCACATGAGCCCCAAGAAGGGCGAAAGCGGTCGAATTACACATGGTGCTGCCTAAGATATCGTAATGGTTGTGTCATACTGGTCTGTTTTGTTTGTTTGGCTGGTTGCTGTTTTATTCGCGCCGCACCCTAGTGGATGCTATTCTAATGAACGCAGAGGTTTTATTGATTTTATTGCTTTTTGCCTCCCTATTATTCTCGAATTTGTTTTCAACTTCACAGAGCTGGGTGTTTAATACCTTTCCATGGTTGGTGATGTTTCCATCGGTTCTCCTTGGTGGAGTGATCGCAGACCGGTGGATTGCCCAAGGTAAGCAAAAGTCAAGTATCCCCCACAAGCTTTGGACTGCTGCGACGATTGCATCCTGGTTCCAGGAGCCCTTTTACCTTGATAATTTGAACTCAGTTAGTCCATTCAGGGCATGCGGCCAATTAACTGTAGAAGGCAACTTCTCTCAGTTCACCACTGGTTACTCCGAAGTTTTCTTCCACTCGAAGGATGTCGCCGTGTAGGTATCCATGAAGTCATGATAGCCCAGGGTAGCTGGGACTGCTCAACAGTCTTTACCTCCTAAGACCACTTGTTTGCACGGACCATGTGCACCAGGAATGATGCACACATCAAATGCATGAGTGTGACTTTCATATTCTGCTTCCGGCTCACCGCCTACTGAACAGCTGGGGATTTTCCTTGTAATGTTCACTATGTCAATGTTAATTATCTTCGTAGGTTTGACCTATCCAGAGCATACTGGTCTTCACTTTAACTACATTGAACAGCTTGTGTAAGCGATATCTTTGTTTTATTCTCTAAGCTGTCGACAGGCAGTCGTGAGCCCATCACGCTGTCGGTGTAGCCTCGTATAAGTAATTAACAAACCGGAAGACTCAACCCATTCAGCAGTTTGGATTGATTTGATGAAGCTCAATGGTTAAGTGCCATAAGATCCGGAGTCCGAACCCACTTCTGGCTTTCCGATCGCTCATGTGTAACCTAGGGCAATCGCTCGGTTTCCATGGCTGCTTGCATGGCGCCTACACCGAGAGGGCACATCCCTAGGCTTGATCTTTCTGTAGATGTCACGTTATTGTAATTCGTCATCCGTTTCGTCACGAATCATCGCTGCATTTCAATACCCTTGCGTTCATCCTCACTTTCAGGTGTAGATGCGACCTTTGTACGCAAAGCTGTTAACGTAAGTTTTCACTTTTGCAAATTATGCCCAGCATCTGACTGTTCCAGAAACCCGTAAGCCGTTACTGTTCTTGTGTGGCGCCCGAACAATTGATTAGGTGTCTCGGTGGCCGTGTTATATTTACTGTTAGTGTTAATGATAACGTAATCACAGCCTCTAGTTACAACTTTCTTGTTTCGATTGCAAAAGTACAAACCTAATGCTGCAACAAACAGTCTGATATCATGTGTCATTGATTAGCCAGCTTATAGAGATGTCTGTGGGGAGTTTTTCATACATACAGCGAGACATTGATTTCTACCGGTATCGTAGTTGTTTTTCACGGCAGTTATTCTTTTTTCCATGGAAGGAATTTATCATCTTTCGTACTTCAACTTCTTGCTTCTCTTGTGCTGTAGATCATTCTTCGATACAACCGTATGGTCTCCTACATCTTACTTCCGACGGGTCAAGTTTTTTGCCGTTAGGCTATACGAATTACTTAGTTAACAACTTTGCTTTACTTCGGTCATCTGCTGTCTGAAAACTAGCCGTCTTCCTGGATCCCTCGAATCGCAACTAACCAATTGCGTTGGCAAGGCTCTCGTTGATATGCATCCAGTGTTAGTTTCAGCAGCGTGGGCCGTAGACAGTATCTAGATCCGCTGTTTATCCAGATTTTCAGCTGACCATCCAGACGACGCCATTCTTGGCGTGCAGAGAACATGTCCACACCATCGGGGTCGACGTTGATGGATTATCTGCTTGAGTTAGGCGATATCAAAGTAAAAATGGCTGAATTTGTTTCCTTCAAAATCGTAGCAGAGAAGGGAAATGGTTCGTTGGGCTGGATGCAGATGTGGTTAATTCACACTTTTAAGTAAGAGAAACTTCTACGCAAAAGGGTTCGGCATATCGCCCTTTTCACCTTTACTGGGGAACGGAGACATTTCTGCGTATTGCACTGCGCTACGTGGTAGGCAATTTACCGAGGATGGCAAAGCCTAGAGTTGGTTTAGCCTTACATATGTATATCATGTGTATAATGTTCAGTCTGAAGCAAACTAACTGGTTCACAGTTTCATGCTATACCGTGGGTGTTCATCATAGCAGTTTTTCGCTGCACTGCACGTAGAACAGTAGCAAATAACGTATGAATGTACCATCTTCGGTTCGACAAATGTGGCTTTCTTATCGTATTGGACAAAGCCCTGTCTGGTAAGCCACCGAACTGGCACACCTGATTGTCCGTCAGAAATTCTGGATCTGAACTCATTGGAGAATATCGGTTAGGCCTGCGTGTACCACTATTAACCGGACTTGTTAATCTAAGTGATACTTGGATGAAAATCCCAGACAGAATTACGTCACACACATTTTTGTAATTGTGATTTGGTGCGGAAAAACAGCACTAGCTTTACTGTACGGCAGTTCTTCATGATTGCTCTTTCTCGACCTGCCATTTCGATTCTTACACACGAAACACCTAATTCCGTGGGTTACCTTTTTCATGCTTTCTGTTTGTTATTTGGATCAAAGTAGACTGGAAAGTGGCTTAAATGGATGACTGTAGATCTGTTGACAGGTGGGTAGTCTGGAAAGGTCAGGGCAGTCCTCTCGTATACAGACAAATGAAAGTCGCACCTTCGAATTCCTAGCTGACTGACTGACACACGGGACAGCTTGTCTAGTGTTACTACTCAACAGCTCAGTTACTAATAACAGTTACCTTGTGACCTTGAGAACCGTCACGAGTTAAGTAAGATCGATGTGCTGGAGAATAATTGACCTTCATATAAGTCTCACACACCAATTAACACATAAAAATAGCCACCAAGTATCACTGCGATTAACACATCATCCTGGGTGGTTATGGATCACAGTGAATACGAGGTTAACATTTTTGTTGTCTATTAACTCGCTATCAGTGTGACTAAAAGTCGTTGAATTTACTGCAGTAAAGTACTGGCATTTGACGCTGGTGTTGCTGTAGATGATAGGCACGATGAGTCATTTTCCTGGATTTGTGGACCGTCCTACAGCGATAGGACTGACAGAACAGCGATCTAGACGAAGGAGCGTGCACCAAACACATACTGTTTCCAATATGTGATCCTAACCCTAACTGGAATAGATCACGTAGTCGTACACATGATAAAGCGCGCATTTGAACTGGCTTGATCGTTGTGGATTTTGACAGCTCGCTGTAACTCTGGATTCCTGATACTTATCAATCTGTCAGTCACGCACGTTCTTTTTGAATTCTCATTCATCAAAACATCGCAAGATTTTCCTGAAACTTCGCTCACACTAATGCATAAACTTGCCCTTATAAATACTGAAGCTAGTTGGCGTCACATGTTATTTATGACATGTGTATCGCAGATGCCTTTTCTCCTAGTTTTGCATCGATCCACCGATTACTGACAACGGTAACGATTCACATCTCGTTCTATGAAAGTCTTCTGCTCAGGATTTGCATGAAAGCACTTCTGGAATCTCGACTCAACGGCAGTTGTGATACCAGCTCAACAGTTATTCTTTACAACTGTGTGCGACTTGATCGTGCACTGAAGACTCGGGAATATAGAGGAGGTCTCCTTACTTCTATCCCCCTTAGACTACTCAAGTTTGCTTTTACTATTCTCATGATACTATTTCTATTTGGCTGTAACCCGTGAGGCTAAATGCAAAGCGAAATCTGGCAGTATGTTGTTCACTAATTCGTGTGTAGCATCTCAAAGGAGACAGATGGAAAGAATGGACAAATTTTTTTCTAGAAGATATTCCCACTTCAATTTGTGACCTACCTGACAGCTCCCTCGTGTCTGATCTGCCTCCCCCCCCGGTAGTCAGTGACGCTGACAAATACGACCCAATCCCACAGCCGGTTGTAAGCATTCCTTACAGCTGTCGTCTTGCTTTCATGTGTAAACTGGAGGGACTCAGCTTCACTCAACTCATGCCGTAGCCCTCATCCTGTGGCTGCCTTCCATCATTACCCCGTATTCTCGTTAAACGAAACTACCTGCCCTCAGCGGATATTTTGCATGATTTATAGCTGGCAAACTGAACGACCGTTCTTGTGTAGATTGAATTGGATTCATCTCGCAGTGGCTTCAACTATTTTCATTGTAGTTCTCTGCTTTTTCTCATGGGTTACGTATCATACGTTCGTTGAAGGTGCTTGACGTGGTGTCCTCCAATCGCATTGTTGACAGTCTTAGTCAAAGCGATTGACCATCCAATGGTTCCACGTGTGTATATACGCGTAGACTTATATGAACAGAGCTAGGATGTTACATACTCAAGTCACATTAGTCGGCTATATATGTAAGAAGCGAGTATTTCATTTTCCTTTGGCTTTCTACGCAGTTTTCTTTCTATTGTCTAGACGGTCGTTCTGCTTGGTTCAGCAATTTTCCTCTTGTTGCTGTCCGTATTGGAAAGCTACTACGCTTCATTGGCTTCCATGGCCTTGGCTGTCGGCTGTTTGGGATTCCACAGCAGTGGTGTCCTTTTGAATGCGCAAGACATTGCTCCTCAGCACGGTGGACAGATGTATGGTTAGTTGCTTGTTTCCAAAGCATGTCTGTTAACCACTCTTCAAGAGGTATGATAATGTCTCGTGTGATTCCTGGTATGCATGCTGCAGCATACAAGTCGGCTTGTATGGTTAGTAAGCATTGAGCACAGCTTGTGTGCATGATGTAGCTATTCTGTGTGACACTCGTCTGAGCTCCTCTTACAGCCCTGTGCAGTGTCACGTGCGGTAGTATGGGAAAGGTGCTTAGTAGTCGGGATGTAGTTTTTCACATCGATATTACCTATCCGTTGCCTTCGCCCACATGACTGCTGTGCCAGGTGGAATTAAGTCACCACTGCTGAACCTCTACCATTTGTAGACTTCCTTGTTGGTTTTATTAATGCCACAATTTGGAGACAGTAATCCCTCAAAAGATGCCACTTCTTTGGTGATTACAAAACAACGTTCCCCGTTCATCCGTAGTCTATTTGTACTCCTCCCCACAAGGGGTTGCTATAGGAGTTGCCAAGTATCTTTTTCTAAAGTGAATTACTCTGTTCATTTTTGAAAGCTGGTGTTAAAAATATGCTTTCCCTCCCCACAAGGAGTTGCCAAGTATCTCTTTCTAAAGTGAATTACTCTGTTCGGTTTTGAAAGCTGGTGTTAAAAATATGCTTTAGGTTTTCTTCCTGATAAAAACTTTTCCGCAACTTGATTAATGCAATTTCTGGTATCCAGCAAACGCACTTCTGATGCTTTGGACTGCTTAACTTGACAAGCGCTCACTTAACATCCCATCTTTCTGTCTGCACTTTTCCACTCTAGTTGATATCCAGCAAACGCACTTATGATGCTTTGGACTGCTTAACTTGACAAACGCTCACTTAACATCCCACCTTTCTGTCTGCACTTTTCCACTCTAGTTGTCACAGCGTCTAACCCCTTTTTCTTTGAAGAGTAGTTATTTTCTTGGGAAACGAAGGTTGCGGAGTTTGAGGTTGCTACAAGTGCATCAGCGACCAGCGTGAAGATAGTATACTCTCATATTCTCAATTCCTGATAGGCGTTCTGGTTAAAAGCATATCTGTTATTCTCTGGGTAATGTTTAAAGATCTGTCGGTGTCCAAATAAATCCATCTAGTACTCGTGGTGACAAAACTTGGTGGTCCTTTGCTGTTTGTACGCAACTGGTAATACCTTGTTCAACGTCCCTCTAATCTCTACAGGCGTCATGGCAACCGTTGGAACACTTCCCGGATTCTTCGGTGTTTATTTAGCTGGCTATCTGTTGGAAATCACCCATCATTGGTCGCCGGTGTTCTCTCTTACTGCCCTGATCAATGTGATTGGTTGGCTAGTTTATTCACGGTACGGTTCCTCCAAGCCACTGATCTGAAAACTTTGAAAATAGTGTTCCTTTACGACTTTGCATTTCTTGCCTTATTTTTTACTACGGTGTGAAGAATTATGTGTAGTCTATGATCACCACACGCACACGTACTACCCGTTCGGTTTCTTCGGGCAGTGCAGCTTCTCTGGTGGCTCCATAAGATCTCGCTATTTTAACCATTCCCATTTGTCGGGTGGTCGGTCTTGGAGATTTGCTGTGAATTGCGTCTGTTTCGTTTGATTTACTTCCCCAATAACCCCTCTTTTGTACTTCAGCTCATTTTGTTGTGTTGCTCTGGCTTTTAAATATACGGAGCTTGAACTGAGATACCACTGTTCTCTGGATTGATGCCGTTTTGCCTTTACAATCCGTAATTTTAGCTGCTTTTTTATGTTAGGCTACTCGTACCTTCAATAGTCAAAGCGAAAACTCATGACTTTAGTTTGAATGGAATGCCGAATTTGCAATCCCAACTATGCGTTGGTTCCATGTTTACTTGTGTATCCGATTCGTGCCAGTAGCATAGCACGAGATAGCTCAAGTGGTTAGAGCGCGAATTTACCGACCGGAAGGTCCGTGGTTCGAACCCGACCTCTGCCTCTCGACTTTCCCTGTCTAGGCTTGGTCAACCTGGCAGTATCCCAGCCCTCGTGCTTCCTTCGGGTAGCATGGCAGCTAGGCACCGAAAGGGTGCTACAACTGAACGGTTTATTTTTTTAGTAGCATAGCACACCATCTATTCTGATTAGTGAATAGATACGGAGGAGAATATTTTATATTAAACCTCCTACTTTACCCTTAATATCTAAGGGGATGTTTGCTTGGCGATACTGCGTAATACAGGTAAGTCGGGTTGCGCTACTTGGTTGTAGGTCTGTTCGTCGAGCTTGGCGATTGGATTGTAAACGTTTCTTTACCAATTGAGGTGATATCACCAGGCTTATAATTAAACAAAGGATAGAGGACTTTTTGAGACACATATTCGAATACTGAAGGATCCTGAATAACAGGAGTAGTTCCTTTCGTAAATGTACGAAGGGATATGCTCTAGTCATCAAGTTCTCACCATGTCAGAATCTAGCCCTTCCAAAATCCGGGTGATCAGCTCGGTTCAGCTTCCTTATTACTCTGCAGGAAATGAGGGCTTTCCTTGCAGCTCCTATCCATGCTGACAACTGGCAGGTTGTTGTTTATTAGAGTGAATTAGGATAGACCATAAGTCAGATAAAACGACAGTACGACAGTAAAACTCGTCTGCAGTGGTAGTTGTTTTGATCGGTAAACAGTAATCACCTCTGAAAAGTGAACCCTTTGAAGGATGCAACTAAGTGCTTGTGCATCAGTCGCAGTCTAGCCACCTAGACAATTATGTTCATGGATTCATTTTACAAATTTGACAGGTAACTGCTGCTGTGGGACAATTATGCCGTAGCTTTTAATATGAAAAGAACGACGGAGTCAGTCCAAAACAGTCTCTGAAGAGGAATTTTGCTGTATAACTGTACTCAGTTTGAATGTTTTCTTTTGTGAGAAGTGTGCAAGCCAGAATGACCGGTGAATGAAATCACACCTTCAACGGAGAATCTCCCCGTCCATGGCGATCCCTGGAAAGGGTCTGTTTGCCTTTCCTGGGAAAAAAAGTTCCCTGTACAGATCGCACACTTATTCATTTCTCACGGGGAGTGCTGTTGTGGTATACTTATTGGAATCGCCTTTTAATGAGGATCACGTTTTTGTGTGTCATGCTGTCTATAGATTCGTATGTTATTGTAAGTTGAGATTGCAAGTTAACGTCCAGGTTTTTGCGTCAAATAGATTGGGAAGAATGTTGTCGAATCACTATATCAGGATGGTTATACCTTTAGCGACACAGCACCCAATTTCTTCGCTGATGAGGACTGCTATGACTGTCTTGTGTGAGTCTGTGGGGTTTGCTGTAGTATTTGGGTGTTCGGTAGCTAGATTAATTTGCTATGGTGGTACTTCTGGGTAACCACGTTGTAGTTCGGCGCTCAAACAAGATCTTATTCGCTTGACGAGGAGCAACCTACCATCCTTCAATCGTGTTAGGGGCGTGCCCCTCCCGAAATCTCGCAGTCGCAGCCCGTGGTGACCACCAAACAAGATCTTTCACGCCTTCGATTGGGTACATATATGTGGTGTATGAACTGCTGTTACGAGGACTCGTTTTTATTTTCCTCGCTTCTATTCAACCAGAAACATTCAGATCTTCAAACACCACTCAAAGTGCCCGTTCATCAACTTCAGTACTCATATAACTTCCGTATGCTGAGAAAGACGTAGCTAAGGCCACCTCACTGATCCAACCGACAGTTGTCCTTGAGCTGCACGCGACCTGCGCGAATTCCGTCGATTCAGTCAGTGCTTTATCGAAAGCCACAGTTACGGTGTTTTTGATTCCGGTTAGCACTTTTGGCGAGTTCTGCTTGCGATATGACTGATGTAGTTCACGTGAGTCAACTGAATGACAGTACGTGAATCCTCGCTATCGTCGAAAGATATTAGATTTATATGCGCATTCAAGGATGCACGGCTACGGAATTTGCGGGATCCAAAGGTTTGATGAGCCATATTTTTGCCAGTCTTTCTAGTTAAGTCACCGCAAAAACCAGTGGTTTACCACGAAGCAAAAGCTGCTGTACCCAGAACACATGCATCTTTGGCATCCAGGAAGTGCTTTGAGATCCTCCGTGTTTGAAACTCATGAAGATGAAGAAATCTTCTTGGCTAACTATGATGCGCGTGTAGCGTGGGTACAGTGATCGAAGGAGATGGATTATCTCCTGTGGTTTTGAGACTCCGTTTCTGCGACAAATAGCCAACATGTGGTTAGCCTAGATGGAGAAATCACTGTTGGTGCCTACATCAGGACACTTCACGATCACCACCTCCCTTTTTCTTATGAGGACTATGTAGCTATTTGAATATGAGCACTCCTTGTTCCTTACTGTCTCCCGGCTATTTACTTATCAGACTGTCCTGAACGCAAATGTGGACATTAATCTGTTCGAAAACCTGTATTGGCGTAGCTGAAATGGGCTCCTTAATATGATGGTTTGACTGAAGGGAAGAATTATTGGTGTGCGGTAGAAATTGGGGACAAAGTTTACGTAATCTTACAAAAAGTATATAGTGCTATCTTGTGTTGTGGATATGGCACCCTGCCTGCAATCAAGTCCGCACTGTGATAATGTCATCATCATCATCAAGGACAGCGACGTCAGTGTTGACACTGACGCTTCACTGACGTACAACCATAAGGTTCGTATAATTATATATATATATATATAATTATATTTAAAGCCCTAGAGTGAAAAGAGGAGAAAAGAGCGGGTGAGAGAGTGGACCTAGTGCTGGCCTAAGTCAAGCATTCTGGGGTGCTTACACCTCCAACTGCTCAATCAGACAACCTGGAAAGAAACTGACAGCACGAACACCACTGACGTCGATTAGTCGCCATTTCTTGCAACATCTCCAGCTAAGCATAGGCGGGGTCACGGGGACCCCATCCTGGAAGACGTACAACACCAACAACACTTAAACTCCTCGTGATCTCTTTCACGCCCTTCTGCCAAGTCATGTGTAATGTGCTTGCATTTCCGCTGTCTTGCGGTTATGCGTCTGAGCCAAAGGCTTTCGTGAGGACCCTAATCGCCCTGGCAGTATCCCAGCCCTCTTACAACCATGATGTTTACAGCTATGCTAATATGTGTAAATGTAGACGGGAATCAACACTCAAGCACCGATAAAATCGCACTTGTCCTAGTTTGGGATGATGGTTTCTCAAATTAAGGTGGTTTGCAGACCACGAAAATTTTTAACATTTTTCAGTATTGTGTCCGATGAATCGTCTACAGTATCGTTATCTTTTGGATAAAGCTGGCATCAGTTGCATTTATAGACGCAGACATTTTGTACCACCTACTGGTCGAAAAGCTTTTAAAAGCTCACCATATTACCTAAAGGAAACTTGGGGACTGCGCCTAATTGATGACCCCCAAGAAGGGTGAAACTGGTAGTGGACTGTCGAAGAGTTTTCAGCGACCCTCTGAGACGTTGCCTTTATGAAAAAAGTGATCCTTAACTTAATTTGCAGAAATTTATAATTCCACTCACGTACCGTTTGGCGTTCAAGCAAGGAATATGGCTGATGAAGACTGGAGTTACGCTTATCCGGTGATCCTAAAAGAGTGCAAATCCGGTAGTGAGGCTTCGGACAGTTTTCAGCAGTACTAATATTGTGTCAAAATATCCCAAATGTCTTTCCAACTGAAACATGAAAGGGCCCTTGTGATGCGTATACGGTTCGACAATCTCGTACTTGAGAACTTCGACCGAGATTCAGTTAAGCGTATCGCTAACAGCCATTTAATTTGCAAGTGAGTACATCAACCTGCTTTCTGAATTTACCGTGAACTCTGTGAAGTTCAGACCCTTGTGATTGTTTCTTGCGGCTCAAGCGCGAGATGTTTACGCGACACCTAGTCGTGCAGCGTCATGACTTTGGCCGCGAGTAAAGGAAAACAATTCGAACAGGGTTTTATGCCATTTGTATCAAGTGTTTTGAATCCCTATTCATTTGAGTGTTATCTCTGTGTAGGTGATGCAAACGCACACTGACTTAAACATGGAGATCAAAGTCGAATTGTATCTGCTCTCGGCCACGTTTTGAAAGAGACTGAACACAAGCAGACTCACTGTTAAATGATCTGCTCCTTTTCAGGTCGTTATTTTTCGTTATCATTGTGACTGTCAAATCGCATCCCCTTTCAAACCGCACATTCTTCATTTCACTAAATGCTGACAATCGGCCCCAGTAACGACAGACAGGATCAATCGATATGACAGCATTCGACTAAACTGGGTCACCCGGTGCCGATGCTTGAGAAGATTATGAGAAAATTTCGCTATTCGCCAACAGGTGGTGTCAGAGTATAGTGAGGAAGACGTGAAGCGGTTTGAGTTGTCGGTTCATGCTGGGAATACTTGAGATTGTATCGAATTCCTTTTTCCAGGAACTTGTCAGCATTTCGACTACTTAGGATGGCCTTTAGGGAACGAATGATGACTGGTAATTCTACGTCGCCATTTTGCGATACACGATTAAGGGTAATAGTTACGTTTTCCATATAGACGTCTGTCCAAAATTTGCCATGAAGAAATTATTGGTAATATGGGGGGACTTGGAAATTTTAATGGAGATTTATTACTGCAATTGGCGTCAATCTGTGCGAAAATGCGACGAACTCTGCAGATTCCTCATCCTTATTGATAATCATCAGCAGTGTGCATCTCACGAAACTCCAAGGTGTTTCGATTGCGCGACCTCCCGCCACTGAACTGTTCGGTCACGAGCGGCTGATCAACAGCGCGATTAAACTGCCCATCTTTTACTCACACGGTCACTCCTTGACTGCCCTCTCGAATGACGACTTCTGGACTGGAATGTTCTGGAGTGTTTGTGGTCTTTTGGTACCACACGTAT
Source organism: Clonorchis sinensis (assembly GCA_003604175.2). NCBI lineage: Eukaryota > Metazoa > Platyhelminthes > Trematoda > Opisthorchiida > Opisthorchiidae > Clonorchis > Clonorchis sinensis. Next base: position 59,201,125 of record CM030370.1, read on the forward strand.
ATAGAGAAGCTTGAAGAAATTGATCAGAAGTTGATTCTCATGAGGTTTAATCAACATAATAATCTCCTCAGGACGAAAGAAGGACCACTGTTCAAATGAATGTAAAGCGGAAGCCTGCTGTGTTGATCAGAGAGCCACACATAAATTCGAACCCTTTTCGGTTATTCCAACCATCATACTACTTTGGTGAGCAGTGTTCAGTGGTACAGATGGTAAGCAGTGGACGTTCATTTGGTTCGAAGTTATTCGTTATTCGTGTGATAACAACCCGCGATGTTACAGCTGACCGATTATTGTGTGGTGCACGGCTTCTCAGAGGACCTATACCACCATCGAAGAATCTCACCGACTAATTTCTAACTAAAAAACATTCACATACAAGCGACAAAAATGGTCACCTTATTGATGACGATGTAACAGTGCTTATGGCCCTGTTTGCGTTTTTTCGATCACTGGAATATATCCTCTCCATTTATATCACAAACGCTGAATCCGCCATGGTAAACCGCTATTTTCAAACAGGCATGAACGACGTGAGTCGCCTTATTAATTACAGACGAATTGTCCGTCCAACTAACAATCTGAGTAAGAAAAGTGGTAGATTTCAAAATTTGGTTCGCTATATGTCTCCTGTTAAGTAGAATGTTCCCATTGTTGTGCTTTTGCAACTCAAATAGTGGTCCTTAGCTTGCTCTTTCGCCCATTTTAATATATCACGTATACGGTACTTAGAAAACATTCTTTTTATGGGACGCAACAAAATGACCACTACCGTACGTATGACACGATCGCAGAATCATTCACAAGGTCGCACCATAATGTTCGTGGCGGAAGAAGAAGCGCCGAGCTCTTAAGGTTCGATTCCGACTGATCCATACTTTGGCCAATCGGGGCGGACGATCGGGTCCTTTGCCAGTTTGCCATGCACTCGTTTAGTCGGCATTGTGTTTGGTTATTCCTACCGGACGATCCCCTGGAGCCTCGCGCAATACATTCCTTCATCGAGTAGGAAACTCGTCCCTTGAAATGAACATTCTGTCTCGGTCCTGCAAAACTTACCACTTGATTGGTAGAAGGTACTAGAGGTAATCAACGATGTTTACCTCAGTACTCCCTAACGGCGACAACATTTCTCAAAGATCCGAAAACGTGAAGACTACTTGGCGAGACAGCCCGTTTCTTCTCACCTGTGACAAGCCAGGTTGTGCGAACGTCAGGTTCGGCTTTCTTGGTTGTCCCTGATGGACACTCCTAGTAATGACTAATTCGTTTTGACAGCTGCGATCGCCGTACTCACAGGCGGCTGCAAGGTACCTTTGAATGTGAGTTCAATGGTGATTAGCGCGGGTGTTTAAGTCATGACTAAGGGCATTTCACAGCATTACTGTTTCTCACAACTCGATTACAGCTTGTTTTTGTGGCCATTCCTCCAGCTGTAGCAGCCCAGGTCATTAAATGTTCACTTTTTGAGGAATGCACGGTCTCTCTCCTTCTGAAGTGGAATACAGATCGTTCAGCCTGGCCTAAAATACTTCATGGGATACTGCTCAATTGATGCTAGCCTGTCAAGGCACTGACAAGTCTCGTCAAAAAGTATGAAGTCGTAGGCTTGTCTAATCGCATGGTGAAGGTTCCTGTATGTTCATGTATCCCAGGTTGCCGTTACAGCCTACCTCTGAGTTGGGTAGTGCAACCTTCACGCCAGACGCGGACGGATACTTAGTTCTAAAAAACGCGACTTAGGCTCCCTTTTGACGATTAATGACTGGGAATCGCATTTAACTGCGGTGTCTTTAAAATACATTCTGGAGGGCGTTGCCTATGACGAAACCCAAGATTACCTTTCCAGGCTAAACGCTCACCCGAAGGTACTTTCAAAATAAGGCATTGCCTTATTCTTCCCGCTTACAAGTGGCTACTGCATGCGAGTCATTTTGAGATAGTTACGGAGATTACTCCGGTCTTTCGTCGGGGAAGACTTGGGAGCTAGAGTGCTATTGACAGGATCGTTGTATCACTTGGTTACATTATGTTGTTCAACTGTAAAACGGATAGCAAAGTGCAGTACCAGACTTAGAGTGTATTATTTTGTTCCCAAGTGCTTCCAAAGCTACGTGATACCACACATGTATAATTTGTAAGTTGAAATCTGGTTGCACACCCAGGTTGCGAAAACCAGTATCCCGGAAGCAAGCCGATATGCATTTTGGCTGCTTTTCGGCTCATTTTCCAACCTTTTCAACGAGTTTCCGTCCATATATACTGAGCTGCATAGTTTATTCTCGCCCCTGATGCTAATGCAGTGTACTTATGGTTAGTCTTATCTTTCTAGTCCGCCTTTAACGATACAGCCAATTTGGTTACCGTACCTTGTCCGTGGGGGAAATGGTGGCAGACAATTGGTGAAGTGTTTGTTGAGGTCAGCTTAGATCCGGGTACATCTGCCAAAGACATAAACTGCCATATCACACCTTCTCACATTGAATGCATACATCAGAAAATTGGTCCCTTGTTATCCGGCAGTCTGTGGCGCAAAGTGAAGAGTCAAGAGTGTTTCTGGACCATAGAGGATAACCAGAAAGTAAGTCCTCTCATTAGTTTGTCTAACCTTGTGCATATCGTTTTATGACCATTCTATGAATGCGGTCCAATAGCTCGTGTGGATTTCTGATTCCCATTTCCACTTCGAGTAAAAAGGCTGGTAAGTACGTAGGTACATTTCAGTCGCACCGTCGCTTTGCATTATTTTTCCAATGAGGAGGCGTCATCAAGGAGATTTTTGGAAGTTGTATTTTTTTACTGTAACCTTCATCAATGAAACAAAACTCCCAGAACCGGTTCCAGAGATGCCTGATTTTCTCCCCAAGAAGAGACAGACTCGTGTGGATTTCCGATTCCCATTTCCACTTCGAGTAAAAAGTGCTGGTAAGTACGTAGGTACATTTCAGCCGCACCGTCGCTCTGCATTATTTTTCCAATGAGGAGACGTCATCAAGGAGATTTTGGGGACTTGTATTTTTTTTACTTTAACCTTCATCAGTGAAACAAAACTCCCAGAACCGGTTCCAAAAATGCCTGATTTTCTCCCCAAGAAGAGACAGGACAATGGTGATGCTCGGTGGGGCTAACCGGGGTTTGCTAGTCGACCATCACTATAAACAGTGCATGTTATAGGCACGGTTGATAGACTATGTGTTCGCATCAATAGACTGTTTTTGACAAGAATTGACCTGATTGGGCTGATAACTTGGCTTTTACTAATCGAACAGAACTATTTGTTGGAACATTTGACGACTGAGACGCTGATTGAATGCAGTGCATCTGAAGAATGTTAAAACAACGCACGAAAATTTACTAGTTCCCAACAATATTCATTTTCGTCTTCGTGATAATACTTGTTTAGCGGTCCATCTAGATGAGCAAATAACCAATGGATACAGAAATTTCCTATATCTGGAGCGTTCATTTCAGACGATATGGGTAATCATACCCGTACTTCATTGCAGCAAGTATGCTATATTGTTATTGTTATTAATGCCCGCTCCCAAGGAAACACTTTATTCGAGGGAACATTTCTGAACCATCCGAACGTGTTTTCTCTAACCAGGTGTGTTCTGCTTTCCACTTGCTCTCATTACATGCCCTAGGGAGGTCCGTTCCATCTATTATTCATTTGTTGCCAACCCGTGTTTCGCGGCTGTTCGCTTATGGTTGACCGTGCCTGACACAATAATTCTGGTGGATGCCTATTTTGTTGTATCTTGGTCTACTTTTTTCAACTGTGGCGGTCAATGTATGCATACTTGTCGTCCGGCCTGTAGGTAATGAAGTGGACAGGCTACACTCAGTTTATTAGTTGTTGATCAGGTAGCTATTGATCTGTTCTCCGAGCTTGACAATTTACTTGCAAACGTTTCGTCGTCAAAAGAGAAGACGTATGCAGTTGGGTGGGTACTCCCCTCCTGCTTGCGTGTGTGTATATAGCATTTGAAGAGAATACGCTATCTCAACGTGATTGACCAGTTGGGAGACAGTGTTCAAAGATAACACATACCGTTCAACTACTATATAAGCGCACGCAGTGAAGGAGAAAGTCCGCACCCAATTGCGCACTGATGTCCTCTCCTCTGGTGAGAAAACATGCGCAAGTTCAGTGCAAAGCTCGGGAAACAAATCAAAACCCTCTTACCAACAATCGATAAACGCACCCGGGTCACCAATATTTGGACACACTATCGATTTGCATGGATCTAGTCAGCAACCCCGAGCTAACAAGTGGATACGAACTATGGACGTACCAGGCAGCCTAGCCAATGTAATCTCTCGTTCCTCCAGAGATCCGTTCTTTCTCAGTTGGAGCTGTCGCTCTCTGACATGAGGAACGGAGGTATAGTACACCAGTTTACATATCAATTTGGTTTCGACGGGAGACTCACTTGAAACCCACCTGAATTTCTCGTTTATGTTTTTCAGCAACTGAATGTGCTGCACCATGTTAAGGGGAACTCGGAGACTGTGCCTACCTGATGAGCCCCAAGAAGGGCGAAACCGGTCGTGGGCTGTCGAAGAGTTTTCAGCAACCCTGTGAGCAGTGTATTACGTCTATAGTACGTAGATATACTTTAGTAATGGAGAAGCGACGCACATGCTAAAAACTCGAAGGATTTGTGGTTTGAGTCCGCCTGTGAATGAGTGACTGTTCTTCTTTAGGCCTGTACAGTCCAACTTTAGCTTATCTTACAAGTGTTGCGAGGTCAGTACACACCTAAAGTTCAACAGAAATGAATCCTTGTAGTACGGAAGAGGTTACATTCAGCTGAAGTTTATCTTGGTCCTTAGGACCTCAGTTCTCCCGACGGCCTTTATCACTTCCTATGCATTGTCAACATTTTCTATGCAACTCAGTACTCATGAGCTTACTGAAATCAAACTTTCTCCAATCGATTGTGAGGTCATTATGGTATACTGATTAAGCAATATGCTTTTCCTGATCATATTGTTTCTTCTTCAGTTGCTGATTTGTTTGACCAAGGCTGCTCGCGACCTGCCTGACTGTTTGTGGAAGACAATTTTAGTTGGACATCCGGAGCTGGATGAAATTACACGTGGTCAGATAGAGCATCAATTTACACTTGAAAGACTGCAAATGGAAAATCCCGGGATGGATTTTAGTGACGCTACAATCTCTGGAATTTGTCGAAACGATGAACCTTCTGTACATTCGTGACGATCCATATTTACCCGTTTAACTTTCAAAATAAACATTTCACCGACATACTTACGCTCTTTCTGTTCATCTAATACTTTGCTACTATCTTGATTCTCATTCGTTTCTCTCATTATAGGAAGACCACAGCACCCTACTAAAACGACATTTTGTTCACGGTGGTCAACTAGATTCACAGAGCGCCGATACATCCGCAGAAGCAGAAAAGGTAGCAACTCTCAAACCCGGTATATCCGGTCCTGAAGCTCGTGCGTTTTATGAATCTGTGGTGCATTCCGATCACCCAGCCGAACCGATCCAATGTTGTGATAGAAACCCGGCCTGTACCGTTTGCGGCTCACAATTATCTGTGAATTCTGATCTGACCCCCCACTTATCATCGATGGCGCATCAAATCGCTGAACTACGTACCAAACCAATCCGACCTGCCCCTTTTGTGATCCCTCCATCCAATGTTGGCTATCGATTATTAAGAAGAATGGGCTGGGCCGATGCCGCCACTGTGGATGGCGAAGACGATCGGGTTTCTACCACAGATCACTTACGAAGTTCGGATGTTTCTAAAGGAAATTTAAAGTTGCCATCCTCTGCTGGGGGCTTGGGTTCGAGGGGTCAGGGTCGCCGGTTTCCCGTTGCAACCGTCCTCAAACGGGATCGTCTTGGTTTGGGTATTAGCTCAACTAAAAAGGTAGCCAAAGTAACACATTTCCCGGCGCACGACATCGCGGCAGTCCGTACAGTCTTCCGGAAATCTGACAGAGGTTCCAAGTCAGTCAAACTGGACCGTCGTCTCCAGGCTAGTAATTTGAAACGTGATAAAGCGCGCGAAAAAAGGATACGTGATCAACTCAATCTGAATGATGAGCAGCTGTCAATTATGTACGCACAAAACTAACGTTTTTTACTTCTTTGTCATAGCCTCCCTTTCGATCACCATCTCATCTCCAACATTTGTGTCCAGATTGCTTCATTGTAAATATCTCACTGAGCGTTTGATTTTTTCGTTTTGGATTATCAACTAGATATATGACTTTATTCAGCAGATCTGGCAATGTGCTATATTCTAATAGGTGTATGGTTCTATCGCCCTGATTCCTGCGTAACTGTTGGTGATTTGCTGATTGGCGGAGTTGTTTAGATTTTGACACCGACTTACCCACACATGCGAGAGTCCTGTGAGTGCTCGTGCAGACCTACCTCATTTGGCAGCAATACATAGGGTATTGATTCGCGCTGAAATTTCTTTATATCACAGCTATAGTGCCACAAGTCCTTGGTCCACTAACCGAGATAGGTACCCGAACAGTATTAGTCATTATTGTCCTTGAGGTCTACATCAGTCGTGAGCCCGGTTGTCTCACTGTCATATAGATGCTCATTTTATTCGAAGAACTCACAGAAGGGAAAAGAAGTACTTATCGCATTCAGTCGAGGGGCTTGCGTGCTCAAACCTATCGACAACCGAGAGAGAAATTGGCCTGGGCCAATCTGTTAATACATTACTGTGAACATTATAGCCGCCTATATATTAAGTTTCAGTGAATTTGCGATAGATTCAACCGCTTGGTTATTTGGATTCACGATGGAAGCATGATAAAGTTTTTGGTGATTCGGTGGCTTGCAAACCTCTCGGGTGCACTTTCTGGCCCGCCCAGTGGCTTTCCTAGTCAGATCACCTAACTGCTACTGAATGGTCAAATTGTTCTACCAAGTCCATCCACGCAGACCTACTGATGACTACTAGGCTGTGTGTTTGGGATTTTTAATCTTTCTATATTGAAGATGTTTTTGGTTTGCGCAGAATTCAGCTACACGAGGACTCTCTTCTGAGGTTGTTTACCGGAGAGCCTCCTGACCAGTCGCTCTATACTCATCTGCGGAGTCCAGTTAAAGGTGAAGAACATGCGTAGCTGAGCTTCTCGAGATCCGATTCCATCTCTGTTGCAGACTACAGATTTTTTGAAAATGTGATGGCGGTTTTTCTGCGAGAGACTACTGAACATGTGGTTAACAAATCTATGGATAGATGATAAGTGCTCACATGTAAATCGTTTGTAACGTTGATTCTGATGGTTGAAACTCAAGGACCTATCGTTATTTTCGACTTTCATTGGGGAAATTGCAATCTGGGTGGTAGAGAACATAGCCTGTGGAGGTTGTTGTGGCTAATTGTAGTAACAGTAGAATTCACTTGAATGCATTTCACTGTGTTGGAGTATATGTGCGTCAAATGATTTGGGGTGGTTTTGCAAACTTCTTCTAGCATGTCTCTAAACGGTACACGAGGCAATAAAAAGTGCAGTTGAACAGTTTTTACTGGAATATTTGTTGGTGTTTGCGTCGGACCCAAACGCGGTGCAGTAGGGAGCTCGTGCTATTGTGAAGAACTGGCAGCAAGTGTCCGCGACCACAAGGCATTAAGGTTAGGTTGGCTGAACGAAATTCATAATTCGGTTATACTTGGCTAGTAAGCAATACTTATTCCCCATGGCTTGGCTCATCTTTGTAGGTAGACACATCGTTGCAGAAGATTTCAGTAAATTATGGGTAGTATCATACCAAGAAACCTGGTCCGTCTTCGTTTCCCCTAGCAAAGACATTTATGAACTTAGTATGCTTACTTATTTTCTGCCTTAACACTCGGTACATGTATGCAGATAGTGCGTTTAGACTAACGAAGGCTAACTGTGTTTGAGATGTGGGTTAAAGTACCGTTTCAAAGTAAGTTAATCAAGTGCAAGGCCTCTGCGCAGCATGGTACTGCTTTGATTGATTACCCACTTGTTCAGCAGTGACATTCGTCATTTTTATGTCACCAAAATTTTTCATTTCATCATGAACGGGGCACGTGCTGCTGATTTACTTGCGGAAGAATTTGGAGTTTTTCTGTTGCTGAGACATCAGCAGTGTTTGTGTACAGAATTTATCCCATAACTAGTTCAATGCAGTGATCTTGCAGATGATTGTGTTGCTGCTATTTCGTCTTCTTTGGTGCCGTTTTCAAGCACACTCAAGTAACAATTTCCATAGCCTGCTGCAGACGGACAGGCGGTTCAACCATAGGACACTGTTTCCACGGATTCCCGGGTTGAGTTTGGTAGTAGTACCTGAGAGAACTCCGAAGAATCCGAATGTAGCAAAAGATGGATATCTGCAGCTGTCGGGCTCATTTGTGGAGGCCAGTTTGAATCTGGAACGCGGCATACAAATTTAAGTATCAGTTTTACTTGACCAGTACACCCAAAATGAGATGCACAACCAAGTAGCCCAATCATAGGTTATGAAATTGTGAGTGGTGGATCTACATGGAAAGAAATGTTCGTGCCTTTCTGGATGAGATGCACGAGTAGCAGTCCCAGTGAAAATGGTCGTTCAGCTGTAACACGCTTCCGTCCGAAGGAATCACGAATGCTGAGCTACTGTCAGGTTGCTCAAGCCTGGACAGGAATGGTCGAGATTTTGGGGTTGGATTGGAACGACGAACGTTCCGGTTAGTAAGTTCGCACCGTGACCACTGAGCCATCTCGAGCTCAAAAGTGGGCCCAAGCCGGATTTCAAATGAAGATTTGGGATCGCAGTGACAGTGCTTGTCGAATGGCCCTAATTAGATTCCGATCAGTCTCGAAGTTAAATTTTGGAGTGGGTAGTACACAACACTGACCGTAAAACTCCCTCAACTCGTAATGGTCTGTCACGAAAAGTCATCGAAAAAAAGTATTTTTGTTTAAGGTCGTTTGAAGTTCTACGTGTTTTAGAAACAGTAAGATCCGAAGGCTTAAAAGAAGGAGACCCGGATCACTAGTGTTCTTTAGCAAGAAATTACCATGGTCATTTTCTGCACCACGCTGTTGGATGACTCATCCAATGGGAATCAGCGCTTTAGTGATTATTTCACTGTTACGTAGCAGGATGTTCACCTATATCTCGCTGAACAGAATTGGGTTCTTTCTTCCTCGTGTACACTCGGTGATGATACTTTTTCTGCATGTAACTACTAATGACTATCCATTCGGCGCAGATTACTTTCAGTATATTGGAGCCATTGACTAGTAGTAAACGGAAGATGGAAAACCAATCACGGTAGTTTTAAGAGTGAGTTCCACTCACTGTAGTTATGCTTATCCGTTTCGCAGTCCTAGATGTTTTTCGTTCTTTGGGGTCTTTGGAGGCGTCATCTTCCTGACTACAGGATACTAGGATAGATCGATTTGGAGGGTTCATTGCTTTGGGGTAGGCTTGCAGATTGGGAAAACTGCATTTTTGTCTTGCGTAGATCCACCGGTTACACTTGGTGATATTGGTCGACCAATATGTGAAGTTGAGTGCTGGGGCAGGCCAATAATGGGGTACTGGCTGTGGAACACATTTCGTGTCCCAGTGTCGGACATCCTCTGCGGTAATGAGCCCCAAGCATGAACGTACAATCGTCAGAGCATTCGACTGATGATGCTTGTCTGTTATCACAAAGTAACGCCTTCAAATGTTCTGTGTGAAGGATTTGTTATTGCTCATGCTTATCGTGACTGCATGAGTTGCATCGCAGACTTCTGGAAATAATGATCTTATTCCATTTTTGTTTTGTCCAAAGTTTCGGGATCTCCACCTCATCCATACAATCGAAAGGCGCACCGTAGCCATACACTACCGTAAAGGTAGTATGGTTCAGACCGTGTTTGGAGCTGTGGAATACGTTTTCCATCATATAGGGAATCAGTTACCCGAAAGTACCTTATATTTTTATCCCTATTTGAAACCAACAAATTGATATGACGTGTGGAGAGCATTATCTGTGACTGGTTGGTAGATGACTTAGTTTACTCGTGAACTGTTCCCAGCTAAGCGAAAGCGGTTGAGTTTTTCATTCGATTGCTATTAAGGAATGTCAAGACGAAGACCAGAATGGCGACGGGCAACTGACACTCTCCGGCCATGCTTGACAAAGATGAACTGCTGGCTTTCACACGGTCATAAGTGTGTGCATATTTCCTAACCGCTCCAAGTAGTCATATTTAGGCATAAGTCGCAATGTATGCAGAGCGCGAAGTTATTAAAGGTGGTGAGTAGTGCACTAAATGGTTAGTCACTGGAGTAAGAAAACACTTCGGCCTCCATGTCAAATATATATCACCTTAGGACCACTGTAATCTTTTCAAATCGACTGCTTAGTCCGCGGTAAGCCTACACATATCCTGGCTAAGTTTCATTGATCCGGTGTCACGCTAGACTATGAGCCTTGCCGCGTGTTCCGAGGTGATGGTTTCCAACCTGTCTGCTACTATACTCCGTGAAAAGCAAGCTGAACTTTTGCTTTCAAAATGCGACAGGTGTGGGTCGTTCGGAAAGATCGATGGACTCACCTTCGATCTCGTTCATTATCCTACAACGTCAGGCACATCGTGCTTTACGTACTGAGCTCACACTGTTTGATAGCCTTCAAGCTCCACATGTCCTTATCACACCTGATCATCATATACACACTACAGTTATACGCTGTTATAATGTGTTCAAGCAGATTAGTGTGCAGTTTGCGACCACAGCTAGCGTGATAAATGCTACAACAGAAGGTTGTTGGCAAGTTCTAGGCAGAAAAATCGATAGAAAAGTGGTAGTTCTGTAGCTACGTATGGCCGGTCGGCTTAGTTGGCTGCAAAAGTAGTCCTGGTTTCTAAGTACCCGAGCTTAAATAATCCCAATCCACTAAGGATCAGAACATACAACCCCCATGCTTTATATTATGGGCAAATGCATTTTAATTTATTCCATATTAGTTGTGGCTGCCAGTTAAACACGGCCTCAAATGGAAAAACAGGAGGAAGATTGGAACGTACATGAAAACCTGGTTTGGTGGGATCGGTTGTGGCATCAGCCCATGTGCTGCGAAAATCCCTAGGATGTCATTTGATGGGTTACTGAAATAATATTTAAGTAGTGCAAAACTTCAGCTGATTTTCATGTGCCATTACGGAGAATCTGATGTTGTATAGGCCATGGGTTTGTAGTTTTAAGGATCTTAGTTAGAAAATAGTAGTTATGGTTTGTCCTGGAATGGCGCTCCAATACGAAGTTATATCTGACTAAGATGTGGCTTGAAGAATACGAAAAAGTAGTTTCAGGGACGAAGCACTTGATAATATTGTTGGACTGATTTTCTGGAACAATCATAATGGAAACAAAGTCTGTAGTTATGTTCAGTCAGTCGAAAAAGGCTTGGAACCGATCTAACAGTGATCGTTTTCGGAAAAGTGTGGTGACAATCGGTAAGTTTATTGCTCGACAAACTTTCGCCTTTGAAATAAATGCTTTGTCAACCCAATTGATTAGGTTACGAGATTAGTCGAGAATTAAGGCGGAAGGAGAAACAATCAGCCAAGCCAAGCTAAATATGTGCTACGTGTCGCCCAAGAGATTTTGCGTGTCAGGGTGGGTCACCAGTGTTGAGCCGATGGGGAAACCCACATGGATTTGCTCCAGCTTGTTCGAACTCCTCCAAATAAATATTAGGATATTGGAGATCCCATTGCAGAGACCTTGTTCTTGTGAGTAAACAATTGTGAGTTGACACGTGATCGTGTGTGGTTGTCAATGCATGCAGAATCATTAGTAAAAGCAGGATGTGAGGAGGGGGATAAATCTCAACCCCAGCAAAGTTCACAGAATCCCTCTTCCTTACACAACTATCGTATCACTAGGTCATCCACACGGAAGGGCAAAAAGTGTAAGCGACGTTGAAGAGAGATCAGCACATGAACCAAACCGGAAGAACTAGCCCCTAAGCTGGACCAGATCCACGTAGGCTCCCCATCGGTTCAACACGTGGTGATCCACGTAACACACAAAATCCCTTGGCCGATATCTAACACGGATTTAGCTTGCCTCAGCTGGTTGCTTCTCCTTCTGTCTTAATTCTCCATCAACCTCGTAACCCAGTCACTTGGCCTGACGAATCATTTATTTCAAAGGCGAAACGTTGTCCAGCAATAAATTTACCCATTGTCACCAAACTTATCCGGGAAGTTCTGTAGTTGGTTTGATTGCAGTTCACTGACTCTGTGTGGAGGTAAACGGTAAAATTTTCCTCACATGCTAGAAGTCTCCATCAGGCATTCACTGTATTCTTACAATAAATTTTCGCGTGTTATTGGTTTACTCAGTTCAATTCAGAATCCCCCCTTGAAATAGCAGAGGATGAGCAAGCTGGTTCGTTTGTGTTCTGTTGTCTAGTAGTCTTTAGTTCCTGGTAGGGACAAAGTAACAAGATAATTTGCTTTTTGACGACTCATACCCTCTCTGAAGAGCAGCGTGTTTCCGCACACTGCTTACCACACTTCACCGACCAGGCGGTTTCTAACTTTGGAAATGGACGGTACTTCCAGAAACGAGCTAGGAATCGTAATGAAAGATAACAGAACGACTCCGTTCAAATTAGATCGTTCCTTATCTGGATGGAACTTCGGACTAATCAAAACCAATTTCGACGGCTCTATAGCTAACGATCTCAGGAATAAGCTGGATGCTCAGCCATGCGGATCATACATTGGAGTCAAACGCTACGGTAAGGTTCTAGAAAGCTTCCTGTCTTTTATCACTGTCTCACGTGGGATGCATTTGAGTCAATGTGGGACTCTACGTGCAACTAAAATAAAACCGTTTGCTCTCGCATTCGAGACCGAAGATCCTAGTTTTGACTACTTCATAACTGCTGCTGCAAGTCTTGTGTCATGGCATCCCATCTCTCGTTCCGCAAAGAAACTCGCGCAATGTTTAGGCCAAAGAACTCGTTTCGCATGTCATCATAGAGCGACTATGTCCGTGTGAAGTTGGTCACCAGGCTTTCGCCGTTCACATTCAACGTTCTCTAAGAATTGACTAATGCTTTACATCAAGATAAAACCTTCAAGACCCCCACTGTAGTGATTCAACTTACAAACGCCTTTACTGTTCAGTAATCATGAGACTGTTCCTCGTAGGGTTCACAGTATTGTGCAGTTCTGAGCTTGACGGTACACTGTGCTATGTTAGGTCGGTTTCTTGTTAACAGCAGGAGACTATGAAACTGATTGGAACTATCAGGTTCAACATATAGTGGGTACATGTACATACTCTGTACGTGCTCTCCATGTATGTCCCAAACAGACTGGCTCACAGATACTGGGGAAGACGAATTACATGAGATATTGTCAAGCCTTTTCCAACATAAAAAACATATATTTCGAATTTTTAGCTGACGGCATGAACCACCAGAATGGACTTTGCCTTAACAGTAAGTTGCTTTTGGTTTGTAAATTTGGTGCCACACCTCGAAAACAGACACTGGCAAATGATTCGTTGATTTATTAGTAGACGGCTTGTTGCGTTCCCGATACAGGAATTTGAGTCGTGAATAGGTTTCACGATCCACAACATCGAAAAGAGGGGTTGGATTCAAAATATACGGTACCATTTTCACGAAGGCAAGCAAAAACATAAAACGAACCTCAGTCGCTCAAGTTTGCGAGGTCAACAAATGCGCAAGTCTGTCACAGACCGGTACATTACAGCGCCGAATTCTGCACACCAGCTAACGGCGAGCGGAATAGTAGCTCGGTGGTATGGATTGCCGGTGTCTCCTCCAGGTTCAGTCTCGCGATTCCAATTGGAGGTGTGATCATGTGGGTTTCAATGCAGGACAAGTCAGTGCAGACAGAACGCGAACGCGGACAACTAAATAAGTGCAGTGACACGCATAAATGCACACATGCTGGCTCATCAGTGTCGAGCGGGGCGGTGAGTATGTCAAGGTGGATGGCGGGTACGAGGGATGTGACGGAGCGAAACCGGAGATCAATGAGCACGCAGGCGGAGTAGGTGAATGAACGGCGTATTTATCAAGTTGTCAAGTTAGATTCAATATCGTGTAAACAAAAGCTCAACCGAAGACATGCTGTTGCCCGGCATTCATCGAAACCTAAGCAACCGTGAGCACCAATCACATCATTATTAGCTATCGATACTTAGTCGTTCTATACACTCGTTCCTCTTGAACTGCTTACCCAGACTCTGACTAGTAACAGTTGGAGTGGCCGTTTGTTTCTTGAAATTGAGTCATGAACCCATTTATGGACAGGATGTGCGAGAACCTGTTCAGTATTTTTCTGGTAAAAATTGCTAGTTTCCCTGTCTTAGTAGCAACGAATCATAAAACCAGAAATTCAAATGTTTTTCTTCGCGACGATTCGCTCCTACGATAGACGTGTACACACCCAGGGCGTACAAGACATAAACTAAATGGAGATACCGAATGGAGACAAAAAGGTGGCGAATTCAGTCATTCCTAGGAGTGTGAAAGACGACCCCCAAACACCACGCTCGCTCAATGTTGAGACGTAAGGGCTAATTAAGTGCGGATGGGTGAGGTGAAAGAGACTGTACCAGTAGTATGTGCTGATAGGAGGGTGGAGAAATGCGATTCTTGGAGGCGAACCACTGGTGGTAAAGGGCACATTCACTACTCACTAGAAATAATCTTATCGAGCAACCGGTAAGTTCGCACATCTGATAGATTCATCACATCCGAATTAATAGAGCTTCCGTTCCTAGGCGCTGTTTGTGTGAACTGAAATCCTGTTTAAGCATAGCCAGTTGGTGAAGATCTACATCATGTCAGTTTAGCAAAACGTATGCTGCGTTCTCCCATTTTTACCTCGCGGTAGGACCAATGTGACAGTACAAAATCTTACAATCACCAGTGGCACAGCACCGCTTGAGCAAACGAGACTCTTTTTCTGGAACTTGGCAGCTCGGAAAAAAACAACGCAGATGTTGCGTTGCCTTAAATCTTTTTCATGTCTTCTTATAACAAAGTGTAGTAAGACCATTTCAACCATTTTTTCGGTTCTACGCAAGTTCCTTCCGAAAGCGTTTTTGACCTTTAAGCTGCATCTGACAAAATCGCGTTCATCTATTTTCTCACTGGAACATCTAGTTGGAATTTTAGTTCATCGTAATGGATTAGATTCTGCTCCTTTTCAGGCATAGGTGCCCGGAATAGAAGTTATCCACTGGAGTGCGATTTATTCGTTTGTTCACATGTAAACAATGTACCATCTGATGTTTCATGTACTGCATAATCAAGCTAGGTTACATCACTGGCTTCCAACTCTTCGCACCGTGAGTTCGCGTCGTTTTGTGAGGTGTTCAAATGATCTAGAAGCGTAGCCATTACATCTTTTGCAGCGTTACGAATGTATCACTTAAATATCCCCTCCAGATTCTGGTTTTTTTTAAATTTGAGATGACTGGCACCAAAATGGGATAGACGAACCTCCGACCACACCACCTATTTTTGGTAGTGTTCTTCGGTGAATCCAGGATGCACGAATTCTGTGCAAAGTTTCATGACCTAAGCGTTTGTGCCAACCCCAGGTTATACGAAGCGTGTGAAGCTGCGTCATATGCTAAAAACTTTCCAGCCACCTATATGTTTCCGACAGATGAAACGTTGAGGCAAAGAGACGTTCATCAAAACTCACTAGGCAGTTATCTAACTGAAGGACAACACCCTCTCACTACCTCAACCAAACGCGTGAAGCTTCCCATTAGTTGACTTGTCAGTTTAGCGAGCGGCTGAAGAAGAATTGGCATAATTTGCTAGTGCATAGTTAGCCAGTACATAAAGTTTATGAATAATAGGTAAGTCGTACGACTGTGAGGCCATGAAAATTTTGGTGAACAAATGAATCTCAAGTGACTACATCAGTTTATCCTGAGCCTTCAGAGGAAACTGGCAGTACATGGTTTACTTTGATAACAGTCCGCTTCGAAAACCGTCTACGTAAAATGTGGCAAAATGAGGAATCCAATTCAGACCGGTAAACCCAATATGTCTACCCTAAATCCCAACCACGAAAACACACCAATGGATGTATGTTTGTCCTTTTTTATTGAAGAAAAAAGAGTGTTTTAGCGGAACTATATTTTTTGGGGCAGTAGGTTGGTCTATTGAGGGGAGTCTGAACTGGATGTTTAGGAGCGGAATCCAAGAATAGCCTAGGGAATTCGGGACATAGAAGTACTCACAGGGTTGCCGAAAACTCTTCGACAACCCACTACCGATTTCGCTCATCTTGTAGCTCATCAGGTAGGCACAGTGTCCGAGTTTCTGCCGACCTTATGCTACTTTTAAACACCAAATTATACGACACAGTTGGTGAAATACTTTCATTTGAAAAGTGAGTTGGCCTTAAATAGAGAGTCAACATCAATAAGGAACTTGGGTTGTCTTCTAGCGGATGTCGACTGATGTTCTGATACAGCTGCACGGATTTGATGCGAGCGATTTACACAGACGGACCTCGGTTGTCCAACCGACAGGCGACCAGAACCACTGTATTCACAATTTGCGAACGGATCAGCTGCCATCTGATCAATAGTCAAGCACTCACAAATGGAAAGCTAAACTGAACCACAAGGTCCAAGAGTAACGCATAGGAAAAAAGTACGTGAAGGATACGACGGAGTTACCTAACCGGAGTGACGCATTGAGATGCATTGTGGATGAGGAATGGGGGAACTTGAAATTCGTCCTTCGGTGATAAAATCCAGGGAGCATCTATTGTACCAATGTACTTCGTACTCTGCACATTTACAATCAATTACGTTCTTTGTTTCTCTCTACTGCTCATCAGTTTGACTTGGGAACAGATAGGCAATGATCCACTTAACACGAGGGGTTGAAGTGCCAGTCTTCCGGCTCGGAAGTGGATAGTGATGCTGATGTCAGAAAAGATGACGAAACAGATTTCCTGTTGTATTCTGTATCCAACAGGAACGCCGATGCAAAAGGGGCAAGGTAACCATAAAACAGATTTTAAATGACAACTGTTGATTGTGAGACTGGTGCGGTCAGACAGCTTGCATTCCGTAACATGAAGGCAAGTTTGCGTAACCACCCTGGAACAGTTCCTACCACCTAGCTTTCTAAAAACAATGGAATGTAAGTGCTTTGGGGGACACCTGTCCATAGTCACTATAGTCTCATAAACTTCAAGTAAACCCTGGGATCTTCAACAAAATGGAGATTCTTGGAAGTCAGTAGGAATCTCGAATGAGAGTATATAGAAGGTCGGTTTACTGTGGCATAGATTTCTAACTGATAGCCCACAACCCTGACTAGCTAATAATCATCTTCGTACGTAACACGTAAATACCAAATTCTTTAGCAAATGTTGTGGTTTCGTTTGTAATTCCAGATCTGGGGTCAACCGCATTATCTGATCGCGGCGATACCCTTTGTTGTCAGCTGTTATTTGGCACTTTGATATTAAAAATAAGAAATTGGGTGCGTCACATAAAATGGACAAAATTCTTCGTGCAGAGGCACTTTACTGAACATATTCTGCTTAAAATGAGTCTCCTGACAACAGTTGCGATTTCATGATGGAGGTGACCAGAATTTTTTCCTGGTGAGTACTAGACCATTGCTCACCACTGAAGAGAAGGCACATTACCGGTCGGGGATTTCAGACCGATTGGTGCGCCACTCCAGATCGGTTGGGATAAATCACACATGTTCTCAATCACTAGCGTAACTACTTGTATATCATTCGACTAACTGTCTGAAGAGGCTCGTGTATCCCAAATTTTTTTGAAATTAGGTTCACTCAAAAGGCATCTAAAAGCCGAAAGTAGCAACAGTTTTCCAATTTCCTCAACCAGACTGCGGCTATATAACCCATCTGGATGCTGCGATCGATGGATATATGCTGGTTTCCAAAGTTACAGACAAAATTGGCTTGTGTTGCATCATAAAAATCCTGGCTAAAACCGTCAACATTTTGCACTGTGAATCGCACACCTCCAACTGTTTTTACATTCCTCGTATTTTTTTCACGGCACTGTGCCTTGTCTACGTGTGGTAACAACACATCTGATTTCGACATACGAAGCAATAAAAACTACCTTCAAGCGTGGTATTGTCGCCTTCATCTTCTAGATCTCGCCTCCAAATACTGAACATAATTTTAAAGAAAAAACGTGTCCATGTTAATCACGCAAAGAAAAAGAAATCTGGATTAGGTTTGAGAAAAGATTTCAGCGGTGCAACGACGTGTTGTACGGATGGCGAAGATGTCGGCAGAAGGTTGAAGTCTATTGTGGAGTCAGTCCTTTATATACCACAGACAAGCGTTGGCTTCTATCCTATTCAGTTGGCTGATGGACTGCATCTGTTTCTTCCAATACTAAACATTCAAACCACCACTTTAATTTGCATAAGTTTTATATCCCTGATTGGCCCTCAGTTCGTCCTCTGTAAATCCAGAAAGAGGTCTGCAAGGACATCTTAAAACACTGGCTAAATCCGAGGCTGAAATGACGGGTAAGATTGGACCGCAGGTTAGCTGAGCACTACTCATAGGCCACGCACATGGAAGAACGCTATGCAATGCCCCAGGGGTCGCCAAAACCCCTCTGAGTACCGCTTACGGAAGTGATTGTATTGCGCTGCCTACCATTGTCTCAGGGTGCTATGTCCCCCTCTCACTTCTTATTAAGAAGCTAAGTCAAGCGGGTGACTAAAATCGTAGCCAAGGAATGCCACCCACTACGTGACTGAAGAAGTCGAAACGCAAGCTCTTTGGTAGATGTAGACAGGAATTTCGGAAGAGTGTATGCGAGATCCTGTGTCGCTTGCAGCTGAATGGCTACCATTGATGGCTAGCAGAAACAACGCACCAATGAACATTGCCTGATCTGTGTGTCTCTGTGCCTACGCACACCAAGGTTCCACTTTTGAATTCTGATCACAGATGCAATGCTGATGTTAGTCGGAATTTAGGAATCCGACGGCAGAAGTTACATATGCTATAAAAGCGGTTTGTGTGTGGGATTAGAGAGGAGTCACACTTAGCAGTAAGGTTTAGGGGAGCATTTTGGAACACAGATATCGGTTATTTCAAAGAGAGGTTGCTACGGAGAGGACCGAGTTATATAGGTAATGAAAGACGTAACTCTTACCAGCCAAATGCTATCAGTCTCATTCGATCCTATATCCTATCCTAAACGGCTAAACGGGCCGTGGGTGCTGTGATCTTTTCTTGGTCTGACGATTGCAGTTAGCAGCTGTAGTAAAAGTACAGTCACATATCTCAAACTAAAGCCCTGGTGGCCATGTCATCGTCGCAGTTTGACCAAGCGGAAACGGGTAGAAGCATGAAGACGGTGGCGATATATTTCCGGAATTGTGAATTACTTCCAGTTCACAGCTTCAAGTTTGGGAAGAGATGTTTGACGAAGCAGTCCGTGATGAAACCATTAATAGAAAAAGTTTTCTGCGAACAGTGGTCACTGTACCACACAATCTGCATGAAATGTACGATGTACGGATCAGGGTATGTACCGATTAACCCTTATAATTTGTTTACATAGATGTTGGTCGTGAATACAGATGAATGCATCAGTGCGATTTTGCAAGCAATTGATTCCCGTTTGGGTGTCAACGGTGTATTTGTTTACTGCAATGGTTAGCCTCCATTTTAGCAACCTAATTATTGTGGTTCGTCATTGCAGACTGGGTTGCACTTAAACTCAAGCTGTGCTTTCATGTGAACACGAGTATGTTCGAGGCAGTAGATTTATAGCTAAGGTCCGTCAGCTTACGACTAACTGCGGTCACTTCTGAACGCAATACATTTCAACGACAAGCGGGTAGCACCATGTGAGAAACGTTAAGTATTACCAACTAATCGATCGAGAATTCTAGGCTCGTTTAAACTTCAACAAACATGATCCGCTTTTCTCGTAGTACTTGTGTAAGTCCAGTCGTCAGTGTCTACGGTAGCCAAAACCAGTAATTTGATGTTAGGAGTCTTGTTTTCGTAAATATATATTCACAGGATGGTCAGAAAACAGAGAGGCTGCACATAGCAAGCAAAATTGCGAGGGATCTAACAATATTAAATTCGCTACTATGAGTCCCTGTTTTCGGTCACCATGACATTGAAATGCGCGCTAGAGGCATGATGAACACCAGGCATTTGTCGGCTTGTGTTAATCTGTTGGATCCATGGGTCTTTTGGGACCGTGCATCTACTTTACAACTTTTCTGCTTCTATGGAAATATCCGACCCACGAGTTGAAGCTAGATTTACCATATTTGTCAAAAGGGACAAGTGGGTACTTACATTACGACACACACGCGTACTGAAAACCAACATCTACTTGATCAAGTTACGAAAGGAAAACGTACCTAAGGGTAACTCTGCACAGCTTGTTATTCGCAATTATGTCTATTCAGTCACAAACTACTGACTATATAAAGCAGACTTTCCATCACACTGACTATGAAAACAGAATACACACCGAATTCCTATCACTGATGCGTTCTTTTACCATCGTTCACTCTGTCCGTACATACTTTCCCAAACTTTGCGCGAGCTAGAAACGAATTACCATCCCGAAAGCATTTTCTCGCTGGGCCAAACTACGATATCGCCTGCGGCAGCAAACTTAATGTCGTCAGGTCCCTTGAATTCGCTTCTTTTGGGTACATATTATCCAAACGCTTTTCTGACAAATCCGTGAACAGAAAACAGAGGCACGTAAGGTCAAAGTAGCACCATTCGATAATGGGCTGCTTTCAGCCTAGACTGCCATAGGTCTTCCTTGGCACGTTTCAAAAGGGCCTAAACGGATAGGGTCAGTGTATCGCTGAACTACATTCCAGTCAGCAGACACACTAAGGTTGGCAGATTCCCCCCTCCCCCCACGGTTATAGTGAAGTTTCATGAGAATCTGAACACTGAACCGCACCTACTGAACATCGTTCGAAGTGTCTCGCAGTGTTTTTAACAGCACGGTGTTCACGCCACCTTTAAGCTGAATCACATCAGATGCGTCGTGCCACCAAACGGGTGGGATGGCGCCGACCGACCACACGAGCTGCGATCAAAGAACACTAACCAGTGCACTGATAGTGAAACGGCTGGTTTACCCTGGTTTTCGTCTCGTACGGACAGGCTACGGCCGAGTGAGGGTTAGCCATACCCACCTACTGGCCAGATGCGCGGAACGTGAGCGTGTCTTCGATCACATCCGACTTCACGTCCTGATTGGCTACCACGCCTTGGTTATTGCCTATTGATTTTTAGCGAACCAATGGGATTGCAGCCTGCGCTCGTCTATCGTGAGCGCGTACGGTCCAGTGCAAACGTCGGATGGAGTCTTCGTCCGGCGGGTCTTTGTTTTCGTGGCGGCTCCGGGAATTATGTTTTCTCGAATGGCCTAATCTGCATTGTGATTGAAAACTACCTGGATTACTTACTCCCACCACACAATGGACCATATAAGACCAGATACTGAGTTACCCAACGCTATGAACCTGGCTCCTGGAGATGCGCAGTCTCATCAGGATGTGATGTCGGATGAGGAGAGGGCTTTGGAGAATGAACTCATTGCGTGCAAAACAGCGTTAGAAAACGCACGGAAGGCTGTTGCCGACACGGATTTTTACAAAATGACCGAACATATCCTAGAGTTGGGCAGAATCAAATTCAAGGTTCGGAAACACCTACGTGGGCATCTAACCAAAGTCACCTGTGTTCAGTGGGGTTCTGACAGCCAACTTCTTGTTTCCGCATCTCAAGATGGTAAGCTGATTGTTTGGGACACCTACACAGGGAAAAAAGCGCATATGATACCACTTAAAACGGCTTGGGTTCTGGGATGTGCTTTCTCACCCTCACTGAATTTTGTTGCAAGCGGTGGGCTGGATAACCTTGTGTCTATATTCAGTCTCAAATCTCGTGATAGTTCGGCAAAATTTGTCCGCGACATGGCTGGTCACACGGGTTATGTTGGCTGTCTCCGGTTCTTGGACGATCAGCACTTATTAACTTGTTCCGGAGACAAGACATGTGCCCATTGGGACATTGAGAACGGCAAAATCATTACTTCATTTCGGGGCCATGCCAATGATGTTACAGCGGTGGCCAATTCCAAGCAGATGCCGAACACTTTTGTTTCTTCTTCTTCGGATCACACTTGTCGGCTATGGGATTTACGCTCCAGTGGTGCAGTGCAATACTTTGATGGTCATCAGTTGGATGTCAACGGTGTAGACTTTTTCCCTATAAATTCTTATGCCTTCGCTTCATCATCGGACGATGGCTCCTGTCGTCTTTGGGACATCCGGGCTGATCAAGCCATCGGAGTCTACATAGATGATTTCATCAAATGTGGCAGCACAAGTGTGGCAGTCTCGAAGTCTGGTCGCCTACTGATCGCCGGATACGATGATTACAATTGTCACGTATGGGATCTGCTTCGTGAAGAGCGTGTTGGAATTCTTTCAGCCCATGAAAATCGCGTGGCAAGTGTGGTCATTTCAGAGTGTGGGATCGGGGTCGCTACCGGCTCCTGGGACAGTACTTGTCTAATTTGGACGGCCAAATAGATATGCTATGGGGACGCCCATCTCGAATTAAACGGAGATTCATGAGAATATGAATATGCACTCCATATACAAGGTGCTTTTTTCAGTAAGTCGAACCTATACTTCCACAAAGCCTGTAACCCCAACGAAGCTGTGTCCGTTCAGTTTTCGGGTGTTTGGCTCTTGAGTCGAGCAGTTAGGAATGCGATAACTAACAAGTTGTTCGAGTTGTCTTTCCCTACGCTCCCCCACTTCTGTGCTATTCATCTGATCATGTGTATCACTTCGTGTTACTTTCTTGTCTAATGCGATTGCTAGTTGTTTTCTGTTCCAACTACGTAGGCTGGGACGACTAAGATGCTTATTTTGGTAAGCTTTGTTTTCGTCCCGTTCCCTATGAGTAACTGCTGGCACAATCCCGGAGGGGGAGGGGTAATGTATGTTTTAATCGCGGTTGAACTTGATTTTCTTTCTTGCTTATGTGATCATGATTTTGACCTGTAAGCAGCTTATCAAGAATTTATGTGCTCGCTCACTGCTCTTGTTTTCTTGTGTTTGCGCATATCCGCGTATTTTTTTTAGTTGTCGGTTCACCAACAATAGTCTGTCTGGACGAACCAAGTACACAGTAGAAGAGTAACTGACTTGCGCATTACGTCAATTTACGTTCCGAGCCACCTGGTGGCGACTTCACGTAGACCCAGTCAGAGTTAATGCAGAACGTCATGGTGTAGGACACGCCAAGATCGGACATTGGGAGTTGGTTCTGCATTGGCTCCAGCCGCCGCAGACCAATCCGATGGCAAGGAGGAGATAAGTACGCAGCAAAGACCATGACATAGCCAGTTTATTGTGATCTGGTTGTTCTACTCATCTGATGTGCTGAAGTCGGGCAGTCATGCACCGGAGAAGATAGCTTTGTTGCACAGGTACTATGAATGCGTCATCCCTGCTCCCTACTTCGTCGTAGTTTCTCTGTTGGAGGTGACTTAGCGGTTAAAGCGCGAATTCACTGACCGGAAGGTCTGTAATTCGAACCCAGCCTCCGCATCTCGACTGCGCCTGTCTGGGCTTTGCTAACCGGGCAGTATCTCAACCCTCGTGCTTCCTTCGGGTAGCATAGCAGCTAGGCAGCTAGGCTGAATGATTATTTTTTAATAATCAGATGGGTGGCAGTTTTCATCTCAAGTGACTTCTTATGGGAACCTTCGTACTATGTTGCCAGGTTTTGTGAAGCTCTCGCTTCCTTTTTCACTGATTGTGATATTTGGTCGTAGGCTGTCCTCCTGTCGTTTGTATATCCTTATGGCTGAGCAAAAAAATCTCCGTGCGATTGACAGTCCTGTATTACGCTTTGTGTAGTGTCTAACCGTCATGGCTCAAAGTGACCCACTCATCCTTCACATATTGGTTTTGGATGTTTACTCAAGGCATCTAAGCCTCATAGGCATATTCCCCGATTCCTGAAGTCCGGACGACGATGTCGCCGAAAATTCATTCAGGACCTCCGCAGTGTTACCTGTATAGATTTACGATGCGTACAATGTGTTCGTTATTTGTGATATTGGCACCTCTGAACACAGCATGGCATCATCTTGGTTGCTCAGTCCACTCAACTAAACTCTACCAGAAATAGGCTCACTTACTTCGGCTTAGAACCTCTGTTTCTGTCAAATGTGTTTCAATCTCCTGTCCCTTCATCCAGTTTGCTTACGAGTACCCGAACAATGCGTTTGAGGCTTCAATCGTTTCATGTTTGAATTTCTCTAAAGTATCAAAGCAAAGTCAGCAGGTTTCCGTATGTTTCTGCAAAGCTATCTAGGCCACGGTTCAAATTCGTCGTTTTTAGGTCCAAATGGAAATTACCGCTATTTTCGCCACTGTCCTACACCCGTTGGATGACCAACTTGTTCTGTGAATGTCGCGGATTCTGGCGTGGCAAAGTCTGGCCACTTAATTTACGTGTGCTGGAAAGTTTTTGCGGTATTGCTACGACTTTCACCTCATATTTTGCGTGGACTCGACACACAAAAAGGAGTTAGCACTAGGTATTGACCGGAAATGGCGTTTGATTTCTGCCCTTCGACTTCGCGACGGGCCTAAGCTATCTTGGGGATGCAAGTCCAAAGGAAGCCCCACTTGTACGGTGTATTCTCTTAGTCTTTGGTCGCTTCTGCGTCTCATCATCATTGTCATCAGCTTAAAAGACGGCGTACTTGTCGTACAGTGGTTATAGCCGCCGTAGTTTTGTTCGCCGATGATCTACGGAAGTAAGGTTAGATAGCTACACATTAGAGGCGGTAGCTGATATAATTGGTGTGTTAATAAAGGGATTTCGTTTGACTTTTCATTGAGGAGCTCGGGAGGGAGGCAATGCATTAAAGACAACGGCTTGGATGCATGTGCGCCGTTGAGCGCGCGACTGGGTAATGTCTGTCAGTGAATTCCGTCTTACCAGGTTGACGGCATTGACCAACGCAGCTGGATCTGCTGGTACTGGCATTCATTCTCAAGTAACTGCTTGACCTCCCCTGGCTCGTTTCCACCTTTCGTGTGGTTGTTTAAAAAGGGCTTTTCGAGGAAGTCGTTCGGCTTTTGGCCCAACTAGTCTTTCGGCAAGACTCTTCAATTTACAGGTTTTAAGTGCATGTCAAACCGTGAAGCAGAATTATTTATATTGTTTAATATTATTTGCGTTGCGACGGCATCATACCCACGAAAAGCTACATCATCTGCATACTCGATACCTGTGGACGAATGCCCCGGTAGCATTTCGAACCCTGAGGCAATAAATGATGGGATTGAGTCTTCCATAATCATATTAATGGTGAAGTTGAGGAAGAAGGGTGAAATAGGACAACCTTACCTGACATCACTTGGTGTGGTGAACTCAGGCAACAGCCTTCCGTAGACCTTCATTCGTCTGCGGAAGTCAAGGAGGGTGGGAATTTTTGGGGGAATTCTTTGCTCCATAGGCGCCCTCAGAGTGCCAGATGGCCCAGGTTGCCCGAGTCTTGGCAGGGGAAATCGATATTTCTCAGTTGAATACAAACCACGGATCTTTCGGTCAATAAGTTAACGGCATAACCACTAAGCTATCTGGCTTCTCTGAATCTCCGTAGCTTATATGATGCTCGAGATTTTCTCCGTGAATGTGACACCCATGATCTCTGGATTTCGAGTGCGTTGGCTTCATTCCTTCAGAGTAAATTACGAATGTGAGATTTAGTTGCAGCATGAATGCAAGACCAACTTATTGATGTGGTTGAAAAATCGATATAGTCGCGCAGCTGTACTGATTCTGATGAGCTAACCAACGACAAAATCGCTTATCGAAACTGAAGGCTCAGTGCTACTCTCGCAGGTCAGTATGGCATAGCATCAGCTTCTGTTAGTGTAAGGTATGGGAAACTTCACCATCCCCTTGTGTGGCTCAGAAACTGTCACTACGGTTAGAAAATACCAGAGTTTCTGCATCACCATCCGTCATTTCAGAGTCACTGACATCACTGTTTACGTCTATGCTTCACTGTCGTATAACCACAAGGCCTATTTAATTATATTTGGAACCTTGAAGGGAAAATGCGACGGAGGAACTTGGTGGTAGCGCATCACAAACATTCTGAGGTAGTTACACCTCCATGCATTCAATAAGAAAATCTGACACGAATGCCACTGAAATTGATCAGTGTCTCTAGCTAGACGCAGAGCGGTCATGTGGACCCCATCCTAGAACACGGACTGCATCAGCAGCGAATAAACTCTTCGTAATCGTTTTCACACCCTCCTGCCAAGCCACCCGTTATACACTTCGCAGTCTGCGCCATTTTGAAGTAGGCACGGAGGACGAAATTCAGCTACGTAAACGACGTTTCGGAATGCTTAGCACATTGCCGGATCACCTTTTTTGACGGTGCCAGATGTTTTCTGCGACCGAACTATCTGCTGCCCAACCTAATACCCGTTTTCTAATTACCTCGGTATGAATTTGTTGACATCATCCGACACCAGCAACGCGTCTTAAGCATTGGTAGTCAAGGACCTGGCGATGTCCCACATCATCTGTCCTCAATGGCCATGCCTCGCAACCCATCATTCAGCTGTAGCACCTTTTCGGTGGCTAACTACCAGGCTAACCAGAAGGAAGCACGAGGGCTGAGATACTGCCAGGTTTGCGAAGCCTAGACAGGGGAAGTCGAGAGGCAGAGATCGAGTTCGAACCACGGACCTTCTGGTCAATACTTTCGCACTCACCACTGAGGCATCTCGCCCCCTCGCAACCGTGCAAAAATACAGCCATTCCTGCAGCTTGATACACATCCCTCGAGACCCGGTGATATATCCTTTTGATGCTACCAATGACACAAATTAGCAAACATAATTTGGGTCTCTTAGATTCGTGCGCCGACATAACCAGACACCCGTCAGGGTTTACAAGGTTCTAACAAACAATGTTTTGAACACGAGGATGTTGAGGACCTTCCGGGGTCTGCTTCATTATTTTAGTAATGTAATTGAATGGGACTAGAGACAGCTTTCATCTTTGCCGGACACCACTTTTTGTGGTGTTTCTATGACGATCACCATACACCCGAACACGCCCTGAAGTATGTGAATATAACGGTCGGATTATGTTCACAAACTTCTTGGGCACACTCTGTTGATCAAGTGTGGTTAATACCACTGATCGATCGACAGCATCAAATGTACCCTTGAAGTCAGGGGATACGAAGATTGTGATTCCTCTGTACATATGGATTCGCTCTAGCGCCTGACGGAGTGTGAAGATGTGGTCTATGCCGTCTCTATCTGATCGAAATCCCCCTTGATTCTCACGAGTCAAGGTTTCGCGTGCCACCGTAAGACGATGGAAGATCAGTGACGTCAGAGGCCTTGTCACGACGCGAGTCAAACTGATGCCCATGTGATTACCACGTTCACTGCGTATTATATCCTCTTGTGATGTATCAGTCAGACACATCAGTTCACCGGAATGGAGTAGGCAAACAATTTCGAGGAAGTTATACTGCAAACAAGTGGATCGTCCCGTGATATGCAATCCAGCTGAACCAGAATATAAAAAGGGCTAACAGTCCAATAGGATATCAGTGAGAAGCTGAAATTTAAAAATAAGTTTTCAGTACACAAGAAAATTGTTGGTAAAGTGACAGGAATTAACCGCCGTCCTTGAACAAAAAAACGGAAAACCCCCTGGACCACAAGCACGGTGGCACTGGAGTAATGGTGTTGAAGGGGGCCCCATGTTCTCAACCCGTGTTTCTGTTAAAGACGGACAGTTTGAAGGTCGCAGGTTATCGAAGTATTGTCCCCAACTCTCCAAACTGTCTTCTTCGCTGTGGGGGAGAGCCAGTTTGTTCCTTGATGGCTTCTCCGACAATAGACTTCTGAGGACCATTTGAACCAACGTGAAACAGTGTGCCAAATTTTTTAGCACTTTCGCTTATATTCCTTCGGCCGTTCGGCTCCGCCAGATTTCCCAGTCTGCACTGGGACGATTGGCGTCGGACGATTGGTCGAGTGCATTTGGAACACTCAGTTTTGCCTGGCGTCGGACGATTGGTCGAGTGCATTTGTGGTTTATACCCGGGAAAATTTGTCGGTGGGCCTGCACCAAAGCTACGTTTCTATCAGATATGCAGTGCTGATAATGCAGTGACGACAATCCAGCTGGTCCTCAGCAGCACTTGAGGCCCACCTGGATGTTCGTTTCACCACCAAACACAACGATGTTTGACCTTTTGGCCCTTGTGAAAAGAGACAGGACATTTTCGTGGGGCTATAAGTAGACACGGTCAACACAAGCGATGGAACTTACCTCAAGATTCGTTCACAGACGTTGCCAGACATGCGAGCCAACGTCCAACATACGGAGACCACATCGCCAGCAGATATTGGTGGCGTATTTAGCTCCCGGTTGTCAATCGTTCTGGAGAGTCATTTGATTCTGATAACGCACTTGTCCTCTGCTGCTTCTCTTTATACTTGTAGGGGTGCGCACATTTCGCTTGACCTTGACAAAGTAAGGCTACTAAAACTACTCGCTGAAATCCCTTACTGGGATGTACTGTCCGCAGCCCCGGATACGCATTTCTGGTCGAGGTTAAAACATAACTCAACGAATTGTCAGACGTCAAGTGAAACGGAGCATCTGCACAGCTCGAAAAAGTTTGGTGGGTCTAGAAAGCTGAGAAGCTTTTAGAATGTGCGAAGACTATTCCGGCTGATACCCACAACAAGTCCAAAAGCCTCTGATGAGCGATGCAGTGAACGATGGAGTGGCTCGCCACAGTCCGAAATAGGGGCCTCAATTGTTGGGTAGGGCACTTTCAACGACAATTCTACCAACCACTTGTCACTATTCAATCGTATCCCGGACCAACGGTGAGTCCTTGGGTGGTGCATTTGGAACTTCTGACGGTTTCAACTTCACGCGAGTGGCTTTTCTCTCTCAATTGCCACAGCTTCTGGTCCTGACGAACCCCAACCCACTCGGATTAATGATGGAGGTGAAGTCTTCACCGGGGCGTCTGACTCGTATACCCCTATCCTAATGAATCAGACCGTACCAGTCAACTTGAGTAAATTGATGGTAGTGTCCATTGTGAAAAAGGTTTGTGGCAATTGCAGAGGAATTAGCTTGCCCCATTGTAACTAGACTTTGCGCCGCTATTTTACGCTGTTTTGCCAGGGCGCATGAAGACAGGATTCTAACCGAGATGGTGTTGTATAGACCACACCTTAACAATCCGTCAAGTGTTAGAGCAACGGTACACGTAGGGACGCCTTGCAGTCTTGGTGTCTCGTAACTTCTCTATGTTGTGGGAGGTTTGCTCAAGACTGAAAGTGTTTTTTCTGGACTAGATCCAAGTCTTATTTGCGGTGTATCGTTGTTGGAGAGAGATGGCTCAAGTGGTTAGAGCGCAAATTTACTGACCGAAAGGTCCGTGGTTCGAACCCGACCTCTGCCCCTCGACTTCCCCTGTCTAGGCTTGGGTGACCCGGCAGTATCTCAGCCCTCGTGCTTCTCTCAGGTGGCATGGTACCTAGGCACTGAAAGGGTGTTGCAGCTGAGCCGTCACGAAGGGACTGGACCTTACCGTGGTGCGACGGTTTGCACACCTCAGCGACCCATTGAGCTATACTGAGGGGTATCCCCGCGACACTCACAGAGTTTCTCTTATCAGGTTGGTCAATGGTTAGAGGTCTGACGAACACAGTCCCCTGGCCCCCCAGGTTGGGGGTTTGAACATGTGGCGACTTGTTCCGTAGAAACAGTAATGCATTTGCATTTCCCGCCAAACACCGCTGCCTTGCGGTTAGGATTTTGAGCCAAAGACTTTGGTTGAGGACCCTAATCGTCCTCCTGTCTAGGTGTGGGCGCCCTGACAGTATCCCAGCCCACGTACAACCATGAACTGCACAAATACAAATGAATCATGCCACATCGGTCGTCGCGTGGTGCCATCAGCCGGGTCGCCTTACTTGCTGCATACAGCAGGGCGGGTAAGCGAAAACAACCTACTGCTGACGCCTCCCTTCTTTCTCTTTCACATACTTTTTCTTTCTTCCCTCTCCACCCCATTAGTAACTCTCTTTTTAGGCCCAGCACTTAGGACCGATGACTCCGTCATGTGTCGGTTTTGCGCGCAACAGCCGCTCGTCACATGGCGCCGACATCCTCCAAATCAATCTTCAAACCTCGACACCCAGTCTGTCTGCTCGCCTTCAATGTCCGCATTCTGAAGCAAGCAGGACAACAAGCTGCTCTTGCTCTCACACTGGACTCGTTTGGCATTGATGTATGCTGTGTCTCAGAAACAAGATACAAGCACATTGATTGAGCTACCCCCCGTCAGTCTCTACTCGCTTCCAGCTGCGCACCTCTGGTGATCCAGAGGCTGCTGCGGCGGGATGTGCACGGATTAGTATCGTCACCGGGCGGAAGTATCCTTGCTTGACTGGATACCTGCTGATAGTCGCCTTTGTGCGGTTCGTCTGGCAATGTCTGTTAAGGGGTCTCACAAGCCGGAAGCTGATCGCTGTCTGTTTGTCGTGTCCGCTTACGCCCCAACTGACTGTAGCTCCGACGCCGTCAAAGACAGGTTTTACGACACCCTGAATGCTCTGTTTCGGCGAGCTAAAAGCTCAGATATCGTGGTTGTTGCCGGAGATTTGAATGCACAAGTGGATTGGACTCGGTAGGTACGGATAATGGTGAACAGTTGCTTCAGCTTCGTGCTTATCACAGACTGTTTCTATTCAGTACTAACTTCCGAAACAGCCGAATTCGGATGCCGAAGCCACATGGTATCCTCCAACGACATGCGGGCCACAAACTCAAATCGATCACGTTGCCATCAGCTATCGATGGCGTGGATCAATAACTGACTACCGGTCGTTTTGGAACACATTTGTGGATTCCGACTACGCACTCGTCCGGAGTCGCTTCCCCCTACGTTTCCCTGGGTCGCGAAAGGTGCGGACAAATGGCTTGGCAACTGGGGGACTGGCAGACAAATTACAGAATCGTCTTCTAGATTCCCTTCCAAATGCTCCACCATCAGATGTGAACACATACTGGGAGGAGATTGCCACCTCTTTGCATGGTGCTGGGAATTTTGCCTGTGGCACGGCACCATCAAGCGCATTCAAGCACTGGATTTCAGACCGAACGGTGGCACTGCTTAAATTTCGGAGAGATATCCCAGTCCGTGCCTAACACAACCCGGTGCGAAGAATTATCAGACTTCAAGTGAAAGTGAGCGTGCGAGCCGACCGTGAAGTATTGTGGACGCAGAAAGCCAAAGAAATGGAAGAGGCCCAGAAAGCCGGTATTGCTCGAAGATTGTTTCAGTTGATCCGTGCGACCGGACCCCGGAAACCACCTGTGAACGAAACCATCAAGCATCAGAATGGAACGACTATCTCGAATAAAGAAGAACGCCTCGACTGGTGGGCTGAATATTTCGAACAACAACTGTCGTGGCCACCAGCTGGCACTCATCTGGAGCCCACAGATGAAGTAGAACCCTGGACGGTGAACGTGGAACCACCTATGGCCTCGGAGGTTTGCGACTGCATATGTTCTATCAAGCGCCCCCGAGCTCCTGGTCCGGATGACCTCCCGCTCCCATTGCTTAAAGTTGGGGTGACGGCCTCAGCGAACGCTTGTCTGATCTGTTTGCTTGCATTTGGGAAAAGGAGTCTGTACCAGACAACTGGGGAGAGTGGGTGATAGTGCCCATTTTAAAAAAAGGAGCTGGTAGTGAGTGTGGTAACCACAGGGGGATCAGTTTGACCCCGGTCGTAACGGGACTGTTGGCATCGTTTGTGTTTCGTCGCCTTACGGTGGCTCGTGAAACGCTGACTCGAGAGTAGCAAGCGGGATTCCGGCCTGTTAGGGTTTGCGTTGACCAAATATTCACTCTCCTCAGGTGCTAGAACAACGCCATACGTATAAGCGACCCACAGGTCTAGTATTCCTGGATTTCCAAGCCGCATTTGACTCGGTTGACCGGTCTGTTCTGCCTGACACGCTTTCCCACCAAAAGAATGCTCCGGAAGTTTGTGAACATAATACGCTCTTTGTATTCCCAGACTTCTGGACGTGTGAGAGTATATGGAGAGCTCTCCAAAAGCTCCCGTACACAAAGCGGTGCCCGTCAGGGATGCCTAGTCTCTCCATTCCTTTTCAACTCCGTGATCGATGAGATATTGAGGCGAACGCTGGAGGGTCTCCGAAACCCTGGTCTTCAAATTGCCTGTGAAGAAGACCTTGTCGATCTGGACTATGCAGACGACATCGTTCTCATCTTCGAAGAGGAGGAGAAGGCGCAAATGTTTCTGCATGAACTGACCAAAATCACTGCGTCCTTTGGTATGCACTTTGCACCAACAAAGTGTAAGGTCATGCTTGTGGACGTGCAGTCACTGAACGCGCCACTGACAATCCAGGAAGAGGTACCAATTCTGTCTCACAGTTTTGGTGTTTACTCCACATCAGCCTGGTGAAAGGTGTTGCTGCAAAACTGGATGAGACGAAGCCCCTTCAAAAGAGCTATTCGACTGGGTGGATGCTTTTATGATTTGCCGTAAGTTGATTGGAGATAATACTACATGTCACATAGGTAAGGTCAGGGCGTCTTTTGCCAACGTCCAACAATAATGGCGCTGACTTGGCGTCAGTTTGTCAATGGCAGAGTATACTCTACAGCAATGCGATCCATATCGCTGTATGAATAAGAAATGTGGCCTCTACGCATAGAGGTTATGTGAAAGACGTTGGTGTCTACGAAGCATCCCGGTATGTTGGGAACATTGTATCAGCGATGCTGAGTTACGCCAGATGGGTTTTGGACAAACAGACTTTCTGGCGATGCATGAACTACTCACATTATAAGTTACGCTGGTTAGGATATGTGCTTCAAATGCTACAGGAGTGTCACGGAGTTATTTTTGTCTATGCCGATGCTGAGTGGAAATGATTGAGAAATGCACAGTCGATGCTCTTGCCACGAAGGAGCAATCAGCACTAAACTCAGTCGGGTTGTCATATGTCCCATGGGGGACCCGGGACCAAATTCATTAATTTTTAGCGACACTGCCAGACATGGCTCAAAATCGTTCAGCTGCAGCACCCTTTCGGTGCCTGACTGTCATGCCACTCGAAGGAAGCACGAGGACTGGAATAATGCCAGGTTGTCCAGGCCTAGTCAGGGGAAGTCGAGATACAGAAGTCGGTTTCGAACCACGGACTTTCCGGTCGGTAAATCCGCGCTCTAACCACTGAGCCATCTCCCCCAATCACACAATGGTGCTCCTTCATCCAAGCTGTCTCCTCGACTGCGTGTTTACCTTGTTTCTTTTTCTATCAGAGCAACACACGATGAGAACTAACTGACCATACCGTCGCCTTCAATGCTTTGCTCTATCTGGTGACCAAAACTGTAGAATGAGAACCGCGTACTATTGGTGCATTGCCGGAAACCTGACTGACTGAACTCACCTCGAATCCATTCATCGGCCAGTGATCCTAACTGTACTTGTCCAACACGGTATTTCCACGGAACTTGTGAACACAATCCGTTGCTTATACTCCCTTACTTCCGGACGTGTGAATATACGGTTGTCCGTCTAAAAATTTCGACAAAGCTGTTCACTCCATTTTTTGTGGCTTCGTCGGTAAGTTAACGTGGCGAAACACGAAAGGTCTTCAAAACCTCGGTTTTCAAATCATTGCTGGTTAGAACCTTGTAAATCTGGAGCACATAGACGACATTCTTGAAAACAAAGGCGAAGCCAGGCTGTACTGAATAAACTGACTACCATCATACCATCTTTCGGCATGCACATTTTACCCTCAGATTGCAAAGTCATGCTTCAAAACGTACAGTCTCTGGGCATGCTACGTACAATTTAAAACGTATTGATGGTTGTGGAGAATTTTAAGTAACTCGGTAGCTGTGTCAGCTCTGACGGAAGTGTGTCTAATGAAGTCGCTGCGCGAATCTCCAAGGTCAGATGTGTTTTTGCCAATCTCTGCTACTCTGCATATCACTGTACCTCAAAGGATACGTATATCTGGCTACAGTGCGGCGATAATGTTGCACGGTTGCGAGATATGGCCTCTTCCGTTAGTTCATCTGAGAGGTTTTCAGATCTTTGACCACGGATGTCTCAGAACTGTATATGGGATTGGCTGGAAACAGCGAATTCCCTGTAGGCTATTATATCTTTGCCTTTCAAGGTAATGTTGTGCCGATGATTAGTGCTGGTGTCAGGGTTGAGTGCCTTGACAGACAAATCAACTCAGACGAGGGGAACCCAAATTGTTGCATATCAGGTTATTGGAAACAAAGCTCTTGGAACGAGCAGAAGATTCTACTTAAAATCTAATGAACAGGATGGTTGTTCGCTGCTCCTTTTGAAGTACAGACTCCTGATTTCTGGCTTACGAATCTCTTGAAAGCTACCATAAATCGGAGGAGTCTACAAATCGCGCTTGGATGTACGTAAGATAGTACGACAACAGATGTGGGATGTTTCGAAAAAAATAATCCGTTTACTCGTCTAAACACATTAGCAACAGTGAAGTACCAAAGAACACGCTGAAGCCAGTATTTTGGTAGAACCTGAATCAAGTGCGCCGAACAGAAGATTAAACGTACAATATGGAATGTCCAGGTGATGACTCAAGGTATGGTGTACTTCTGGCTACGGTGAGTATAAAGTGATGGATCCCGCTGCTCCTACTTTTTGGACTCATTTGCAGTGACGACCAGGTGATGAAAAACCTAGTGATCTAAACAACTAATCTTTATTTCGATAGATACACTTATTTGAATATCGACTTGGTTTTCACGGAAGATGCTGGAATCTGAGCGAATTTGCCAGTAATTCCTTCTATGAGAACTAATCTTTATTGTTAATTTTGCTATTCGGTGACAGGGGAAGCCTGTCCGCCGATATTGCGGTTGGGTACCCGTCAGTTTATTCGGCAGTTAAATAATGTAGTCTAGTAAATTAACTGATTACTAGTTAGATTGAACACGTAGCAGTCTATCATTCGGTTGTGGATGCTGTTCCAACCGAAGGCTTCTTTCTAACCGATGGTACGGGGTCAGTTTCAGCGTTTGAGAAGCTGTATTCGTTTCAGACTATGGGGTGAGAGACTTATGTGTGTCATCGAAATCAGGTCGCTACTGGGAAATCGAGTAAGATACTGTTGGTCCTTCAAATGGTTCGGAGTGTTGTCGTTGTGATGTCCCAGAAGACAGTTCTTACAAGAGGTGAGGGAACTTGACCAGCTCGAAAACTATTTACATTGCCTGAGACAGTAAATCCATAGGAAAATTCCTTCCAAAACTAGAAAGACTTGTTTCACCAATTCGGTAAGTATTTTCGTGCATATGCCGAATCTTCGGGGAAACTGCAGAATTTGACTGGTTGCTCAGAACGGAAGTTCTCCAGCTACTTTTGGTAGAACAAACCCTTGTGTGTATCCTGTTTACCGCCTTCCATTCAGTGCCGCTGATCCATTGCCAGGTCATATTCAAAAAGATACCTGTCCACTCATTTCTGCCTCAGTCGTGATATTGCTTTGTGTGGGGCTGCCCGTTCACGCCGAACATAATTTTGCGTGGTTACCAAACCTTCCCTTCCATAGGGTAATAAGCAGCAACGCCAGTGCACTTCAGAAATAATAAACCTGCCTAAAAGCTGCACCTCTCAAGATGGAACGCCATCAAGAAGAGGACAATTTGGTGGTTTTCGAGGACGTGCTCTCTCAGCTGGTTTCAGAAGTGTAACGAAGCTAGAACAATGCCTATAGGTAGCTGTTTCCGTTTCAGTCTTATCACTGCTACCAGATACCGGTCCAACGGAAACTGATTTGTTCGGTTCGTTGAAGCTTATGTGGAGGCTAAAGATTCCAGGAAAACTATCCCTTGGCTCCAGCAACGAACCACTTTTTGGGTCATATCTCTGTCCGAATTCTCAGATTGGATCAAGATTGTCATGCGACCCTCTGATTTGCACTCACTTTCTTCATATTTTTCTAGAGGATTCGCATTACTAGTTTCACAGACGCTCCTTGGTCTACACAAATTGAACTCATGGTCTCAAAGCAAGGGGAACGGATTTTCGCTTCTGCAATGCACTTGTTGACAGATGGGCATGTATTTTTGACATTTCTGTGGCACTTTTTTGTGCAATTTTATAGTTCAAAGGAATAGTCTTGAGTTACTGCATTACACTTGGCCTATCTTAGTATGATAGCCAAAATTAAAATTGTATCACTATCAATGGTGTTACGTGTTAAGGAAGATATGCACTGGGGGCGAGATGGCCCAAGTGGTTAGAGCGCGGACTTACTGACCTGAAAGTTCGTGGTTCGAACCCGACCTCTGCCTCTCGACTTCCCCTGTCTAGGCTTGGGCAGCCTGGTAGTTTCCCAGCCCTCGTGCAACCTTCGGGTGGCATGGCAGTTATGCACCGAAAGGGTGCTACAGCTGAACGACTGATTGATTGATTGATGCTCTGGTTTGGCTAATAGCCGTCTTTTCACTCATCACGTAGGGAGTTTTCTCATTCGGAGTTAAAGCCTGTTTGGTTATGCTAATGACATCCGAAGCTCGTGCTTCAGCACGAGAAA
The DNA here is from genome assembly GCA_003604175.2 of Clonorchis sinensis. Lineage (NCBI taxonomy): Eukaryota > Metazoa > Platyhelminthes > Trematoda > Opisthorchiida > Opisthorchiidae > Clonorchis > Clonorchis sinensis. The sequence continues at coordinate 59,237,932 of CM030370.1, forward strand.
ACTATTTCCAAATCGCTTTGTTCAGTTGTCTCTTCTGAGTACTACTCCTATGTTTTTAACGGATTTCCTGGAAGTGGCATGACCAATGAAATGTTCTCACCTTTGCACTAAAATATTCGGTTTTGCCATTGAATGATGATTTCATGGTTAAAATCAGCGTTCTTTATAATACGGCACCGAAAAAAGCAACAGCCTATGAATGGGGCAGAAGAACCACTGAAATCCTGTACGAGCAGTACACAAAGAACATAGGTCAGATAGCTGAGTAAAAATGGTTGCCACGCCTATTGCTTTTCATCGGCGTTTTTCGGATGATTATTCTTCGTTCGTACAGCTGTTTTCGGATTATTTCGCTGTCACCTTCTGCTTGTGGTCATCTGTGGCACCGGGATTAGAAGAAAATATAGTTCAATCAGGTGAATCCCTCACCACCTGGGTATAGATGGATTCAGCTTCAATAGCAAGCGATATGGATTATAAATGTCAATCCCCATATTTAAGAAAACGAGTTGTTAGTTGCCAAGTGAAGCTCATTTTGAAGAATTACAGTGGAAATTGTTAGCTTCTGTCACTCTAGTGTACTAAGTTCTGTCTCGGGTGGTAGTATTATTCGGTTGAGATTTTCAGTTCAATGTAAGGCGTGCTGATACGGCACGGTGGATTTGCGTTTCATTTTCGTGGAATATTCGGAATGAAAATGGGACAGCCATTCACTGCGCGTAACCACTTGACGAGTTCATTGATGCCGAATGGTTTTACTTGTTTAACAGAATGAAGTGTTGACGCCTAGGATAATCAAGACGATAGTTACTTACATGTCTACCCGTCCCATAGGCACGTATGCAGGTCGCCTGTGTTCATACCAAGTCAACGGTGACCCTGTGCGCCAGCCTAGGTGAATTTAAAGGATCACATTTTTACACAACGTACGAAATAGACAGCAAAGCGCAATACGTACGGTGGTTGTAAGGGTGAGGTGATTGTAAAAGTGGCGCATGCAGTTTGTGTTGGGTAGAATTACGGTCAGGAACAGGTGGGGCAAATAGAAGACAAGAGTATTGTAATATTTTTCAGATTTTGCAAAATGGCTCCGAATCTTCTATTGCAAGCCGAAATATCCCATAAAGAGATCAGAGCTATTTTAACCTGTTGTCAAATTATCCATTGGTCATTTTCAGTCGCTCGCACACCACGCATGCCTGAGAAAAAAACTCCACAGCCAGAAGCTTCTCTATAATGTTCTGACTTGTTTCACCTTCGACAGTTTGGATCCAAAAGGACTTAGGCAGAACGTTCTAAGTGACTGCCTTGAGTGTTTTGCACGTATGCGCTGGTCCGTGAGAGGCTCCCGATGGTGGCACTACTTTGTCGTCATGTTTGGCACGTCATCTTTTCATGGGAATAATTATAGGCCCTTCATCTGCATTCCCATCTGGGATCATCTCACTGTGACTCCTGAATTGGGTGATTCAATTTAGAGGATTTTTGTCAAGACCTACGACGACTGATCAACGTTGTGTTTCCAATTGGCCGACTAGTGACGTTTATGGGGGGTCAATAAATGACACCTGGGTTACTGGTTTAGAGCAAGGAATTAAGTGGTAGCACATCAAAGGCCTTCATATCCTGAAGAAGTGGAGCGACAAGCCATTGGTGTTTTGTGACCAAATATGCAGTGTGGTTAGATAGATAGGTTATTACCTTGTACTGTTCTGGTGTCAAATGGAAAGTTGTCAAAGAGGAAGAGGAAATGCATTAGATGTATAGAGCATACACTGGTTATCAAAAGGCCTCTGAAAAAAGCGGCAGTATCGAGAACAATGAACTGCAGCTTCATGCTGGGTTGTGGGAACGGTGGATCACAAAAAATCTCTGTAGTCCGATCGTGCGGCGCTTTCAATCGAAAATCAAACCAAATCCCTGAACATTGGCTTTCTTTTTTGCTTCCACGAGCCTGAATGGAGCTTGAGGACTGAGCTACCACCTCTTCGGGTTAGATTCATATCGCACATTTCCTAGTCAGAATCTCTAACCGTCACCTCTGTACCATATCGGGCTCTAACACTGTTACCAACTTATATGCGAGACAGAATAATCGGTTGACTAGAACTATGAAAGGATAACCTATTGGTTATGGTGAAGAGGTTTGCAGAAATGAGGATCAGCATTGGACAAGGGGCGAATTATATTTCGATTGGAATTCTTCCACTGTATTTTTGGAGAATCGCAGGATGAGATGGAGTGGCGATGCTGTCTATCATTCCATCGGCAAGGTATTAACAAGCGTTTGTTTCAGTAGAATGGCGACAAGGATTACGGATTTATCTCAATTTATTTTAATAAAAACTTTGTAGAATGAAGATACTGTTTCTCGTGGGGCTATTTTACTAATGGATAGTCTGTTGAAGACCTATATTTGGACTAGGTAGTACTTGCAGGACGCTGGCACCAAAACAGGAGGTTTCAGGTCAGTGTTCCGTTATCCGGACTCGGCTTAACCATACTCGGTCGAATTCATTTACGGCCGAGGAATCGAAATCTATGCATATTCTTCCTCATACATGAAGCCACCCCGATTGTCTGTGCTCTGATGACGTTTTTCTGTCTTCAGTGACTCATACTGGGGACAGCAGAACTTGGGCAACGCCCATAAGCTTTAAGCTTGCGGTGACTGTAATCGGCAAATGTTTGTTCCCACACGTTTTCTGACGTGTGCACTGGAAGTTGACCTCATTTTCACTCCGTATTAGGGCTACTGTCTTTTTTCCACAAATCCAAAAATTCAACTACGCAATCTTTTGATTGACCTAGGTTTTTTGTTGTTTCACGTTATCTTATTAGATCAGTGAAGGATGTGGATATCGGTGCGGGAGAAAGTACACTCAAATGACCTAAGCGGAATAGTGTGAATCTATGTAATGGTAGTTCAAAAAATCACTAATCTGGGTGCTGCCAATGGGATCAGTGGTTACAAAAAAGTCCCGGTCTGTCTCTATTTGGTCAGTGGACAGTGTTACGTTCTGAGTAACTGACTTGTTGAGTAGCTCGTGCATTTAGCCCTACACACACACACACTTGTGGTTCGGTTGGATTTCGAACTCCCTTTGGTTAACCATGTTTTTTTTCAAGGTGCTATTTTAGTTTACTGACAAGACCACAGACTCGATCGTGTTCCAATGGCGTTCAATATTCAGCGATGGTTCAATCGTGCTTTCCGAATCAGTTGCGTTACATGCGTGCACCGAGACCCCAAAGTAGGATTAGAATCCATCCACGACCAAATCAATACGCATAAGGCGAACGATGAAATGACGGAATATTTTTAGCAACCAATCATGTATCCGCTGGGAATGTTAAGCGAACGGGGTCTGTCTTCATCAAAACATCATTAGTGTCATTCACTCATTCGAACTATACCTGTGAATGTACTAATTACTTCCAGAGCATGTTTTTCAGCTGTCTTATCTGTGAGCTCGTACGCGGCTGCTCATCGTGTGGAGCGAAGGCCTTCGCCATAATATACACTCAGGTAATCGGAATCCCGTAAGAATGATCAATCAGTTGCAACTGTTTTTTTTGAAATTCTTCTCGTTTCCGCTACTCCTGGGTTTCAGGGTAACCATACAACAGATCTGGCGTATGAGTAACTATATGTAACCTATTAGCCGTACGGTTGAAAATCAGTTGAATCTTCTGCACTGAATAAGCAGTAATTGCACACATTTGTGCGAACCTGGTAAGTCAACCGCACCGCCCTAGACACTGATAAATTCTAGTAATTTTGTGTGACAATTTGACAATTTGGATTGTCCTGTCGATCAGTCCTACCTATCAACCATCTCAATTTAGGAACGGAAGAAATTTAGCCACTGTGAAACGAGAATAATTACTCGGATGTCGCTCGGATTTTCTAATTCCCTCCACCAAAGCAACATGTACAATGGTAAAATTTCTGTACTTTTCATGAGTTAACCACGAGACGGATGTTTTCCGAAAGCCTCAACTGCATTAGGCAGTTACACATCGGTAGCACATGAACTGACTGTCCTTGATGGGCCAGAAAATTCGGACCATATGTTGTACTCTACTCAATTCATTTGGGCGTTGTTTATTGTAACAGGTTGTTGGTGCGTACGAACGATCTCGTTGTCTGCAGACAAATTTTCCCCCAGTCGCCTATAGCCTATAATAAGTAATTACTTTTGTAAACTCTCTTCAGAGAATACTCTATTGGTTACAAACAAAAGCACGCTGTTTGTCACCGGTAACTGTGCGAGCTTTTCAGCGGTATTAGAAGTGAAGCGAGACAGCACGAGTAGACTACTTTCTTGCTTAGTTCTTTGGATCCGAACTAAGGAAGCAAACTTAATGTCATAAGTAGTCACACATTCGGCAATACAACTTACACATGTTTTCGAATCATTTTCTCACTGTTTGGTTAGCCAGGCTTTGCCTGTTCGGGATGCTAAAGTTGACTAGCAACAAACCAGAGGCGGACAACACGGGATAACCGAATATTATAGAGTGGGTCAGAAAACATCCACTATCGTCACCAGGTCGTTGTTTGAGCCGACAGGGGGTAAGGCTAGTGAAGGTTAATTATTTTATAACTCCGCTAGAAATGAAGGTATTTGCTTCCATAGTCCGTGCTTTATTCCTCTACCTCTGAAAAGAAGGTGACACCGTGGATTGACATTGGCTCTCCAAGCCGAAGTGACAAATATCTTTTTGTGGAGAAAAACCCTAGAGTCTCTCAACGTGTCCTCTAATAGTATGGTACAGTTTATTGGTCGACACTAGTTGTCAGCTACGAGTGTTGTGATTCGTAGTTAGCTTGTGCTTGTGGTAACCACAATGGGATCGACCAGCGACAGTTTCTGGTACGCTGACTGTTTTTCGATAGTCCCTTACCGCTTTCGTTTCTTTTGAGGCTCATCAAGCAAGTGTTATTTCCGAGTTTCTGTTAAACCTATTTCCTACTTGAGCACCAAAAATATCCAAGTGATGAACTACGCTTATTCAAAGATTGATTTGATATTGACGAGGAACGCAAAGGCATTCCTGATAAATCTCTCATTTATGATATTGTTCAGTTTACTGTGTCACAAAAGGCCGCCTCATGTTTCAGTTGGCACGATATCCGAGACATCAACGTTTTGTCATTGACGTAACACTACTTATATGACTAGTGAAAAGTCGAACGATTCTACTGAGTGCAGGGCTTGAAACAATGAATTCCGTTTGATTGGATTGACTTCTGACTTGCCAGTTGCGTATCCCATGTAGAGGGCTCCCTTCACTTTGTACATCCATTGGTACCCCAGCACAGCGAATTCGGTCTTTCCACCAGACCCAAACTGCTTCTGAGACACCGATGGTCTAAAGTTTCTGTAGAGTCCGCGTGTCCACAGAAAAACTAACATCACAAATTAATATCAGTTGAGTTCCAGGTGAGTCTCTCGCAAAAACCAAATTGATTTGCAAATGAGTGTATTTCTCGAATTAACATAACAATGTCGCAGTCCTTCGTGACTGATACAACTGCTGGATAGATGGGTTTATCTGTCGCGTCGGTTGGCCGGCAACCAGGCGCAAGGTTAAGGTTTGGTCTCACCCACTCCCACAGCCGCACTGCACACGTTGCAGGTGTGAAAAGCATATCAGATGGCGTGGCAGGATTGTTTAGGCTATCTGATATGGCTTTTATCTCGGTCGGACCTGAACCAGGAACAACCGTATCGTTCGAGAATCCGTCGTCTGTTGGATATCTCTTCGGAAGTAACTATATCAGAGATGCTAAATCCGAGTAGAGGACCAACAATGTTGGATGGACTGACGATGGAGGGCGGCTTTTTCTTTTGCCACGAAACGTGGCAAACTCAAACGAATGTACTCCGTGAGTCTCTGTGCACCCATAGGTGTTGGCTTACAGCGGCCTCATTAGGCGTGAAATTTTTAGGAGGAACACCTTTGTTACCGGACACTGTGGCAGTTTCTGGACAGTGATGTCCTTGCGCCTTTTCCGAAGGTTGCAATCAACGTCTGTTTCTGTCACAATGGTCTGAAGTAGGAATGCCGGACTACTAACCAGAAATCCTTCATATCTAAAGATGTTATCATGGGAATTATCGTGGTAGGGAACGACTTCTTTCACTTTAATTGAGTTCTCCCGGAACTTGACGAGCGCCAGCCGGCATTTTCTTTGAATTTTTCATTGCTCAAGACAAATGAATTGCCGTCCCATATTTTTAAAGGTTCACTTCGTTTAGGCCCACCTCGTGAATAACTGATCGAATCGACCAAGACAAGCTATGCCTACTTCCTGTAGCGAAAGTATTCTACTTCCCCTGAACTTTCTTGACCATCAATTTAGACTCGTGATTGTGCCGCGCTTGAGAGCCTGCTTACATCATCGCTATTTGCCAATATGGTTTATTTCACGCTTATAGAAACCAGTGACGATAGCAAACATCCATCCGAAATAGTCTGAAAATTTGGATAGCCCATGTTGAAGGCTGGGAATATAGTCTGTCTAACTGTTTCCGTTCAGTATCTGACTGGTCTTAATTATCAGACTCCGTGCATTTTCCAGCTATATCATCTCGAGCTTTTGCAACTATGGAAATTCGTTGATTGATGAGTCCTCATCGGTCTACATGATCGTTAGGTAAGCCGAACTGATAGGGAAGTCGTACAATCACTTGTTTGGGTCTACTCTCAAAGCAATGGAAAACTTTGATTCAAGCCCTCTACCGATATCTGATGACCAGCGGAGTCCATAAATGGTTTGTGGTTGGTAGCCTCGAAATAATCGACGTGAGCACTTGTGCAGATGCTTCTCATAAGCTGGGAACCAGCGGCGTTCTGTTTTTTTAATATTATCATAAGGTTTGACTCCGAATCTACCATCCAACTTTGCTTCCATGCCGAGTCGGCGAACATATCTGTCCGTATCAGTCAAAAAGACAGATTTTGCTCACCGAAGCACTGGTAACAAGTATTCATGGACGAAATATGTGTCGGCCTCAGAACAGCGGTTTGTAGAGGTATTTGCTGGCACAACAAGCAAAGACAAATAGCTTTTAACTGAACGGGGTAACCATGCAACGCGCAGACGACTAATTACTTGGATCCGGTAAAAGAAAACACTTTCAGCTCTTGGGTTGCTTGCAACTCCGACCATGGGCGTTACCACAGATCAGCAGAAGACACTAGTGCCTAACCAGCATACCATCATGGAGAGTGAAGATGAATGGGTCGGACCAGGACTCAACACAACATGAACCCTGCGTTCCGTGAGAGAGCGATCAAGAGCCGGATACCCGCATCTTCTGATAGCATTCAAACAAGCATAGGGACATGTCAGCATAATGCAGAAATAAGGCACCATCAGCGGGTCTGACCTACCATTGGTTGTGTACCTTACCTAATCTGAAACCAACGTAAAATTGCAAAAAAACTAAATAAGCAGTCCGGCTGAGGGGTGACACTGATATCGGTTGCTTTTCGTGTCGCGTATGGTTTCTAATCTCATTCAAGGTTAATCGCGTGCCCTCCAGCCAGGAAGATGCTGTGGCCCTCAAATTAATATTTATCCACTTCATTTCGCATTGTCACGTTATAAACTATCTCAAACGGTCTTTTCCCCAACTTGAATTTTGCATTGAAGCGTATATCTCAGACAAGTAACCCGGATGCTTCGTCTGCTGAGCCAGCGATTACAGTTCATTACAGGTACTCATCACAGATATGTTACAGTCATCTAACATCTGCCCTGCTATGAAGACATCGAAGACCAAATGCTTGGAGACGCTTGAATTCTTAAGACACTAGGTGCCAAGTCTCACAACCACAAAGTAAGATTGTTGTGGAAGTTTCTATGCTTCGTGGAAGTCCATTTCTGATTTCAGGAGCAATTCAAGTGGGTGGATGTAGCGCGTGCGTTGATTATGCGCTTCATAGCTTCACCAGTCAGCAAGGACGTAGCCTATACAAATGTTAAAACACTTAGACCGACCAGACAACTCAGACTCTTAACTCCTAGATTTCAAATGAATAGAAGGTGTTGGAAACTCCTGAAGTAGAATTTTGTCCTTTGAAGGTGCGAACTGAGCACAGAAACAAGCGACTGCTTCCGATCTCGTTAGTTTAGTGCGGACATGTGGTCATCAAATAACGAAGCACTGCCGTCCGCACACCATTTCGGATCTTATGAACTCATGAAGAGAATACTATGGTTCATCCTGCTGGATGCTATTTTAGACACAGAAGGCTCTTTGGGGACTAACAGATGAATGGAACGATGTGGACTAACTGAAGGACAGGGAGGGTATGGAAGTAAAGGTTGGTGAACGATGGGCTGTAGGGATACATAATGTTTCGTGTTGCGCAGGTCAAAAAAGGAGTTTTCTGAGCTGCACACTTACAAGCATTTGAACCGAAAGTCTGAAGTACAGGGCAGCGAGCCGTGTTCCACTGCTTGTATCATGTGCCCTGACTCAAAAGCCTGACCCGCAATGCAGCCGATACTAAAGTTTGCGTAGGGGGGGGGTCCGGAGTCAGTGGTTCCACAGTTCGACCCACTTCGTTTTGGGAGACTGGTCTATCCCACAGCAGGTGTATCTTCAGGCATTCTGGTTGCCTGACAGATCTTGTTACTTTTCGGGCCTATCACGTAATCTGCCGGACAATTCAGGGCAAACATTGGACGGTTGGAGTTTGGAGTTTTTCAAGATCCACCTCTTTTAACCCCTTCTTTTTTAAAGGAACGCAGCATCGGTGATTCCGGACTTTCAGCATAAAGCAAATCATGATCTAACAACGACTATGTCCTTGAGATCAATGTGATTTCAACTTTTTGATAGAGAACGCTGGTCTGCCTACTAAGCTAGGTAACCCACTTCTATACATTTCGTCATCAATCGAAGCGGAAGAATCGGCACGTCGTGTGTCCATGCGTCACTTATTTCTCAATTTGTAATCGGGATTTCGTTTTCTCAGTGAAGCCAACACAGGCTGGAAAGCTCCACTAACCATCATACTTTGCAATCGTCTGGATGAACCTTTCGAAGAGTGAGCTAGCATTACTGCTTGAGATTTTTAGTGTTTTAGGGTCGCCACAGCCAATTATTTGCTCACCTTGATTTCCCTAATGCCCGAAGTAAAGGCAATAAGAGGAAACCGGATGGATGTGGTAATAGGTTGTAGACATGACCCCAATACACGAAGTAACGCACGAACTTCGACGATACGCTAGTCGAACAATCCAAGAGTTTGAGTTGATTGCGAATTTTTTTAAGGGAACAAAATGGTCTTGTTAAAATCAGTATGGCGGAACAAAAGGGGTCGGTCGATGCAATGACATGTGGATTATTACTAACCTGGTGAGACAATAAAGTTTCAGTTAGGCGAGTTCGTGAAGGAATGGAGTTTTTTGTGGCTGCTCTCTGGTGATGAGCAAGCCAGCTAGATTACTCATCTCCCTGTGGTACCAAGAATGCGGACTGGGTTGAGTGCAGCCTGGATATTGAACACAACGTCATGATGTTCTCTCTGTGACAGTCATTCCGGTGGTTTGGTAATCATTAAAACTCCAGGATTTGTAGAAAAAAGTGCCTGGTGTAAAGTGTACCAAGGCGTAACTAGTGTCAATACGACCCGACCGGACTGAGTGGAAAAGACAAGCCCAGTCAGTTAATTTCAGTATATCGGTAAGCTGGCTGTTTTCTTTAACCAACATGTAACGTTGAATTGATCTGGATCAAACCGAACTAGTTTCTTGTTATGCATGCTTTCAAAAAAGTGTTTTGTACCTAGCTGTCCCACGCCACCATATCTGCTGAGTTACACCCCCTCACACAAACCAAAACGTTGCTGATTGCCAAAGAGTGCGTACTTTCTATGCCGCCCTGATGAGACGAGTGTGTCGAATACGGATCGGGCTACAGTAACAACGCTCAATATTTGACTGTGCATCTCCCATTGAGGTAACTTGTCCTACTTGAAATTTAAGGACTCCTCGATGCAAGCTATTACTGGACTGTGTACTAGGTACGAGATGAAGGGCCAATAACACTGGATACCAGTGCAATTTAGTCAGAATAATTGTAGTATTCTAATAAACACCACCAACTGCTGGAAATATCACTTTGACCTGGTTCTGTGTAATCACTTTAAAGTTTACAAACCTGAAAGTGTGGCTTTTCAGATCCTACCTATGCCATTTTCCTGGTGACAGTTTGGTAGAGGGACATGATACCGAAGACAATGTTCCCGCACGGATCTTTATTGTACACATAAAGTTCATTGATTTAATGAACTGCATTCATGATCAGATGCTGTCGCGATCAACCACATTTATTGTTTTTTTATTTAGCACGGAACTGCTTCAAACGATTGCTGTGGAAATAGTCTCTCCGATGGCCGCACGTTCAGACAAATGTGCACTTCTGCCCTTATATCTGGTGGCATTCCCTTGTTGTCGGACGAAATTATTCATCCGTCAAATTTGCCTTATCGATTTTCATAGAGAGTTATTGGGGCGAATATTTATCAGAGGTTGGCACAATAGGGAAGGGGAATGAAGTTCTTCAACTTTCACGACATATCGATCAGTAGAACCCTCAGAATTTCCTAAAACATGCAGATTTTGCTGCTGTTTTGCTACAATGTTTGTTTTTGGTTTATTGTTAGTTTTAAGTTTTTAGCAGTTTATTAGATTTCGATAAATCCCTCTTGCCATTGTCTATTTGTCCTCCTGACCTTACTCTATTCTGTGAATCATCCTGCGTTAAACTCATTAGTGGTCTTCGTGGTTAGTTGTGAATTTCCACCATTTTGATTGTGCCTTCATCACTGTTTTTAAGGTCATTGGTTTTAGTGGCGTTTGTTCAATTTTGTCTGTGGAAGCGGTTTTTCCTTTCACCAATGCGAAGGTTGTTGGTTGACGATATTTTTTAATCGATCGGTTATGACAGCAAGGATGCATTTTGATCTGTAGGAACAAATGACAATGGCTGTGATTACATGCAGTGTGAAATTTGTGCTAAAACATAGCACAAGCATTGTTGATAGTTTGAAGAGATTTTGGAACGTCTTAATGGATCTTCCACCATTTGAGTGATACCACTCTATGCTGAAAAGCGAGAAACACTGCACAGCTGTTTTGTCCGTATTGAGAACTATAAGCAGTATGCATCTCACGAAACTCCAGAGAGTTTCGAACCCGTGACCACCCGGCTAGTAGTTTGACCAGTGAACCATTCAGCCACGAGCGGCTGATAGGCGGCGTTGTTGACACGCGGTTAGGTAGGCTATAGTGTCACTCATTCTTCAGTCACAGAGTTCTACCCAGGAAATTCCTAGGTCGCTGGCAATAGCAATGATCTACGAGTAAATTAGAGAGAAGAAAAGTTCACACGACGAGCAAACCTTCCATCTAAAAGGTCGTTTTTCGAGGAGCCGGTCGACACGTCTGTGCACGTGATGTGGGCGCTGTATCCTGTCTAACTGCGCATCCTTCGAATTCGCTCGTGGCCAAACAGTTCAGTGTTTAAACCACTACTAAATATCTCTGGTTACAACTTCTCCTTGGAAAGTTCCATTTTTTTAAGTCTGTTGGATTTTCTTTTCTGTCTGGGCTTGAACATTTTTAGCGTTTTCTTTGTTCTTTTCGTAATTAGAGCCTTTATGTTGGCCAGAAAATCCGATGGTAAGAGTGAATCTAAATAATCGTCCATAATGCTCATCCGGAGACGTAGTGATTCTACAGTGATGGAGCACGAGTGAATACGCTGACGTAAGAATATCCTGGATGCTGTATTAGCTGCTTTTTGGTCTCAGCGGGCTAGCGGCTGCTGGTGGTTTAGCCAGCAGCGAAGTGGGGATAATGCTGTTGTGCAGACATCGCTGCTTGAATACATGATGATTAACTCTGCTCGCATATTTCTTTGATAACGTCATCCGATTGTTCACAAGACTTAAGAGTTCCGGGCCAGATTTGGCTCGGACAGTGTTAACGTTTGCAACGTTAATTCTTTGGCATGTTATTCCAGTAAAAAAATCCATACTAACTGAGGGATTGCGGATTCGATGCACAGTTTTTGGTGATTCCAAAGCAGCTTCGTAATGCTTCTCGTTTTTTTAGCATAGATTAGCTTCACTTATAGGACGGAATCTCCCTTAAAAACATCGCAAGTAATTTGACATTGTATGCAACATTCTGTCTTTGGATGAGTCTTTCTGGCTGTCTAAACGTACGAACAACTCCAATTTCATAGAGCCATCCCAAACAAGCGTAATGAAAAGGCTTACGTAACAACTGAGGTATTCGGCAAATGGTCTTGTCGCACCATAAACGCCAGAAGAAGATGATGTACCGTTCAATAATTGAAACGTTCTCGTTGTTGTACACAAAAACACCCTGTGTTCGAAAATAAATTTTGCGATATTTATCCTTCCGTCTCCAAAACATCCAGACAGAACGAAATCGATCAAAACATCAAGTGAATGCAAATCAGGCTAAAATCAATAACCATTGTTCATGCGGTTACAAATGATATACATTTTGTGTGTGTGTGTGCGTATGTGAGAGGTTGGCAAGCGCCGATCCTACAGGCAATCTGTGTAGACTATCTCTATATATGAACGTCAATCGTAAAAAAAGCAGGATAATTTCTTTCAAAGTAAACATGCAGTTGGCAATCTTGTTATATCTGAACATACTTCATAAATTCTCTCCGAATCATTTAAAACATCACCTGCAGTTGGTGTCATTGTTATGCAGTAACGAGATTTTGCCCTTCTGTAAAATGAACGCAGTGATGCTTAAAAAACAGCGATTTTGCCTTCAGAAATAGGCCTCAAATCCGCCGTTTGTGTCTTGATGTATAGGAAAATCCCCATTTTTCATGAACGAGTTTTCAATGCTGAAAGACGTGCGCTGGGTGGGGGGAAGGCAAGCTAACGCCATGGCTTGTCCTATAGGAAGGCGATTACCTCCAATTCAAAACGGAAACCTCGTTGTTACCACTCGATAAATGTTGATCTTTCGCTGTGACATCAAGTTGCGCCTCTTTGTCTTCTTATTTAACCCACTGATGCAGACCCTAATCATATACTTCATTGTTTTTCCCAGCTGATTCATACACCAGTGCGCGTTGATTAGACCATTACTGTTCTTGAATCCCTCGTTTATGATATTCTTCAGCTGACTGTGCTGCACCAGGTCGCCTCGTGTTCCAGTTGCAACGATCTCGCAATACATTGCACAGACGTAACACACTTCTCATATGGTTACTGAAAACTCTTGGGGCTGATCAGGTAGGTGCAGTACATGAGTTTCCGTCAATCTGAAGAATACTATAAACAGAAGGTGCATCTGCAATTCAGTTCTCTTATGTTAAAATCAAACTAGCTGGCAAATGCATCTGGCAAGTTGCCTCTAATCTGGTTTCAACTGGAACATCAGATTGACGGAAACTCGGGGGCTGCATCCATCAGATGAGCCCCAATAAAGGCGAAGCCGGTTATGGGCTGTCGGTGAGTTTTCAGAAACCCTAGGGGTAGTGTTTCGGGCGGGGGCAGGTGTGCACATCACGATGTAGTGAATCTTATTTTCTACCCTTGAATACCTGCGGTCCGATTCTAGAGCGCAACATGCAGTACCTGTGTTGAAACCTAACAGATCACCAAATCAGGTATGCCGCCTTATCTTGAGTCTAATGATGACAAGATTGACTGTCGTCTGATCGAGCCTTTAGCAAAGAATCGCTTCTAAATGATACGCGATACTGGCGGTTATTGTAACACTTTGTTTGAGCAGTGTTAATCCATAAATGTGTGTGTCGTTCGTGGTAACGCAAACCAAAGTGACCAAAATTCTCTATTTTAACCAAATATTTGTATCACAGCATTGCCTCCTGCGTTGGGCAAAGTAAAACTTTAGGTTGATAATTTAAAATGGATCCTATCCGTCTATAGTATTTCTTAACCAAGACAAGCAGATGGTTTACCTTTTTTAGTACAAATGATGTCAGAGCTGCTTCTGAGTTGGTTATATGCTCTCCACTTCCCATCGACTTACTAAGCCATTTATATCCGGTATGGCTTCACCCACCGTCGATACTACTAGCTAATGCTCGCTGATTCTCTGAATGAGACGAAACTTCCACTGTTGTCGAGAGAAATTAACACATAAGGATGGTTCGCAGTGTATTTCTGTGAATGATAGAGAAATTGTGTTGCAACCAACTGGCCCTTAATAATTCCACATATAGTTTTTTTGGTTACTTTTTCCAAATATATAAAACAGGTCAATCGATGATTCGTTAGCTCTGTACGCGTTCAACAAGTGTGTTTGAATACACATGTTGAACTCTGTACACATACAACAAGTGTGTTTGAATACACATGTTGAAAATGTTTACGTGGTAGTTGTTAGCTGATTCAAGCAGAACAGTTAAAAGCCGATTCTGTCTTTCCATGGTTTCGTTAGACCTGTAAATAAACATGTCAGACTTTTGCTTCCGAACCTGCCGCGATGCGTAACAGAGAGGAATTAGTGAACAAACTGTCTAAAGTACGAAGAAAACGATCTGGTTGCAATGACACACATAGCTGAGCTATTCTGGGCTTATCGGTATCGTTTCAAGTTTTTGCTAATGAAACAAAACACGTGAACAAATAGATCGCAGCCGAAAGCAACACACCTATCGGAAACTGTCCTCGAAGGAACAAACTATGATATCCTCTACTCAAACATCATCAGTTACGAAAATACTGGTCAGCCTTTTTGAGACTCAAAGTGCGGGCACGTAATTTCAATGCCGTTGATGTGTTCAGTTGTTCGATAGGGGAATTTTGTGAGATTTTACGTGCCTCTCGGTATTGCGACCGTGAGGTAGCGGCGGAATTTTTTTGAGACTCAAAATGCGGGCACGTAATGTGAATGCTGTAGATGTGTTCAGTTTTTTGATAGGAGGAGTTTGTGAGATTTTACGTGCCTGTCAGTATTGCGACCGTGAGGTAGCGGCGGAATTTGGTCATATTAGAGAAGGAGGATAACCCAAAATCGCGGTAGCTATTCGGCGTAATGTGGTCTTGCTGATGAGAGGTTCGTTACACAAGAAAGAAAACGATTCTTAGGGAAGTTTCGTTCAACTCTACCGCGGTGCGTTTGAACAGATGAACGTTTCTGCACTATTGATTACCCTGTACAAAGCTGTCGGCATTCCATTTCTTGATGACCAACATAAGAGCGCATAGTGAAAAATTCACCATGAGAAACAGGTCTGCTCATCCTGTCTATAGTGCACGCTTTCCGGACAGCAACTGATAATGGGTAGAAGTCCTACATTTTTCGAATTCTATAATAAGGTTGTTTGTCTGAAATGCTCATGAGCTCACGGAACGGAGCATACAAATTGTCACGCAACCCTGAGACACTGCAAAGTATTTAATGGGACACAGTGTATTAACGTTTGCTTACAAACGTTCACTGTGAAGCCAAAACATTTATCAGAACTATGTCTCACCATCCTACCCATCACTAAAGATAAACCAGACAATTCGGTATCATGCTTGATTCAATTGGCACAATACTAGTAAACAAAGACCGTAGGTATCATTGCAGGTTTCAAAGTTTGACGGATGAATCGTATGCGCTCTACACTAGGGGATAGCACCACAATACTGAAGTTCTAATAGCGTAGAATCTTATTCCAGGTACTGCCAACTTTGAAACGTTGAAACACTTCTACAGACATCACTTTTCATGAAATCCCGCTAACGTTGATAGTGCAACCAAAAGTTCCTCTTATAATGACTAGTCTAGTAATGTGATATTTCACAATGATCTTTTGTCAACTTCCTTTCTGGGTTAAGGCATGTAACTCCAGTAGGTAGTAGCAATGAATGATGTGTCTATGCGAGTGTGTGTAACAGATGCATCTGAAAACGAGTGTCGATCAAATCTTGTGCAAAGACATCTGGGGCCGTCAGCCATACGGCCAGTCTTGTCAGCATGTAGAGTTGCAGTTAGTGTCGAAGTCAACGTTGGTGGCTTTTGGTAACCCACCACCTTTGAAGTCAGTCCAGTTGCCTGGGATTTCTGTTATTTCATGTTTCGTTGGACGTGGAACGACCGTACAGACTTGATTATTCACTTATCTGTAGAATGCGGCTCACAAGACCACATAGGTTCCAAAGCCACAGAGTGGCTGAGATCTTTTGATGGGTTTTTGATCACATTACCAGGTTGAACCATTCTTCCAGCTTCATCAGAGCCTGTGCATGTCCACCATATGGTATATGGTACCAGAATCGGGTCACCTTATAAAGGGTGAAATCGAGAATTGCAAGTACACCAACTAAGCGCTTATACTTCTACATGTTTTTCGCCGTGTGATTTGTTTCAAAGTTGATGGGGACTCCAGTACTATTATCAACACGAGTAGGTGGATAAGACAGCTTTCAATCTGCTGTAACGGTCGTAGAGAAATATACTTCTTCTTCGGTTCCCAATTTCTCATCGCTTCTTTTTCAATAAGTGTGCTTTGATGTTAAGAGTGTCATTGTTTCACTTAGGTCGAAATACTATTTATCACAGTGCTTCCGAACCTTCCTTCTTCCGCGACCTCTTTTCATGGTTACCGGATCCCATTCATCCCAGCTAATCCGTTCATTTGTGGGATTCATTGTTGTTTTAGGTTGTCACCCAATGGCAAATGCTCAACACTCAACTCATTTCGCGGATCAGCGAACCATCAGTAATTATGGTGCCCGTTGCACAATTACAGCCGTGCAGATCACTCAGTCACCCTAACTTGTTCAACGTTGTGTTCAAGTATTCATATATATGGTTTTATCACCAATGTGTTATGACGTTTTGCAAAACCTGAAGACAGAGCTATATTTTGGCATTCATATGTTGACAGATTTCTCTAATACGTGAATTCGAAGAGCTACTATCGTACGATGCTGGTGCATCGTTCGGCGAACTCGCTTTGCACCACCGCTAGTCTTGGAACCACTGGTTGGGCATCTCCAAAGATCAGCTCTAGTCTATATTTCCATTGATTTGTCATTCTATAGGAGATCCGAAGTTCATCGCATGTTTACTGTTGGTAAAGGAACCTCTCGTTTTATGGTGCACGATTTTTAATGATGCACCCCGCCCGCTAGTGACTAACACTCATTGTGACCACCGACTCGAGTGTTGTCTTTTGAACTAGAGCGCGCAGCCCCACCCTTTTTGAATAGCAACAGAAGCGCAGATCCCACCAACAAAACCACCTTTTTGCCGGAACACTAAGAAAATCAATAGTATGAACGGCGGTTTAAGCCTGTCGGTCATTTTTTGTTTCCCAATCTCTCATCAGTAAAAGAAACTCGGTTCATTCTATTTAATTAGATCGACCAAATGATAATGAAGTACGGGCGAAGACGTGCACTTGTTGCAAGTGATCATTTTAGTTTTTCCTTTCAAAAGACGTTCTGGACTTAGCACTTATATTTCTTTCTCCATTATGGCGGGAACTATGCAAGGAGAACATCAACTGGAAAATGATTTCTCGTCAAACCTATTTTCCTTTACGTGTTGTGCGATTGAGTAATGAGTACTGTAAAGAGGACGAAGTGTACCATTGATGTGGGCTGGCAGCTTGGAGTTAAACACTGTAGAAACCTTTGTGCTCTCTGTATAGAAGGTCGATAGTTGCCAAAACTCTGTTCTGAGCCCGAACGCGACAGGGAAGTTGGCACGAGAACACATAGAATTAGTTTCACTTTAGATGCGAAATAACCCGCTGCTGGAACTTCTCATAAAAAATACGGATGTTTCACAATTGTAAGAACCTTCAGCAGAGCGCATGGCCTGGATATTACGGAAGCCTCGAACCGACGGTCATTCAGCTGGTAGCTGAAATCCAGTTATTCACATAGGAGTACTTATGTACCCTCGCTATTTACTATTCAGGTTTCATTCTAGTCACTCAATAGTTAACATAAGTTTACCGTTCGCTCTGTACAGTAGTCCAACGCAGGATTTCTACGACGTTCCAAAATGAAGAAATCGTTATTACTAGAAGCTGGCCAGTTTGGTTTGGTGGAGAACCGATCACTTTTCCTGTCCACACATGAATTACTATCTTCCATAAAGAAACAGTCTGGTGGACGCCCTAACTCACTCTTATCGGTGGTTTTTACATTTTGGGATAGAATAGTGATTCTAATGCGTTTTGTCAGTCAGAATCTATCGACTGTGATGAACCAATTTCAGGAAATCACAGTCTCTCGATTCCGAAGTGAAGCAACCTGATAGTGATTGGAGCGACTTGGGGGAACCGGTTAAATTTTTATCTTATAAGGCGGACAACTCTATTGAAAAACGGCCTGGTCACTACAGTTTCTCGCATAAGTTGTGTGAATAGTGCGAGCTGCGCTGCTAGTTGAATTACCTTGAGCCAATTTGATTTGAGCAACTAACGGATTTTCCTAGAAACAATGCACAATATTAGTAGGACACTTGTTTGGTTTAACAACTGTGGAGAAATGTGCTTAGTTTTTGGTTTGACGATAGCCGTTTCTCGGCAAATTTCCAAAGTGGACATTTTTAGGCGAGACCTAATTGTGCAGAGTTTCTTTTGACGATGGTCTTGTCCATACACCTTGAGTAGCGCGAGCTGACAGTCAGAAATAACTTCACTGCAGCCACAGTTGTTCTTGACTATACCGGTTCAATGCTGCGTGTGTGGACTGATTTAAAAACTGGGTTGGTTTATTAACCTTTTGGAAATCAACCGTTGAGACCTCCAATGAAACCCTGTCCGGCAGTTTACTTTTGATCTACATAACTGTTTAATTCTACAAGCCTTTTGAGTCGTTTTTCTTGGGTTTCACTCCTCTGGTTTATATTCCAGTGCAGTTTACTTTCTTCAAATGTAGATTTGAAAAAAATAGCTTTCCATTGCAACGAATGTACCAGTGGTTAGGGTATTTTTTCATTGCTTCCGTTGACTTCTTGAGGCCAATAATTAAGAAGAATCGGGAGATTTCACGTTGCTGTCGTTAAATGTAATGAGGACAAGGCAAAATATCAGGATATTTGATAGCCGATATCGAAAAAATAAACTGTTTTATTGAGGATATTAAATTTTATATAATCCGCCGTTTAAGGAAGTTGGACGCTCTAACTTACGTCTCAAGAAATGCTCTTCCTATTAGTGTCAGTTTTCACAACAGACCAATGAGGACGCGCACAAAACAGAAAGATTGTCCAGTACTGGTTTGGCACAAGCGCACAGATCCTGGCGAGAATTTTTCCCTGGTCATGGCGCCACATTCCTTCACTCATCGAATCCTCCTGATCCTCTCTTTTAACCGTTTTATATAACGGAAGACATTCCTGAAATTGTGCAAATCGATTGTACCGAAAGTTTTGTTCAACAAAAATAGAACCGATTAATTAGTCCATGATGCCATCTAACAGTTACTAGTCAAATGCCTTCTGCGTCCAATGATTCCTACGTCAATTAACCACAAAAATGCAGCATGATATTGATCAAAACATATTTGGAACTATTAAGGCTTCTCAGTTTCCGGATAACAAACGTGCTTAATGGGTGATCTTGGCCTCTAAGATAAAACTAATTTGCACCGAATTACTGAGCAGTACCGTGCAACTCTTCATCCTTAATTTGGAATTATTTGCACTGGAATTCATGAATATCGAGCTTCTTGTTAACTTTCTTAAGTGGCATTTAACTGAGGCAATTATCATTCGCACTCCGTTTAAAATATCATCATAAGCAAATGTTAATACTACAGGCATCAAGTGCACAACCTATTTGTTGCGCCTTTCCTCAGCCTTGCTTCAGTGGCCATGAAATTGAAACTAGCAAGTGAACTAGCTTGTAGGACAGCACAATTCCCACCATCTAGGTTGACTGCGACGCAGTCCATTTGTCTTCGTAGCACTCTCTTTTGCCAACTGTATCCAAACCTAACAAATCCTGATTGTATTCCCCCAGTTCTGTGGTGTATATAGTAAATTGATTGAGACTTTACTGTTTTGTCACATTGTGCATGCATATTCCAGTGTGAGTTAGGAATTTCAGTGAAGCAATCTCACTTTTAACCTCCAAGCCACAAATGTGAAGTACAAATCCATATTTTCCACAAGTCATCTAAAGTAGAGTTTAGGACAACCTTTTCAATGAGAAAGGGCGAGACCATTTGGTACATTCCGGATTCCGCTTCAGCTGACTGCAGTGCATATATATTCTTCACCCTGGTAGCTATGTTTTCACCTTTTTGCAGACTTTTCGGGTGGCCTAACTATTGTAACCTTTTGTGAAAACCTAAACTCTGCTTTTTTCAATTTTTTTATAGCTGTTCTGGCTGTCGACATTCTGATCCGCAGGTAACGTTTGCTTTTTACATCCACTCCAGACCGGAAGGCAATTACCCACTTATTTTTCTCACCAATTTTTTCAGGTACGCTGACAAAGATGTATGTGTTTGGTGCACTCCAAAAATTCATAAACACACACAATGGACCAGCTGTTTTGTAGGACCTGTTGCTTAGACAAATATCGATCAAGCAGTAGCAAGTTTTTGTACACTGAGAACCGACTTGTCGTTTGACATGTCTTTAAGTGCTCTGCCTTTTAGTGAGAATGAGACTTCACCTTCCTTATCTTTCTGCTGGAACTCGCTAACTGGCCTGGTCAGCAGAATGTTAAACCACTTTTCTGTGTGCAGCTCTATATTTTCTTCGTGATTTGATGAGTGTAGAGGTGGAAATCCTTTGTAAAAAACTTACATCAAGACAATAGAATTAATGTTGCACTTTTCTGTTGCGATCCACACGTAGAATTCTGCGTTCTTATTGAATGACTGGTATCCAAATCGAATTTGCAGGTTAGCAGTCTTCAAACCATAGAAAGAAGCCACAGATGGTTTGGGCTGAGCGGAATGTGGTGCAGCACACAAGTCCTTGGCGCTGATGTAGAACCAGAGAGACAAATATCGGCGACACATTTGCGGACGCTTGTTGCAAAACTTCCGTCGGCCTAGAAGTAATGGCACAGTCACTGTACATAGTTACGCTCAGGAACGGTTCTACTTTCATTCCATTTTTCGCTATGTTAAAATCTTTTAGGAATACAAGTGAAGCAAATGTTTCCAAACCTTTTTCCTTGTACGTACTCGCAACAACTTCGAAGAAAAGAACCACAAACAGCAAATTGGACAACAGTGCCCTGTTCGTCAAGCGTATATCACACGCTCATCTGTTTTGGTATTATGTTACACATTTGCTTCCCCACCTATTGTTGGGTAATAGAGCGATTTTCAGAAATGCTCACCAACTTCCGCAAAATCTACGTTGTACACTAACACACTGTTTATTGGCGGTTGTTTACCTGTCATTATGCTATCAGTAATTGGTATTCTGGTGGACGTAGATAGTCCTATATTGTACGGGTGTCTATTTAATACTTGATTTTAGTAGTTATAGAATTGGAACATGAACACACGGTTCTCCACACTGTATACAAAGACAATTATCATGAACATAGCGGAACCCCTGGTGGAAGAAACACAAGCAATTAGCAAGATTTTTGCATGTCTGCTTGGTTTATGGCTCAAAATAGTAAGCATGAAATCAGTTCTTGTTCATCCTTAAGTTGACTTGAAGTATGCCTCGATTGGCTGACAGTAAGAAAAAGAAACCCGAAGCAATGTTCTAATTCCTACCCTTCTTGTTACTTCAGTCTCCAACGATTTTCACCTCTGATGATTATGCTGGTGACCTCTAGCTATTAAGTGATGTCAATTTTTTGGGCCTCATTTTCGTAATTCCGGCCTTTTCTCTTTTCGAAATCCATTTTCTCCTTCTAGATTACATATTGTTGCATCGAACAATCGCGCACAAATGGTGCGATGACCAATGGGCGATAAACGGCAACAAATGTGTTCTGGCAGTAGGTTAGCTGCACTAGCCTATGTGCGTCACTTCACAACTGTGGTATTTTTGTATGTAGGACAAATCGAAATGCCAATGGTTCAGTAAAAAAACACGTCGAACATGGAGCTGGGGACGAAACGTTGCCAGAATTTATCACATAATCGGCTTAATCAACCCAGGCTACCAGCAAACGGAGAGCCCCTGGTGTGCATGCACTATTTGTACCCAACTCATTGGGATATTGAACTGAAACCAAAAGACCATGATTATCATACAACTAATAAGTACGTACACTCGTTCCGATTGATGACTGATGTAAATGCCTTTCGGTCAATAATGCCCAGGAGCGTCATCCATTTCTGTTGTTAAGTAACAGAATGCTGTGTTCGTAACATACAGCTGGTGTATTTGTACATCATCACCGACTAAAGTTTTGCTGTCGACTGTTCACTCTGAAGTTTTCTGTATACTCCTAAAGAGTAACCAAACAGATTTGGGATATAATGCGTGAGTGCATACCTTTACTGGTGGGGTGTAATATTGTCCGCTTTACTTGCTTGAAGTAACGACCGTCACTCATCCTAGTCAACTCATCCAGCCTGCAAGGGGAGAATCTAGCCCCGACGCACATTTGCCATCATGAGTGTTCTCTTGGTGACAAAGTGATGAGTTTCGCTGAAACCAAGCCATGTTTTGTTAAGTGTGTCAGACAGATATTTAGCTTTTTTCGTCACTGCCCCACTTTCAACAAGTCATAGAAACTTAAAAATTCTCTTTCAGACGCCCGTTAAAGGGGGTATGTCACCGCAATGCACCCATCCACATGATGCACACGAGACATTTTAGGGCTTAGATTTCAGACAGTCACAGAGTACATCAGTGTGGATTGATATGCGCCGCTTTATCCATTGGGATAATTGGAGAAGAAGCATCTTTCTTACGTCTTCCGTTGCTCTAACACGCATCGTCTGTGGACTCCACAGAATACAAGGAGTTACATGTATGGTAAGTGACACCATGAACTCGGATGATAAAAGGCAGTCCATTTTCTCCGTTCCGTTTTTCGCCTTTTCTCACACTTCGAATTTAGATGACAGATTGACAGTATCCTACACAATTCCGTTATGGGGCTTCTGCGCCGGTTACTGGACCAGAGAAATGTCAGGAGAGAATTCCGGCTTACCTTTTTAACAAATGATTACTTTGTGTAGTATCGCCATTCAAGCTTTTTCAATAATTGCATGAGACCTTGGGCTACGAGTCCAACGAATTTTTGCAGACACTGAGAGATTTCACAATTTTTTTTCAAATGCCGGAATGACAAGTTCATTTAAGAAAGACGTTCCACCGGTGACAATCGAAGTTTGAACCACAATCTTTTAACCGGATCCTCTTACACTTAATGTGTACACGGCCATTCGTTGAAAAAGTGTTGTAGTTATTTTAATAACGTCGCTTAGCAGAATTGTCTTAAACATTTTTACGTACAAATTTGGTATCAGAACAGAGATTCTTGTGCCCTTATGACACTACTCCGTTTCTTCCACGTAAGAGCCATCTTGAAAAGGTAGGCTGAATGGAATATCAACAGATGTGCTGTTTGATGTTGATTGTATTTTTTAGTTTTCCACTACTTTACTGGCCGTTCACCGAATCTCTCACTTTGATGACGACTGTGTTCTTCCACTGAATCCAAGTTTGACGAAACATTTTAGACTTGGTCACGCATGTTTGAGCGGAATACACAAACAGAACACCGCCTATTACCGTCTCAATACAACTCACCTAAATTAATCGAGAACCACTGTTAAGAAATAATCGATATAATTTTAAATTCCCACCTAGACATCCTCATTCCGCATCCACCGACAACCATCACGGATTCGTTTGTTTTGCGATTGGCTGTTCGGGCACGAATGAATCCGTTGTTTCGTTTTGCTCGTTTGTACTGGCAAACGCCAGTCACAAGTTAGATGTAATCACCGAGCGACCGGAAGTATTCATTTGTGCACATTCATTTTCGTTTGTTCAATACTGTTGCCGCGTCTTTGAAATAAGAATGAGGGAGGACCAGTTAGATGTGTGCCAGATCGCCGTGTCACTGCAGTTTCCAGAAAAATCGCACAGACTAGTGCGGTCTGTAATGTCTGTCCTTGTGATGTCTCTTTGAATAAATGCACGAATTCCATAAATTACTGAGAACATTAGTTTACTTTGTTGGCACAGCGCTTCGTACTCATTCGTATGATGTTCCAGATATTTTGGGCAGAATTTTGAGGCATGCCTGCCGAAGTTTCTTTCCAAACGACTTAAAGGGTTTAATCAGGAAACGAAACAGGAGTGTAGCTACACAGAAGACCTTCGCGAGGAACACAAATAAAGTTATTATTATTATTTTTATTATTAGTATGAGTACTTAATAGGTGAGTGATTAAAATCTGAGACGGTTATGTCCTCATTTACCCGTAAACTCCAGTTTAAATCTATTCAGTCGGGGAACCCTTTAGAAGTAACAGTCCTAAGAAAATACTACATTTTCCCAGTTCGCCGAGGTTTGTTCGCTTCGCAAGTCTTTTTTCACAGGACTTAATTTTGGTCGAGCTACTGGTATTCTTATGAAACGGACCTCTGAGTTAGTAGACGACAGCGCCATTCAGGCGATCTTAGCAGCAGGATCTTTGAAAATATAACCAACTGTTATCCTGAGCGATGACGAAGTATCTCATTGGATAGTTCTGCGGAGTCCTATTCCTGGGCACAACCTACCATTCTCCTCCATACTGTAAACGGACAGTTATCATGCTCGTTTATTTGTGAAAACCTTGGATAGTTATTTCACACTAGTGATCGGAAGTCACGTCTAATACTAATTAGTCCGATGTAAAATTATCTGCGCTGCACAGTATAACATCTGGATCCAGACAAGTGGTCCTCAAAGTTGGTTAGCGTGCGATAATTAATTTTCCATTTGAGATCCTCATTATTTCCTTCAAATGTAAGTTCCCAGTATGTTGTTGACTGAAATGGAAGTTTGCCTGATATTCCTGTGGATTTTGGAGGGTTTGTCATGTAAGAAGATCAAAGATTCAGCACTGGTACTCATATGGCCCGAAGCAAGCATACGATGGAAATAAGTTTCCTCATTCCTCCAAACTATGCGTAGAAATTGAATTAACGGCGTTTACGTTTTCCTACCTCACCCATGTGACTCATATCTACGAACAAGAATCGTTAACAAACTTTTCGATTGCCGATGCACAAACCAGTTGAGCCGCCACCTTTTACAGGAAACTCGCTTACTACTAACTAGCCCTTGAGAAGAAAACGTACTGCTATTTGAATAAATGTGACACCCAGCAAGGTAGTCTGTTATATCTTCTGCTCAACGTGAAATGGTTTACACACCGCTCACACTAAATAATTCTGGACAGTACAACAACACGCTTCTGTTGATAATTTCATTTACTGGGTAAATGTAAAATTCTTGAGTTACCGTTAGGTATTCGTCACAAATCTTCCTGTGCAGATTTAGAACATATGTCAGCATTCGATATACTGAATTTATGGGCAAAACTTCGACATTTGTTGTCTTTACGCTTAGGAAATATGTCGCAAAGTGCACTACAGACTCCAAAGCCTTCAATAGCAGAGAAATAATTAAAGTTGGACCTCAATGAAGGATAACATTCTGTGCACCAAAAAAACGGAAAAACGTTTTTGATATGAGCACCTAATGAAATGGCTTCACCTTGTAAAGTCCATTCACAAAATATGAACGATTCAGCCGGAGGTTTGAGGTACTACTCACGCATCTCAGTGAACAACACAGAGAATAATCCACTCTTCCAACTGTCGCTCCTGTTCAGTTCGCAGTCTCCGAGAGTTTCTATCGGTACTGATGGGATTAATCTTCTTAAAAGAAGAGATTTATCATACAGATCTTGGAAATGGGAGTATGGGTTGTATGTTATGTAGGAGAATAGGACCAACATTTCCCGAAACGACAGTTTATCATCATAGTATACGCGTTGTCGGTTTGTGACCTCCAGGGATTCCTGCACATATGCAATATCGCACGTGGAGTCTTAAGCGCACCAGTGAAAATCGTTGGATTAAACTGAAATGGAAATTTACCCATGCTATAATATCGCACTTTGAAGAGTAGCGTTATCGACTTTCCGGGAATGTGACCTTGTAGCCCCCAGGGCTGCAAGCGTGTGCAAAGGCTGGCGTTTTTGAAACCGTTCATCTATATTCGATTGCCTAACGTGTTAGCTCGTAATCCTTTGTGCATTCGCGTACGGTCAAATATTTGACAAATAGATGTAGGCTTTGAAGTATGCAGTTTTCCTGGGTGTCCTAAATCAGGGGCCCCATGATGGTAGGAAGTTTAGAGCTCCACTAAGCAAGACAAAAAATACCACAAGTGCCTCGACGAAACGGCAGCAGAATGATAAATGCTGTGCAGCACAACCAAAACCTGTAGTTGGCATGTCATTTATCGCATTTTATTTGAAGTTAGGCACCATCATTATCGCTAAAGATGCCCCCTGTACTACCAGACTACAACAGTATTGTTCTTCAGGTCTTGAATAATACGTCCAGGTTAGAATCGATGATCACTTATGTAAAGGCTACTGCCAGAAGTATCTTCGAAAGCCACATTCTTTTACGTAGATAATGGTGGTGATGCATCTGGTTTAATCAAATTCATTCAAATATCCTAAATTTGCAAAACCATTGATAGGTTTCATGGGTAACGAACAGACACGAGATTAAGGAAGCTTGCCAGACCAAACTACAGGGTGTAGAAGGCTGTGAAATCACATCGGGTAAAACGTTTCCTTCAAAGTGGCCGAATTTAAAAAAAATATCGATTGTAAAGTTTATGAGGCGTTTTTGAGGCGAAGAACTCAGGAGGAAAAACAAAGAGAACCATTTACGCTAGGCCATTTAATAAGCCATATCCTACGAGACCAAAAGATAAACCAGTTGAATACCGAATGGATATCTTGCTGGCCAGTAGTCAAGACAGTATTGAGTGTAATTTCATGTCCGTGGAAACCGGGTACGCACGATGGACTAAGCTCGGGAGTAGATACCAATTCATATTCCTAGTTGATCTACTCGAGTAGCTTGAATGTGAATGTGACTTCACTTGTATCTTTCTGGTTGGTCGTGATACTATGAAACCGTCCCGCAAACTCTTGAACCAATAATCAATAGCCTCACGATCGTACCTTTTTCCGGGATGACGGTCAGGAAAATTGCGTGTATGCTTTATGTATTTTGCCTAAAGTCGCAAACATGCGCTAAATCAACTGTGGAGCAAGTATGAGAACATGTTTTTCATAAGCGTCAGCAGGAAAAGATGCCCTGAAGAAGCAGCCTGATGGTTCTTTGGACAAACAGCGCATAACTTTTTTACACTGTGGACCAATTAGTTTATGGAATTTTGGGCGATCTTTACGACCATGCAAGCAATCCCCTATTAGATCGTAGGGATCGTACTCAAGAAAAATATGACACGTATTACTAAAATTGATGAGACCAGAAACATCACTTCCTAACGTTAAAACAGGCAAGAAATGACAATTTTATTTACAATAACTGCACAGTTCTTGTGTTGTGAGTGAGGTTTGTAAATACCGATGGCGTCCTTTGGGTTTGGTTGAACAGGAAAAGAAGGAAGTGAGACATCTCTCTGAAAATCTCAAATACGCACCTATACTCCGTGAACGCGTGACGTCTACTTGAGCAGTTAATTGTCAACCTTTTATGTTTTACGAGTAGTGTTTTTATACGCCCCCGGTCCAACAACGAAAAAGAAGAAGAAATGGCAACAGATTTCTTTCGCATCTAAACTGAGTGTCACTTACCTCACTTTTAACTAGCTATGTTCGAGGGGGTTGTCCGATCTGGAAGAGCAGTCCACACTTGGTCTCGCCTCTTGACAGCTACTGAGATCAGGTGGTTCACATGTCAGACGTCTGTAACAATCCTGAGAGAATGTTGAAGCATCTTTTACCACATAAACAGAGAGTGTTGTCATATTCGGGTAACCCCAATAGTCTACGTGTGCCCTTAAGTCGTCTGTACGTGACTTACGAAAGCACCTGATCCAAAAATCGATACCAATTTTCGAGTGACGTATATATACTAGGGTAACAGCAATCCTTAAGCAAACCAATAGCACTTACAATAGTTGCTACGTGAAGAGAGTTCACTCTTCTGCGCCCAAAGTAAATGACGTGAATTTTGCAGATGAGTTACAAAATACCCTGGCATTTTTGAATGCAATAGGTGCGATCTTCTCAGGCACGCTTTAGTGTAAAGGCGATGACATGTTTCGGTGAGCATTTTAAGCCCGGCTTTATAGGCTAAATTCAAGTTTAATGCCAACGAGGTAACTTTGTACACATTCACGCCATACGTTTATATTTGTGCGGCATACCTAACAAGTATCCTTTTGGACTTTATCAGTTGTGAAAATATTTCCTGGGCCAAAAGACTAGAAACAACTCCTTCAGGGAAGCTTTCATCTTTACCTCCTTTAGTAAATCTTCAAATGCGTCTAGTGACCCAAATTTTTGTAATACTATTCAACTTTCTTTTCGACTGAAAACAGCCCAAAGCACTCACAAGAGTTCACGGAGTAAACTGCGAAACAAAGTGTAGTTTTGTTGTAGGTGTTTCCGGAATTTGTAGAATTCACGTTCCCGTCACTCTTGTTTGAAATGTCCTCCTCCTTTCCTGCCCTAATTGTTCTGCAGCGTCCACACCAAACGAAGGAACGACTGGACTAGAGTTTTGCTGCCATTATAGCTCACCAGCTGTGCATACCCTTTGCCTCGCTGGGGTTCCAACTACTGCAAACGTGTTCACACTTCTGCAATATGATTGGCTTGCTCGGCTCGTCGAATAGAATCCTGTAAGTGTCCTGTATCAGTCAATTGAACCGTCTGTCAGAATTTCCGCATGTCAGAATTCCAGAGTTCGGACCCCGAATTACCGAAGATATGCACTGCCGATGAGCTCTACTTAGACCGAAACTCGATTCCACTGCTTTCCCCACTTTTGTGTGGACTCACCAGGATTATTGCGCCAGCACCGGATAACGACTGTTCAAATGAATGCTGGCTAGAACGGTAGTTTATTTACTCAAATCACAGGAGAATGTAGATTGCTACATGGGAGACATGGGGACAAGGCACCTTTGGTCATCTTGATTCACAGGGTTCGTGGACTTCTGTTGTTTCTAGTCTTTGGATCCGATCATTCAAGACACTATTTACTAGTGATCAGTCGCTACAGCCGTGTGAACTGCTCTGCCCCGTGCATATTTTGTCACAACTTGACAATTCCATTCAACTGAAGTTGCCAAGAAGGGAGAATGGGAAGCAATGGAACATATATGCCAACAGTCTATCATACTCTGCACAACTCGGGGTCCCTACCCAGGGAGACGGCAGTTAGCAATACGCATGAGCTGACTTTCGTCATAGACCGACCGAACCTGGGTCGTATTCACTCGATCCAATGCTGAGCGAAAAATGTTCCACGGGGCAAACGAACATCGAACATTTGACCTTCAAGGTGGCAGTGTAGCCATCTCGTCTAAAGACCATTCTTCTGTTGTTCATTCAAGTGAACTTCATAGGAATGATTAGTAAAACGAAACGTCCTGGAGTCGATTTGCATGTAACGGTCAGTCAACTAACCTATTAGCATCGTCGGAGAAATCAAATGTATTTATCTACCAGCTTTCTAGATCACACCTCTCTAGTCTCTGTGATCGATCTAGACGCATGTATTTGTGTATTCGGCCTTTTCGGTCTCGTCCATTAAATGTAATATTGAGGTGAAACTATAATTGTAAAAGGCTTTTGTTATTTCCAGTTTTTTGAAAAGCTACCTTCTGTTGAAAATATTTTAATTAATTATTTTCTCTTGTAAGCATCAATCCTAGGTGTTTACAGAACTAGAAAAGCGCCACAATCATTTGTTGTTATGGTACATCCAGAAGACTGTGCTGTACATCTAATTATTCGTTCAAAGACCAGGAATAGCCAACAACAATCAAACTACGATCAATAACAGCAGCGAGACAATTGATTGATGGAGTGCACAGACAGTGAATTGTGGAATTCTGAATTGCCAGAAACGTGATCGGCTTACTGTGAGCAGTAGGGTTAGCTACGTTCGAAAATGAATTGTCTCATTTTGTTACGCCGAGTAAGCAAACCAGATGTTTTCAAAGGCAGCATACTATGACAGTGGCTGTCTATTTAACGAAGTATATTAACATATCCGCCTCGAAGTAGATTTTCGGTGGAATCTTCAGTTTTTTCTTCACTTACTCTATCTCACTGCCGGAATTTAGAAGAATGTGATTAAGAAGGGAGCTTGCCCAGACGGAATTGTATACGAATTTAAAACGGAACTTATCGATTAGGCGAATACACAAATTTGGTGCAAAAACGGCAACAGTCTACGAGAAAGAACTATGACAAAAGAAGAGAACCTAGAATTTGATCCGGATATATGCACAACGCACATGAATATTGGTGAACTTTCAATGGATTACAATAATACAAGCAGACCGTTGCCATTCGCAGTTTGGCTATCAAGGAAAGCGGTTTGGGTCTTTTTAGTTGAGAGTGAACTCTCAGGGATTGCTGAAAGTGATAGTTCTCATAATCCAACTTCAGATAATAATGGCATGAAAAACTGAAACTAGCGTTGTGCTGCTGTGTGCAACTGCCGTGGGAAAAACGATCTTAACAAAAAGATCAAGAACATGATTTGACACGTCATCATTGCAAAAATCAAGTTCCTATGGGAGAATAGTCACCATTCTATGATCAACATGTAGAATGTAGAATGTATCTTCGTTCATATCATGAGACAAACTCCACATGATACATCAACATCATCACAGCATTTATTTGAACCCTTGGTAGTTCCCTGATGGAGTAATATGAAACAGGACTTATCCGGCACGTCATGAAAGCTATCTTGTACTTGTAAGCCGATCTCTGGTTTGTTCACTGAGCTAGATTATTTAGTCAATAGCATATAACCATCAGTCGATGTGACATTATCAGTGCAACGTTGTGAAGCGGAGCGTAGCTGTGATTCAGTGGTTGCGTGCTGAGTGGTGGTGCACGTGTGTTACTACACATGTTGCCAGACCCAAATTAACTCCGATTATGATTCGTCGCTGGACGTTGTTTGGTTATCTCTCTGAGGAGACAAATATTTCACATTCGCTTTTTTTCACATTCCACCAACAGTTTATGTTTTCTGACGAGGAAGCATCGCGCCGGCGACAACCCCTATTTTATTGGTCCTTATTTACCATCCAGAAGTGTGCCATAACACCATCTTGCTTGATACTTGAGTTCTTCTTGGTTCGACCAAGCTTGCTCGCTAATTGTTAGCATTTCGGACGTACAATACACTTGTTAATCTGACTGGTGTTACTAGACCTAGAAAGCACACGAAAGTTTGGGAGTTTTCGGTACTAAAGCCTGAAATCAGATGGGGGTGTATTCTGGATGCAACTGTCTTTTTCTCAAGCTTATTCAGTTTTAGCTAGGTTGTGCACACATTACTAGCTCTTGCGGAGTGGCAGGAATTGGCCATCATTGCCATTGGGTGCGTCGAAGGCTCACTTAAATGAAAAGGCGACTTCAAAAACTTCTTTCTTCAAATGAGACAAAATCGCCCATCCCCCTAAGGCCACTGAAAATATCTGAGGACGACTGAAAGTCCATTGATCAGGTGCAAAGACGTAGCAGTAGGTCGGCACCTCGAGAGAGACGTCACCTGCTGGTGAGATACGTGTTCTATTATGAAGATATTCTAACCAATTGGTAACATTTTGCCTATTAATATATCAGAAGAATTAAAGGTACTGAATACCAATTTCTGCACTAACAATTGTTACAATAGGCTTTGTCTGAAAAACTGAGTGAAAACATACTAATACATTTTGTGTCAAAATAGTGCCACGGTTGGGCCAAACGTGTCTTCCATTTTTTCACCAACCACCTTCCACATTCAACCAACGAGAGATATTCCGATCGGGCTCCATATATTTATCAAAGCAGCTAGTCATTCAACATAAGAAACATCGGAAACTTAATCACATTCGTTCTCACGGTTTAGCTCATCTCTATCGATCGCAGATGTGTGTGGTGTCTTTGGTCCGATGTTTGACCTCAATATTTGCGGGAATAGCGAACAATTGAGCGCTTAGCTCACTATGGCAAGCAAAGTGGAGCGTGATCCATGCTCGATGGCGAAGCACACAATAGGTATCAGCTGAATCTAAACAGTAAGTTGAATCTATTGTATTTGCTAATGAGGACATGTACCATGTGTAACATCTGATGTTGTATGCCCGGTGTTTACTAGTCTAGTCAAGTCAAAAACGTTTTGTTCATCCGGAGGTGAGTTATAAGTGTACAAAATTACTGCGGAGTTGGTATGGGCCTATGAAAGCACGGGGAAGAAAGCGGAGCGCATACACTGATTAATAAAGCACCAAACTAGAAGTCGTAGCTAATTAAAATGTATCGGTAACCAGGTTCCTGGTCACGAACAAGAGGGAAAAATTATCGAACTTTGTAGTGCGAGCAAAGATATGTTTAAATGTTGACCCAAAGTTAGAAGTTGAAATGAAGATCAAGAGAAACTTATGGTGTTGGGCGTCCGCCATAGTACTCAGAAAAAAGTTATAACCAGGGTTCCTGTGCGTTCTGACCAATGAATTGACGAAGATATCTCTTGCTATGCTAATACTCTTGGGAAAATGCATCAGGTATCAGAAAATGCACTGCAAGTATTCAGGTGTTATGAAATCCGAACTATTATTGCTTACGAAGATCAGGGATAGAACGTGCATCGATTGAGACGTCGAACATTTTCAAAGGCTCCCACCTCTCAAATGGATAGGTAGCATGAAACAATATTTACTGACCACAAATCGGTTAACACTGTAATTTACTGTAAGACGGCCTTACTTTCCGTTCTTTACCTTTTGATCTAATGTCATCCCAACTCTCTGCTTCGCAAACCATCGCTTGGCACCGGACAGTGTAGGTCTTCCGCAGGACCAGACGAACGACTGCATAAATATCAGTTCTAACGACATGAGGATATATGAAAACATTTTGTTTATTCATATTGGAAAGTTTTCTATGACACACTCCATCCTATGGAGCTTAAAGGTTTGGATTTTATGGATTGGATCAACCAAGGATTGAACGCAGTCTCATCCGTTCCACTACGTTATATAATTCCTAGGCGAGTATTCGCTGAGACAACGAAAATTTGGTTCTTTGCCGCAACTTCTTTGATTTCAACGGGACATTGCTCAGTTGACGTTTCTCACATCTGTCGCTAAATCCTGTGAAATTACGAAAATAAAAGAATACTCGGAAAGAAAAAAGGAACTTTTCCTCACTTTAATTACGCTTGGGGTAACAGGAGCGTTTTCTTGCTAGGGGACCATTTATTCCACTTTTCATTTAATCCCATTAAGTGAAATGACCTTCAAAACAGTTGTATATTGATTGATATGTTCAAATTCGCAGGAGTAAGTGTTGAGCTGTAATCTAAATTCCAATGTTCTGAAGTGATCTCCTGGAATAGTCTTTCTCATTCCTGACGGCTCCCCAAGAGCCATACCAGGTTGTTTGTCCCCAACGACAATTTTTCACGAGAGATTTTCTTTCTCATTGTGATTGGAACCTAGCTTGAACTTTCAGGTCGACCGTACTGTTGCGTAGCTAGTGTTTACCTTCAGAGAAGGTGTCATATGTAAAACAGAGGGATGTGATTTCGCACCCATAACATTAGCGTCCTTATATCACGAACTTTCTAAGACTATGGGCTTTATCGGACATCTTACTACACTGTAACTGGGACTTAGGTCAACATAAAGTTTTTAGCTTTGTGGATTTATTGCTAGCTTCTTAAACTTCTTGATTTACTTTCACCAACATTTCGCTCGCCGTTGTTTGGTCTGCGGACCTTGACAATGCACTGTGCCGGGCAGTGACAGACTTGTACTTGTTGACGCCACGAATGTGGACACGAGCACTGTTGAGTTTCTCGATAAGGAACCCTGATTCACGCGTAGGCTTGACGAGCCCGAATGTTAAAAGGAAGAATTGGGTTCCAAAGTCTACGATACTATTTACACAAAGGTAAGCAAAGTTATACGGCAAACCTCCATTGTCCATGTGCACAGTGCAGTGTCAGTGTCCACAAACCAAACAACTGTGAGCAGAACGTCGGCTCTGTAGTGTGGTTGGAGGTCGTCCCTCACGTGAACAATCTCGTGATTCTGATTGGCGGTGAGATTACGCGAAAACCGCGACAGGACAAGACGCAGCAGACCACTCGACGGGGCACAAACACACATGGGTAAGCAGGTCAGCTGCGCACATACATACATACACACACACACACACACCTGCCTAAAGCCCCAAATGTGCCCACCAGTGGATCACCACCATAACTCTTATTCTTTATGGACTTGCTAATCGGAATGCCACTCTTTTCTTTTCCCCACAGAATCAGAAAGAAGTACGACAAGAACAGACGCAATCACACTGAAGAACCACACAGAATAGTTCCCATGCTGTAACTAGTTCCACCTAAGCCATGGTGCCCCATTAAATCTTTTCTTAGTAAGTATCACTGATCAATTCCTAGGAATTGACGGCAAACTACAGTTATCTGGTGGTCTAGGTGTACCAAGATACACTGATTACGTGCGTGCACGCATTAACAGACGGAAGCGCTCCAACGTTAATCCTGAAAACTATGGTTATTTCCCGACTGATTGATGTTTAATGTGACGGTCTAAAAGCTAAGCAAGATTGATTGATTACTTTGATGTGAAGACAGAACAAACAACTAAAGAGAGCATCGTTTGACCAGTCGCGATTTGTCCGATTTGGGGGGTTGAATTTCCTCAGAGCGGGAACCGCAGTGGTTGTGTTGATGAACACCACAGGATCATCAGTCCCTAAGGGCAACAGGTTTGCTCTAACGCCACTGTTGTGATATCTAATTGATATCAGAATACACGAATGCCACTTGCTCAACTTCGCCTCTTTGCCCTTGCTTGGCAGGGGTTTTACACCACAGTGACTCGAATTTCACTGAGTAGTCTGTTTACATCCACTGAAAAATGGTGTTTAGACGATAAACTTGTCGACTGAACGTTTATGTGCTCTGATGCCTCCGACTGTGGTCCTAAATCTTTTAAATCTTATGCAAATATATTCAAAAAATATTCAAATGAAATATTTACTCCACTGACTAACCTATTTTTCGCTAAGTGTTATGGTATGGTGGGGATTTTGTCAATCTCCGCGCTGTCGCCCATCAACAACTTACGGTCTGAATGCATCTTGCCAGGTGCATTCGGTACGTCCATCATTCCGTGGTTGCGCCGGTCGCATTGTATGAGTCCACCGGCCAGTGGTACAACCTCGCACAATTTTGCGCGAGTGTTTGTTGGCATGACCAATTGTGTGTTCTTCTCGGAGAGTCCGCTAATCTATCCATTGGTATCCCCTACACCATCGTTTCGATATGTGGGTATTCGAGTAAACGGCTTCCAGTTTTTGCAGTAGAGCTTTATTTCGATACACTGGATGTTTGCAAAGTCCACATGTTTGACATGAGTCACGGAGCTTTTGCATATCCCAATTTAGTTGCTGTCACCAGTGACGCACGTGTGCAGTGTTGTCTGATTTGTTTACCTCAGTATGTTTTATTCCGTAAACCTCTGAGTCAGTAATCTTGGAAAGGTCATCCTAGATTGGCATGTGCAAGTAACATTAACAACAGGAATTTCTTTGCTCATTCGGAAGAATTAGAACACAACCTTTCCTGCAACCCCTGCAAAGTATATTCAGATATTCTCCCCAACAGAACAGCGTATCTTTGTGCGTCAGTGTATACAGTGGTGCCCCAGCTGGTAGGAATTTTATGAGTCTACATCCGTAACAGGTGAATGTCATAGAGGTATGCATCACTAATGTGTCTTGTGTTTGTGGAAATGTGGTTGCCTGGAGTATTTTGTTTGGGTCCCAATTTTCGGCGTTCGTGGAAACTGTGTCCCAGATATGTAAACATTTGGCTTAAAAAGTGGCATTTGAAGGGGATCGGCATATGTCCCACTTCCGTCAGCATATCTAGTACTTTTACCTGGTCCGTAATTTGTTTGAGGGACTTTTACCGAGGGGAATGAAATGTCCCGGTCCTAGCAGCAACTTTCGAGAAAACAAGTTTGCCTAATAGTGTGATCCATGGTGAGTCTGTTTTTTGTGTCAGATGAGTTGCAACATACACAAACAGTTCACTCGGTAGACTGGTGCTTTGGGCTATTCCTTTCCTATCCGATCAACGACACCTAGAAATACGCACTGTTCACTCCAGGAACGCTTCTCTCAATTCGCCCCTGGTGACACCTACACGTGATAGTAATTATACTACTGAAACATATTCAATAGTCCGGACTGATAAAACGGAACCACGTTCAAAAGTAGAGACGTTTTTATAGAAATATTTCTCGCAACTAATTTGAGAACAAATGATGAGGTAGAGACACTGACGAACCGTACACGAGAAATAGTCTCTATGAAGTGTACATCAGTTCTTGAACACATTCTAGATATATTGGGTAACATCTAAATTACAATGAACCATTGTTTGATAATTAGCTTCAGACTTATCACGGAGTCCTCGATATTAGCTGGTGAGGTGATCTGAGCAAAGCAGAAAGAAACGGCATTCTAAATTCAACTATATTACCGCGCCAAAAAACAAGCAAAAAATATTCATTCCGTATGCAACCAACATTTTAGTCATTTAACGTCAGCACAAGCAGCTGTTTTATTTAGCTATGCCGTTATTTTGGATCGACATGCTTTCTGGTTGCTTCAAGCACGGAAAGTTATTTTGTCATCTTAAGGAGCCTTTCGTCTACCCCAATGAAGCTTTCTTTTTTCGACGAATAGGCATCTCAAACCACGACAGTTATCAGCAATGCAATTCGAAAGAAATAATGAAATAATTTCGTCTTCTTTCAGAATACAGTTTATAAATTTCGCACCTCTCCATAGAAGGAAATTACGAACATTGGTACCGTTACTGGTTAAGGGTTGAAGGGGATAACCCGACGCTGCCTTGAAGTAACTTTGTGTTTAGATACTTGTTCTCCGGAAGCTAGCTGTCTTGTAAGATCACACAGCTCATGATTTAATTTTGCAATGGGATTCTTGGAAGATTAACTTTCAACAGAAAACCGAATCGCAATGTCGCAGCACAAATTTTACACGAAAATTCTATAGGCCACCTCGTGAGAATTTGAGGACTAAGTTGTTACAAGGACATGAGATTGACCTAAATCTGGCAGTTCATCTGTTACTGTCGTGAAGTTATCTTTCCCGAACCAGTCTAACCATTAGAACGCGAATTCGCCCAGAAGAATAGCCTGGTCGTTTTGCGTAACGCTGTTTATTATTCAATTGAACTTACGCATCTCTGTACACAGTGCAAAGCGCTTTCGTTTGGGGGAGGGGTTTGTGACAAACGTGGAGTTCAAAATGATACAGACCGGACTCAGACTTATGGAACTTTACAAAAACAGCATTTGGTTTCGTATTCGAGCATGAGTTTTGTATTTTCCATTCAATCAATCAAGTTTTACTAAATATATCCTTTCGTTTTCACAAGTAAAAGAAACAATCAAGAACTCTCTAAACTCATGAAAACTTGTGCAAAGCAGAAAGTGGTTGTTGTGCGTCCCTAAGTGGTACTTCCATTTTTAAACATAGCATGTCCATTTTATGTTACACAGTTCAATTTGCATCATTTTACTCGGCAAATTTCTTTCAAATTCAGCTTGAAACTTGTAAACTTCACAGTTCTGAGTTTTTTATTCTGAGGTGCTGGCTTACTCAGTCTATGCATCTGGTAAAACAATGTAATTCAATAATGTTAAGCTGAAAGCTGAAAATATGCTTAATTATATAGGTGAAAGAAGGTTTCTTTATTAGTCTTTTCACAAACATAAAGTACATTAATACGCCTCATCATCTCGAGGCCCACAGCTTGGATGTATATATATATATGTATATATACATGCATAATATATATATATATAGGTATTGCAAACAAGAAGTTCCAATAAAGTCCAAGATGCATACATGACCGAGATGTTCGGCATCCAAAACCTTATAACCAATTCACATGTGGTAACTCCATTTTCCGACTGGTTTTGCCGTACCACATCTGAAGTAAGTCCTGGCCTGATAACTTCAGGATTTTAATAATTCCCTCGAATAACTTATACCTCCAAAATTCACTCACATTGCTTCCATTAATGGGCTTCCGCACGTTTCTTGTTATAGTAGGTACGGATCGTTTCAGCAGACTGATTGGAAATAAGCCACCCCAGCTTCGCATTACCTTAGCAGAATGTCCCTTGCTGGAATTCTGCACTGTTGGCTAAGCAAGAAACTGTCTTGACAGTTTATCGAAAGCAGAATCCTTAGTAGCTCAGTTGACGGGCATCAAAACAGAAAAGTTCACAAGCAGCCGGTTGGCATAACCTGTATGCCATGCGGTTTCGAAAAAAACTTGCATCTGGACTTTAATCAAATATTTGCTCAAAATTGGACCCCATTAATTTGAGGCACCCATCCGCTACCTCTAGTCGGAAAGCGCTGCAGATCGCCTCAAGGTACATCTTGACAACGTTGATGTACAGCTCACTACACATTCAGAAAAAAACCTGTCTTCAGTTAGAAGAAACGCAGTTATTCAGGTTGGTTTAAGAGCAAGTAAGATCAGTGGCCTGTGGAAAGTGGTCTTTGAAGATTGTGATGAACCTAAATGTTCGTTACTCATTGTTGTGTGAGAGAGTTAGGGTAAGTGGGGATATGTGCCGTCGCATAAAGATGCTTTCTGACTTTTTTGATGTTATTACTTTCCTCATACAGTGTCCTACTTTTGTGGGCTTCAGTAGTCCTCGTCTCTCCGCACTTTAGAATGAACAGAGTGATCACTGCAGACGTTGACGGAACACCTTTAGGATCAGTTAGCAGTCATATTTACGAGTAAGCCTGACGCGCTGTAGTGAGTACCCGCAGAAACAAAACGAAGAGGAGACAGGATAAGCCATAGGGATATTCCAGTGCGATCCTACTGGCCTCACCCGATGGAGAACTGGATAATACAATATCATTAGCTGTAAAGAGGTGCAAACTTGTGACTAACTACGGTATCACCATTGAATGTTATTGATTCTCAAATACCTATGTAAGCATGTATCTCTAAATCGCACACCGGCTGCAAATAACTGAAAGCTTTTTGTCTCGTGGTGAACCTGAGCTTTTAGGTCAAAGGACATTCATGATTATGAACAGTCAAACCTCTAAGCTAAGTTTGACTGGTGACTAGAATCACGCATATCCTCCATTCAAGCAACCCTCATATGGCTAGCTGTGGGTGAATCGGATCTATTCGTTTTCGGAACCTTCACATACACTGAGCAGTGTAAGGGCACACCAAAGAGTTGACACGTGCAAATCTAAATCCCTCATCTGCACACACACTTGCTTATGATGTCCTGCTTTCGCGTTAAAAGACTGCACCTTTATAACCAAACTAATATGACCCACCCATTTGCGCACTGATAATGTCTCCTCGTGTGGTGACAAAACGTTTGCAGGTCAGTTGTCAAACTCGGTGAACAGACCAAAAGCCACCTGATCAATCACCAATAAATTTTTCTTCATTTATCCAATCCACAAGCAGGTGAAGACAGCGATAACGTTTCTGCTAGAAAGGACTCACTTTGATCTGAACCTGCCCGACCTTACAAGTAGTAAACAAAGTCCTTGATCGATCAATATTTCAACTGTTTTGCTCCTGACGTAACAGTAAATCTCCATAAACGTTGAGTAGCTTGGCCTATTCTAAATATGGTTGACTCTATAAAATATACAAAAGCGCCTGAAAGCAGATGATTTTGTTTTGGGTTTCATGAAAGAAACGGAACTTTGTAGTGGTAAAAATCTGTCCACAAAGTGTGCTGCGCTACAGTGCTCCATAAAATAACTGCCATTTAGAGGGAAAATATCATCAGTGTGGGAATTTATTCGTCGAAAGTTGAAAAGAGTCGTATGTTGTTCCAGGAGACCATTGGAATGAATAACATGGTCTATGCAAAATTAAAGTTGACAGAAAAACATACCTCCAGAACGATACAAACGTCGTAGGACATTCTGCAGACAATGAGTACCTTGCAGTGCATGAAGTGCGAAAAGTGGCAGGCAATTGTAGAAATCCAGCTCATAAATATAGAATTGTTATGAAAGCAGTTTAGTCTTAGAAAATCTATGCACTCCCAACTCTTTCGAGCTCAATTCAGAGATCAGCTATCAAAACCATTTGGTCGTGGAATATTCAAACAAGTTTTAAAAAATACGAATGTGTTTCTCAACGAGAACTCAGCAGTGATGGAGGGATCATCACGATTTGGGTGACTGTACTTGACCGGAAGTAAATGTGGTAAAACTTTGCTTCATAGAAACTTTTATCAGCTATGATTCTCGTTTGTGAAGCATGTTCAAATCTGCCTCACGAGTAAGTTTGAACTAAGCAGTAGGAGCCGACTATCGTTGGAATGCACATATCACCAGTGACTTATGCTCTTTAAACAAGATAATGAGAGTGGTCTTGCACTTGTTTGTCTCACGCTATGTGGTTCACTATAACTTGTTCCAATAGACTAACGAAACTCTGGGTAGGCTTTATGACCGTCTCCATAAACATAATCGTGTATTGTTTGTTCAATGTAGCTAACAAGAACAGTGACTTCCCTAACATGTCTCTCAGTTTGTCCACGAAAGGTTGTTTAAAACGCTCTTTGCATGCTCAGATAAAAACATCTTGTGATGGGCAGGTTAAATATTTAGCAGTCATTGAGGAAGAAGATGGAAAGTAGTAAGTTTCAGGCAAGGGAACAGGAGGTGGGTTTTCATTGATGATGACGGGCGCGGATAGGAGTGGACAGAAACAATCATGAGACTGAGTATTAAAAAAGCAGATGTTTTCTGTTAAACCGTTTCACATGTTCCGCTATCTATCGTTGATAGTTCTCCATTCATTGTTTAAACCAAGCCGCCTCGGGGACAGAACTTCAGGGATTTTCAGTAAGGTATTGTTAAAACACAAAAGAATCCTCTAAACTAAATTCCATAAAGTTATTTAATAGTCAAACGCTGCATGTTTTTCGGTGATGACCAAGGAGAATGCGTTTCCTACCGGGC
The DNA here is from genome assembly GCA_003604175.2 of Clonorchis sinensis. Lineage (NCBI taxonomy): Eukaryota > Metazoa > Platyhelminthes > Trematoda > Opisthorchiida > Opisthorchiidae > Clonorchis > Clonorchis sinensis. Next base: position 59,279,266 of record CM030370.1, read on the forward strand.
TGAAGTGGCTAAATTTTCTTTGTGCTTTCCATGAATGTTGGTATCATTTTATGCTCTGTTTTGTTTTCTTCTCGTACACACAACCACCACCCTGAATACCATGCTCAAATTGGTCATCCTTATTCTGGTCCACTGCCTTTCTGTATATTAAATGTCCATTAGCTCATTTCAAGTTCACCCTCGTGTATGGCTCTTTCGTCTATTATCAAATAATTTTTATCATTCTCTGCAGTTTCTGGTAGGCCATTACAGCAGATAACTTAGATTCCATATATGTAAAGTACTAGGTGTTATAGTGGCCCATAAAAATTTCATGGTCTGACGTTGACTATAACGCTGACAAAGCGGAGTGCCATTCTCTTCATTTCTTATCTAAATTCCATGTGTATTCCCGAGAAGCTCACCAAACTCAGAATTCCATATCATATGTAAACTTCTACCTATGCTAATCCACTACTTGATTGACTCCTCGAATATCAGGGAAATGGTTTTGTTCCGCAGTTATGCTCCAACCAACCTATTCCCAGATGCAGTGGAGTTTCCTACGTATTTACCCTTAGTTCAATCATCAGCCAACATTTCATGATTTGTAATAATAGTTTATAGAAACTCTTGTCTGACAATAACCATCCAAAAAATCCTGATCTTTGGCAATCACTCTCGACCTCCGAGGCAATATCTGGATTTAAACCTGTTTTGTGTCCCGCATATTTGGTGCGCCTGCTCCTTAACCGCAGTTTATATCTTTTCGTATCTTTGGGGACGTATTCTGTTATGTCGTCTACTCCCAGTGCTGCTTGTTCTAGTTGTTATTCGTGTTAAAATTCTGACTCTGAAAACTCAACCCAGTTTGTGATTAAACCTAGTCCTGACTTAATACTGTTTGACTTGATAATAGGAGCCTGGCAGCCGAATTTCGTCCCCTTGAAAAATGTCGGAGAATCAGACTGACCAGTTGATGTTTCTACTTTACTGAACTTGGAAAAAGTGGATTTCGGGGCAAAGTGGATTGGGTTTAGAGTTTGAACAGGTACCGCTTGAATATCGGTTGCCGCCAGGTAGATACAATTTTGAACACGACACAGTTATGGTGGCCCCCGGATGAAAATTCATTTGGTGAGTTTGATGGAACCACCGCATTTACTGCTTGGGTAGCTCACATCAGATCTGATTTTGCCCGTCGATAGCGGATGGATTAGTGGAGTCTCAGGTATACTTGACCCATAGCAGTAAGTTTGCTTGGAAACAGGTGTAATGTCGCCTGTAAACTCCGGATAGGGTTAGTCACACAAAGGGACAACAACGGGTTAGCACGAACAGGAATCCGGATAGTCACCAGGCGGCCCAAACACGATGAATAAACAGTGAACATGGACGAATACATGGTAATCAATGAAATGGTGGTATAACCCACCAACTACCCCACGTTTCAGTGGGCTACCAAAATTCCTTAGTTAGAAAGTCAAAATAAGCTTTATTAAAAGTCCTGGACAGTTCACTTTGACTCTGCTCTTTTTAAGGTCCATCAACTAGGTACACTCCACGCATTTTCAGCAGTTTTCTATTTAAGCATCAACTATTACGCGTATGAAGATTGACATTCCTCAGAACTCAAGATGGTTCCAAAAAGTGCCTCGGTTTGATCTTTTTTTCGTGATATTCTTTGGCTCAAAATCAAGTGCACAAAGTGCAGTCTACGATTAACACCCTACTTACGATTTGGCTTTCAAACAAAAATAAGGGTGATGGAATTTCGTGGACTGCATGGTTTTTGGTTTGTTGGCCGAGCTTGGCAGTTGTGTTGCAAACGAGTTGACGTCGTCAATGTGGGGTTGAGTGGGCGGACAGACCAAGCAAACAGACCAACAACCAAGCGGCGCACCGGCGCTACCTACATTCTACTATTTCGCTAACTGTGGACTGGATCTCTGTCATTAGCATCAACGACGGTAAGATCGGTACTAAACTATCAACGGGTTCTCGCAACCTCATTCTCAATGTCATATCGGGGAATAACTTCAACGTACCGGACGTTGTTCAGCCTGTCTTATGTCATACAATCCATGGTCAACCCTCGCATTAGTTGTGTGCCTGTATTTTCGCCTCGGGAAATTCTGATTTCCACTTTGTGTCGGGGCTGTAAGTTGTGTAGGTAATGAAGACAAGGTTATCCCACTTTGTTACATAGCTCACATAATATCTTCAAAAGTACATGGAATAGTTTATTTGTCTTTAGAGTCTACAGTGGATTATCAAACATACCCAGTAACGCATGAGAAATCAAGATGAATTATTATGCTCCTGAAGAGACTTGCTGGTTCGGCATACCCGTACAGGTGATCAGTAGCCAAGTCCCGTTTACGTTACTTTGATGTAGGAAGTATGGGTTTTTGTATATCGGATCCACGTAGGAGAATCTTCTTTAAACACAGATGGTATTCTTGCATCAACGTGTAACATTTGAACACATTTCTTCACCCGTGTGTTATAGTAGGCTGCTCGACAAACCTTGTTAGCTCCGCACCTGAGTTGAGAAACAAATAGGGAAGGAAGAGGGTTTAATTTGACGGAAGCCCGGGAGAGGTGCAATAAAATACTTCTGGTTGGCTGGCCAAATGAGGGACTATAACAAACGCATCTGATTAATGTCATTTCATTCAAGATCACCTGGTAGTAAAGGACTTTGGATTTTGTGACATAAAAACCTATCATGGCAATATCGTACCGCCGCAATCTTGTTTACTTATTTCACCTGATTGCCCAAGTCCCTAAAATATTTGAAGATATTTGAAACAAGAGATACAGCAAGTGCCCATTCGGAACATCGGAATCGAGCTTATTTGAACAAATAATAAGTGATCAGCTACATTAATATTGTAAGCATCTTACATCTGGGCAGTTGGGCTATCGTTCGAGGACCGTAGGGTTGTTTTCTGTTTGTTGAATGGTAGTTGCCTCAGTGAGCTGTATTCCGAGGCACGTTGTGAATTCATGCTATGTTCGAAATTTATGATTGGTGGAAAGCTGCAAAGCAACACACAACTACTACATTCCACGTTAAATTGGTCGTGAATATAATTCTATGGATTTGCTGATCGTTTGGTCTGGTTTGTACGTTAGCGAGGTGCGGTTAATCAAGCGCATAAAGATGCCTTCAGTCGGCACACATTGTTGTTGTTGTTGCACACGTTAAAAGATCTCAGAATAATCTTGAGCTTCCCCTCATTCTGTTAACTGTAAAACTGGGAAAATGACGCTTTCCAGATTTGATATAACTTCATTCCCATTTTGCTAAGTTTCACATGTTTCAGGCTGGGTTATTGTGCTTAAAAGACACGTGAATTCCGCACTTCCAAAAAAGAACCATACCTCTGTATAACTTGTTGATGCCCGTTATGAGCCGCGTGGCTTCGTCCATCCCTAAAACGCACTCATGACGCGTCATCCATATTTCCAATACTCATTTAGCCATACTTAAAAGTAGGCTACTCATGCGAAATACATTCTTTTGCAAAAAAATTTGGTTTTGCGAGAGACTCATTTGGAACCCAGCTGAATCTCTCATTTGTGATTCGTTTAATCCAGCTCCCAGGAATCGAGTCTTAGATTTAACATTGCAGCCCGTTTCCTAGCCTAGGTAATGCGCACGCATGTATCTACAATAAAGTGGGTTGGATGATGATTGGTTTTGTTGGCACTATAATCTGCAGATTGTGAGGCAAACCCTCCTTGAGATTGCACAACGCTTTTGATTTAGAACCATTCAGGAAGATACAGTGGAAACAGAATAAGCGCCATTTACGACCACTTCTATCAGTGGCTTAGCAATTGCTGGGACGTTTAGCTGTCCTTTATTCCACTTGGAAGAAGCTGAAAAAATTGCTACCGGAAGTTGGTGCTGGTCGGATTACTGGGCGGATGCGTATAATCAGGAATTGAATATTCACCATAGTTTTTAATTTTATTTCACCTTCATTTCAGTATGGACCTGTATAGCTGGCAGTAATACACGAATTTTCACAAAAATGCGGCGAGCTTGAAATGAACTGGCACTGCTCAGTGTTGTCCAACTTGATTGAAGTGCAAACCGCTTCGTGAGGGAGATTTTCTCATCTTGTTCAATTCAGACAGTTCACACGCCCACAATTTTTTACTTAACTGGTCTAATTCAAGAACGGTGACTGCCCCGACTATTCATTTTTTGGGAATGTACTGACTTCTCATTACAGGTGTCGCCAGTTATTTGTTTAGACAACATGAAGTTTTAGTTTCCTATACCGATTTTGACTTTCTCTGGCCCCACTTACACAAGCTTGCTCGTTTTAGAAAGTAAAACGAACACGACCAGCCAACAAGGTAAACCGTACTGTTTCTTACAAAACCCACCACCACAAAACGCCAATAGCAATGACTTCAGGGGTACAGGTAAATGTGGGAGTTTTGTCATTATATTTCGTGACCGGATTCCCAAATGGTTACCAAGTAGTAAAATCGATGATGCAAATAGCTACAGAATAATCTCTTCCCGAGAAATCTGTTGTGGTCATCAAAGTTGATTATTAAAATCGGAAGTTTATGCATACGATGGCATTTTGCGATCATGATTTTCTCCCGAGAACCAAGAGGAATTATTCATTCAGTGTGGTATTGCTTTGAGGTTTTAGAATCTCAGTGGAGATCCTGACATAATTCTCCCATGAAAGGTATTGCATCGCTCACCAGCAAGCACTCAGGCATTATAACAAAAAATCGGGGAAGGACTTCTTCAATGCCTGGAGAACAACAGCTCTACAAAAAAGGCAATTCAAAATTAGCGGGGCCTGGTTTTGAGGTTACAGAGTTCCTTGAGTCCAAATAAATTACCTCAAGGGACTTGAATGAGTAGAAGCTAATCTTCTCGTAAGCGGTCGCTCAGTTATACGGGAAATAGAATTTTTACCTGTCCCATGATTACGAATTTCATTTTTTCATATAAGACTATATTTCTGATTGCAGATGCTACGGACTTGAGCTTGTCATCCAGCTGGATACATCTGTGAAGTGATGAAATTCTTTACAAACTGCATTCTTCATTCATTTGGCCTTCATGGGATAGAAAACTGATACGGGAGCCAGTTTGCAAACTTGTTTGTGTTATAATTCACGAAAGTTCAGGCTCGAAGTGCATAAACACAAACCTCAGAGGACATCGCCGGATAAATTGTCTACGAGTGACGGAATCCTGGTAAAAATTTGTTGTGAAATTCTCATGCAAATGGCATTAATCTTGGAGTGACATCTGCCTGTTGCTGTCCGACGGAGAAGACCAAATGCTGCTCTACAACGGTTTCTATCTAGATGTTTTCGTACTCCTCGATGATAAAAGAAAGAAACTGATCTTGTGTCTTAGCGAAGTTTCTCAGGACTAAAGAGGTGACTTTCAGTTAGCCAGTAACCTTAGATATTTACATGAACTGGTTTCTCTTGTATAGGAGATTGCTGTCAAAATTTACTCCCAGTAGCCTTCGAAAATTGCTTTCGCCTATGTTGTAATTTTTTCGAGGGTGACATTTGCCGAGTGTGGCCAATTTGTAAAACTTTTGTGCCCATCACTGAGTAGTACGGAACTGAATTTGTTAAATGTAGTCGGAAAATAACCGCTGCAGCCATTGAGGGCCGGTGTAATGCACATTTCGCTAATGAAGACTTTGTACACCGTCAAAAGATTTATCACCGTCGCCTGCCAAACACTTTATGTTACCGAGCTGGCATAGTGTGTCTTTAGGCAGTCTCAACTGTACAAATCCTCCTTTCTGGAAAGACCGCATCATTAGAAGACTAGTTTTTAAGCTGTTGCTCTTCAGATTTCTACCATTGGCGGTCTCTCTTGTTTGGACCTTCTGGATAGATTCTCCAAAGAGAAGCGACAGCATAAGGAGAGGCAACATCAGTGAAAACATATGCAGGCTTGATTTGCAGCAATCGGAATGTGAAGTGGTATCAGTCAGTTATTAAAACTAATGGGACGAGTGACAAACCAAAAAAAGTATGGAAGCGCTAGGAACCTCAAGTTTTTGTAACTTTTTCCTTTTTCAGTACACTACAGTTGGCAGCCATCGCCAACTTTCACGGTGCGAAACTGTTGGAGCTCACTTTGATTGGTGGTGTTCAGAAGGCCGTGCTAAAATTTCCTAGAAGTAAACTTGAGAAGGTTCATTGATTTATTATCTATCTATGTGCAGTTGTACATGATGATGGCCTTTTAAAAGAGCACTTTTCAACCAGTGTGTTTCGTTGTAGATCTACCACTGTAACGTTCTAACCAGTCTTAAAATATCTTACTATCACAAAATCTAGTCCGTCTTCCTGTATGAACCACTGTTCACAGGCGGCAAATATGATATTTCCAAGAGGTAGTCCTTATTGATGCTGATGACATGGGTGGGTTCGCATGTTGATGCCCAGGGACACTGTGACTGGAACTGAATGATAGCAGGTAAAGCTTCTGATGGAAATGTCGAGGAGCACCATTTTCTGCTATAATTGTAGAAGAGGACTACCTCTCAACTCAGGCCAGCTTGACTGATTCTTGTAATCTCTCAGTGTATGGAGGACCAATAAATCTTAACGTTTATACGAATAGGTAGGGCATAAAAGTGGAAAAATCATTCATAAAAAGTCCGTAACCGACGAGAATACTAGTTCTGTTATTGCATAGATCATTCTGTTACACAGAAGTACTCTGTCCGTTAAGAATTCAGAAAAGCCAAAGAAATACAGTTGTATTAAAAAACAAGTCTATTGGTATCAAATGAATAACTTAACAGTGTAATTTCCATGACGGTTGGCTCTTTTTCATTGTAGTAGAGCTCACCACATGGTTTTGGATGTGAATGAGCGCATTGCATGTATTCACAAACCGCTTGCCCATTGCTGCGGTTTGTGATTACATGGTACTGACATGGAGTTTCAAGGGTAAGGTACACTGTGAGCTGTCATTTGGGAACGACGCTTTGCCTTTCTGTATCATGATGGGGCTTGCGCATCATGAATACTGATTATCCGTGGTGATGGTAACAGACTAAAAAGAAATTAACAAATTCAAAATAAATGCAGCTTGATTCACCAGCATTTGTTTTCTGGGGTTCATTTAAAAACAAAGCTTAATCCCGCAAGGCTGCGGTAACTTTAGGTGAATGTGACTACGTTTACAATAATAAGATTTTCATGTGTTGCATATCCGCGCAAAGTACGTATGCCCAGCTAACACCTTCGGAAATTAAGATGTCCCATGAATTACATGAGCCCTCTTTTTAGTGTTTACTCGATGATAATTTCGGCAGGATCGAGTTTACTGAACTGTCTGAAAACCAGTGAAGCCTTATCCCTTCTAAGGCTGAGTCAATAGCACCGTTGATCAGCTGCTTGGTATTCAGCCACTAGCTCACATACTTGGCGTGACTTACAGGAAAAGGCAGCGCAAGATGGCTGGTTCTGGAACTTCTAGAAAGCAGCTATCTTCTTCCGGATTGTTGTTGGGCTCCAACGGTATTCCAGCAGGGAAATTCGTCCTCATTTGTACTAAGAGAATTGGGAGTGGAAGATTTCCGGCTAGTTCGCAAATGACTTCTCCACGGGCACCATTCAGGGCAGAAAGCTCGGCTTTTCCGGAACTTACCCTAAGCACCGTCACTTGGCCGGATAAATTCGACTGACGCTCATCAAACTTGATATCATCAACTTCTGAGCTAAAGTCGGGCTTTAGTGGATTGGAGTCTTTCCAGACATAGGGCAAGTTTCCACGAGATAGCAAAAGTTTTGATACACTTGTCCAGATGTACTTTTCGTTGTACAGCTCTTTGTTGAAGGGCAGAAATTGGGCATTAAAGCCAATAAGGAAAAAGTGAGAATTTGTTTTGGTTCCATAGCTTGCGCATCGGTCATGTGCTTCACACCATTCCTTTGTTCTTCTGAGAATTACCACGCATGAACCCTGAGATAGCCGTGTCGTTCCCTGAGGGCAAGAGTAGGTTTTGCACATACTGACGATGTAGAAACACAGAGTCAAGATGGACTTGAGTATTTTTGCCATCAAATTCCGCTTTGCTCTAAAAGAGCTTTTAACTAGATTGTATCTAGGACAACACAAAATCCTACCTTGTTTGGCGGATAATGAACGATAATTTTATGGACGGTTTGGGAAAGCAACATTTAGGTTCTTCCGGCTTTACGACCTGACTACAAGTGAATTGCTATCTGACGACTAGGTTCTCCAGTTGATTGGATAGTTTATCACTATCTATCTAGTGGCTGTGCGTCTGGACAAAACTGATTGGTCAGTGGTTACAGGATGATTTGGTCGCAGTCCGTTTCAGTGAAAAGAACTTCGTTCTTTGGAGGAGACGCTGCTCTATCATCACTTAGAAACCCCTGAAGAAATGTGATTACTGGAGACAGTTCACAACTGGGCACCTGTTGCCACATTCAGTTATTAACTGTATTAAGTGTAACTGTGAAATTATTTTGCTCTGGAATGTACACCTTTCATTTGCATACAATTGATTCACTTCAAAAGTTTTTTTTTAATTTGTGTCCTTGAGAAACCTTTATACATTATCGTGCAAAAACTGTCATTTTATATTCAGGAGCTGCTTTTCAGTCCACGTCATCGGGACATCTAGAGGAATAAAACTATAATCCATGGACAAGTAAATGAAAATATCATTTGCAGACGGGAACGTTTTGTGAAATCTACTTTGAATAATACGGATTTTGAGTCCTACTTATATACCTTGGAAGCTGCGTGGAGTAAAGTTGAGTTCGTTGATCAGTTGAATAATTAGTTTTTTCGCTTGTGCTTGTATTACTAGCTTCCATTATTTCCCAAAAATTCGAGAGTTTTATTGTTTTGGTCGAATCACAGCGACTGCTGAACGCTGACACAATCGGATTCGCTAATGTCGACTTTAGTAGCAACAATTTTTGTCCTCTTCAAGATAGTTTATCTGGAGAATCGAGCTACATATTACCTTTTTGGAGTTCAGCCTAAGGCCACGGCTAGGCTAGTGCCGGAATCAAAAATGACTCTAAGTGGAGCAGAATTATTTACAAAACGATAAGATAAGATTATTGGTGACCAGAGTCACCTGCATTGTCTGAGCAACAGAGTTTGACCGATAGCTAAAGCGTATTCCCGTAACTGACTGCATCAATTTATGCTTGATAAAATATATCCAACACTTTGATGAAGAAAGAATAAAGCGGTAATTAGCACGTGAATTTTCAAAAGACCTGAAATATACGTTCTTTTAACCTTCCTGATGTCATTAACTCAAATAGTTGCTAAATCCTTGCTACAGGTGTGACTGTAAGGAAGTTAATACGGAAACAAATAAAGGTTCATTCACACAGCAGTCTTTTGCAATCTCCTTATTAGGATTACTGAAAACCTAGACAAATGAAAGCTGCCTTAGTGTAGCGGCTTGCCAAGACAAAACTTAAACGTGTCCGTCAAGCTTCGTCTTCAATGAGGTCATTCAACTTCTGGTTGGTTCTAAAACATCGGAGCCTGATGACATACTTTAGGCATGGAGGATAATACTCATGTCTGATATAAGCTAATAGTTTGAAACCCACTTAGTAATCTCTACTGGAAACGAACATTTCCATTTCAGATACCAAACGTAGCGGAACACCTGGGAGATAATCAAAGAAGTCTTTCATGATTGACCTGGTTCTAGAAAGCTGACCACAAGTATGTCCTAATTATGTGCTTTTTTCTTATGGCATATGTCCAACTTCATGGCACTTTTCAGGGGAAATATTCACAGTAGGTTTTACGTCATACGAGAATAAGCCAGCTATTTTTGATGAATGCTTATGCATGTCGCGCTGCCGATCGATAATATAGGGATTAAAACATGGACTAACAGAAGGTACGCATACGGTACGAAGGTCTATGAGCCAAATTTTTGATAAAAATTCTGGAACCTGTTGAGAAACTCCGGCTTTTTCGAATATGTCGACTCAATTGACGACCAGCCTAGCTTTTGAAAGTATCAGCTTTAAACTACAATAGTTCTTGGTGATGGGATATACGAAAAATATTATTTGATTCGAGTTCTGATCAGATTAGTTAGCTGAATACACAACGACAGTCTGCAGAAGAGAGTATCACAACACATACTTGTTTTGGTGAAGAGGCTGCCACACACTGTTCAGAGATCAAGCAAAAGATCAGTGTATCCTGGAAATAAATTCATAGACTGTTCGCCACTTTGTGCTGCAGTGACGAGAAGATTAACGCCTGACGTCATATTCCAAATCTGACCTAGATATGAGACACAGATGTCCCCTGTTACAAAATACTATTGGGGAACTCAAGTAACTTATGCTGAGGGCGTGTTCACCTAATCAGGAGAGAAACAGGAATGTACGTTTGATATCCGTAATTACCGCATACACTTCGCTCCCCAGCAGGTGGCTTGGAGCAGACCGGTTGCTTGCCAACGGTAAGGATACTGTAAAGTGCATACCGTTTCACTTCATAGCTCATCAAGTGACAGTCATCAGCAGCGCCTAGGATAGAAACCGCCAATTTGTCAATAAAATGTCCTTCTTATGGAATAAACTTGAACTGGGCCTTGATTCTGCAGTGAAACTACAAGGACAAAATTTGTGGCGGGCTTTCGAAGAGTTTGTATCATTCCCATCATTAGTGTATTACTTCAAGAAAATGTATTGCGGTATTTCAAATATCATGGCTATTGAAGTGCTGCATTTGAAGAACACCATTAGCGAAAATGCACATGAGTCTGGTCCAGTCACCAAAGTGATATATCTGGAGCATTCACTTCAGATCAAAGGAAACTTCCAGCAGGTACCTAACTGTTTAAAACAGCCTACTGCGCTATACACTTAATTGCAAACTAATACGGTTTTGCGGGAGACTCACCTAAAACCTAGTTGAATCTCCCGTTTATGATGTTTTAAAGCAACTGAATGTGCTGCATCAGGCCGCTTCATGATCCAGTCGGTACGATCTTCGAGATATCGCGATACATGTATGGACGTAATACACTACTCATAAGGTTGCTGAAAATTCTTCGACAGCCTGCTGCGTCGCTTTTTCGGATATAGTATATACGTGATACTTGTTACACAGGAAATGTTCTCATACACCGAAACGGGATTTCACTTGTCGCATGGTTAGAGTGTACTGCATCTGGTCAGAATGGGAGATAAAATTTATAAGGCAGAAATACTAATAAAACAGGTATTTTTGCTCATGCTTCTGTATTATACTTCACAGAGAAACGTGATGTCCGGTGTGACCGGCATTTTGAACATATTTGCGGCGTCCATTGGTTGAATGTGTTTAACTGGTCAGCTCTGCCATGTTTTAGGAGGTCTAGCATTAACACTTCAAGAAAGCTTTTGATTGAAAGACGTCTTTCTTCGGCTGGATTTTTATACGACTTCTCATCTCTTGAGAAAGCAAGAGAATCTCGTGAGGTCATCGATTTTGGTTCACAAGAAGTGACTTCATTCAATCAAAATAGAAAAATCCTAATGAGCGTGTATCACTCTTGAACAGCACAAACAGATGCACACATTGTTTCTGATTTTTAGAAAAATCTTCCCGCTAGGTTTCCTGAAATTTAACACCGGGACAAATCTGTTGCTGCTCAGTGTATTTTGCCCATGCGAACCGGGAGGCTAGTACGGTTTCTTTATTGCGGAGAGACATAGTTAGCCCAGGTGTTCACTCCAAGTGACATATTACCGGCACTTTCATAGTGAACTGAACCAATGCCTTCTGGAGAAAGGTATGGTCCATGTTTAGTCAATTTCGCATGTAAATAGCATGTCATTTACGGGTAATTCAACAAGCGCGGTTAAATTGGCTGTTTGTTCTAACTACTTGAAAATGTAAGTAGCGCGAACAATAACCTGTGCTTGGGCGGATTTGAACCTGGGATTTGTTACTGGACAGCCTTATGTGAAAAATACTGTTCCGGAATCACACACAGAGAACCACGGAGGCAGGTGAAAATTGGTATGGGTTAACAAGGATGGAAAAACAGTGGGGCACCATTTTGACACTGACTTCAACAATGCACTAACCTCAAATACGTGGTACCTGCTTAGTAAATCAACAGTCCACCTGATAAGTCGACTACTTCTTCTGGTGGCGATTTGTGGATTACGAGTGAGACCAATTATGAATCATTGTATCATAATGCCGGAGGTCTGACGAACATTACAATCATGATTTGACGGGATTCGACTGGGTCGGGAGGCCACAGGACTCGTTTGCAGAATTCTTAAACCATTAAGTCACTCAAAAATGTAATGTATTTACCGATAATCCTGCAAGAAGTTGTGAGCATACTGACAGCTCAAACATGATCACTCCTAACTTCTGATCGAAACATCAAATTTCATCGTCCGTATTTCAGTCTCTTGAGTAGACTGATGTAAACAATTCTACCAGAGACTGTTGTCATTGTGACCGCTAGGGGGGTTGGATTTTGTCCCTTTTTTCAAGAACATTTCAGATGCTGCGAAGTTGTTCCCTGTTGTAAAATTCAACTCACTTTGGCGACTTTTATACATTATTTTATCTTTCAAACTTCCATCTTCCATTCAAAATTTTAGACAAGCTTCAGCGGACTCTTTGGGTTCCAACTGGACCGAATTGCAACGTAGATGGGCGCTTTCTTGGAGTAAGATGAACCGGACTTTATTTACTTCTAAGTTATACTGGCAGGATTCAAAAAACCTCAATTGTTTTGCCTCTCCCATGATCTTGGTCACCGGAATATTTCTGTTGCGTCTATCTTGCATCCATTCTGAGACATGTTGAATGAGGCTGCGGGGCCGATATGCGCGTTTTTTTCATCTGGTAATAGTTGGATCCGAATCTCCGCTGCAGATTAATTTATTCTTAGTGTGGTCCGAACTTGTGAATAAGCGTCCGCAAAGTTGTACGAAATCACACCCGGAACTTGTTTTCGTCTCTGTTATACCATGCAACCAGTATGATCATAGTACTTTTGCGGTAACCAGTCAAGGTGAGTGGGTCATCAGACAATAATTGACGTCAGTGCTCTTGGATCCTATGACTGTCATCATCGTCAAGTCCGTTTGGGCCCATCCTCATTTTGTTGCGGTAGTTTAAACCATGGTGCAACGAATGTTTCTTGTGGATCAACAACGCATCAGATTAGTTTCACGGCTGGCGACTCGGTCTACCACAGTTTAACATAAGTGACTATGGACATCGCAACGACTTGCGGAGTGTCTGCCCTTCTTAAACATGTTTCATCGGCCATGTGCAGCTACTGTTCGCTTGCTGGGCCGAAAGCGAGAGGAGCCTACTGTAGATAATGGCTTCCATAGATCTTTCTAGTCTTGTGGATTGCAGTTGGACTGCAGTGGACAAAGCGGTGCAGTCGAACAAACTGTGGGTGATACTGAGCACACCGTGTCATTACAGAAAATATCAGTGGAACTGCTGCTACATGGTCAATTACGTACTACGACATTCCCGATGCGCAAAGATACGGTATTCCCATAGCAAAGCAGACGACATCTCTCAGTAGGCTGTGTGTCTACTTCTACAGAGGTTCATACTCAGTATAGTTTCCGGAAGAGATGTATCTCATTGGCCTAATCAAAATAAACATTTAAACAGCTCTGATTTCGGCAGGAATATTCTAGTTATCATGTCTCAAGCACACCAACCTCCTATTACACAGAAATAAATTATGTCTTGGACCTTCATGGCCAGCTTGATTTAGAAGACCTTAAACTTCGACCACAGCCGAACCCTCCAGAATTAGCATCGGTATATCCTCGAGGGATCGCTTTCGTGTGGTGTTCTAGAGTGCTGCTGCCAAAATATCAAAACGCAGCATTCAAATTATTGTACAGATCACTTGAGTGACAAAACTTGACACATTTTAGAGATATTTGGTATTGACCAGCGGTGCGACAAGGCTGCCCATCCTGGTCTGGTAGAACCAAGCAACGGTTAATCATACAAGTTTACAACACCTCGAGAAGGTTCCCAAGGTGCTTTGATTACGGGTGAATAGATCACTAGCTAAGCTGAATGATAATTCGATAAGCCAAGTACGTTCTCTCGCGAACAACTAGTCCTATCGTGGTTCATGGACTGGAACGATATGTGGCACTGACAAAACGTTTACCAGCTCCAGACTTAAAATTCCCCTCGTGTTAAAAAACCTTCCCTGCGACAGGGTTGTTGATAGGTCTTAGAAACCACTGACATGAAAGTATTTCGCCTAATATTATTCAGGAAAGGCAAAGTCACCATTAAAATGCAGCGGGTCATGGCCGTAGATTCTCTATGGCCGAACGCTCTTTAGAGACTGGCCAACGTTTTTTGAAATAGGTGAAATGGTGATTCGAGGAGCTGCCGCGTTTATCTGTCATTGGAAAGCCTGTGTAAACGAAAAGCAAACTTCTGTACACGAAATAGTCGAGCAAGTCGACCTGCCGGCAAAGGCCATTGACAGATGATACTAACGGGAGAGATGGCGAATACTAATAATTCCAGCAGTTCGATTAATTTACGTTGTTTCAGAAAATTGCTAAACACAGAAGCCTTCACTACATGACACTTTCCAGTCATTTAAAACCTAATCATGAGGCTCGGAACGTTGAATTTCTTTTATTATTTCGTCAAGGCCCAGAGACAGTATTTGCAGCGATATGTTGACGCCTCTTGCACTACCTCAAGCCATTGATTCAAGGCACGCAAGATTATATACAGCATGATGAAAAACAACCCTACAACGGACATTATGTGAAAAAATCGGCCATATTATCAGCCTCATGTTAATCATAAGGCCTAAGCAATATATTTTGAGCTCCTTGTCTTAATCGTCATGGTCTCGACGGTTGCTAGCACATTCGGCTTCAGGTTTCAAGGTAAGATTTAGACAGGTTTGCCTGTATAGTGCAACTGTCAGTTTAAAGCATACGTGGACCAATCTATGACTGTAGTTTTCGATTCGCCTTCTTACAATAACAAAATAAACAAGTTCGGGATACGTCCAGCGCTCGAGTTCATGGGTAATGATTTGTCTTGTCAGCAAAAGTCCGTGCAACTCTACGCATGTTTCAGCCGTTACCATATTTGAGATATCGCGATATATGTATAGACGTAATACACTACTCATAAGGCTGCTGAGAATTCTTCGATAGCCCACGACCGGCTTCACCCTTCTTGGGGCTCGCATATCATAACAAACGAAACATGGGGCGGCCTAGTGCAGCACGCTCAGTTACTTGAAACTATCATAAACGAGAGATTCCGCTGGGTTCCAGGCAAGTCTCTTGAAAAACTGAATTTGTTTGCAAATGGATGTATTTCGGTAATTTCCTTTGATTTCATAAGTTGTCTCCACCAACCGCTCTCTTTCTCTCTGGACTGAGTGAAGAAAGCTGATGGCAGAGAGGTTTTATGCACCCAGTTGTCCTGTTCTCTGAGGCACTGAGACTTTTGGGGATATAATACCGGGTTTAATTTTTCAAGATAAAGTCTCCTTTATTTCTGAGAGTGGGAAAGTTAATTGATTGAACAAAATAAAATTGAATTTTGAAGAATGTCGTGGAGTTTACCGGGTATGAAGCGTGATGCACCTTACAACTAGTGTATTTTTACCTCTTACATCATGATAGTTCCCCTATTCATTTGCTTACTCCACATGTACACTTTTGATCTGCACATGCTTCGTTCTTCCAGACTTGCCGTTCCCACTACCCCAAAGGCCGCCATGTTGGACAGTGATATACTGGCGTGCGCACGTGTGAATATGCGCAGATGACCTACTTACCCATGCGTTTATATGATCCGCCTTCCGAGCTTTCCCGACCTCGTTCTGTCGTGATCTCCGTATAACTGAACTGTCAACCAGAATCACAAGGCTGGGTTCGGAAAGGATGACCGCAGCCCACACTACCAAGCCAACATTCCGTTAACCCTCGTCTCGTGTGTGGAGATTGAGATTGCCCTGCGTGGATCATTGACAGAGTTGAGCCTTTGTTGACGCCACGAAAGTGAGCAACTGGGGTTTCTTGTATTACTATCTTGCTTCTGTGTAACTAGTACAGTAAAATTTCGAACCCGATCGATCTTTTTTATAGTTGAGATTGCCAAATCTACACGTGACTCAAATTTCTGCATCGGAAACCTGAAGGCGGTGCGCCTATTTATTCTTATATTTGTTTGAACTTATAACCTGGATTGAACAATATGTATTGTGCATCCCATTACAACACTGATTGAGGATTATTTCGTTTTTTTTTACTTTAGTCAACAGCATGCACTCATGGCTGAGAACACTGTCTTCTAGCTGAATTCCCAATTCACAGAATCTTCCGTTTGGTGCCTACTGAAGACTACCTAGGATTTTGCTTAGCGGGGTGAAAACTCCTTTAACTTGTGAACAGTTTCGGCCTTCTGTGAGTCCTCAAAGAGTGCCAGAGCAGGATACCACTGATAAGTAAATTCTGGTAAACACGGGTCTATATGTTTATGTAGTTTCAAAGGTGATCTACACTGAAGGACCTGACACTGAATTGTGTTCCATATTACCTTGACAACCGATGAATAGTGAACTATGTTGAGATGTACCGCCGATATGTGAATAAATAATTCATACTGCTTGACATACTTCTCAGGAAGACCAAACCTGACAGTTAGAAATAAAAACTATATAACGGGGCCTTAATATGAACACAAACGTCGTTCATATTACGGGTTAGGCACTAGGTTAAGTGGACCGAGTTAGTCTGATAAAGCCTTCTCGGCCACTGGTGAAACAACGAAGTTGCGCTCGCACACGGTAGCCCAAGAGGTCGAGCTGCGTGCATAGTCAAATTAGGATTGTGTTTGTGCCCACCGTGCGTCTAACCAATTTGTTTCAGATTGTATTTGTCTTTATATACCTTAGCATCCGATTTTTTCCGAAATAGAAACCTTGCTGCTCCGACACTGTTTCAGTACGGTACGTAAATATAGGTATTAACACCATAATTCCTTCGTGTACCGCAAGAATTCCCAATCACTGGAGAAAAATATTCCAGGATGTACTTCCAAACTTTCCATTTGTGGGCGATTTATTACGTTTTGTCGACAGAAGATAATTACCTGTTGACAACTGTATGATTGTCGTGGTCGTCAGTAAATGAACCGGCGTAAATTTGTTCATCCGAATTTGAAGTTTGTTAGACCAATCCAGGAAGTCACAGTTTCTACTCTCGCCAACACACACATGCTCTGTAATGTGTTTTGACAAAGCCATTCCAGGTATAAGCGGAGTGAATGACGTTCTAAAACCTTTCCTGTAGACGTTTTCCTCTAGTATAGAACGCCCTGTCCAATCTTTAGAGTACAGAGGCAAGGTTTGAAGTGCGGATGAGTCAGTTGCCAGAAGTAATAAAATAGTACTATAGGTAGATTAGTGGAGGACTCATCCGTACTAATATGGCATCATATTACTTTCTTTTACCTGGTCAAAACAATCAGACCGTTTGTGCTTCTGGTTATTGTTATCTGTCGGGGTGGTATTTCCAATGACAGAAGAGTTGGAGGACGAATAATGAAACTTTTGTTCCCAAAACTAGTGGGTGTTCATCACATTTAAAGAAAGTCCACCAAATGAAGTGGTGCAGATAGGCAAACGTGCTCTTCACAAATAAGATGAAACACTTACAATACTACAATGTGTACCACCCTTTCAAACTCATGCTAATCGGTTTTTTTCGAAGTCAAATAGTGTGTTGTACACTTGTTCAGAATCTTGGGGGACAGAAGATTGCAATTCGCTTCATTTACCTGATTTAGCCGCATGACTGTCTGCCACATATCTCAAGCAGCAGAACCACATTTTTCTGTTAGATCAAAAGCCAACGGCAACTCCGTTACCAGAAACCAATTCGAACTGCCACAGCACTTTTTGGTCATAGATTCCATCTGAAAGTCTTGTCACTCCGACAACAGATTTTGTTTGGAGCAAAGCAAATTGCGCACAGGGAGGTAAGTATTCCAGGAACAGATGTGTCCTAACACTTATCCTGATACTTGTTTCAAAAAACATTATGACAGAACCCATAGACGTATTTTTATCTGCACTGTATTCTGGCCCGATTCCACTTACTGCTAAATTTTGTCTTTTGCTGGGATCGCATACATTATAAAAATGGGCTCAAAGATGTCGTCACCATTTGAAATATTCAAACACCCATATGATGTATACTTTTACATCTTGTGGGTGCTTGAGTACATGTTGTAGAAGTGGTAGATACAAATATCCCAAGCCTCGTGGACAAAGATATTTAGAAAGACGTCGGTCAACCGATGTTTGCATGGCATTCTCGTGCTTTTATCATTGAAATCCCGACCTACCTACATCGAATGAAGAGATGAACCAACTGTCACCCATCAAAGATTGTCTGTTGTCTGATTATTCGTTTACTTCTTACCCCGCTTGTTTTGCAAATCCGTTAGATTATCCCTGACAGTGAGGCTTTTCGGAGAGCTCAGATGATGATGAGTTTGCGAATATGCTCAAGTCAAATGACTGTCTGCGACAAACATCCTTCAGAAGTCCCATTACAAATGGAACAATAGAAGCACTGCTTTAAAGTTGGCATGCTCCCAAAAAACTAATGAACCACAATCCAACGGATGTAAGAATACGTGAGCTACTTCAGTGGCTGATTTCGGTGCATGACTCCGTACGCGCAAAATACAGCTTGTCAAAAATCTCGATGTCCACTCTTCTAGAATTTCATATGCCCTAGGTAGTACTTTTGTCCGCTAGTCCTGTTTGTACTTTACGATACTGCAGACGTGTGGGTAAAATCAAGCGTGATATGTTCAGGCTGGTGCCACAAAAATATATCTATCGGTTATACTGAGAAAGTGTGTAAAAAAGTAACCCATCATATTTGTGAAAACCTACATGGCCTCGGTGAAGCAGAGCAAGGTGTTGGGCCACGTTGATGTTACTGATGGTGTTCTTTTCCAGAGAATATGGTCTTCTGGATTCTAGGAAATTAAACCAGGGATTAGCAGCAGTGTCAATTAGCTTATGAACACATAAGGACGTCTTTCAAAGCTTTTTGAAGCGGTTTTGGCTAACTAAAGAACACTTGGTTTCCGGTAGTAAAAAGTAATATTGGGTGCTGAGGTGTTAGTGGAATGTACCTGACTATCTTTGGTGGTGCCTGTCTAGCTATGGTAACTATGGTATCTTTCGCCCGCAAGTGAACGCGGCATTTCGAAAGGCGCTACGGGCTATCTCACTCTAGCGGTGAGACACTTACTGGCCCTTGTCAATATATATTGCTCCGCAATTATATATAAATTGGTATAAGCAGTGTGATTTGGCCACAACAGAGCGATTTTCCTTGTCTTACTTTTGTCATTTTCGTCACTCGAGCAGCCGATAAAAAGTTGACCACGTGATGTGGTTTCCGTTATTGAAGGGTGAGTGGCGCTTTGTCCAGTTTAATTGAGAGTAGATCACACTACCGATCAGCCGCTTGGTGCCAAATGGTTGTGTTCGATCGCTGGCCGGAAGGTTGCGGGTTTGAAACCCTTTGATTTTCGTGAGATGCGCACTGCCGATGATTTTCAACAAGGATGAAAAAGCTTTCCAGTGATTCTCGGCTCTTCAACATAGATTGGCCTCATTGACACGATGAAATCTTTATTGAGTATTTACACTGCTGCTTCGGGTGAAGGGGAAATCTATTTAGATCGGCTTCTTTGAGGTAAGTTGCCCTTGCCAAGTACAACCGATTCCAGAACAACTGACGTAAATTGCGCTCAGTTTTGAGAAAACTGGGCCACGAGGTGAAGTTTAGAAGCAACAACAGCAGAGACAAAAGCAACAAAACACATTACAAAAATCGATGCAAACAAGCTTTATGAATAGCACTTTAAGACAGCTGTTCAAATAATAACAGGAATATCTGGAGTTACGCTTGGCTATTAAGAGCTATTTTCGGCAGTTTTTGGTCACCATTGATATAAAAACCATCATTCACTTATCCGTAGCTTTTCAATTTAAGGTAAACTAAATTAACATATCGTGTGAAACAAACACAACGTTTACGAAAAATGGAAGTGCTGGGTACAACATTTTCCTCGCGACAACATTGCTGTAGGCGGTTTATTTAAATGCAAAGTCGAAAAAACCTGGTGACCAGGATAAAAAAACGGTGTCCTGTTGTCCGGAAATCACGCACAGGCCTCCCAAGTAGGGTATCATGTTCTTCGTTCGATAACGCTGATTGGGCATGTAGTTGTGAACGCCGAAATTCTCTTTACGTCACTCTAGTGAATTCGATCAGCTATGTTTGTCTTGGTCTTCTGTCAGTAAACTGAGTCACCACTTCACAAACCATTAGAATTCAGCAACATTACTGTGGGTCAGTGGAAATTGGAAAATAAAACAAATGTCTCTCTACTTGTGATGATTTGTGCAAGAAGCAGAGGATTTTAAATCAATTTAATAATACTACAATTTCAGGCAAGTATCAACAGCCTTGTAACAGCTTCGATATCTCACGAACCAGATAGCTTCACCTAATCACCACTAAGTTTGGCCGTTCAAACCTCCGAAGGCTGCCTTCTGTGACGACTTGATAATCTGCAACCCATCTCCACTGTAGGCAAAGTTTTACTCAGTTGCGTAGGACCCGATATCTATAGGGTGAGTCACAATGAGAAGCAATCACTGTAGACCCAATGAACGGTATGATGTTCTAAGGTCAAGTAATTCAAAAATGAACGTTTTAGTCTACAAATATTGGTCTCTCACTCCTTCCGCCAAACTTGAAAATGATATGGGACACTATGGAAAAGACAGATTCGTACCGTGTGCCAGAATGAATAAATGCATCTGGCTGCACTAGATGCGTAACCTGTCTCAGATATTTTCTGCAGGACAGCAACATGAAACGTTGATATTTCCCTCAGTGTTTTGGCTAAAGGTTCTCGCTTTAACGACCGCATACTAATAGCACGTACATACAGGACACAACGCAGCATAGTTGCTTCTACTCGAACGTAAAAAGAGCTATGTCCGCATTTTGTTTGTCTTATTCGAAATTTACTGGAAATGGAATAAACTTCCACTGTCATTTGCAATTCAACCCGGGGAGGGTAAATCGTTAAACGCAGCCGATTAGGCAAACAATGGATAAACCAAAATTTGCTGGATTTTTTATCCCAACGCTAACCTGGCTGGTCCATTGAGGGTATTCATGGACCACGCAAGTCGATGTGAAATTAAGTCGTTTATAATTTCAGCACAAAGGTGAAAATATGATGGACAAATTTACCGTACAATTAAATGAAAATACAAGCCTAAGTGCTGATTAGATAGTACGGGACACACATCAGAATATCATATACGAGAAGACGGCTGGAAGTACGTCCAGTTACTAGAAGCCCAGGTGCGTTAATTGGCTTCATTTCAGCTGGTTGTTGACCTTCCCGGCGAATTTATTCATTTGTTTGCATACCTTTGGTAATCAGTCGTCATGGCATAGTGCGTGGTTGGCTAATAGTTCACACTAACAGTACAAGCCCGTGCCTAACAACACAGATCTTGAAGCAGCCTTTTACACCTAACACTTGAGGCCCACCGATGTGTCTTTTTGAAACAGCAAGTGAGTAGTGCATTACGTATATACATATATCGCGATATCTCGAATATCGTAGCAACTGGAACATGAGGCGGCCTGGTGCAGCACATTCAGTTGCCTAGAAACATCAAAATCGGGAGATTCAGCTGGGTTCCAGGTGAGCCTCTCGCAAAACCAAATTGATTTGCAAATGAGTGTATTTCTCGGGTTCAAGTAGAACATAAGGTTGACGGAAACTCGGGGACTGCGCCTACCTGATGAGCCCCAAGAAGGGCAAAACCGGTCGTGGGCTGTCGAAGAATTTTCAGCAACCTTATAAGTAGTGAAGCAAGTGACTCAGTTTTTGGCAGACTGATTTCGGCCTTCGAGACTGATGCACTGGTTTTATCAGACACGCTTCCATTAGAGCTGGATTGAGATTTGTGAGCTGTTTGTTAAAACACATTCTAAGGAGTTCAGCAGAAAATGCAGGGTTAACCCTTTATACGCAGGAGTCTACACTAGTGAGCCACCGTCAGCTGACCGACTCCAAAACTGGTCGCACTGCAAGAAAACTGAGTGATGGATAGCGATGGTTCACCAATAAAATTGGATATGCTTCATTGAGGTCAATGGTGCTTGTCCTTAGCTTTGTCCTTCCTGACAGAAAAAAGCCACCTGCAATAGCAGATATACATGTGGATTTTCTATCTCTTTAAAATAGTGTTTTCTTTGTTTCCCCCAAGGAAGGTCAGTTTTCGCAGTATTTCCTATTCATTTCCGTTTTTCACGAAATACCGCAAAAAGTGCGCTGCGCGGGACACGAGTACTTGGCTATCGGCCTGTCAGGCAATCTCGCCTGAATACCCCCCAGATGCTTGTGTAGTTGGAAACAAGAGTGGATTAGCAAATTCTTTTTATTCATCGCAAAAGAAGCAAGGGCATCTAACCAGGTAACGTAAGCCTCATTAAAAACTATTGGCACATTCTGCCTTATTATCATAACTATTATACTCTCCCTCGAAAAAGTCGCCTTAGTTTTTGGCCTTCGCGCATGTGTTACAACATAATGTGTCAGTACAACTCAACTGCGGACATTTGTGGACTAACCAGGCAGAACTTCTGATCTGCGGCTCTCTGTTTCGGATCTTATCTTATCTTAATGCTAACGAACTTCGTATTCGTAAACTTCAAACTTCCAAAAAGTCAGATTATAACTCATTACCTTAAGTATTTTTAAACTGTCGTGGCGCCATATGATTCAAAGTCCACTCGTAATTTCTTCGCCTAGTTCTCGACCCATGAGGAACTCTCAGTTGACCTAAGATATACGTGACTAAAAATCTCCACTAGATCCTTCCGTTTAAGGGACGTTGTGCCTTGTTCAGGCTGCTGACTCGCCAGTCACACATAGCCTTTAAAATGTTTTCTAACAGCGTGATCCGTTTTGTTTTACACGACGGCATATACTTTTTCAATTTGCGTGCTGACATTCATCAGCCGGTCAAGAGGTGTTACTCAGTTGCTGTCTTAGAGGTCACAACAACTGCCTTCAATGGAGCAGCACATGATCAGTTTTGAATTACAGCTATCAATTTTTTGGCTATTGGTGAAACGTTTGCTCTGGCGGAAAACTTATCGTTGTGAAGAGAGTGCAATGAACATGTGGAATAGTACATTGCGCGCGAACAGTACTCGTGACCGCTCAGTCTAGTTTTTTATCATCTCGGCTACATACAGAACAAATGCCTTCCGCGTAAAGAATAAGTAAGTTTTCGTTCGGACATTTTACAAACTAGTTTAGCGGAGCAAAGTCACTAATTCCACCCCGGTGTCTTGGAGGAGTACATTTCATTTCGACTGACACTGGAAGCAAACTGACAAGCATAGTTACAAGCAATTAGAAGGGTTTTTGCATTTAAATGCTCTATTCATTGCATATCACTTCAACCGGGTGTTTGCACTGTCCTAACTAATTCCGTTTTCAAACCTACACTCAGTCAAGAAGAAAATTCCACGGTCTTTCATCAATGTGGAAATAGAAATTTCTTAAACGCGCTGTAGACATGGTAGACAGCGACAGTGCTGTTCAGGCAGACGGCCTACACTCACCGGACGGACCCATTGTTTAACTATACTGGTTAGCGAGAATACATCAGCGCGAATTGCCGGAGCTTTTTGTCTGGGTTTCTCTAACGTAGTGCGAATACCCGCTTATTTCTAGAGGCGTTTACCTAGCTTTCGCTTTAAAACTTCTTTTCATAAACTACTGACTGGAGAAACACAGGAAACAAGCATTCTAATCTCTTAGGGATTGCTTTTACTGCACAGCATTTGCCTACGTGTATACGTAGTCCATTCAGCGTGCTGTTAAACACGCTTTTTTCGTTACTGCTTATGGGGTTATCGACCTTGAAGGATCTTTTCGAGATAGTACGTCCGTTTAATGAGTAAAAGTATATCTGGTTGTTTAAACGACAAGCAACCCACCTCATATTTATCTATAATAGACTGCGTATTGTTTGTTATTGCATTTCACCCTAAGGTAATTTTAAACCAACAGATTGAGATGCTTCTTGAAGTGGTTCTTCCCCTTAAAAACCTGAGTGTTTGTGCTGCATGTATTTAATTGGGAAACGAATATTTATCCCGATCACTGCCACAGTGGAAGGGTCTTATTTCAGTAAAAGAAAGAAGGCGACAACAAATTGTAGTCTCATTTTTGACGAAACTGTCGGTGGGGCTGAGCACGCAAAGAATTCTGACATCTCAAACAGTTTTGCACAAACGTGGCCACATTTGTTCTACCAGGCAGACTAACGCTAATGTGCTTTGTTCCACTAACCTGAAACACATCATGAAGAATTCTCAGCCCCTTCGGTTATGCTAATGAATTAATTCGACTAAAATCTTCATGATACTTTCAGCATACACTTGGGTGTGTTTAGAAAACAGGTTCGAATTAGCTTATTGCTCATAGGTGTTTATGGAAATCTTTCAGATAACAGCCGAGGAAGTGATATTTTCCGAACTGTAGTGGATGTTATGTGAAATGCATGAAAATTTATGGAAGCTTCATTTAAATGTACATTTGCTCTATTTGGAAAATCGAATGGCTGTTAGATTAGGTCAACTGAAGAGAGATATCTTTCGCCTGATAAACACACAGGTTACCATGAATGTCCTTACATTTGTGTGCATTTTAAACCATATGACAATTAACGTTATTATCCTTCAATATTTCGGACCAGGGAATTGTATGTTCCCTGAACCGATCAACCAGAAACCACGTGGTGTCGATTCAGTGGCTGTGGGATCAGTGACACTACATCCTGCTCAAGTGCGACTCAATCACTTGGCTAGTTGGTCGGTCATGATCAAAATGTTTATTCTTCAACTAGTAGCCGGGAGGTTATGAATCCCAGTTCCCTCGGAGACTCGTGTGGTGCAAACTACCGATGAAGCTCATCAGCTATATAGTGCTTCTAGATTATTTGCTATGTTTTTCGGCTACATTTAAATCTCGAGCAAATAATTTCTCAGATCTCATTCCATCATCGGAAAGGTGGCTATCGAAATAATGGGCAGCCCAAGTATTTGGCAAGCTGTGAATTGCTCCATATGGTATAGTTTTCTCTAATTGTTACGTAAATCTCCGAATAATGGTAGTTTTTTTATGGATCAGCTATGTGATTGCTTTTTTGAGACAAAATGAATTCCATTGTAAGTGAATAACTGAAACATTGAGAGACATTGCTTCGCTCTGTCATCTTTGAGAACAATTTTTGAACCGTACAACTGGCAAGTAAAAAGCCCCAAAAGCGCAAGTGCCGCTTGTGAAATTGTACGTTTATTTAGTGAACCCAGAGCGTTCACGTAGCAAAGGTCGATACATATCCTGCTGATTAAATCATACTAAATTCTTATACCACCCGCAAATTTTTAAGTAAGCGCCAATGTCTAAAATTTACCTTGGAGGGCATCAGTGTACCAACTGGAGTAGTGTTGCTTCACCAAAGAAAATCGTATATTGCATATATAAACAGAGTTTTATCACTTAGCTCTAACAAATACGTTTGGATCTCATAGCTAAACTGTTTCTTTTTGCTGGAGGGGGAGTATGTTTTTGGCAGCCGAAATGACTTTCTTCAGAGGCGAATCAAAGCAGTGTCCACGTCACATGTGCTTTATTTCAATTGCGTTGGCTGTTTACTAATCAGCGCTATGAGGTCCAGCATGAATAACATAACGCTTTAGCTGAAGTAAACTTGCTCAAAGCGGCTGTTTAAAGCTAAGTCGAATTATTGTAATAATTGTTCAACAGAAAAACAAAATTTTGGGAATTATCACCGGGGAGAGCGAATCATCCTTTTGTTCATTTTTGTTGCGAAGTAAGGCAAATGCCATGAAATATCTTGTCCTTTTTAACTTTCAACTTGAGGCTAGGTTCAACGTGAGTCACACGTTGGCTCCCAACAATGCCTTCGAAACTCGCCAAAGGTAGAATTAACCCATAGTGTGGCTATCATTACACTCTGTTATGTTCCGTACAAGTATTCAGTAGGGAAAGCATTTTATATGACGTTGAGTTGTTTGTATTCCGAGACGTCTACATTACTCCGTCATCGGGCATGGTGTTCGTTTTTGACATTAAACATGTACCTTCAGACACAGAGAAGATCGTGCATTTTTTGCATACAAAGAGTCATCATCTTCAAAATTCATGTCATATTGTGGCAAAGTTCATAGAGAAAGAGTAGGTCAGATGCTTACACGTCCGTATTTTTCAGACCAAAGAATGGCTGCCTTGAAGCGTTATGCTTCAGCTATTTTCTCAAGTGTTGTTGGCAAACGCAGTAGTGGTAGCAGTTATGTGGACAAGAAATGTTTGTCAAATTTCTCTTTCGGCCATACTTCTACTTCAGTGACAAGAGCTCCCTTACACCAAGTCTGCAATTAGGGAGCAACGGGGATAGTATGAGAAGTCCGGTAAAAGTAAAAGCAATTACCTGCAAAATGTTTCTATCAGGGTACAAATGGTACTGAAACTATGTGCGCTGAATCATACAACATGTAGGACGGATTTGAGCAAATGTGGATGACTCTTTTTGACAGTTGTTGCACACTGTTGGACTAACGTAACATGCCACAGAAAAGACACTTTTGGAAACCCATAACTGAGGTGGGAGAAGGGTAAGGTCATGGTAAGTGACGTTTCGGAGTTATTCATCAACAAATGTCTGAGTTATTACTTTAGGACTTTTTATGTTTTATCTAGGGCCCAGTTAGCTTCTACCTGGCCTGAAACTAAATTATGTGATGCTGGTTTTCAATACGCACACGCGAGACATCATTACAGCACGTGTAATGTCAAAAAGGACCCTCAGTCCACCGCCTATTGTGATCGATCGTTTTAGGTTGCTATGCGACGGTAAACAGCAGCAGCATTCAGTTGCGGCCGGTTATATCTACCAATCACAACTCAAAGAAAAAATAACCTTACAACGGTTCGCTGCGTTTCCAACATAGGTCTTACAGAGTCTCCGTTCTAATTTCATCCGTTGAAATACGATGTAGTAAAAATAGAATACATCTATTTCTGCTGTCCATCCAGCTACGTGACACGTGCACCAATGATGTTGAGCAACTTACACAGATTGTAAACGCGGAGTCTAATAATGCTTTTGAGTAAAAAAAAGAAAAACATCATACCGGAAACTGTACCAAAAGAAGGCCCGTTTGCAGTGAGAAGTTTTGTCAAACGAAACTCTTGGACATCTACGCCATTTGGAGATGGAGCGAACAGAACTACATTGTCCCGGAGGCGCAACTCAGGTGATGTGGCGAAATCTGTATTACCGTCAGTTATACCACGTTCGTCCGCAAACACCAAGGAGACGCATTCAAGAATGGTGAACCCGAAGCTTTCCCAAACGGACCATAAACCTCCGGACCTAAGAGAACTGGAACTGACAAATTCTTCCTTGCTGAAGTTACGTTCACAAGACTCCGGTAGTGATCTCAAATCTTCACCCTCTCCCAGGTCTACAAAGACCCGTGGCTCACTGTCTCTTGGCGCGTCCTTAAACATCCCTGAATCCATTCCGGAAATAGCCTTGCCCCGGCGCGCTTTGGTTTCATTTCAACCTGGTAATTGTCCAACGAAATTTGATGAAGAAGCTGGGGAAGAGTCGGACGAGTCAGATGAATATGTGTACTACCGGTCCCCGGTGCGAGCATCAGATCTAGTTGTTCCCTGTAGCGGCACATTTGAGGAGGTTTTAAGATATATTGAACTTGAGCAGTGTCGTCAGGACAAGATGCGATTCGGGCCATCCAAGAAATAAAGTAAGACAACGTCTTGCTTATCTTATCTTTCGTGATTGTACATAATAAACTTCACACATCATGGTCTAGTTTTTCATCGGAGAAAGCCAAGCTGAGCAGAACGTACAAAAACTTCAAATCGCACATTATGCTAACCACGCATTGTAGGGAAACGAAAGATGGTACATCATTAAGTTTACGCTTTCCACATTGATTTGGTAAAGTCTGTCAATCGAAGATATGTGATTATATTTTACGTGCTAAATGAAGCTCCGCAAAGGCGTTTATCAGCTGCGTTTTTCAGAATTACTTGATGTTCCCTCAGAAATAAAAGGTACCCATCCATGCTGACAAGTAGTGCTAATCAAAGTCTCACTGAATTCACTCAAAACAGCCTACTTGTGCAAGTATACTTCCTGACAACGTGAGCACTAGTTTAGTAAGAAACTGTCTTCATGAAGGGCTCAAGAAAATTAAACGACTTCCATTGTTTTAGACAGTAGATCATTAGTTCAGTGAAGAATAGCTCAGTAATCGCAAGCGTTCCGCACAGCTATCCAATCTTATTGAAGGGAAAGCTACTGTAGTTAGGGTCAATTGAAAGGAGAGAGTAAGGCACATATGAGCTTTGGTTTTCCGTCGAACTGGAGACTACAGGGGGAATAGGGCTTTGGTTTCCCGTCGAACTGGAGACTACAGGGGGAATAGCAAAGATTGGAATTTATACTTCGGTCTGATTTAATCGAGTGCTTATGTACGCAGTAAGCCAGACTATTCCCCACTTCAAGTCGAATTTAAAGCTCTTTTCATGTAATGGTCATACAGAGACGGTTCGGTCTCAGTACTCGAGGGAAGCTGTATCCGGAATATGGAAGCAGCTCCCGTTGATATTGCTTCCTCTCTTGCTCTCGGTAATTCACTTCGTCTTGCCAAGTTTTTCTAAATCATACACCAGCTCATTTGAAGCGGGCATATTATTTGTCCAATTAAGTGTTGCGCCATTATGACTGACAGTAGAGATTAGAAACAAACATTATGTTCGATAGATTTTATCCCTTAGCTACTAACACTTGCTAGTGACGATGAATATACAGAATAGTTCGATGAATCAAAGACTCAGTACTTAGGTCGAATGCTTCGTTCAACCACAGCTCCTCGGTGATTCTGAGTTGCAGGATAAATTTAACAGATGTGAAAAAGTTCCGTGTTTAGTATGTACACCAGGTCTAATTCAAACCGTAGGTATCTCACAAGTTTCTATAGTCCGGTTGGGGCTTCCTGCATAAATCACCCAGGAACACATTCTACATAATTACTGAGTAATAATACTGTCGCAGAAGTTGTGATATGATAGTAAAGTTTAAGGAACCGTTTTCCGAAATGAATAGCTTGACACATTTGTATTGGTTAGTATCCCTTAGCTCAGCTTTATTTTTCATGTCACTCGAGAAATTAAAAAAACATGTAACAACAGATGTGTCCATTCCCTGAAACATAGTTGGCTAACAGTTGGTTTGACACAGAAGTGTCTTGGTTTGATGCCTTGATTTTTTCCCGACGAATGAGAATATAGTTGTATGGGCAGCGACCAGATACACCTTAAATCGCCTGTCAATGCGTCATGTTGGTTAGTGAAGTACTTGCGAAAAGAGTCTCAGTCAGTTCATGTGACCTTCATCAGCCGTGTGCTAGCCGTAATCCCATGAAAAAGGGAACACTTTTCGGCTCGTGCTGACGTCAAATCGGTTAATATGCTGTTCTGTTATGGCGGAGTTTATTTGAGTGTTCCCATTTTTTACTGCTTATTATTCCTATTCGCAAAGCAGCTAGCTGATTTTATTCACCACGGTGTACAAGGCGGATCAAGCGTGAATTACTGGATTTTCTGCACAGCGGCTGTCTGTATAAAATGGGAGATTGTGTCCTATTTTATTTTGATCAAGGAACATGTGAGGCAATGGACTGAGGTTGTTAACTTTCCCCCCAACTCGTGTAATAGTTTGAGGTGGAAAACGAAAACAGTGGAGCAAATAAGCTTCGCCATTCTGGAGAACGGTGGGGTTTGGTGGAATCACGGTGTTGAGCAATGAACACCCAGCTCAATTCAACAGAAAGCAGTCAGAGTGGGGTTTGGCGGAATCACGGTGTTGAGCAATGAACGCCCAGCTCAATTCAACAGAAAGCAGTCAGAGAAAATAACATTTGACGAACCGAAACATGCATACAAACTCTTCAAAAGGCAACATAGTTTAGGGAAGATACGTCTGGAAAGATAAGCTAGGTTTTCCAAATTTTTCCGTAAGCGAGATGCCTCGAACCAAAAACACAGTATAAAGGCATTCAGTCTGTCCGGAGGACTCCATACTACCACAGATCCAAACCTGTCGGAACTGCGGTGAATAGGTTGTAAAGCAGGATGATTAAGTGCAATTCCAAAGCAACGACAGGCAAAGGTTTACACCTCAGAACACTGTTAAACAAAAACGAGCAATTCACAATCATTTTGCATTTGTGATCCAACCTAGCAGCTGACCATTGGCTGCCGTGTTAACGGGAATGATAAGCAATAAGAAACGGTAGCAAACAAATACACCTCAGTCTCAACATAATGTACACGTCCAAACGGAGAAACTGACTTCGACAAATGCACTCATTTGAATATTAACTTGGTTTTGACGGCAGACTCACCCGGAATCCAGCTGAATCGCTCGTTTATGATGTTTTTGGAGCTGCCGAAGATTTTTCAGCAACCTTATGAGTAGTATTTATGTGTCGCGATATCTCCAATATCATGCCAACTGAAACGTAAGACGGCCTGGTGCACCACATTTAGTTGCTTAAGAACATCATAAACGAGAGATCCAGCTGATTTCCAGGTTAGTCTCCCTTCAAAACCAAATTGTTATGTAAATGAGCTATTTGTTGAAATCTGTCCAATTTTGGGCGGAAACTCCGGGACCCCACCTGTCTGTTGAGTTCCAAAAAAACAAAACCGGTAGTGGGCTGTCGAAGATTTTTTATCAATCTTTTGATTGGTATAATGCACTTGGAGAAACTGACTGCTCAGGGCAGAACATATAATACAGAATTCGTCATTTTTCTTGTCGCAGTTGAGACAATGGGAGCTTGCTTTCATGGCCTTTACAGCTGCTGTTTTGGTGACTTCCTTTTGGATTCATGTTCACTTGATGAACGGTACATTCGGCCATTCAGGCTTGCCAACTTAGCTCCTCCACTTCAGCAAGCGTATTGTTAAACACAGTATTAGGCATGGAACAGGTGCAGGTGGTCCTTAATAGAGTGCAACCTGCTAAAAAGTACGGATGCTGAGCAGCGTATTATACACGCCTCGCAATCGATACGAGGAACTTGATTGCTACAGAGCTCATGCCTGAACCAAAATAAGGCTGATTCGACTAAACGATGCGCAAGAAAAGGACAAAAATCTGAATTTATCGGAGAACTGGGCACACGTCTTCGCTGTCCTGTCACTTTCTTTGAACACTATATCGCACAGAATGACTTTATGCTTCCTAATCTCAGAAAATATTAGATTTCGTCTCATTGCTGGCATGTACACTACGGTGGGTTTTGTCGCCACCGAAAGCCGTCTTGCGCTGATCTCAAGCAATATTGTATATTGATGCTAAACCAACCACCACTAAATTTTCAACCGTCGATTATCTCAAGCGGTTAGCTGACTTCCCTAGAAATCTGTGGCATGCTAGTTCTTAAGCGGCTCATGGCAGGTGGTTTTACTTCAGTACAGAAGGCGGGTTAGAATTAGTGTGTAGCAGAATTTTTCATGGTTAAGACTGTGCAGCCCATAAGGCACTTTTGTGCCCTTTTATGGCAGTCTTATTAAGAACTCTGTATATCAGGACATGGAAAAGGTTGCGTCTCGAGGAGAATATGAGAACTTAGTAAGTATGCTGCGAGAAAAATCGCTACCGACTCAAGATCACACTAATCCTAGAAAGTTGAATCCGCGATCCAAACTGTGCCTTGGAAATATGACAACTTACATTCAGTATTAGACGGATGCCCTATCGCCAACAACAACGGTGGCAGAACTGTCCAGCTTTTCCCTACGGTCCTATTCCGTCAAAACATTTGTTCCGCCTGTCTCAGAACTTTTATTTTCATTATCAATATTACGCTAATGAACAAAGCAAACACATTATTTAAACGAAGTGATCTGACGTAATCCATAAGAAGGCTTTCAAAGCATGTGACGTTTGAATAGCAAGTGAAAAATAAAGAAACCATCAGCATATCTTGACCGTCTTATTTATCATGGTGGCACAGAGTCATTAAGCACAAGCTTGCAAATAGAGTATCAACTAACCGCTGCTCCGTCATATTCAGGTGAACCCAAGGACTTGATTTGAAAGATTTTTCCTATGACGGAAATGTCACCCAACAAATTTTCTTAGCTTGTGAGTGTACATAAAGGTAACAAACGTAGCAAATCCTTAGCTGCTCGTCTAATCTGGTGCACATGGTGACGGAGTAACAATATTTCAGTAGTGTTAACCAACTAAACAAGTTTGTTTAACGGGTAAGGAAAGTTTCACCCCACAGTACTCTTGAAAGAATTTTCCAGGTGTATATTTTCACCTGTTTAGTAGGTCAAAAGTCTGACTGTTCATCAAGGAAACGTTTGTCTCGAGCAGCAGATGAATGTGACATGAATTGTGTTTACATTTCTCACTTAGTCAACACATTGCCCGTCAAAAAGTACCACTACAAGGGGCGATGATCTGACAGAAGTCCAAACCACGGTGAACTATTTAGGGGACGTTTCGATAAGTGAAGAAACCGCATATCTTGTCTTTGAGAAGATTTGGTGGTTATGGGTCGCAAGGTTTCGTAACTTCCAACTTGTCTTTGAGAAGATTTAATGGCTATGGGTCGCAAGGTTTCGTAACTTCCAAACGTCTCCTCATTCATGATAGATGTGGCACCCTTTGGGTCAAGTGCTGTGAGCGCTTTCAAATTACTTTGTGGCCGTGTTTCCTATTAGCAATGAAGTTTGAAAACAAAACAGACTGCATTGTATTATCTCTTCTGGCCTTCTACAAGTTCGTTCTAATGCCATTCATTTCAATATGTATGCTATAGACCTTACAGTGAAAACATAGAACCAAAAAATTGCAACTATTTTCGCGTGGAGAATAGTGGTAATTGCAAAGATCTAATCGCCATTAAGGAAATAGCTGCGCGTAGGCAACTGTACTTAGAGTATCAAGATCGCGACCACAAAGCATGTTTCTGCGTCTTTAAGTTTTTAAACCATACAGAAACAAACTTTTCATGAGCTGTGATCACCAGTAACAAGGATAGACCTTTCAAAGGTCGTTTGTCCTTAACCAGGTAAAAAAAGTCATGGCTTCCGTCCTAATTTGTATGGTGACTCCTTTTTACTTACGGTCAATTTGTTGCTAGAAGGACTAATGTGTTTATGTAGACAGGCCGCATTATATCAAAAATCCATCAGAGATGAGTGTTCGATAAACACTCCGATGTCCGTGTTAAACGGCAGCTGGAAAAGCAAGTAAAGATTTACACCTAATGGCAGAGTGGTTCAGTGAGCCACCCACTCATGAAGATATCACCTCGATTGGTGATGAAGCGTTTGCAATCCAACTGCCAAGCTCGGAGAACAGGACAACAATCAATGTACACCTAATATCAGAGTCAGAAACTGTACAAACTGTTTGGTGGTTCAGAGAGCACAGCATCACATAAACAAGTTCTGTGCGTTCACCTTACAACTTTAAATAGAGGTAAAGTACTCCAGTGACTGGACGCTTTAAGATCCGGTTGTTTGAATCGATCAATGACTGGGCAGATCAAGAATAAAACGTTACCAGCTATAAATTTAAACGACGGACGCGTAATCAGGGGATAACAGTCTGAAACTTTTTCCATCTTCTACACCCGTTTGATAATCCCAGTATATACCAAGATGATTGTGTCTGATCTTTTCGACATGCACCCTCATCTTCGCATTAATTAAGTACTATATAAAACATGTGACATAGCTCCGAACGTCATAATTTGATATTTGTGATTTTGTTCCATTGACGTGTCGTTTTTATTCGGAGGGAGGGAGCCTTTATGTAACACAAAGCTACAGAATCGGTGCTACTCAGCACTTTACTGAACATAGGAAAGTTCATCAAAAACTGTACGATGGTAATGCACCGGAGAGGGCAATACACGTCACTCAGAGTTTAAATGATGACAGTTGAGAGCAGTCATTTGGTCAGCGCATTTTGTGCGAGTTAGTCCATTGTTCTGATCCATCTCTACATCAATGATTCACTGGGCTTTCGCTGCAAAGTATAAGGACACTCGTGGGCGTTCAGTAGATAAGATTATCTTCTATGTATTTGCACGTCTTGTAGGAGATTTTGTCACGATCAGACAATAAGTTTATCACATGTGTGGTCAATTCCTAGTGGTGGCCGAGTTCCTCGGACTATGATTTTTTATGGAAGAGATGAGTGTACAACTGTTTTAATCTGTACAACCGGTCCGGCTGAATTCTCAGAAAAGTTCTCGAACGAAGGCCTAAGTCGCTGGTGGTTGGGCCACGGCACCCCACGAAATTC
Source organism: Clonorchis sinensis (assembly GCA_003604175.2). Classification (NCBI taxonomy): domain Eukaryota; kingdom Metazoa; phylum Platyhelminthes; class Trematoda; order Opisthorchiida; family Opisthorchiidae; genus Clonorchis; species Clonorchis sinensis. Next base: position 59,313,867 of record CM030370.1, read on the forward strand.
TTAACTGTTTGATAGCTGTCGGAATGTAGATTTGCATAAAACTTAATCATTCTGATCTATTCTGCCTTAAAGATGATAAGCTGCACTTTGTTTAACAGTGAGCCGGGCAAACACAAGTTCCTGTCGCTGGTTTTTGTACTCCAATTTTATACTGAGCTGAGCTTCGTACTAGTTAGTCATCATTCGGGTTTTCTTAGTTAATTTCTCAACATGGCTACTAAGAATCCGCTATGAGCTAAGCAACAAAAGTTAGTTTGAATAAAGAGAGCAAAACGCAAGCTATTTTTTTCTCTAATGATTTCATGTAATTTACACGACTCAGCTGAACTACATTTCGACTTCACGAGAAACTGGGATGGAAACTATTGGTGTGTTGGAAGCACATTTTTTTTAGTGTTACGAACGCTTGTTGCGCGTGTAATCCTTAGGAGGCTACAAGCAAATCATGTGAAGTGAAGCGTATTGTTTGTAGGTTTAACTGTACGATTAAGTTGCTCTTTCATGGTCTTTTTTCCATAACGCATTGTCTTAGCAGACGGCTGAATGGATTGAGAGGTCAAAAAGACGGGTGTTTAACCAGGTGTTCAGCTGCAAGGATGAACAAGCTCACGTCCAGCACACTTTGTTTCTTCTCAGACTGTCCTAACAAGCGTATCGTTCGAAAGGAACGTCGGGTTCTGTCGTAAATTTTATGGGGGTGTGTTACGGTACGTATCGTGGATGTGGCGATAAAGCAGCAAACAAAATTACATCCGGCTAGGCGATTCAAACATACTTTCAAACTGAGTGATACACTTTGTTGCATATGACATAAGTTTAAAAATTTTTTTTCTCATTCTGGGGATATGGTAGCATTTGGAACTAAAGAGCAGCGCGTTACACGCACAGCCATGAGATCCTAATAAATCATGGGGCATTGCAGAGAGAGACGTTGTATATAGAAACGTTGTGGGTGGTAAATCCATTTCCAGTTGATGATCGAACCATGTCCAGTACAGATAATCCTTACTCCTCTACTGTGTACTTAGCCCCATCCATCTTGGAGGGCTACAGACTGCACATCATACAAACGAATCCGCAGTTGTTTTTCGAAATAGTTTGCGAATCCAGTCCAGCGGTGTCATGTTTGCCAGACTGTTCTAAAACGAAGAATGACTTCCTGAGTGAATGGAGGTTGGGCCTGCTTGATTTAATGTAGCTCTGTTCTATGATTATTCTCCTTATTTAAGGATTTCATTATATGTATAAGGTAGTGTATTCCGGTAGAATAGGAAATGTTGAAGAAATCCCATTCTGTACCATTTTGTGTGCAGGTAAAGCTATTACCTTGGTGCCTATGTTTTCCCTAATTGAACGATTAAAGTGGGCTCACGTGAGCGGTTTGTCATAATATTTTTTCAGTGAGAAAAATCATCACAGGACTGAGCGGGCTATCCGCTGTAATGACCTTGAACGTGCTTTCTGTAATGCTTTACCCATATTCATCTGTCAGCTACCCTCTTTCTTCTCTACCAATTTTGCCGCCGATTAGCAAAGTAGAACCGATGGATTTACAAACACAAGACGCGGCATTTGTATGCTCCCCTGAACGGATGTGAGAAGAAAAATGAGAAGATTGCGTGACGTGAGTCTCATGGACTCCAGTTACCTACCATTTGTCGTCCATGATCTGGTATGGTATACGCGTTTGACAGTTTTCTTTGTAGGCATGGCGCCCTAAGTGAACTCTGGTAAAAGGACATGTAGCCCATAAACTGGCAATCCCTTAACTGGGAAACTCTTGACTGCACACAGCTGGTTTTTGGTCACCCAACTTGAAGCCTGTCCCTCTTATCCATGGTATATTCATGCAAAGCTTCATGAGTATTAGGTCTGACGATTCATCTAGATTCTCCATTCATAAACTGATGCCAGTGAAAGGAATTTTTGAATTTATTTTGCTTGATAAAAAATTCAGCATGCAATCCACCGTTTTCGACCTTGTTGAAACAATCGTCAGCTTTATGTCTTTTGATCGGGAATGGTAAATCGTGTACTTGAACAACGACGAGGATACCAGATCAATGCTCTTGTACACCTAAAGCTAAGATGAAGTAGCAAGTATATGCTACAAGTAGTCGAGATGAAGCGGTTGACTGTCAAGTGAATCTTTTTTCTGTGTCTAACCGCAGCACGCGGGGTTTAACTTGCTCAAACGCATTACTAGTTGTGACCTACTCTACTAATTTATCAGGTGGTCATCCATGTTCTTCACATTTGCATGGAAGGCTTTTCGGTTAGCAAGCGATAGCGAAGCTGTCGAAAATGATACCCATAATTAATCGCAACCAGCTGGCATAAAACGCTTAAACAGAATGACTGGTGTGATGATTTAGGGCTACATCTTATAGTGCCATCCCATAGAGGAAGCCCTGTTAATTTCTTCCGGGCATTTCATCCAGCATCTTTTTATAGAAGAGTGATGAGCGTAGAATACTCAAATCTGTTGGAAGTGCGCTTGAATTTTGCTATCCTGAATATGTTCATTAGTCGCTGATCTGGCAGTCATCAGTCTGTTCACAGGGCATTTGTTTTCTCCCACAGTTTTTTTGCTTTAATCGCTTGGGTATATCTTCCTTTATTCTCGTCGTAAGGTTTTCCAAGCCACAACTAAGGGGGTTTACATGTCGAAAAGAGACCCGACTAAGTAAAGTTCCACAAGGAACCTGAATTCATGGTAACTATTTAAATCAGTAATCACTGTTGAGGAAAATGTGCCCAGCTCGCAATTTCCTTTGACATTTCTCTAGCTCAAAAAAAGCTGGTGAGTGACTTTAGCAGTGGAACCACGGTTTGAAGGTGCAAAATTTAGTCCAGAAAGCATAAGTATTTCAAGGACATGAGAGTCGTTCGTTAATCGCTCAGAATGAGACCTCTTTGCTCTCAATCGATGGAAATGAAGCGTGTTTACTATGTTCAAATTTTCACCATAAAACAGCACCAGAAAGCTGGTGCTGGTATATGGTTACCTCCCATTCCAGCCCAGCAGCTCCTGTTTAGTTTAAGCTCATGACACAGTGAGACCAACTTACACGCACTATCCCATTTTCAGTGCTTTTTATGCATTCCGTCAACCGAAGCTGTGGGCTAGCTTTTGAGGAAAGAGGTTTAAACGATACACCCAAGCGTTTAATCCCCTGTTCAAGTTTATAGCTGTGAAGCCCTCAACTGATGAGTGACCCTGTAGTAAACAACCTGTTGTTACCAACGGCATTCCGTGATTAGTTGATGAGTCCTAATAAGGACATATTAGTGCTGTAGCTGAGCCATATAGGTTTCGTTCAGATCCTATAGGACTAGATATAGTTCCAAGTAATATGAAAACTTGGTGTACCGGGAGTTTCAGAAATTTTTTTCTGGTTTGTTCACTAGCTTAGAGAATGCACTCAGATGCATAGTTTTCTCTGAAAATATGGAGACAACTATGTAACCTGTGTCTAGCATGTTTAGAATACTTTAATAAAATGTTCGCGGGTGGCTTCAACAAACAGTCTATCCTTATGAATAATGCTGAGGCTCCCACTGGTTAGACCGCATCATTCGTGCACATTCTCATTTACACTGGGCACCTGAACATCTATTTATCAGTTCTTTAGACCAAACCACTCCCACGCTCATGAAAAACACTTCCACAAGCCTATTACTGATTTCTACGAAACAGCGAGATCTTTCATGTTAAAACTTTAACGGTTGATCTAATTGCAGATATCAGAGTCTCTTTGTTGAGATTGGCTTGTTTAAGTAGCCCAGTTTAAACCCACTCAATAAATCGTGTAAGGAAATTTGATTTTAATTTGTCAGCAAATTAAAGCAATAAATTAAAGCAATAAAATGCTTGTACTAATGTGGAATAATTTTTGCAAACTTTTCAGTGTCTGTAGTGAGCAGTAGTGTAGTGCCGGATTGAGAGACGCTAGTGACTACCTAAAGAGTGTATGTCAATGATGGATCGATGGAAGTGCTTCCTGAGCTAAAAAACACTCAGGATTTGGGGTCATTTGTGTAATTCTTTATGGAAGTGAATCGTATATACGGCCATCTGCAGTGGCGATTGCTACACTGTTCCAAAATCAAATAGGCTTATCTGCTGTCTAGCGTTGCATACTCATGACAAAGTGACAATCACTTTTCGGTGCACCCAGATATTAAGCTCAGAGTAGGAAATCAGCGTTAGAAAGACAAGGTAGATTATTATGGAAGGTAATTCCATACATAGAAAATTCTATGCCAAAGTCTATTAAGATCATCACAAACAAAATCGCTCGACAACAACCACAGATAAATTTTTTGAGGGTTCACTGCACACTACTTTTAATCGATGTAGAAATTAGACTGAAACGCCAACATTCAACAAGGGTATGCGGTGACTTCTCTTTAGTATGTATGATAGTTCGTCATAGATGGGCAAACAGTGTTTAAGTATGTCGGAACAATAAACTAAATTTTTGCAAAATACCGGAGTATTCAAGGTTGAGTTCGATTAAGAATGAACAATAAATTTTACTTAATAATTTGGCTACCTAAATATCGTAAGTAATTTAAGATGAACCCATGTAGCAGTTCGATAGCAGTGGTGACTGTTCCAAATTTCTGCTGTAATTGGCTAGGGCTATTCATTTTTACGACCTGTTTGTATATGTTTTGGGTAGATCTAACCCAGTTTTCCGGGATTTTATGGAATTAGCTATTCGAATAAGGAACACGCAAACGATAGTGGTTACGCTGAGCACGCACGTAAAATCAGACGCATAAAAAACATCACATACGATATCATGTAAATAACAAGCCTCCGCTAAAACAGAATGACAAATCAACCGATCCTGTGAAACTGATGCATTTCGTGGGGCAAATATGAGACCCGAATTCTTTGCAGAAAGTATGACCTGAATGTCGCCAACATTACATGAAATTACAGTACTGCACACTATAATGAATGTCAAAATTCTGACCGGCCTTTCGAATCACTAGGAAGCTACCAGTTCTCCGAAACTCTGGCAAATTAGCAGTTGATTCATTTATGAGTGCGAATTTTGGTTTGATTGTGTGTCCCATTGGTTCCTCTCGGATGGTGGTTTATTTAATGGGTTCAAATTTAAGGATCTATTGTCATTATCAATTTTATCTTGCCCAAACATATGAATCCCCGCAAGTAAAGTGACCAATTGATTTTGTAATGCGGAAGACTTACAAACCTTTGTGTCTGTAGTCACAAAATTTTACAGGTGGATGCGCGCATAATCCGTTTGTGTATGCAGAGTTACGATCCGTCAGTGCTTTGAACCTAGAAACTTTCTCGGGACTTAATGTTGCTCCTGGAACATTGATGCCGAGTTATACGTGTGGTTAGTCACATATGCAGCGGTTATAACAGTTACGTGGAAGTCTGCAGATATATGAGTGAATGCGCACCTACGTAGAGTATTATTTTTCCGAATGCTTATCACATCTTTAGACAAGCAAATATAGCGATCACCTTTTAGCCCACTCCGGGTGACAAGCCGATCTACGCTTCAAGAGAGCATTGTAACCAAATGCTAACCCAGTAAGCTCACTCATAAAACCCGGTATTCCTGCACAACAAAGCCGTACAAAAAAACACGAAGGTTGATGAAAATGCCTGGGTACGCACTTCCCTTATTAAAAAACACGAAGGTTGGTGAAAATGCCTGGGTACGCACTTCCCTTATGGAAGACAGCAAGATAACATGCCATATATTAAACGAACAAACCAAACTCGAGCCCTTATGTCCAACGTTTGTGAGGGACAGAGGACCGCGGTTCGATATCACCAACGGTTGAAAACCTGAGAGACGAGATGAACATGTAGCAATGAGATAACGCGCCTGGTTATGATCTGAGAGTATGAAAATCTCTAGAGTAAGAAACGTCGCATGCAATAGTTGGTAGTTAACCGCGACGCTTCATTCACTCAGCTGCTTTTGCACCCTAAGTAACTTTTCAGTTATTCCAAGTGGCTTCTCAGTAACGCCGGCAAATTCTTAGGGGCTACAAGGTCTTGTTTTCATAATGTCCGCTGGCACATTCTAGGCGAATTCGGCCAAGCTTTATGAACACGACAAGTTGAGTATTGGACGACAAAATTTCTTTTCGGAATACTCAGATCGTGGTGAAGGGCAAACCCCAAGCTTCAACTAAACATACCACAAACATTTGCAGTTCACAACACTAGAAAAATGGGGTAGCAAAATGTCTGCGTGCTAATATCACTTCGTAAATTTAAGTTTACAGAACATTGAAACCACTATTCCAGTGATAAGTTAAAGGTGTTAAATTGAACCTGAAGTTCCAGTTTCTTTCAGTTTACTTTACTGGGATGACAGCACGCATTTCACCCGCAAGACCAAGCCAAGCAAACAATCGGTTCGAAAATTTTTACCCAATAGTTTCAATCGGGAAGTATCACACGACCGACGCGCGCCCCAAAAAATAATAATCCCAGCGAGTGAATTCAAATGTGAAACAATCGGCATCCGTGACGCAAAGAGCTAGTGAACGCCTTGTGAGTGTCACGGTTCAAGTGAGGGCCCCCACGTTCAGGCCGGTTCGTGTTCTGTCCCTTCAGGGAATAAATGTCATTTTTCTGGAATTTCTCTTGTCTTACTAGTTTTCAGCACAAATGCGTCCCAAATAAAATTGCTAACAAACATCTGCCTGTGGATTGTAACTTCCTACTTGTTTACTTGAGGGACCTAACTAAGGTTGAACCGGTCAAGTAAGTGATAACTCCGATTTGTGACAACCTTTCTGCAACTAAGAGGAACAGTCAGATGTCCTTGGCTCCTCGGGACTGCCATATCACACGAGTGGCTGATGGCTATATCTGGCTAAACTAGGACACAAATTTACCTCCCAGTGTGACCTTAAAGAACACCCAAAAAGGGAAATCGAAAGCAAATGTGAGCTTTATCCTGCACTTTTGGGTCACCACTCGTTATGTGGAAACAGTCGTAAAATTGCAGAACAATCACGCAGCAACAGACATAACGCTATGCTAATACATTATCCGTACTGCCAAAAACCATTGAAAACAGAATAATATGACCAGTTAATCTGAATATAGTAAAAGGTTCTGATACCCAATCCAGTTACTCCACGTAGAAAGTTTCAGTAGTATGGTGGATGCAGATTTACATAGCCATGTATTGATCCACTGCCACTGATAATAAAGACCGTAAAGTACAAGGGCCAAGTGAACAGCCTGAACGTAGTGGAAAAGGTTGAAATTTGCAGACATATCTTCCAGCGTTGGTGTAAACTCGGTAAGACTTACACACAAGCCTTGCACTTGCATGTATTGCACGCAAATCCCGTTGGAATTTTCGAACATCGGTTTTCCTATTTTTCATCTGTAGTGGCTTATTTTATCTGTTTTCAGCTATGTAACTGTTTTCAAAGTCTCCTGTCTTCTAGTGAACCTGGATCCCATTTTGCTTTTAAAGTAGCCTAACCTAAAGACTAGATTTTGCTTAGCTTGGTCGATTCATTGCCTGAGTTGATAACGGACCAAACCAAGCCCTCACACACTGTTAGTCTTTTGATTATTACGCCGTCGTCGGGCCTATGTTTCATGAGTAGCAGGACTGTGAGTATCAAAAGGAATTGGTACAAGTAAGGATTGTCTGCACACATTGCTTCCGTAAACCCTCAGGAGCAGTAATTTTAATCCGTACCTACAGAGTGATGGTAAATTAAAATCTCACAAAGTTCAGGCCATAGACCAACCATAAATGTGATGACACAAGATAGGGCAGAAAGATTACTTTGAGAAAAAAAATTCCCTCGTTGAAAACGCATAGAACAACGGCTCGCAGTAATACTAGTAAAATGAATGTAGGTTCGAGGAAGTTCTTTAAAAACGTGAAATCTTGTAAATAGCTTGAACTTTATCGGCTTTGTCCGGCTATCTGAACCTGTGCCTTTCACGGTCGGGTCTGTCATGTCATTCACGCATACTTCAACGAACCTTTCATGGTCTGAAGTAATCCTCAATTTTATCAAAGTCCCTCATAAATTTCGCTCTCACCTTTGAAGCTGCCAGTGGATTTTGAAGAGTGTGTGCCGGGCATCTAGGGATTGACTTTCTAAGCCGTGTTGATAACAAACCTTCTACTTCTGTCAGGTAGCCAAACCTTATCCCCTCAGGTAATGTAGCCTGGGGATAGGCTGCCTTTTACTCTAAAAATTCTTCACAGAGACTCAGATGTGCACAATTGCACGTGCAGGCTACCAGTTTTTACGTCCAACCATTGCACGATCAGTATGAGTCTTGACGCACACCAAGGATTGAATTACTTAGGAGCAAAGTACCAGCTCCTTTAACTTGAGCCGCCTCTATCAATCGGCCCTACAGATTTTGCCGTGATGACTTACGATGATGTGATGACACATGGTGTAACCTTCATCCAGCCACAGTCTCATTCCCGTATTTGGCATGAGTTTATTGGCTCTTATTCAGGTGACCAAGAGCCTGCTTAAAAGCCAAGCCACCTGGAACTATTCTTTGAAGTGTGTTGCCCCAGCAAACTGCTATTCATCACTCCAAGTTGCTTGATTTTGCCTCAGCTCGAGAAACCTCGTCACTCTACAAGCTTGAGCCTAAAATAATTACAGAGCATTATAGTATACTTTGTTGGGTTAGGGTTTCTAGACTGAGTGACCTTTGCGATGATCTCACCTAAGGGAACAAGTGGCTCCGAAGTGGGAACTTCAGGGGACTTCACTGGGTTTTCGAGCAGTTAAGTATCTGCTTTTTGCCAAAACCCGTTAGATTAGCAGTTTTGCTGCATCTATTCTACCCGACCACAGCAATCATTGGGATTTGCACAAGGAACCGAAAATTCCATCCACAAATAGGAACGGTGAGCCCGACAAGGTGTTGTTCTGGATTTTAAAAAACTTACTGAAATTTCTCATCTTATTTGGAACCTCTGTAATCATTTTCTAAGGGTACAAAGACGGACGCCGACGGATGGAGTCATGGCACCAAAGTTTAAGTTTTTCGTAGACGTAAGTAACGTCTTCGGTTCACCTGAGCAAACTTCGCTCCTGAAAATGCTTCAGTAGCCAGACATGTGTTGGCTCATTCAGGAGACTTGCGTAGTTATTCTAATAAACATAAGCAGTGCTTACTGACAGATGACTGTAGTTGACTGTAACCGAGTTTGGCGTGCTTCAAGGAGCCGTACTGCTACTTTTTCCTCTATGCTCTACACGAAGTACTTGTATTCTGAAGACTCAAATTCTGTATGAAAAAATAGGCTGACAATACTGCTTTTGGTCAGGCTTGTCCCTCAGTTCCAACAGGATATCCATGCTACCCGCTGTTGGTCTTATGTTGTTTTCCTCTATGTGAATGCAAGCAAGTGCGCCAGGATTGTACTCATACCTCAACGTTTCAAATATGCAGATTATTTACAAATAATCCTCTTAAATTAGCATCAACGATTGTTCCTTGGCGCAGAGTCAATTGGAGTTAAGCTGCCCTATTAGTTCTCGTGGTGTGATTACGTATGAAACCCATGTCTGGAGATCCGGCGATTGAGTTTGTTAACAAGATTTTGTCCTCTCTGCACACCCGGACTTCTCTATATTCTTTGAAATAAGAAATACCTTTGTGCTGTTTATTTCAACGCAATTGACACAACAAAAACTGTATTACAATTGAGCCCCGCCAACCCGTAGCGAAGAGATTGGGTCCCGTCACTAAGAAGCTAGAACCCCTACAGTAATGTGACCGTTTTGGCACCTCCAGGTCGGGGGTTGGAACAAGAGTGGCAATCTGCGTCGACAATTTTGACCTCTCTGACGGTCTTGCGCCAACTAACGCCGCTCTGCGGTTGGGCTTTTGACACAAACGCTCTGTTTTAAGGTCTTAAGGTTTTTTTCTGTCTTGGTATGAGCGTCCAGGGATAATGAAACTCATGTAAGGTCACAAATTGCGAACTTACATGTGGTTTCATGCTCAGCCACTAAGCTGAAAAATTTCTGGAAGAATGATGGTGGGCTGTGTACGGTTTGTTTGGCAACGCCAGTAGCAGCATCTGGTAAACCCACCGATAATTGCTGCTATTCTTTTCACCTGCTCACTTCCAAGCGGACTGTCCCCTAGCTACGCTTCGGCGCCTCGTTTCTGCTGGCAAAGAGCTCAGATGTTGCTGTAGAGGACCAGGACGCGAATCCGCAGTCAAGTGAACTTATCGCCCCTGAAATTCAATCTGGTGTTCATCTAGAGCAAAAATCGAGAAACATAGGCAACCATCCGCGCCTGCCGCAGCTATATGCTGAACACCGACTGTTTCTGAATAGAGCTAGCCTCAGAAACGACCGAAGCCATTCGGCACAATTGTGCTCCCGAATTCGGCTCAAATTTTAATAGAAGCGGACCCCCTCACTATTGGTTATAGGTGACGTGTACCAGTGAGTCACTGCTGGTCGTTTTGAAACACCTGTGTAGAATGAGATACTCGCTTGCTCGCTGTTTCTTATCGTTACATTTAACAGAGGCTTGCAATATGCCCTTAATTAGCCTGGCTAGGGAGAAGCTCTCAGAGCTTGATGCTAAACTGGTTTACCCGAATCGTCTACCAAAGTGCTAACTGGACGAGATGTCTAATTATGTTGACTCTTATTTGAACGTAGTGCTCGCAGTCCTGACGAATTCGAAACGGCTCTTTTGCGTGATGGCTCAACCGACTAGCCCCAATCGCTGGATCTCGAGCAAGGCTCTTAAGCCGTTCAAAGCCCGTGAGCAAAACACCGCTCGACGAATCGCCAAACCTTAGTTGAAGAGGAGTTTGGTGAGCCCAGAAGTCTGAAGAGATGCCGGAGAAAACTCTGATGATGTGCGTAAACTGTTCCTGCAGGTAGGCGCAACGGTTCCAAATAAGCTTCCGGCGAGCAAAAAATCGGTAGCTAAAAATCCCTGCTTATCTTTGGAAAACTAGAATGACTGAATCGTTGAGCTGAGCACGTTTGAAACCAATTCATCTGGTCGCTAGCAGTTGTTCAGCTTGCTACACGACCGGCGACGCGGACCCGGGGGGTGAACTTGGAAGCCCCAATAGCTTCGGAAATGAGCGAATACCTTTTATTGCCTAAGAGTCCCCGAAATGCTGGTCCCCGAAAACTCCCACCTGCTCTGTTCAAAGATAAAGGTGAAAGCCCCGCTTCCGGCTTGTCTAACTCATTGCCTCCACCTTAGAGAAAGAGAACTCCAGCTAAGTTGAGTGAGTCGAGAGTAACGCTCATATAAAACAAGGGGAGCTCACAGTAAGCGTGACAACTACAGTGGAACTAACTTGACCCTAGCTGTAAGGAAGCTCTCTGCATCACTTATTTTACTTCGCCTCACAGGAGGCGCAGGGAAAAACGGGACCCGCAAACAATAACCTAAATGCCGGTAAGGAAAGAGCTGTGTGAACTACACCATTACACTTTGTAAACTTTTAAAGTAACGGCACGCGTGTAGACTCCCCACAATATCGATCCTTGACCGCAGTGGTGTGTCCAACCTTTAGATCTTGACATGCTTGCGCTGAAGGGTATATTCCATCATTTAGTGAATATTATGCGCCGCCTGTATCCGAACATTTTGGGTGTGAGGAGCTCATTAATAGCGTTCATGCAAGCATGAAGCCAGAAGGAGCTGTCCACCTTCTTTAATTTTATCTTATTTCTCTTTTGAAGAGACAGAGGCAAAAACTGTGAAACTGCCAAAACCCCGATGTTAAGATCTGCCCGAGCGCAAAGCCTGTAGCTTGGATTATCCAGGCAAAATTGTTTTCCTTTTGAAAATAAGCGGGAAGAGCAACCATTTCTGGAAAAGCTGGAAGGGGGATTTTAGGAGTCGACATACAGTTGGACCTTCGGTTGATGTCTTATTTCCTAAGCGCGAGGGAGAAACACTGAAGCCTGACTAACTTGTGAATTCTGAAAAAGATAAACCGGCCAGATTTTACAGCATATTTGAGAAAGGACTAAGGATCAAAGAAAATTTTCCTAATGCCTCAAAGAGCGACGGAAGCAATCTAGGGAATTAATAGAGAGCGCAGTCGGAGCTGGCTCAACAGGCCGCTCACTAGAAGCTAATCGGTATTAATTTCGCCGAGAATAGGGAGCCTTCAAATTGGGGGCTTCTATGGGGAGTTATTCTAATCCGGTTGCATGTTTTTGTGATATTTTGTTCATAGCATTTCGTTTGAGTGAGCAAACGTTCAAGGTCACCGAACTCCACCGATTCGCGTGTGATTACCAGTTTACGAGACAAAGGCCGAACCTTAGACGCATACGCAAAATTTCCATGAAACCATACTGCGGAGGAGAGAAAATTTAACATAAATTTTTCGCATTTATTGATGTTTGTTTGAACCGTTACAACCGCAATTTTGTTGTAATTTGTTTAAACGTACTGTAGGTTCACCTTGGGAGGGGAATTCATAGTTCAATGGCCGTCAATGGCTTCGCATGTTGTCGCCGTGGTGACGGTGTGAAATTTGTAGAAGAGCCGGTTTTTTATGTCTTTTCTTCTGTAGTGGATTTAGAAATAATCTGAAGACTACATGAACAATAATTCCGCCCTCAATGTCAACGCAAGGTCAAAGTGAAGCAGCAACTGGCGACCTGCGTAGGAAAACGCTTTTATGGTTGCGGTAGGCATCCCGCCAAAAAAAGCAAGGAATTCGTCACAGCTAGTAAGTTTTTTAATGATGGTCGACACACTATGTCGGGTGCGCGGCAAGCTATTGATCTTCACGGTTATACTGAAAAGTTAATAGCGCCATTGTAAGAATCGTTGGGTTTATGGACAGAAATAGCAGACAGCACAATATGGTGGCCAGAGCTTCTAAATTCTGGCACAGATTCAACGGGTTGGTACAGTCTTGAGGACGCTTGTAACGCTCGGTCGGGAAATACTAGGGATATGAACCACGGCCAAGCCATCAGATTGGGTATGGCAGTCGCGGTACCGTCATCGCGACGTTGCACGTGGGTACGTCTACAGCTCTGTACATCAACATCTCGCGAGTCACTTGGGTTTGTCATGGTAGTTAGGATTGCTCAGGGAATCATGACATGTTAGGTTCAGCGTCACAGATAGACACGGGCATAGCAGTTACGATAAGTGGTCGAGGTGAGTACTTACGCGCACAGTTTTGAGTATGAAGGGTCGTCGTTGGATTAGGTTGCCACGCACAGATGAGGCCTCATAATCAGCGTCGCAGACAGAGAAGGGCGTAGCAGTTACAATAAGTAGCCCAAATTAGTGATAATGGCTGTCGTTATCATGGTGATTGGCAATGGGTGTCCTTAGTTGCAATAAATATATTTGCGCTTCATGACGTATTACATATACGGAGCATCATAATCCCAATGGGGATGATATCATTGTGTTGGTAGCTTACCTGCAGTTATATCGTCACTCTGTATTATCCACAGGCTAGGTATGCATATCTGGAGAAGCTGAACATCCACAGAAATGGCCCTCAAATCGCCAATACACTATTCATGCAGTTGTCTAATGGAAGGCGAGCTTTATAAGAAAGTGCGTTGTGCCGAAATTTGTTGAACAAACCTCATTTGTTAAATATGAGGAGTGTAAAGCAAAAAACATAAACGCCAGATTTTCGTGAATGGAATTTGCATTGGATATTCTGTAGATGCTACCTCATTCTTAAAGAACACCGAAAACGTCGAAATGTGCTAAAGTGTGATTTCATGGTTTGTGTCTCGCAAACCGGTAGCAAAATGTGAATCGGTGATGGCTCCCGACTTTGAAATTGTGCTTACTTAAACAAATTGCTATGGACAACATATCACAGAAGGGTGCGAACGGATTAGACCAACTCCTGCAAAGGCGCGACTTCAAGAACCCTATAGTTTCGGTGAAAATATTTGGCTGTGCTTGTAGTGAGCGTCGAGATAATGCACGAAATTAATTATCACCGTATTCTACCGATTGGCGGTGTCCTTCAAAAGAAGAATACTAACAAAATGTCCAATGCAAATTCCACCCAGGTTAATGACGCTATTATGGGTCCTACTCGTCAGACGTAACAAATTAGATGAGTTTGTTCAGCGAACTTCGGCACATTGTTTATGATAACCCAATCCAAAAAATAAAAGCGGCCCTCCGTACTCGCAACTGTACGCTTGCCGCTTACATTGACTATTATCGCAAGCGCTTGGTGCATTCACATGCGCTCCACAAATTATGAGGACCTAACTATGCACGACAGCTTGAGGCGATGGCCAACATATGGGTTTTGCTCATCTCGGCTACTTATCGTGAATGTCCATGTCTATTTTAGACTCTGATTATGGAGCTGCAGCTGTGCATGTTGGCCTTTTTTGATGGCAAACGATGGCCCTTTATACTAGTAACTCTACGCGTTTTCGCTTCTCTTGGTCATACAATAGGCTGGAACCTATGCGGGCCGATGATTATAAGGCCTTAACTATACATGACGGCCTAATCCAACGGCCAACGACGGCTCTTATTTTCTTCATAACCACATACGTTGTCGTTCTGCCACACTTACAATTAAAAATTATGAGCGCACTGACACAACCGTGATGGTTAGTCTCTTCGTTTCTTTTCCAGTGGACCAATTTCAATAAACGATGAATCTGAAATTAAAAATGTGTATTCAATTTAATCCCTTCTGTATCCGCGGTAAGATCGTTTAGACTTCCTTCTTAGGCAAAGATCACAACTGTCGCCTACCAAGGACCCATTTTACACCAAAGCTGAGCCAGCTCGTTCAAATCTACAGAAGAGTGTATACGTTGTAGTCAAAATATCAACTGGTATACTTGATTCCCGGAAGTCAAGGACCGCATGAGTCTTGGTAGGTGTACCCATGGATGAAGCTGCCGCGGAGATCTAGTGAGTGGATGGGTACTTGGTACAAATTTGCTTCTTTGGAGCACTAAATCAACTTTGCCCAACCTCTGCTTCCCGACTATACACTGTAGCTTGTTGTAACCAGCAGTTTCGTCTCCATCATCATAACTTGCAACAATATCATAACCCTCCGCAATAGAACTTTTGTCAATAGGAGGTTCGTTATAGGATACTGCTCGTCAGCTTCGATGCTTGCGTTTGTAAACAAATAGTTTTTGATCTCCGATATCCAGTTATGGTTAAAAATGGTCTTTAACTCTCAGATAGGCATAAGTTTAAAACCGCATGCTCCTCCATGCAACCTTATGACCCTTCTCCTAGCCGGTCACATGGGTTTGAGCATCATCTAACTCATCACCCACGCCGAAGTATTGCCAGTCACTGCTACTTCCACAAGCTTGTATAAACTATTTGAAGACATACGCGACTAAGTCAGCCACACCCCATAGTCCCTATCTCTCAATATGGTGTTGTTCTGACTAGGAACTGCAAGCTTTACTCAATCTCGTTGCCCCAGGAACGAAAATCCCTCAACCTACATCAAAGTAACGTATACCCCGTCTTTATTTTGTAAGCAGTCAACGTACTTAACCACGCAGACGTACCATCCTTTGAGGTACAGTAGCACAGGCAGTAATTTGTTTCCACAGGCGACACGTATGTCCATATTTATGGGGGCGGCAATGCTGCCTTCCCATCACCACCGGCTAATGACTTTTATAGAAGTGGTCCAATTGCGCATTCAGTGGTGCTCGTGCCATCATCTTCAGTGCGTAGCTACCAAATTCTCGAACTAATTGAACGTTCCATCGTCTCCAGCCCTTGGCTGTTTCACAGACCTCCACTTTTTGGTGACCAAAACCAATGCGCCCGGAACCAATATGCCTATGACAACACAATTACCAGGGTATGAAAAGTTCTCCGCAAACTTAAATGATGTTCATGAAGTTGTTAAGCGCATGTTCAGACTCCACGCGTTCCGTCATGGCTTCAACCCCTGAGGGCCAAGGGCGTATGGCGAAAGATTGTATGACATTGGTCGGTCCAGTCAACAGGGCTTGTTTTTCTCTTCCATCTTCGAGCGTGAGGGCGACGTCGCCTGCGTTCTTTTGACCAACAAGGTTCCCATCAGCACAGATTTGAATACCGAAGTTCCGTGAAAACCCCAACGTTAATAATGATAATAACGACGTTTATTCCCAAATAGTGAATGGCATACCGTCAGGCAGCCAGAATAAAGCACTACTAGATGGGATTGGCGGGTACTGGGGATCGTGCGAAAAAAGGGCGGTCATAAACAGTGGGTAATAGACTTGGTCACGCTCAAACCGGCATGGGAAGTGAAACAAAATTACCAGGATTTTATAATACTAATAATAGGGTTATTTCCCAACCTGTAATGAACATGCCGATTGAGACATCGTCGGGTCGTTACAACCTGAACGCGGCAGGCAAATAGATAACGGAGAGACCAAACTGACAAACAACATCCCGCCATCCATATTGTTGCCATCCGAATCCTTACTGAATAGAGGGATATTGCTTTAGCACGCTAACCTAGTAATATTTAGGTGGTCAAAATGGTACCGCCTGTGTTTAGCTTGAGGTTCATTCGTCGGATCTCATTCGGCGTAAGTAACATGAGCAGATTCCAGCGCCTTTTACTAGACATTTGAAGCCCTCTGACAGTGTTCGAAAGGCGGTAAAACGCAGCGAAGCTGACTGACGAGCTGAAACTGAAGAAGAGTATTGAAGAGTATTGTCACAGACATAAAAAGTGAACGCAGGCGATGAGTGCGGAAAGGTTACAGAAGAACATTAGAAAAGAAGGGAGAAGCGTCTCATTCCAAGTCATGCCACGAACAGTTCCAGTCAGACAAGATGAATTCCAAAGTATGTAAGAATGTTTGATATGGAACCATGCGTGAGGAGACCAACAACTGAGGAAAGGACAAACAATGCAGAATAGTCATTAAGGCGCTGTAGGCGCTTGTACAGTAAAAGCTCGCACAGCAGGCACAAAGTTTCCGCTGTAGTGGGTCACGTGTGAGATTCAATGGCAAAAATGTACAGTCGACGCCATGTACCACGCATAAAAGTGCCATAATTACCCTGAGAGCACCTAATGGCAGGCAAACTGAAGTCAGTACCTGTGACCTTAGGGAGTCTCAGTCCAATGACAGCCCTGGCGGATTGAGGAGAGCAGACCCCCAATAAGAAATGATCATCGGCTGGTGGGTCAAAAAGTCGACATCACAATCGATTGCACGTAGGGCTGCAATTATGGAGAGGGAATATTCATCAACACCATACTTCTGCTTCTTTTCACTCCACAGTCACTCCGTACCCATCCGAGGCTATGCTGACGTCTATCACAGTCGCTCGGCACTCCTGAAAGGCAAGTAGGTCAGGCTTAATGATGGACGTCGAAGTAAGTGCCTTCAACTCCTCGAAGACAATATATCCCAGGCGACGAAAACGTTTCGCGGGTTCCCTTGCAACACGATTATGACGAGCACATCTAGTATCACGCGTGATCCAGCTGGACTGCAAAGTTGCATGAAACTCTCCGGCTGGCCACAGTTTTCACGACAGACGATCGTCTGGCCACCATGACCATGCCAAACGGTTCTAACCTCGTCCTGGGCAGATTGCATCGGAGCTGGATACTGTTGATAAATATTCAAGAAACACTTGTTCTGGAACTATGAGCTTTCAACTAGAAAGAGACGAAGCGATAACCTCTCGTAAGTCGCGACCGTCAACGCCGTTGTGCAGACTATTGCGCCTAGCGGCCGCCAGCTCTTCCTTGGTGTTTGCACATGCACCGTGGACTCGAATCAGAAAACTGAGATCCCGAACGTTCTTGCCAAATGCAGACCACGTTGTTGAACACGCTGAATAGTTCTCGGCACTGGGTAGAAAGGAACTTTTCCATACGCGCTCTCCACTGTATCGGGATTTTTTCACTCAGACTTGAGATACCAAGTCCCCCATGTTGTTTGCCGGCGTAGATGTAGCTGAGCAGGGTGTATTTCGGCAGACCTAGTCAGCCACGAATAGATTGCCTGATGTAGTTGTCAAACCTTTTGAACGTGTTCCGGTGGACCTGGCCGCGCACCAGCGAAAGTCAGCCTCGGTATCAGCTAGTTTCCTGTGATCTCCATTCTTTGATGCGGCTTCAATGGCTCGCGCCTCGCCTCATCGAGCAGATTGAGCAGATGCTGTCGGTAGCTGGTGACTCAGTTCCCCTGGAAGTAAACAGGATGCCCAAATATGTTACGGTGTTTGCCGGACCCAGATGAGTGATGGATTCCTCGGCGAAGCAAAATGGTTGGACTGAGATTGTTGTTGCCCGCCGTTTCCTACCCCCCCCCCCCAACTAACCACAGCCTTCGTCTTTTAGGCGTCTTTGGTCTTCCCAACTCGGCCGCATCAGCTTCAAGCTTCTCTTTAAGACAAGCCTGACTTTGTGCACACACGATCCGGTTGTCAGCAAAGTGGCAAACTTCTACTAGGGTGTCGTGAAACTGATTTCCCAATTGCGGCATCGGCAGTCCAAGAAACTCATCCATAAACAATAATGGGGAGAGTGGGTCTCCTTGCCTCACACATCTGTGGCAGTGAAACTCGGAATTGGAGAAAACTGCGACAGTAATCTCGTAGGACTGTGCGATATATCAAACCAGAGCTAACAGTGCTCCAAACGCCTCGGCAGATCTGACGATCGTGCCATTCAAAATCAATCCAAACGCTTCCGAGATGCAAGCTGGAGTGAGAACAGTTGCAGTCTACGACTCCAGCGACCAGCAAGCACCGCATGAAAGCATCGGACAAGAATGGATGGCATGGAAATCGGTCCCAGCTGGTCCAGTGAAGTCGGATTCGGGACCTTCGGAACTAGGGTGATGTGGGCACGACAAAGATGTAGGGGACAACCCCCAGATAATAAAAGTGAGTTGAAATACCCAGCGAGCACGTTAGCAGTGAACCGGCGGAGCATTCTTGGCGTGAGCTTGTCCAGGCCCGGGGACGAATTGCCCATTAAACGGATCGAACATATGCAAGGCAAACTCTTTATATAAAAAGAATTGGGTGCACAACGGCAAAAAGACACATTTCTTCACATGCGCCGAGCACAACGCAAAACGCAAAGCCAGTATCTCTCTTCACCAAGATTGCCATACATGAATGCTCGTAAACTTCGTCGGAACCACCAAAGCAGACACGTTAGGCAGTTTTCGCCAGGGGAACCACATTTTCATATATAAGGGGCCTCAGACGCAAGCTTTTGTGTTGTCGGCCCTTGCGAATACTATAAGGTAGAGACACAGGCCGGTAGCTGAACCTCTAAGGACGCTCTTAGCTCCACTCTTGGGCCAAACACAAAATCCTTTCGTTTAGCCAAAGATGTGCTTCATTCGAAAACGTTCCCACAGCTGTTAAATGTGCTTCTTGCTCTGGGCCTTTTTCGACAAACCCGCAGTTGTTAAACGTGCTTCTTGCTCTGGGCCTTTTTCGACAAACTGGACTGGCTTTCTGGTTATTTTGGTCATTTACTGTGTCTCCACCTCCCATGCTAATACTTGTTTGCTTCTGAAGAAAGATATCTCCATCCTCTAGCCTCTCTTTGGCTTGGCATAACATTCAGTTTACTCTGAACATGAAAGTAACTCTCTCATATTGGGCATTCACTGTGTGACAAGAACAAATCCTTCCAGGAAGCTTAGTGGCAGGCCTCGATTATGTTCGTTATCCCGTGGATCCTTGGAGCCTTTTGCATCGCCAACCATTTCGAGCTCCTTCTTTTCGTGTATTTCCCGACTTATATATTTTGGAGATTCCGAAATCCAGTTGACACGATCCCGTATTTGGTACCACAGCCAGGTTCCTCACTATGTTATAAATCGCTTTTGCGGCTGTTGTCTTCTGAGAGCAAAAGATCCGTGCTGTCTACCGTTTTAATCAAATCAGCAATGGCCCCTGTTATGCTGAAGGGCCAATATGATTCTTAACATCTATGATGCAGTGTTACTACAGCCATTAACGGGACAAAAATACAACAACAAATTGCTCAGATATCTTGCGATAACCGACCTACGTGATCGTCTGTTAACTAATTTAACCGCCACTGTGATCCAAAGGAGCGATGTTCATGATATCAGCATCCGGTGAATTTGAGTACAAACTCAGCCTGGGAGTGACTACAATATTCGTCTTCCAGCTGATTTATGAGCACAACCGCATTCTGGTAAACTGAGGTAAGGGATAATAACCATTTGCAATGGGTCATCGAGTGCTCCAAAAATAAGCAAAAATTGTAAACATATTGCTACCGACAAAGTAACTCGGACGAAACTGTGAAGTTTGTGGTGGGATACCTACGTAGCTCTAATGCACTGAACGTCTAAAGGTACGGTCGGAAAAATATGACCTGGCTTTTTATTTTTGGGTTGCACTTGCGAAACAAAACAAAGGGTGACGAAGGTTATATGAAACGCGGAATGCGGTAAAGCACAAATGGCGAGCAAAGCAGGGACACGGCGTCCGTCGAGTTGGTGATCACCAAAAGCCCGTTAAAAGACGAGGGAATATAAGATGATTATAAGTTTATAAAAAGTAGCGTATTAATAGCTGCGGCTAGCGATTAGCGCTTAGTGTTTATCGCTATGGGCAGTAGGCATGGGCCTCAGCATGTATGAAAACTGAATACAGTGGACTGCTGAAATGGACAAATGGTTAACTATTTCCATGAGACTGTCGGGCATCTCTGTTTGTTTCTGCCTAGCTGAATAACTTAGGGCTAAGTCCCACAACGCAAACGGTTTAGTCCCGCTCAAACGGTTACGTCTGCAAGGTTGCCATCGAGAGTAATCATGACAGATTTTATTTCCATTTGGTGGGTGGTATACCATGAAAGTACAATCAGAATAAAGGCAAGACTGACGTCATTTATGGCTGCCCAACAGTGCGCGTAATCAAAACAGCCACATTGAATGACTAATCACTGCTTTCTGCCGCTTATGAAATACTAGCTTCAACATTGGACATGCAATTGTGCGCTGTTGCTTCTTATTGCTCCTTTCAGGCTTGCACAAAACTCACAAACGACACTTTGCCATAAAAAAGCTAGTATGGCCTGGAAATTAAACAAAACTCTCAGAATCGTTTCTCCAAGAAACGCCTGCCCGACGGCTCTCTGCCAGATGTAACCATCCCCTGGAACAGACCCCCACAGTGCTACTCAAAGCCGAAACTTTCCACCACGGCACATCCTAGCCAGCATTATCCCAACATTTAAGTTCTAACGAGATCGCGCATTTTAGGAGGCCTGGTGACATATGCCTCCTGACCGCAGCCAACATACAACCCCGTAAACCACCCGACGCCTGGTAAAAAGGAATTTTCATTCAGACCATGAAGTATGGTGGATCCAAAACCCCTAGAAGTAAAAGAGGTGGAATAGGCTAGAAACATTTGTCGGCTGTTCCATCTGATTCGGTGTGCCGGTCCTCAAAAGGTTCTTGCGAATAAAACTATCAAGGATCAGGATACCTCTCTGGTACCTAGCGTAAAAGAGAGTCTGAACCGTCGGACACAATAATTCGAACCTTTTACCTCGAATCCGAAACCCTTGGACTCATCCCAAGAATGCGTTGTACAGATGGATCTTTCTTCAGCCTCGAAAGTGCTTGGTTGTATATCTCAACTTACAGATCGTCGTGCCACTGGCCATGACGACCTCTCACCTGCTACGTTGTAATACTGCATTATCATCCCTAGCCAACGCTCCTGTGAATTATTTGTGTCTAACTGAATGGAGGGGACCTTCTCAGACATTCAAAGCGAGTCAATATTAGTGTCCGTCTTCAAAAAGAGCACTTGCACTGGATAGCAGTTGTCGGTTTCAGTACCGTCGTTGGGCACACGAAACCTTGACTCGTGAACATCAGCGTGCTTTCAACCCAATGGGGGCCAAGTCGGCCATAGCTCCACGCTCCCTCAGCTGTTGAGTAACGTCACGTTCACGGGCTACCCAAAATCTTAGTGCTCATGGCAAATGCTAAGTGCGACACTGCTAAGTGATGTATGCCTCAGGAGGCTATGAGAACACCCTATTCCTTATATTTATATATTTCTGAGTGTGTGATATGTTTTGTGACCTCCCTAAAAGCCTCAGTATAGGAGGTGATGTCTGGTAAGGAATGTTGCCATCCTTTTTATCTTCCTCTTTGATGAAAGTTTGAGGCCAACACTAAAGAGCCTTCAAAACTTTGATGTGTTGCTCTTTGCTGGTGAAAAACTTGTAGATTTGGAGTACGCTGACGAATCGCCTCCATCTTCAGAGAGGTGGTGAGACGAAAGCTCTGGTGAATTACTCGCTTATTATGAGCTTGTTTGAGAGGCTCCGTGTTGCGCCTTGGGATCTGCTACCACTGCACAGGCTTCAGCAAACTGAAACTATTTGTCTCCGTCTTCCCCAAGCCGTATAATAATTGTTATACCTAGCTCGCTGTACCAAGCTTTTCTAATATTTTTCCGCTCAAGTTTCTATCCTGGTAGTAGCTGCGTTCAGAGTTCCTCAAGGATCGTACTAATTTGTCAATTATTTCAATTACTTAATACGTCAATTACTTCATTATGTTCTTGCTATATTAGGAATATATATTCTTAAGAATATGTTAAGAATATCTAGGTCTTGATGGCGGGTTTGTCAAGCATAATCACTTGCCCCAATTTATGCGAATTATGGCACTCTGAACCAGAGCTCTTCCCAAACTATAGAATGGAGAAGCGCTGGAGATATTGCCGCCGTTATATCACGTCTGATTTCCTACCCGTGCTCTTTTATAAGTTTGACTACGCGTCCCCGTCTTCTGCTGTTTCCGGCTGCATCGTCATACTTGCGTGTGTAAGCGCACCAGTGACCGTAATTTTCGAGAGTATTACGAATATTCTCACTATATTTTGCGCTTTTCACTATGACACCTATTCCCCTACATTGATTTGTCATCGGCAACGTGCAGTCGGCAATCATGCCGGTCTTACTTTATCCACTCGTGTGTCTCTGTCCACTCATAACAACCTTCCACGCTATTGTCATAGCCTTCATGCCTAGTGCTTGCTTTCAACCTGTCTCCGTCATCAAACCGCAAACTTTGAGCGTGACGCCATTTGCGTTATTTATTTATCGGAAAAAATACCTTATATGGTAGAGCTCACCAATTTTTCTGCAATTATACCTTTCATTCATGTACGAATATCGTTCGTTGAATGCGTTTTCCATCGCACAACTATGATCATACTATTGGTATACGACCCACCGGTGGAAAATAGGAAATATGGTTATATTATTCTCCTCACAGTACTTTATTGGTATACGAACCACCGGTGGAAAATAGGAAGTATGGTTATATTATTCTCCTCACAGTACTTGTATGCACTATGCGTATATGCACATATGTTTACTTCCCTTCCAATCAGCGATAATTTTTACTCGCCAAATATATCGTCAGTCATCTGCACTTATTGCCTTGCAGATGCCGGGGCAACGTTTTGACCATATTAGCCAGGCAAGGTATGTCGCCTCTGTCATTTGGGTGAATAGGCAGCATCAGCGCTAAGCACTAACCTCCCATATGCATGTCAATATTTTTCAACCACGGAAGTGCTAATTCATCAGCTGCCAAACAACACATGGCGTCGTAAATCAAGCGCACAAAATAAATGTAACTCCAGAATACAATGACTTGTAATGTCACTCAGATCAGTTTTCTCCGCTTTGGTACAGTGAAGCTCCAAAGAGGATGAGGGTCGGCTGATATAACTACCTGACCAGCCAGATACGTCAAATTCATGGCTAAGCCATCACTCTTTAGGCGTTGGAAGAACAAAATAACATCTATCTCAAAACGGGGGACTGTCTTTAAAGCGGCAGCTCTCAAAATTGACACCACCATGTGAGCTCACGTGAGTTTAGGTGAAATGTTCTATGCTAACGTTTTCTACGCATAGGACGCCGGCCGGGCTGCGTGGATGGCAAGCCTATTGGATGTTTTAAGACCCATGGAAATGCTTATGCACTATGCACAAGCGGGAAACTTTACACCCTGCGTCAAGAAGGGAGTCAAACGTGCTTACCCGTAAAAGAGCGGTGTCGATGAGACATTCGCTGAAAGGAAAAAATTGAGTAATCGGCGAAATGTGAATTAATTAGCCTTGTGGTCGATTTCTAAGATAGTAGGCAAGCGTCTTTTAAATGTTTCTCCCCGAGACCGGATGCGGTGATGACTATGTAACATACAAAGTGTACGTCAGCTACGGTAACAATGGCTGCTTCCAACATTTGAGATCAGTCCGTATCCCCCTAGGCTGCTCCTACCGAATGTGAGACCTCAATACACAATCAGAATCTTATTCCCACAACCGATATCTGCAGGCACCACAGGATCTTGTATCTTTGCGGCTGTGTACTGGGACAACCGACATTATCGGCTGCACCCTCAGGCTAGTACCTATCTATGAGTTAGTCGTAATATATTTCCGTACATATTGCCATATTATTTAGTTTTAGAAAAAAGTATTTCACGAATTCCGGGCCTAATATGGCATCCGACCCAAACCACTCCCGGCTTCCCATACTATAACACTCCGAATGTCTTACCTTTAACCGTGACATGCATTTATCTTCGCGGAATCGCATTTTTTCCATATTTTTAAGTAGTGAACATCAACAATCTGGTGCCAATACCTTCTTGACCTCCAGAAAATTTCCATGCGGGTCGAGGCCAATCGGTACTCCACATCATATTCATCTGGATGAGATTCCATTATTTTGATGAGGGTTCCAGGCATCTTATCACGGGACGTTCTTGACAAAATAAGGTCCTTTTGCGTGCTTCATGTGTTGCTACCGCGGCTATACTTCCAGGACCCTACGCGACAGAAAATGAGGCACAGTTTCCACCAACGGCTCGGATATCACCAAGGTATTCTTCAGGAACATTCTCTTCCTCGAGGGAAAAATCTAGTTTCAGTATCCCTAAACATTTCAGAGGGCTCCATCAAGCAAGCGGGTTCAGCCTGGTCAAAACCTACCTAGCCAATAATAGGTCTGATACAAATATCGCCAAGGCCCTGACTGTACACCTCAGCAAATTGATGGCTGCAGTACTGTCGCACTGTCAACAGGTGAAACAATCCAACCATTCAGAGCGACCTGTTGAGTATCCTAGTCTACGTCGCATCCAGTAAAAACCCCAGAAGATTTTCCCGGGTGCAAACTCCCTCGGGTTAACTTCGGCTTCACAACTTATGTGACTTCATCCTAACCCTACGGGAGTGCGAATAATCGTCCCAAATTTGGTCACCTCCGTTAGGGGTAAAGTTTATTCAAATGGAATCAGATATTGCGGCTGCACGTTTTCAGATGTGCCTCACACTCATAATATGTTGCATGCACCCACAGGACAAGGTGAAAGAAATCCGAAGTCTATGTTAGTGTCAGTCGCCCGACATTGTAGATTGACTAGTTTACTGGTTACCTTTTCCATTCCGACAACCATGCTTGCCCAGTTGTTCCCAAACGAAATAGCTCAGCAACTTACTCAAGCATGCATAAGAGCGCACAGTCGCTAAAATCCATCCAAATCCTAGGAAACCACAGCAACATATACATGCCCCTACCGAAACTCCGATTTGCGATCCACGAAATCCGGTGGTTTTCTGTGATCCAGCGAATTTCTCGAGCTTGAAGGCGTACATTTCAAAATCCTTAAAGACCGCGCCACTGTCTTAGCACTACCGTACCAAATGCTGTCTATCATATCCTTCTTCCCAGGCTTCCAACAGCCGTTCGAAAAGCAACCGATTGTTACTGTGGTCTACAAAGATTGGATGAATGACTGCCAACTGCCGCCGAATCGGTTATACAATCATACAATCAATTATTAAAGAAGAAAACCATCAACAATTCAACCCATTATTCACTCTCTCGAGTGATCTTATACATCGAGATCAGCATGGAGTAATCATGTACCTCCCTTGCCTGACTGGACTAACCCAGTTTTAATCTGAGCTCACGAAAGGTGAAGTATCCAAAGTAGGTGTTAACTGTTTTGTCTTCGAGTTCTCAAAGGTCATTCATAGCATCACATACAGCACGCCCATTCGAGATTGGGAATTCAAAGGCATCCATAATGTTATTCTGCCTTCCTCGATTTTCGGACTTCCCAAATCAGTGCACAGGACCCTCGCCTGCCCTTTCGAGGTATGCACTGAGGTCTTTATTTGACCTGACCCAGTAAGTTCTTCGTCTTCATTATTCACACCATTACTCAGGCTTAAATGTTGCACGGTATTTTCCAGCTCCCGCATGCTGACTACTCAGAAGAACGGAACAGCTGCTGTTTTACCAAGTACCAACAGCTTCCGCTTAGTGTTGAGACACAAATTCCCTCACACCAATAGCAAAAAACGGTACGGACAACTGCTTCCAACCAGTTTTCCCGCCTATTAGCGTCCTGCTGGTGGAAACTTTGTGCTAATTCGGCAGAACATCCAATGGATCCAGACGTCTAGATTTCTATGGACATTGTCCCCTTGCATGTATTCTCACAGTCCTCCGTGAAGCGCATGAAAGGGGTTGAACTGGTCCTTGATTCCTTCCCATTTATCGGTCCCCGCAGCTGCCGCATAGCCCACTCCACTTGCATTTGAGCCCTGGTAGAGCACGGTGTGCAGGTTTAAAGTCTCTGGCTCAAGTTCCATGAAACGACATGGAACTAGCAAAATATTTCAGGCCTCCGTCCACCACCTGGTTGTAAGCCGCCGTCGAGTCCGAGGCTTTCTCAGTTTCAGAGTTAACGTCTTTGCTCTTTTTCACTTTCTTCATGGCAGTACAAGCCTATTTAATTACAAGATGAATGCCTTCAAGAGAATGTAGCCATCAGCCCCTTCTCCCCGGTTTCACGACTCATTAGGAGACGGCTTCCTGAGCCGATAGTCTGCGCCGGTTTTCCCCATTTCTTCAGACGAAGTATCAATCACCTCCTTCTTGAACTCACTCTCCAAAAATACTGCGGCTGCTGTTGATCTCTGGGAAATTCCTAGTCCATATAAAACATGGCACCGAATCAATCGCCGCATTTTATCCCATCTAATTCGTTTTTTTATATTCTCACATTACAGCATGCACAGAAGCTATGTGTGCGACGCCTAACAGAATGAAGGAGGACAACTTTTACCCCCCACTCATTCATAAGTCCTGATGTACGCCATGCTTATTCTTTTCCACCATATACCGTATCCAGCTCGGTAGTTTATTCCGCGATCATGAAAGGCGAGAGTAGTATCTTTTACTTTCGGATCGTCGTTTTAAATCAGCGTACAGAAACCACAATTGCCTATCCGACCAGACGAATTTTCGTTCAGCTTCTTAAGTTTCTCCTCAAAATGCCTGTTGAACACGAACTATTTTGGAGTCATTTAATTAACTCCATAAAAACCTTAGCTTTGGTTTCCGGTACCGAATCATGCTACGAACTAAGCCAGTGTTTACTATTTCAACAGTTTCGGATTCTGCCTTTGGGCTACCCAAAAATTTATGGCTCTGTTGGAAAGTAAGGAAATTGCGGAGGAGTAAATCGTTTGTTTAAATGCATGAGCGTTAATGGATTTAATGAACTTTCATCAACAGTGCATTTTTGGTGTAAGTTAAAATATCGAACTTCTTGGTTGATTTAAACTAAAAAACAATCCAAGCTTCGAGCTATCATGTTTTACACTGCTTAAAATGTTGGGATTTGGAGATCCTTGGGGGAACGTTATGGAATATAATCTATTGGTTAATCTGGTAATAACCAAGCGGATTTACTGTCATTCACTGACAGTCAATAAGAATAGGACAGTTGGTAAGCAGCATGCCTCCTTGTGTCGTCCTAATATTTTTATATATGCTTGTTCGCTTATGTGGTAGGAGTTATATGATCAAGTGAGGGGTTATTAATTTAATCGACGAAAAGAAGTAGCTGGCATGATGATGACAAAGAACGATCCACTGATCAAACGGGAACCCCGAGTTTACAGGGATCCGTCCATTTCGGACGCCAGAGGAAGAACGCCTAGTTGATGTGGATTTCAAATGTCTTTGATGATTTTTGTGGAGCGAGGTTGAGAAACATGCAGTCAAATGAACATCCCGAATTCAGGATGATCTAGGTGCTTAAAAGAACACCCAATTACAGAAAGGGATAGGCGAGTGCCCTAATGAATAGTTAGATCAAATTCTGAACCAACTCTCTCAGCAGTCACTTACTTACCGGAATACTAACCTTGATCAGTGGAATTGTGTAATCACTGGAAGGAGAAAAATTCAACACTCGAGAAGCGGCGCTAAACAAAGTAGTGAAAGTTTCAAGGGCCACGTTGAAAAGAGTCTGCCCAGCGAACCTAATGCTCACCTGACGAGAGGCGTACTGACACTATTGGTCGCCGGTGAGTATAATGGATAGAGATTTCTGAGCCACCCGAAGACAGTTTGAGCAGGAGAGTGTTGTATGATCCCTAGCCAACCTGTCGTAGTCCTTCATGTTATTCTATGCTTGGCGGACTAACTTTTCTTGCCTTTTAACCGGTTTGCTTCCCTCTGTGCTATCATGGTAATAATCTAGCCAATAAAATCGGGCTTTGGATAAGCAAGTGTGCCACGCTAGATCACAAAGGTCGATTACACCCAGCTAACCAAATAATGGCCAGTCAATTCCTGGCTGATTCTTACTGTCGTCCATCCGTTCAGTTGTTGAATACCTCAGTGTTGCTTCCTATCCCCTCTCCAATTTGCTGTCCGCCCCTATGGAGAAGTTTTATGAACCCACATGAAACACGGTGTCCGTGACCTGGCTCAATTTACTGAGGCCATAAACTTCGTCAACAGGCACACAGTACTCAGCTGCAGCTCCCTATGGACCTCTGATTTGACTTTCACTAGCCTGCTATTAGCTGTATAAATCAGACACAAAGTGCAATATGTTACCGAAATCTGAATCCGGTAGATCAAACCCAAGGCGCAATACTAGAACAAGACACATCATAGCTACTAAAGTTAACGGCAAACAATTCAACCTAACATGCAGCGTTGACCAATGTAAAGAAAGGCACAACAACCTATGCGCTGGATCGTAGACAACAGCATCTATGAGGAACTGTGAAGATTAAGAATTTGCGACGGGTATTTCGACCTGCAAATGACAGGTGAACACAACGGCCTTATTAGAAGAAGCAAGAAGAAGTAAACAGTTTGATAACCACACTTATTATTGGGTTATGTAAGTCAATCTACTACGGTTACTAACCACTATATTTATTCCTTGATGCTAAGGATGTAACTGATTAAGTTAGGATGTAATCGTCATCCTTCCAGCTGGAAGAAGATAACAAGCTACCTTGTTGCATGACGTGTATGGATGAAGACACAACCTTGGATTTAGCATAGACATTTACGAAGCAGGTATGATGTAGGAAAGTAGAGTGTTCTATACTCGGATTATTAGGGCAACCAAAACTGGCGGTACAGCCTCAGAGGGCACCTCCACTACAGTTGTCATTACTAGTCATGCTGTTCACTGAATAGCAATGTTGTGTGCCACTACAGTTGCCATTACTAGTCATGCTGTTCACTGAATAGCTAGGTGTTTTGGGTTTGTCAACATTGAAGTTCCGAGAGTCCGATCTTCTATTGGTTTAAAAATACAACGAAGTAAATTGCCGTTTAGTCATAATTACCAGGAAGGATATAGCCGTACAGCGTCGCTCAGACTGAAGCACAATTCAGTTCCACTTAAGCCCCGGGATTCATCTTCGGACCGTACAATAATCGTGTGCATTGGGGTGCACTAGGATGGTTGGCTTGATTATCATAACACTGAAAAGCTGAATGGGCACAAGGATTATGTAAGTGAACTTTGCAGCTTTCTGTAGGTGAATAAGAAAATTGGCACTACTTTTGAGGAACAAAGTGCTGCAAACGGACGATGAAATTCTCACTAGAGAGCTGCGCTTTCAAAGGAAGCATGTATTCTATATTTCCCAGTGTCTTCCGTGAGTACTTTAAATGAAGATGAGAGAAGTAGAGAAAGCTCGGTAGTGAAGTCTAGAAGACATGGCTTTCGATGATGAAATTAGGAAGACTGCGCATAAATTGAGTTAAGCGCCACCGGTTTTATGTGTTCAGATGATTACCGTTTAGTTTATTTGTTTCTTCTGCACTCACGTGTGCTAGTGGCTTAGCTTATTGTAGTCAAATGAACCTAGAAGCATCCTGCCGTACATTGGATATAGGTGAAAATGGATAATACGAAGATTCCATGGAATTTCCTATGGTACATCATTAACTACTTTTTTGTGGTATTTTTTCACACCAAGTATATTTTTGGTTTTTTCGCTATGCCCCTGTAGCATTTAAAAGGTTATTAGAATCATATCACAAACCTTACCGTGAATGTTGTGCCACTACTTTTTAGAAGCAAGCGGTGCCCTGAATGCGGAAAACATCCTTCAAATAACTGGAGGGTTGTCATATATTTTAAGCCGCTTTCTGGATGGTTTTGGATGTGGGATGATTTGTCTTCCCTTCCCGTTTCTCTTTGCTGCTAGAGATAAGACAAGACACAGAAGGGAAGCAGTGAAAAAGCGTCTTGAGTAACAGCTCAGGACGGTGCATTTTACAGCTTTACCGGTTTTCTTCGGCTACCCTTAGGGAGCACCTTCTGTGAAGGTAACAAATGCGTCCCAATGACAAGTATCGTGATTAGTCTGATGACATGTCTTTGCTATCCAACCAACCAAAACTTTGCGTCAGTCTGTGGTGGAACAAAACGTCGAACGCTCTCCTGCACCTGAGGAAAGTTACGTCAGTTGGGTGTCTGTTTACTCAGGCATTCTATCTCTTGACTTACACAAACTGGCTTTGTCTAAGTGACTTTCGGGAGTAAATTTAGTGCGGATCAGACAAGAAAGGGGTTTTAAGGAGTGTTTTCATTAGGACTGTATTTGTTATATGATAACTTGGCCCAAGTGTGAGCTTGTACTCAACAATACTGAAAAACATCCGAGTTTCTTCATTATGTGAAGAAAGAAATAGGGTACATTCACGTAGTGTAATAACTTTAGCATTATAGGCGAGTTATTATGGAGACTGGATAAACGTTGAGTCAGTCCGTTTGTTTTGATGCTTTTGACAATGATAGCTATATGTCAGCAAAAGTGACCGGTTTTTTTAGAGTGATAGCTGACATTTTCATTCTCGGACTTTTAGTTAAGGCCAAAGCATTATTATTTATTTTCATTTCAGCTTACAGAAACCCCTAATGTGCCGGATATAGCCATATATGTTATTTTATCTTTTGTGCTTGCTACTCCTAGAGCTGTCATAGTGTACTACTCACTAGATAATTGGAATCAGCTGCCACCTGATGTTCTTAGCCATAGCTTATAACCTTCTGATTCACTCTGTTACATTTATACGTTATCTTCGTATGAATGGGAAAATTCGTTTACATGAATTAAAATTTAGTCTTGTCAGTGAAAAAATTGTTGTATTTCAGAACGGTCCAAAGGTGACGCCCGTCTTGAATCAAAGTTTTGCTAAGAAGGTTACAATATGTAAGAACTGCTTACAATTTTTCAAAGCTTGGGAAAAAATGTTGGTGACGGCAACAGTTTCTGACCTTGTTTATTCAAATCCGTGCCATTTTGGTTCATTTAAGATTCGCAATGTGAAACAAAAATAGAGTACAGCAAGCGAAGCCAGGCATTGGTGCAGTGACCAATCACGACCGAACCAACAGCACCGCAGTTTAAGTTGTCGGCATCACGGTAAGACGTTTTAGTCCTATTTCAGTGATAGCTTACGACAAGTGGCGTTTTGGTTTTCAGGAAGACCACACTGTGCTTCCGAAAAATTTGGTTGAATTCATTAGCTGTGGGCCTTTCACTCAATAGACCGCGCAATTATACGAAACCAAAAACTCGCGGAGAAAAAAGGAATCAAGGGAAGACATGAAATACACCCAAATTAGTGTTCCAAGCAGTCAGCGAGCGATTCCTATCACTATTTATCTATGGCAGTGTGGTCACTTTTACCCTTGATGGGCTGACTGTGGAAGGCATCATGTCGCTAGGCAGTCTTAATTACTCTGAAAGCTATTACCTTGTAAAAGGTCTGTTGCCGGCACAGTGAAGTAGTCATTTATGCGGTCACTTTAGTTTAAGTTGGATCATCTTACTCGCAGCTGTAATCTGTTTACTCAAGGGAGGGCTTATACTTCCAATACCTGCAAATAAGTTTGAGCAGACCCCGTCTTCTGGGGTTCCGCTAGCTGGCCATTGCAGTTGCGCTTTTAATAATACGTTGCTGAAGATGGTGATAGCCATGTTTGTTGACTTTCAGTTTATCAGCGAATTGCTAAACGAAAGTAGGCTAAAACCGCCCAATCTTTTCATATAGCGCATTTACCTTAGTGAGTGCTGTCCAGTTTCCCATTTTTTGGCAATAAAATACCTCAAAGCTAATAACAATTTACCCTCAGGGCCAAAAGTTGGGTGATTTGGGGGACCACGGACGCTTAGGCTTATACTTAGGATTCGTCAGCTACAGAATAAAGTTGGGTGGAAGGCTAACAGTGTGAAACGGCTGTCAAGACAACATATTCAATCTTATGTGCAGCCACCACTCGTTCCCGCCCACATTCAAAAACTATGAGGTATTGCAAATTGCATTCCCTATTGTTAACTGATAAGGTTCATTCATTGATGGTCTCATTGATTGAAAAATGTGGTCAGTAGATTTATAAGAATAGTTAAGTTGTTATTTTGTATTGTCAAAACGATTTAAACACAAACTACTGATGTCCTAGCCTGTGTCTTAGCGGATTCATTTTATAAAATTTGATTAGGCCTGCTGCTTAACCATATTTTAAAAGTTGGTCGCAGCAAGCCAAGCAGAAATATTATCCCGCTGACGGTCAAATAAATGTAGTGTGATGGTGCATATATAGGTGCTTTATTCTCCTTGAATTGTTTTTGAAAGACCTGTAATTATCCAGACTCACGGACCGTAAAGTTTCATAGCCTGTTTTGTTAGTCTTTAATTTATAGAACAAAATATAGGCTTGGACAACTTCCTCCAAAATTTGCAAGCTTTGCTTGCTCACTCACGTAAAGGACTATAATGTGTTGCGGACTGCAAAAACTACCGGGAGTGAAAATGTTCCATAAATTATTCATACAAGCGTATTCAAAGACAAATCCGTACATAAATGAACCCATATGGATGAAAGCACTCGGCCTGCAGCAACAGGCTACATTGTTGCATTTAAAAGCAAACACCTTGCTTCAAAGCCGTAACTGAGAACTTTGTTCTAAATAACAAATCGTCGAAACAACTTAACTCACCTTCTCAGCTGCCCTCGGGACCAACTACGATCTATTTTTGGAGTCAGCAGTGCACATAGGTGGAGTAGACCTTCTTTGATATTTCTAAAGCTGATTAAAAGCTGCGACCCGTAATGTTAATGAATAGCAAAAAATCTACTTGAATTCTTCCTGTTTCGTTTACAAAGTTTTACACAAAGCTGAAGCATGTGCACGTTGGTTACTTGGTCTTATATTTAAGTAACCGCAGCCTTGTACAAGATACTTGATCACAACAATTCTCAGTTTACTTGGGAAAGAGATGGACTGGTTTGAGAATGTCACGTGGAGGAATTAGGAGTTGAATAGCTTATCAGTATCAGTACTTTGGTACATGTAGAGAAAATTAAGACTTTTAGGCTATTCAACACTTTCACGAAAATTAGATCTTAAGGCAGTATTACTGACTTGAAAGCCTCTTATCACCATGCGGGTGTAGTTAGAGAAGGACAGAATATAATTACGACACAACGCCGGCGAAATTGTATAGACCTGAATGAAACCGTGAGCGTTAGGTTCACACGTAACCACTGATACATGTATTAAGTGACATCACAAAGATCCTAAATTAAAAAGGTTAACCCTCAGTGTAACGTCACAGAACTTACAAAGACAGACAGTAACTGAGTTATGGTGGTCTGAAGAAAATTAAAATTAGCTGATTTATTGGACAAGCCAATATCTTTAGTTTATTATAGTGGTTATCTCGGAGGGAACTGAAGTTCCTATATCTTATGTGATTCAATAAGAACTGAAGAGGAACCGGCATCATCATCGTTATCACCACTCCATGTCTGAGTATCCAATGCTGTATTAATTCATGATATCGAAAAAGTCGACAAACATAAGTGAGCCGCATCCTCATTTGGTATCCTATGTATCAATTTACTAGCAAACAGCTTCATCAGAAACGGTGAGATATCCGTTAAAATAAGCCATTTGAATGTAGCGGTAATCCGAACATCATCGTCATCGACATCATTGCACCAGTGTTCAGTACAGATGTTCCGCAGCCGTACAACCATAATTTATCCGAAAGCATTATTGTGAAGGGAAGAATAGAAATGGATGTACATGGTTGACTTACTGGTAGCATTAAGCAGTCAGACAGAGGTGTCTAAGCCTTTAAACAAGCGTTCAGGAGATTAGAATAGAAATTTATAGCTAGAAAGCCACTGAAAAACTAGCTGCCCTGTCATGCAAAGCCACCCCATGGAGTCCCACTAGCAACACTCAGACATTTCGTAATCTCTTTTGTACGACTGTGCCAGGTCAAAGGCTGACCACGTCTCTCTTTACGTCCGCCTGATTTGGGAATATCTAGTAGCATTCTATTCGGCAAAAAATAACTCGGCGTGCGCAATACATGGCCTGGTGGAGAGGCATCCTTCGACTAAAGTCAGGTGAGGTACTTCCCGCTGTTGGCGTACCCACACGACTTACTGGGACGCAGTAGGGAAGGAGCAGAAATACCAAGAGTTGACACTGACTCTAAGGAATTCGTGTTGCTTAGCACATATAAGTATGATATAAACAGGAGACAATGTATGCAAAATAGAAAACGGGATGGCATTCAGGTTGTTGACAAGAACTAATACGTGGTCCATTCAGCCTACACAGTGTGCCACATACGTCCACCCACACCAGTTACAGTGCAGTATATTGCCAGACGGCTTTCACTTTCAATTTTTTAATGAGTATCCCGTCCGGAAAGTTGTATGCACGATTGAAGAACCGTTAACTTTTTATTTAAATGCTTGCAAGCATTAGCCATAATTTGCATGGCCAGGCAGGATGTAGTAAAAGTGAATTCATTGACCGGCAACCCCCGTCTGCATCTGCGTTCCCCAGAAGCGAGGTTCGTTTTCTTTATACCCGTCCCACCTGTATTGGCTCATCAATTGTGAGTGAATGAGGTAACGTTGTTTAAGCGCTGGAGTGGTTCAAAGTTACATGAATTACGAAGAATGGCTATGGGCAAACGTTGACCACATTACGATAAGGCCCAGATTACCGCGGGCTTATGTTTTTGGTGCTCACAGGAATTCCTACCAGAAGGACCATCCTCTGCCTTTTCGTGTAGCTAACACTCGAGGTTTATATCCAAGGCCTATTTTTTAACTCGATTCGTTTAGGCGTCTGCTTCATGCAAGACCTAAAGCTTACATCATACTATTAGATTTCGAGGAGGATTTCACTGAAAAATCCACAAATTGATAAAGTTTTGGACAAAGAACCATTTCTCGAAAAAGAATACACAACAGTGTTGAGTTGCCGAATGACCTCTACGCTCAGCACTTTGACACGGGTGCACAGATTCAAGGGGACCGGACCATGAAAACAGGTCCGTTCCCCATTGGGATGGCAAGGGAGTCGCAAGGAAACAAGTGCTTAGTCAATAAAGAAGGCGTTAAAGCAGCCACGGATTAGTAGACCACGGATTTCTATTCAGCCAGCTAGAAAGAGCGGTATTGTGGACCTTATGCAAAACAGCCCTAGAAAAGCTGGCTGAGTAAACTCAAATAGGGAGGCCTAAAAATAATTCCCGAACGCCTACGCTAGATAAATTTCTCTAGGTCGACTGCTATTCATCAGGTTGGCTCTCTTAACGCGTCGTATAGTTCGGACAAAAATAAATCGGCGACACCAAACACACCTGCTTTCCAAAAAACGATCACAACAAACAGTTGGGGGAGAAATATATTGCATGTAAAAGCACTGAACAAGCAAAGAGTCAAAAGTATTCCAAAAAATATTCCGTACCTGATTAGGTGGAAAATAGAAATTTTTTGTGTACCATAAAATCTGTTAGGTCTAGAACAAATGAACTGATGGTTCTAGGCACTTCGATGTGTTTTCACAGAGCCCATGATCAAACAGTGCCCCGAATTTGAAAACATTTCGGTTCGTTTTGTACGTATTTATTACTGAGGAGCCCTACTGCATCTGTTGTTGAGAGTTACGTGTGATTCGGTCTAATAAAGTATTGTTTTTTTACCGAAAAGGCATATGCCAGCCTAATAGCATGTGTATGTTACAGGTGGCTGCCTAAAAATCAAAAGTCATTACTTAATCAGATTTGTCTCATAAACGATTCAAAAACTCCAGAGCGGCCGGAGTTGGTAATAGGAAAATTAAAAATGTGCACGTGCGTAGGTATCCCCTGTTTTTGAAAAGACAGACGAATGGTATGATTGCGCCTAAAAAGGTATGAGAGCCATCCAATCACGAAAAATCATTCTTTGGTAGGGCGAAAAGCCCAATTGCATGTTACTCTGGCAGTTATGCATCCGAAGACTGATGATGGCTGAAAAATATAAACTATGATAACATAATGGCATCAATTTATTACAGATTTGAACCGACAGCAGTACAATTTAAGCGTTTTACTTTCGTTATACATGGTTACTCAGCAGCCACTTTAACAACCAGACCCTGTACATAAAATTGTGGGATTTTTCAAGAAGCAAAAGTCAGGCCGATATCGTTTCCTGTTTTCAATTTAACCAACACAGTTGCTTTCACAAAACTAAAATTTTATAGCCTGGGACACACTGGCTTTGCAGGTTATCCGTTTTACACAACAACAGTCAACAAGAGTACCTTAAAGTGGGACCTTGACTGAAACGGTGGTGCCACATTTCAAGCATTATTGGGATAACCCGTATTAATGCATATTGAAGGATGGCAAAACTATATGAGGTTTGAATAAGCATATGAAATTTTTTATGAGGTAGATTGACCAAACACTTAAGTGCCACGGCTGTTTATAGACGATTTACTGAATTTTCAAAAATGAAAGGTCAGTAGGACACTGGTAATCTAGTGTTACTGTGAACAGTGTTGGTGAAACAATTGTAGAACTATAGTTTTGTCCATCTCTATGTTGCAGGTAGCAGCCCGGGTCAATGTAATCAACCGACAACTGATGTGGTACCAGGTTATGTTTATTAACCTAAGTCAGGTTTGCCTGAACTCCAGAAAGTAAGCAGAAGGACCATGCATGAAATCCAGTTTTTCGTTCGTCAGTTACATCTAAAGGAAAGCAGGAATAGTATTTTACATTTGTCATTGTGTTATCCGAACTATTTTCGAGGTGAGTAAATGCTTGGTGTTATAACCTCAACAACAAGCTGTGTGGATACGAAGAGATTCAAATATGCGATAGTTGAAATTCCATGACAACATAATCTGCAACACAGTTTCAAGACTAAAGCTTTTAGATGGGTGCATTTTTGTTTTCAGGTTAGTTCAAGCGGCGTATAAACAAATTTAATGGCGGTGCCCTATACGCAAAGAATCCAAGATACTAATTTCATGCTACATGAAATCCAATAAGACAAACGTCTACTAGAGCAGTACAGGAAAACCGTTATAAAGGGTAACGATTTCTTTACAGAAAATGCTTTTAAACATGACCCACAGTGACATACCTGAACCTTATTTAGGTTGGAGATTGCTGCCTCCGACTGAGAATGGTCCAAACAAAACCTCATGAAACCAGGGGAAGGCGAGAACGCACTAAGCGTGTGGGTAGTTGAGTAGCTTGACCTGATACGAAGCATTTATTGGAGCTGGATTTCGTAGACATTTTCCTGTTAGTAGCACGTGTAAAGCAAAGTGTAATTTGTACACCCTGAACTTCATAAAGGAACCTACTGGGAGTTTGTTAAGTGGCAGTATGAGTATTCGCCATGTACTTTTAAAGATGACGTTCGAGCGTTTTTTTTTTGAAGCTGAGCTCCAGTATTAAAACTAGGACTGGATTTCCCAAAATGCTTCCCTGAATACAATATCTGAGAAGAAAACGGAGCAAGCGATCTTAAACTGTATTGCTTATTTGTGAAAAGAACCAATTTTGCGAATCTAGCCCCTAAGACGGTACATAAAGCTCACATTGGTTTGATTTGATTTCACAGGTTGCCTTCTAAAAGTCAACAAGTCTCAATTCGACCAAAAATCCAGTAACAATGGACGTCAATGTTTGTAACCTGATTTTATCCCGCAAAAATAGTTCCAGTGACAAAACTTGCTCGAAGTGTCTCTGGAAAATTTAAGTATTCGAAACAAATTCCTCAGGACTAAGAATTATTGTTGGAAGCTCTAGTGTCTTGGGCATAAGCTGGATCCACTTTCAAACTTTATCGGAACCATACTTTTTAAAATGGTGCCCCTAATGTTGCTAACTCAAAGGCCAACCAGGTTCTTGAGCAACTCACGCAAATTGTGCATTCAACACGTACAATTTAGAAAAATGGAGATCAACAGGCAAAATTAAGGCTCAGGGTTATCACGCATCGACCGAAAAACGACTTTTATTTTGGTAAAGCCTACTCGGAATACTGAGAAGCTTTACTTTAGCTCCTCATACATCCTACTATATACTGTCTGCAACAATCAACCATGATTTTGCACGGGAACCATTCTTCCAACTGCCTGATAGTTGTGAGTTGCCTCACACCCCTTAGAAGATTTGAACTATAAATCAAAAAGGTCTTTTAATGAAGACATTTATTCTAGGTCTTTTCAAGAACCACAATGACAAATGCTGGAAGGAATTTACATGGTCGCATAAAAACTGTACCTGACTTGCTGGAGAAATTTGTCAACTAACCTTCTGATGCCAAAGTTAACTTGTTTTTGGACCTTAAAATAGGAAGGTTTCGGTATTTCATCATTTGAATAATCCCAAAATGCATAGGTTATCCACCGATTTCTGGTATTTATCGAAAACCGGACTTCTACCTGATACCTTAATGTTGTTGTGGTTGTCGCTTCAAACCTCAATCTTGAGGAATGACAAGAAGTTGCCGATATATCTGGTTTTGAACGGTCTGGCTGTACCAACCAAACATTCCCCTGCGTGATATGCAGGGGGTTATTATAGCAGAAACGCAGATGTAGCATTTGAATCAAATCTTGCAACAACTTGAAAATGTTGGGGTTATTTTTATGGTGAATCAATCCAAACCAGACACTCCAAATACTACTGACCGTTAAGAATTTAGAAAACGTGAAACATAGCTTACCTGTCAACCTTATGGTGAATAACAACATGTCTATGGTGAATCCGATGAGAGTCCTGTCACCAGCTAGCGGACAAAAATCCAATCACCAAAAATGCAAAATCTGTCGAAAATATCTATGCAACACTTATTTTCCGCACACATAGTTTGTAAGGTTAGTATCATCAAATGAGCTTTACAGGTGGTGCTAAAAGCATACAATACAAGTGACTTTGAAGTTAATAACTGATCCAAAAAGGCCAGATATTACTTGTTTATGTTGACCGAGGGATTTCGATGATCTTTACGTGGACGTGAGCGGACTGGTGAGCCAGTAAAACAAGATTCAATAATGGGAATCATAAGGTGTGGCGCTCTAACATTCTTTCATAATGTGCCCAGATTTTGGATTTGGTGTGTTTGTATCCCACAGGTTCAACTGCATCCGAATAAACATGTTGCCTATCAGAATCAATCTGCTTAACGTCATATTATTCTGTGTTGGTTGCTTTTAACCTAAGAAACTGAAGTGAAGAACGGAAATGCAATTTTCCAAAGCTAAAACCTACAGCTCGGTGGCATAAATTAGTTCAAATCATATAATAAACCACAGATATGCGCAGTTGGTAACAAAATAACTCTTCAATGAAGTTAAATCGAGTGCAAAAACAGGCGGGCAAAAAAGTCATACCATCGTTATTACAGTCTCATAAAGCTTATTTTCAGAGCACATCTAAACCGTTTCCGCATGGTCGATACGCACTCCTAAGTCCCGAAATACAACAACTGTAGGTTAATGATCCCATCAAAGTTACCACGGGCCATATTACGAAGTCCCGGGACAATTTCAGTGTATAAAAGCCATTCTCAAACGTCATGATAGTACTTTTATCGTCTCATGATGCCTCTGTTGGGCGCATACACGGACAAGCCGCGCTTTTAGCTGTCCGTCGCGCGTAATGGATGCGCGCACAGTCACGAGTACGCGTACACGCATGTCGACCCGTATCTTCAATTTAAACTTCGACGCACTAGTGAATCCACTCGATGCTTTTAAAATGACCGGTGTGTTTGTGTCTCGCAGGTTAGCTGAATGCAACGGCTTATTGCACTGTCGCTCAAGTGTGTTCGGATGACTGAGGCAAGAATTCTGAACGACCGATTAAACGGTTTCAGAGCGAGCAAGTGCAAAATTAGTGTGCTTGAGTAGGCCAGTCAGTGTGTTCGTCAGGCAAAGCACGAAAGTTACTTGTAGTCTGATTAGTTACCACCAAGCTGCTGCGAAAACAGTCTTTTTCAAACCTAAGTATGCGATTTGAAAATATATGGGAGAAAATCCGTTTTACGAGCCGTCGGTTATAGTTTACGTTGTCAAGCGCCAAAAAGGCAGCCATCTGATTTGCACTTTTCACTAACCAGGACAGACGGTGCCCAAGCGACAATGACTGGTTCTATGATTGAGTTCGTTTAAATTTGGTTATCCCTACCACTTATTTTATACCGGTGACGTCCCACTGAACCCACAGTAACTCCACCAATACCAGTCAAGCTTACTAACGTCTTAATAAACAAATATTCACAAACTTCTTATTGGGCAATTCTGTGGCCTTTATTTCAGTCGAGATTCTGTGCTACAAGTGGAAGTCTACGTATGCTGAAAATGAAAAACTCTGTAGAGTTGTTTCGTTCATTTTGAGGATCACCAAAATTATGCAACTCAGGAATCTCTAGAAGGATATTTACTCTGGTTTGTAACTCTCCAGCAAGTGGTTAACCGCGTGAGTGATTTGCGGTGCTCCCTGCATTTGTGCACTTACATGCGAAATGAGAAAACTGTTGCAGTGCAGACTTTGGGCAGCATTTGGGGTGTACGCCATTAATGGTGTAGAATTGCTTTCAAAAATATTATGTATTATATACATCGAAACGTCACTCTTATAAACTTAGGGGACTTATCCGTTCAGTGGTCTCATGCTCGTTAGTTTTTATCAGATGACCTGAAGAAAAATACAAAATTATTCTGCCTTGTATGGAACCTCGCTCTGGAGGTTATCCAGCACTCAGACTGAAATAAGAGCAACAGAATAATTGCATTCCAAAACCGGAAATAACTGAAACGTTTGCATCAAGCTGGGCGAGCAAAACAAAGCGTAGCACAATGTTACTACCTCTGGAGCAAATAAAAGTAGACATTCTTCAGCCTGGACAACTCCGAGCTTTTATGCACCGCTGGAGTTTTTAAACAGCCAGTATTCGATAGCCTCTCTGGGTGCTTGCTTTTAGTCTATCTGAATAATATTCATTATTTCATGAAGGAAACAATCATCACATGTGACGGATGACCAGGTATTTTGCGGCACTCTGTTCCAAGGTAAGTCTGCTTTTGTCAGATGCACCGGTTTTAAATTAGGTTACCTAGATAGCCTAAAGACATGAAAATCCCCCTATTATTCCGCAGACTCCAAGCAACTGATTCAAGTACGTATTTTGATATTTCACGTAAACTGGATAATGAAAGTATTCAACTGCCATTCTATAACTGCAACCAAAAAACATTCTCCAATTTGCCTCTTTTTTATTCAACACTTCTCGTATCCGAAACGCCAGTACTGTCGAAATTAGGCAACTATATAGCTAGCTTCATTGTTACAATGTGACACGGAGCTTTTGTTAAGTCTGTCCTTCTCGCTTTGGTTAAGCAATTTAATGTAGTTTTATGTGAGCGCATCTGGCAGTTAAGAGCACATAAGAAAACAGAAACATTTACCACTGGCCAAACAAGCTCGTTCGAAATTGGTCACTCGCTGTTATGTTTTAGCTAAGTGAAGTGCAAGTCGACATGATCCAAGCAAATGAAGAAGAGTGGGACCACATGTACATCGTATTCTCCCGAAAAGCGTCGGCCCGTGGTTTGGGCCTTCTACGATTGTAGAATTAGAAAGCCACTGCCATTGATGTTAGTTATTATGAACACAAATAACTGGTGATTTCTTCCTCTGTACACAACCCAATCTTGGAAGATAAAATGACTACGAAACAAAGTGTCCAACTAAGGTCAAGATCAACCAACAGCTTGACTGGGTCTGTGAAGACTGTGTCCAACAATAAAGGTGCATCTTAACAAAGAGTGTGACACTAAGGTCAGTAACTTCTCCTGTGTTGGTACAGAAACTTTATTCAGCTTTAGAGATGACCTTGAAAGAGAAATGTTTTTGTGGTATTTGTTCAGCGTATTTTGGCAAACAAAGATAACCATGCGCTAGGTTTAATTCCACAAGGACTGCTTGTCATTGCGCATGCAGGAAGTTTCTGTCATTTAGGAGAGAGATAGACGGCAATGTCGCTATTTGGACGCTACAAATAATCCTGGGACATAATAATATGACATTTTAAACTGACAAAAATGCGGGAAGAGAAATCACTGAATCAAGATATATGGTACACTTTGGGACGTCAACGAAGGAGATAGAGCTTGCCATAGTTTAGGTCATCTGATGAACAGGTTTGTTTGGAGCATTACTCCTCATTTTGGGAGTAAAACAAATGTCGCACCACGATGGGGTATTCAATTTGCCTAAATTTCATCTACTTCAGACTCCAAAGTAGCAGCTCGGGGTTCATCTTTATAATTGTTTTTGCAAAAAATTGTTTGTTGATTTACTGCATAATTTTTCAAAGACATTGACCTGCCTATTCTTTGTTGGTTTTAAATTTGCACCTCGGTCCAGTTGAACTAAAGTGTAGCCTGCAATGACACGGAACAAGTTTTCTTGTGTCAATAATATCATGAAAACTTTTATAGTACACTCTATGAGGTGCTCAGTTGAGGCTGTATTCTTCAAAGAAGTGTAGTTATTGTCTAATGATAACATGTTTATAAAACTCTACATGAAACTGGGATTGAAATTCAATACTCAATAGTAGAGGAGTTTCAGCTGGAAAAATTTGTTGATGCATACAGTGAGGCCGTCTCCACCTGGAAATGAAATTAGTCTCAGGATACACTAACTTGAGAAAAGTCGCCTAGAGTAGTTAACGGTAAGAGCCATGTTCACACTGGTGATTATTGTGGAATGGAGAATAGTAAAGACTTTTCATTGTGCGTGAGGTAAAAAAACTTCATTTCTGGCGAAAACTATCCTGAAACCCACCACATTACACTGGCTTGCATGCGCGATAAAAATAGCTGGAACTCGAGACCCATTGGAGTTCCTCATAGTCACTAGCATGTCTGAATTATTCCTCGTAATGCGTAGCAAATCGGCTACCCACATATTTCATTGCGAATGTAAACAATGAAATTCTTGCTCGTAGTACGAGACGACTGCTCAAAATTAACAGATGGCCTACCACCGGTAGCGTTTTGGTTACGTCCTTCCGGAACGCGTAGTCCACAGAATTTAAGTCAGTTCCCGATATGAACAGTAACTTGGATGAATGTCTATTCTTGGGCTCATATACACGATCAAAATTTTTCAAAGCGACAGCTCAGGACAGCTTGTATGTTGCATATTATTAATAAAATATCAGTTTATTACTAAATTTGTGACTTTAATACATTTCCTAACGCACATGCACTCAAATGTATGCATTCGACCAAACTGACATCAAAATCAGGATCCGAGTCTGTCAGCATCGGAGATCCAGGCTTGCTAGATGAGGTTCAGAAGAAACAAAACCGGTGCCGGAGAGGTTGTTGCATTTAAGCTATAGTTTTCAACCAGCTACATCATACCACCTTTATTCTTGGTAACTGGGCTCTTACATTCTATGATTCTGTTATCAAAATAGCCTCAGTTTGTCTTTCTTTAGTTACATAACAATAGTAACTAACACTTGTCGGCATTGAGTGTTTCCTTCACAATATGCTTCACATTATATCAACCGAATATGGTGATTTCCCAGACAATTTTCTGATTAAAATATCATGGTTAATGCATGTAATTTTGTCAATGGTCTGTTTGCTCATACTGGTATTTCTCCACGCACTAGCTCTGACGGAGAAAATAATAAAAAAGATTAATCGGAATAAAATAGTGCGAACAATGCAATGACCTGCAAATCTGGGTTGGAAACCATTCAGTTTATCAGAAAATTCCTTGCCTGGACGATACGCGGTATTTATCAAATCCATTTCAAGCTCAGCTAACGGTTATTATTGCCCACTTAGAATCCGATTCGTTCTTAATTTACCCAGTAAGAAATGCGCTCATCCTGCAAATGAAAGAGCAGCTTGATTTGAGCTGAATCATAACACCCTAGGGAACAGTAGAAGTATAGTCACACTTAAAGCAATTGTGCATGACTCCTGAACGTATCAAAGCTCCGTTATCCATTCATG
The DNA here is from genome assembly GCA_003604175.2 of Clonorchis sinensis. Taxonomy (NCBI): domain Eukaryota; kingdom Metazoa; phylum Platyhelminthes; class Trematoda; order Opisthorchiida; family Opisthorchiidae; genus Clonorchis; species Clonorchis sinensis. Next base: position 59,358,643 of record CM030370.1, read on the forward strand.
GGGTTTTATTATTGTTAGCCTTCTGTATATCAAAATCAATGAGTTTTACGTTTCACTTTTGTTCTCTGCCTTTGAGTGATCAATTAAAACACTAAAAAGATTTAGATTCAAACTAATAATTTATTGTCGTTACTGTCATACGACATGTGTCGCATGGTTCATGTTTTAACAGTGTACACTAAACATCCGTCATGTTATCTGATTTCAATTAATCTGATAGGTGAACAACGATGAAACATGATCCAGCAGAATGGTGGGCGCAGTTCTCCCGCCTGTTTTGGCCACAGTAAAACTCGACGGCTGGTTAAAACACCACGGCAGTATTGTCTACCGAGTACCGACCATGAAATAAGTGGACCTATTGGTCAGGTATTTTCGGGACATCCATTCAGCAGTCCTTCATTTATTGTTATACAACTGATGGTTCGTTCCATAACTATATCTACACACTGAGACGCTCCCTGTGTGTCGTGGCAAGAGATCAATCATGGGGGCTGTGCTGATTTTTCTCACGGGAAAAACTGCGTTATTGTCAGCCTGTATGCCGCTGAATGTGCAATATTCTAGGATAAATTTTCTGCCCATATAATCTTTGTCTGAATTAGAAATCAAATTTCCTTCTCATAGTCGACTTTATCCTAAAAGGTCTCAAAGTGTATGAACCAGACTCAGTCAATAGATAAAGTGATTGAAAAATTCATGGCTTTGGGTTGCAGTGCAATACTACGTGGAGCGATAAATCAAACTTTGAAATAAAAATGGTACCGACATATACCGTTGTGAGCCGCGAGCTTGAATTAAGTTGTTTGTTTTATTAGGAAAAAAGGCACCGGTATAGGACTTTTTGAACAGCTGGATTAAAAATGTGACTTCAAACTATCTTTGATTTGTAATAGTTAATGTTCTTGATCGTATCGCTCAACAAAACGTAAAGGTTGTGGTGCTCACAGCTGTTACTAGTCTAATGAAATTTCAGCACATGTTTTTAGAGCGTTTTTGCAGAAGCATATTTATGCAGAATCAAAGTATCAGAACACTCCATCCCCTCTCTGTATCCAAAGAGATGACCTATAAAGCAGTCGTTTAAGCAGATTTCATCTGGTTTTGTGATTTCTCCAGAATAAAATGCTGGCTTTCCACAGATAGACAGCTAAAAAAATAAGCTAAACTAGACGTAAAAAATTTTCTTTTTATCCATACAACCGTTTCAACGCCTGGCCATATCGATCGCTTCGGTGAAAATTGATTTTCCTCATCAGTTCGATGAGTGGGAATGCATTCATGCAAATGAATCCTTTCGTGGACGAGTCAAAACAATTAGAACATAGCGTTGTACATTAGCAGTTGTTAATCGATTTCATGAGTTCGATTTATACTTGATTTACGCATACAGTTTCGCCCCCATTATGCCTTATTCAGTGAGTCCCAATGCAGAATAGTGGATATAGTTTGTTTTTTGTACACCGATATGGACCGGCTGGGTTAATTTTATGGTAGCCTGTTTGATTATCCTTGTGGGTAGAAGACACTATGAAAACCTCTCCGGTGAACACAGGGCCTTTTCATACTTTTATACCATGATCTCAATTGGATAAAACCAAAAATGACAAAAAATGCTCACGCAAGGAAAGAGATTCAGTAAATACTAGTTGATTCCGGTTATTCTAGTATATTAACTTTCGGTTTATAGGAATGGTAGCACTTTGATCGGACGACATTGAGAATTGTTGAACGTTAAACGGGATAGGCCTCCAATTAAAGGAAACTCTTCTTATGTCTTTTAGTTATGATAAATGAGATTGGTCGATCAATATTTATCAGGACAGTTAAAAACTGCAGTGATTATCTGTTCAAGCCTAAAAGTGCTCAAATGTTGCTTGTACATTATTGTTCATTTAACAAAAACTCAGCACACTATCAGAGGTCACTTATGAAAATAAAACAGTTTAAAAAAGAGTGGGTTCTCTAGTGCCCATTGGATTATGAGAACCCAAACAGGTGACCTTTAAGGGCTTATGGGTTCATTCCGAAACAAGAAGCTAAAGAGGTAACGATTTTAATTCGCAAAGCGTCAAAAGTAAACCAACATCCTGAGAAAAATTTATGCTAAATAACCAACAAAATTCAGGCCAATAACCGCTGGTGTGAACTGACTACCTGCTGTTTTAGCACACTTGCATTCGTTTAGTGTCACTCGTTCTTATGCAGCGCAATTTAGGATTCCTGGATTGATAGTATATGTCGAGAAACTTTCATTCGAATGAATTTAATGAATAAACAGCCTACCTGAAAAGCCCTTTAAAGATGGGCAGAAAGGTTTATGCACAACTTCGTTTGCTGTTTAACCATATGAATGATTAAATCCATGCAGAATGTTCGCCCAAGGTCCCAGAGCCGGAGCGTGATGAACAAAGCGGACAAACTTGATAAGAACTGTAGCCACCGGTTTCTTAGATATTCTGCAAAAATTGTGGCTTGCCAATTGTTATCAATGCTGGAAACAGGCAGAGGGAACAGGTAGAAGACGAGGAATTCACCCATTTAGTCCCACAATATCGATATCACCTCGATTGGTGAGGAAACGTTTGCAATCCAACTGGCAACCTCCGCGAACAGACTAACAACCAAGCAACTCACCCGAGCTACCCATATTCCACAACATTACCAGTGCTGGAAAAAGCCCATTTGCGTACCTAATAGCTTCTTAGCGGTTGCATCGAGTGAAGCAAACTGATAACAGAAAGAAAGGTGCCCATTATGTTAGAGCACACCTTATGAAATTAGATTAATAAATTCACTGCACAGCTGTTCATTTTTATAGCTACATATCCGATGGATAAAATTATAACTGCTTAAACCGTACAGTGCATAAAAAGTACATACAAGATTATACAACCGTGCCGTTATCATAATATATTTAGCAAACTACAACCATCCGAATCTCCGGCTGCTTAAAATTGTTTTAGAATTATCATTTGATTGTGCGATTAACTTTGCAAATTTCATCACTTTCTAATCTGAAACGCTGTTATTATAATGGTTACGGAATTTTAAGTCATCTATTCACTATGTTTTGTCATGTGAGCCGATTAAAAGCATGTTTTTGGTTCCAAGCGTGAATGAAGCCCACTGACGGATTTCCCAACATGAAATACAATTCGCCGTATTGATTCCCTCACTTTGAGAGCCTGACAAGGGGTTGTAAGTAGCAGGGTTCGTTTCATTTCAGTTAGACAATATAGTAAAGATTTCATTTTACAGACAAGAGTAAATTCGTTAGTAGACAGCATGTATTACATCTCAAGTTTGTGGAGTTTTTAATCGCCCCTAGTTAAGTGATCTTCAACACTGAAGTCTGTCAGTTCTACCAGGTTCAACAAAATAACTACTCTCTGGTGCTATAAAAATGCGAGCTTCCTAGAGGGTTTTCTGCTCCAGGTTAATAGACTTACTCACTGTTGCTATTTATTCTATTCTGCCATTTTAGTATTCCTCAACCGTCTATCTATTTGTCTCGTTTTTACACCAACAGACAGAATTGATGAATGTCACTCCAAGTGTGGTTGCAAACAGACAGAAATGTCAAAATATCTCGTTAGTGTTTGCAGTAAATTAGATTAATAATGTGTTACAACACTCACTGATTTAGTCTGACAAATGAAGGTGGCGTCTCTGATCCTGGATGTTTACTGAAAAACCAGTGTAGACGAGTATCGGAACTTGCATTTTTTGATCAGAAGGCGGGTTGATACCTGCTTTGCGCGCTTCACTTGGCCAACGGAGCAAAACGGATCAAAAGCCCTGCGGGTATGATTCAAACTGGGATAGTGTAGGCAGACTAGACGTAATTTATTCGTTTGAACAAAATTTGCAAAAATATGTTCAACAGGTAATAGGTTAGCGGGGAGTTCCTAAACGGGACTCCGCCGTCCTAAAAAAAGGCATTCATTTGTTAGTGGTAAAGCAGCAAAACCGAAACACACTCTCGGTGTACTCACTTCTGGCGTACCATGATCAGTCGGCTATTTTGAGAAACACAAGATAACAAACACAGGAGAACAATAAACAAAGGTAGGCAGCATCGTATATTGGTTGGAACATAGAAATAACCGTATGTGTGGCAGTGACGTAATTTTGTGTTGTCATGATTGGTTCCTCTGATAGCAACCCTGGTTATAAGGGGACCCTTCAGAATAATACTAAATCCCGCATCATTCATTTCGTAGAGGTCTTGGCTTCATAAAAAACAGCCGGGAAAGACCAGTTGCAAGTTGTTTCAACTAACGACAGGGCGCTTTAAGGGCTTATGGGTTCATTCCGAAACAAGACGCTAAAGAGGCAACGATTTTAATTCGCAAAGCGTCAAAAGTAAACCAACATCCTGAGAAAAATTTATGCTAAATAACCAACAAAATTCAGGCCAATAACCGCTGGTGTGAACTGACTACCTGCTGTTTTAGCACACTTGCATTCGTTTAGTGTCACTCGTTCTTATGCAGCGCAATTTAGGATTCCTGGATTGATAGTATATGTCGAGAAACTTTCATTCGAATGAATTTAATGAATAAACAGCCTACCTGAAAAGCCCTTTAAAGATGGGCAGAAAGGTTTATGCACAACTTCGTTTGCTGTTTAACCATATGAATGATTAAATCCATGCAGAATGTTCGCCCAAGGTCCCAGAGCCGGAGCGTGATGAACAAAGCGGACAAACTTGATAAGAACTGTAGCCACCGGTTTCTTAGATATTCTGCAAAAATTGTGGCTTGCCAATTGTTATCAATGCTGGAAACAGGCAGAGGGAACAGGTAGAAGACGAGGAATTCACCCATTTAGTCCCACAATATCGATATCACCTCGATTGGTGAGGAAACGTTTGCAATCCAACTGGCAACCTCCGCGAACAGACTAACAACCAAGCAACTCACCCGAGCTACCCATATTCCACAACATTACCAGTGCTGGAAAAAGCCCATTTGCGTACCTAATAGCTTCTTAGCGGTTGCATCGAGTGAAGCAAACTGATAACAGAAAGAAAGGTGCCCATTATGTTAGAGCACACCTTATGAAATTAGATTAATAAATTCACTGCACAGCTGTTCATTTTTATAGCTACATATCCGATGGATAAAATTATAACTGCTTAAACCGTACAGTGCATAAAAAGTACATACAAGATTATACAACCGTGCCGTTATCATAATATATTTAGCAAACTACAACCATCCGAATCTCCGGCTGCTTAAAATTGTTTTAGAATTATCATTTGATTGTGCGATTAACTTTGCAAATTTCATCACTTTCTAATCTGAAACGCTGTTATTATAATGGTTACGGAATTTTAAGTCATCTATTCACTATGTTTTGTCATGTGAGCCGATTAAAAGCATGTTTTTGGTTCCAAGCGTGAATGAAGCCCACTGACGGATTTCCCAACATGAAATACAATTCGCCGTATTGATTCCCTCACTTTGAGAGCCTGACAAGGGGTTGTAAGTAGCAGGGTTCGTTTCATTTCAGTTAGACAATATAGTAAAGATTTCATTTTACAGACAAGAGTAAATTCGTTAGTAGACAGCATGTATTACATCTCAAGTTTGTGGAGTTTTTAATCGCCCCTAGTTAAGTGATCTTCAACACTGAAGTCTGTCAGTTCTACCAGGTTCAACAAAATAACTACTCTCTGGTGCTATAAAAATGCGAGCTTCCTAGAGGGTTTTCTGCTCCAGGTTAATAGACTTACTCACTGTTGCTATTTATTCTATTCTGCCATTTTAGTATTCCTCAACCGTCTATCTATTTGTCTCGTTTTTACACCAACAGACAGAATTGATGAATGTCACTCCAAGTGTGGTTGCAAACAGACAGAAATGTCAAAATATCTCGTTAGTGTTTGCAGTAAATTAGATTAATAATGTGTTACAACACTCACTGATTTAGTCTGACAAATGAAGGTGGCGTCTCTGATCCTGGATGTTTACTGAAAAACCAGTGTAGACGAGTATCGGAACTTGCATTTTTTGATCAGAAGGCGGGTTGATACCTGCTTTGCGCGCTTCACTTGGCCAACGGAGCAAAATGGATCAAAAGCCCTGCGGGTATGATTCAAACTGGGATAGTGTAGGCAGACTAGACGTAATTTATTCGTTTGAACAAAATTTGCAAAAATATGTTCAACAGGTAATAGGTTAGCGGGGAGTTCCTAAACGGGACTCCGCCGTCCTAAAAAAGGCATTCATTTGTTAGTGGTAAAGCAGCAAAACCGAAACACACTCTCGGTGTACTCACTTCTGGCGTACCATGATCAGTCGGCTATTTTGAGAAACACAAGTAATTCTGATTGAAAACGGAATGACACACTAATCTATCAAGCCGAGTGCTTTGGTTTACAAACGGCCTACTTGCGGAAGTCAGAATATATTTCCCTCTTGGTTTTCGTGTTATTATTTCTTGGCACTCTGACGAGAAGGAAAGCTATCCCACTCCACTTTTTGCGTTGTTAAACTCGCAAACGAGTTCACGTGGCACTTACTTGCGTCCCATTAATGCATTTCTATCTTCGAAATTTCTGGAATGCCGAACAAGCATAAGAATAATGCCCAGAGGGGAGAACATGCTGTGGATCAGGGGGGGGCTACTAAAACTCAGTTTGTTCACAGCCAGATAATTTCAAGCAATATACTAAGAACTGCATGAAAAAAGAATTACCTTTGCTGTATGATACCTGATTGCAGTCCACGCTCTTGCTTAGCTACGTGTATCTGGACGTTTGTCGAGGTCGATCATTTTACATTTTCACGAAAAGCCCCAAAATGTCGGCATAAACTTCAAGTATGAGGCAAAACTCTGATACTTTCAAAAATTTCTGATTACTCGCATTCTACTTGTGTTAGTTTTACTACAGTTAACTCCTTATCGGTCTAATAATTAATATTTTTGCTCGAAGTCATTCTGACTACAGGCTCAGAAGGCGAAATACAACCTTTACTTTCTTGTCCATGAGTTTGTTGACTTACTACTACTTGAGCAGAGAAGTAAAGATAAGTGTTCCTAACCGTTTGGGTCTTGATACCAACTAATACAGAGCAGTGCATGTTCTGTGAACCAACTCGGCGTATTCTGACCTCGTTCAGGTGAAGCACGTCACCAATGAAAAAATCGTTTTATCAAGTTGACAAGCAGGAAGTCAAAGTTGTAAATTTCACACGCATACGGATCCCCATTTCTACCACTGTTTACAAGGGAAGAGACTGAGTGACTGTGTGACTTTTGGAGTCTGGTTGTCGCATACCGCAAGTTGACAGATACATGCGGCAAATGCCTGAAACTTTCGAATAAAAGTCAAGATATTCTACCGCAAATTTCACACAATAGTCTCACACTGAAGGCAACAAGTAAGGCGAGAAATACCCATAAAGCCGCTGAGTGTTGGTGAAGTCAAGCAAACCAGCAACAGTTTTGATTAAAAAAGATTATGTTGTTTCAAACTGGACTCCGAAATCAAAAGTAACTACACGCTGGAAGAAATCTCTGTTTTTAATACTTAACACAGCAATATTGCGAATGTTGTGGAATCGGAAAATATATTATAGAAAGAAAACAAGCTTAACGCCAATTGTAGTGTTCTTTGTTGTTTTCTTGTTAAGCCGGTTCGATCACTTCATCCTGTTTTGAGATCACCACACATAGCATCTATTTTTAGAGACTAATCTGAAATCACAGTAACCAAGATCTGTTAAGCCGATCAATTTACACTTGCAACTCAAAAGAACTGAATGGTGGCTTATTGAATGAATTCGGCTCACATGAAAAATTTACATCTTTCCGAAACCGACGGGCTTTAAAAAAGGAATTCACATTAACTTCACCTACAACTGCATTTTTAGGATTTTGGACAATCTTCAGGAGACAATCAAATGCATCTACCTGTTGTTTATTCGTAAGTCTTTGATTTTGTAACAGGAGAAGACAGAGTCAACGCAACTGATTTAGTGTAGTATTGAGACTAGATGGGGCCAGCGAAGGCTACAAATTTTCTAGGACTTTTGCATCGTTTTGTGGCAACTGAGAATAAACTTATCCAAAATTGTTTGAAATGGCTTGAATAATACTTCTGTGTGCACGGAACTCGGTACACCTGTTATGCACGTATAAACTTCACCAACTTTATAAATGTTTATTCTGGTCCAGGATATGATGAAACTTTACACAAGTCCTTCAGACTTTCCGTCAGGTTCTTTTTTTACCGGTTTCTCATAGCTTGTCCACCTTGATGGTTATCCAGCAGCTAGTTGATTTGTAAACTTATACATTATCCGGGGGGTTTTCTGGAGGGTTTTCTAGTTGAACTTAAAAGTACCCCAAATAGCTCCACTTCTTCAGCATAACATTTAGCCATCGGCTACTCGCTGCGCAGCGTTCAAAGCGGATTTTCCAGTCGAAATCAGTCAGAATACTCGACAACTGTTCATCTGTTCAAACCATCTTTGGGTTGATTGTGGCCAAGTTTGTTGTCACGTAGATTCTCAATGTCAATGCAGATTCAGGAGAGCTAGGAGAAAGAAACAAATAAATAACAGCCGGTAGCCAAACATGAACTAGTCCACACGCTACAAAATCAGCAAAATTTTTCTTTTTATTTCACCAAGAGTATCCGTCAAATTCTTTAGGTCTCAGCATAGGACTGGCGTCTCTTATTATAAGGGCGTGTAATCCACCTTCGCGGACTACCATAAGAGCACCACCTAGGAGATATGTATACCTGGACCATGTACCACAAACTTGATAGGAAATGATACTGCCATCTGCAGCAGAACACACCCGGCGGGTAATAATGCGACGCTAAAACGAAGTCACTTCCACTTGTTTACGCCGATCATGACAAACAGTTTGAAGTTATTGGGCATCTGGATGGTCGATCCTAAGGAAGCTGCATCCACACGTTGCGCGACTTTATGTGGTCGTGGATGCACAGAAGGCGCTGAAACAATGCAACTATCTTCCTTTTTTCATGACAATGCGACAGTTCCTGTCCACCAGTCCCAAGTTATTCTGGAAGCTCCATAGTGGAGTGTTATGTCACCTCATGACCTAAAATACAATATTAAACAACGTTTACGACCTACCTGAAGGTTATTGCGGTAGGAGTATACTGGTCATCGCCAAGCTTTATTGCCATTTTTAACTGACCGTAAGTGACATCTCGGAACACGAGTTTGGCCATTCAGTCCTATTGCTTGGCCAGCGGAGCCGGTTTGGCTCTATAGCATTCTCGACACCATTCTTTGCGGAAACCCACATTTCGATTTATGAAGTCCCAAAGCTGTAGTCGCTGGTAAAACGAACTAGACGTGATCTAGACATGTACACATGCTTTTTCATGAAAGTTCTGAAATGAATAAATACCTTTCCAGCTGGCTTCAATTTGTTAAACCATCTTCGCAGTTGTGGGGCTGCTCAGCGCTGATGCCGGGTGGATACGGCTGAGCCAAATACACATTCTCGCTTAACTTTCGTGTCAAATTAAACTCGATGTTGACTATGCGCAGATTCCCTTTTGGGCTACCAATCAATATGAGGAGTTTCCGGACAGCCAAACTTGTGCAGAATAACCCAAGGTGCTTTTCTTTTGACTAAAACAAGACTAAGCTTGAATGTGCCAAAATCCATAAGGCGATTGATTCCGTTAGAAAACATGGAATATTACTACGGTCGATCCAAACCTCGCAATATTCCTCGGGAAAGTTTGCCCCCCCCCCCAGTAGAGTGAGGCGCCAGTTTCCTGAGCAGTCTGTGCCGCCAATAAAGTGCTGGATACAATTGCTTCACAAAACCTTATAGTAATAGTGAGGAAATAATCCAGTTAAAAATCGTACCCAACCGACTATTTTTCACCACGTGAGTTAGAAACTGCTCATCACATGATACAGGAATTTGAATAGACTATTCAGGGGAAGTTAGGACAACACCCGTACCACTCAAGTGTTCTCACAGTCCACCCTTTTTTCATTGGAGCACAGAAGCATCCTAAGTATAAATCAGTCGGTGTGCGTGCGAGTGCCCAAATTTCTTGTCACCACCAGGTTTGCACGCATATACCTCATCCATCGTTCACTCCGACTGTCAGTTTAGTTAGTCCTATGGAAGTAAAAAAACGTCCGCTCTTTGACATTCATCAGGGACTCACGTCAATGGATTTTTCATCTGTTTGGGAAGAAACTATTCGTCTCCAGTTGTTTGAGTGACTCTCAAATGTGACGTATCTTTCCCTACTGGTTTATTTTTTTATGATAAGAATGTTCGACTCGTCTTACGAACAAGTACCCTCCAACTGGATAAATCGACACTGGATTTCGATTAAACAGTACATATGGAGATTCGCTGAAATTGCAACGATCCGATAAATCGAACGATTGATTCATGATCTCTGCTAAGTCAGTTTATGATTTTCTCAGAGTGCCTTTTTAGTGTAAAATAAATTGATCCCGTTTTAGCATAGTAAGTTGCTTTTCGTGCGGTGGCTAATGAATCCCGGACACAGACCCTGTGAACAGTCACTCAAAATAAGTTTGTTTAATGAGACAGTGTAAAGGTTTTCACAAACAACTGAATGTGAGTTTTCAAATGTACGTGGATGGGTCGTAAGCCAATTAGCCGCAGAAGACATTTGTCATAAGTGGACTTATCAGATGGGTAGTATGGGATTAGTCACCTGACCTTGTGGCTCACGATTTGATGCTTATGCATTTTGGATCACGCGCTTACAGACCGTTTTGCACATTCGGCAAGGTCACATTGCATATTAGTTCCGATCTGCTTAGTAACCTTCGACCGCTTGTCCTAAAGTGCGAATCAGTAAAAGGAGGTCACGTCATTCGCCAAATACCTTCATTTACACAATAAGTTGAGGGAAGACTCAAAACTCTTGTTAGTGATGGTCACTTGATTTTGAGTCCCAGAAAGGATGAGATTTTCTGTGCGGCTAGAAGTTTCGGGACCATACCTTATATCCCCTAATTGGTCAAATTATAAGGCAGCAGGAGCCACAAACCTACTAATCGAACATTCGACTATCCACATTTAGTCACAGTAAATAAAGTAGCAGCTGAATAGCACATCTTTCGGAGCTTGTATTGATCATAGGCTGTTTGTGATAGGTAATTAGTGACGTATCTAGAATGAAATTAGGCATGGTAGCGTTAATAAGCTGAAAGGTCCCGACACACTTCGCTGTTAGGTATGTGCATCTTGATTCAGGTCAAGAGAAACAACGGAGCAGAGGAACAAGACCAACTAATGTGGACTTGGAAGATGGTCTCTAACGAAAGTTCAGATTACCTTGTTACGTCATTCTAACAACCCTCCCTGTAACAACAAGTTATTCGAGAGACTATCCTCCATCAAAATCCATTAAATGTAATTAAGACTGTAAGATTGCATATCGAGCAACCAAAGCGCATATGCTTCCTTCATTTCTGCCAAACCCATCTGGCCCTTTAAAATTTGGTGATGGATTCGTTCGTGTCCGAAGTAAAAGTAGTCTTTCATTAATCCAGGTCAGCGAGGAACAACAAATACTCTACAGAGACTGAATAAAATTATGGCGCTTTCGAAGTTTGTTTCCCAAACTGTTCTGGTTCACACATTTATATTTAAAAGGTGAACTAAAAACTGGTAACGGCAACCTATCAACTTACGCAAAGTGAAAAACAACATACCCCGGCGGTTATCTACTCACCTTTAATGGTAGGAACAAGCCCCATCAACTTGGACAATACAATCACCCGTGAAATCAAGGCCAATCCCAAAAAATATAAATTGCTATTACCCGTCCTCACACACTGAATTTCCTTTATTACTCATCTGGAAACTGATAACTAGACCTTGACCCCAAACAAAACGCTGTCAGATACACTGATTATTAAACCGACTAAGAGTGAGTTGTGATGCACTTTTGGACTTAGTCTTGTTTTGTGTCGCATTAACCAGGGAAACGCAACAGGATTAGCCATTTTCAGATTATTATTTAACTGGGCAGCTAAAAATATAAGTTTATGTGTTTCCCAAAAATTCCTGCGGTATTTTTGGTTTCGTGAACTGACGAAGTGAAAATAGAAAGAGCATTATGGGTCACTTTTTGCAGCATATCCACTTCAGAGACGGTTGTTTTAGAATCTGCAGATGGTTGGTCACCAATTTTACCGTTTTGCTTTCACCAGTCAGATATAATCCACGAAATCTGAACTTTTAACCCCAGTGTTAAAATCTATCTAGTTGTGTGTGTATTTTTTTAATTCAGATGTATGCCTCTACCTCGATGCGGAGCAGCCAGAATATTGCAGGAGCATCTGACCGGCAACACTAACTACTCAAACGGCTGATCATAGCGTAAGGGTTAGTATAACAAGTGCAGCATTGCTCAGCTACCACACAGATAGACGCTCTGTTAAGTCTGGACGCACTGCTGTACCATCATCCATTGACAATATCATTATGATTAGTGACGAAGCACTTGCAACAGCGCCATCGTTCAGACTTTCAGTGTAACTCAAACGAGGATGTCTAGGTGAAGAGTTGGAAGTTAAAGCTAGTATGGAGTTGATATTCCAAAGTCGAAGCTAATCAATAGAATTGACTATGCTAATTCATGCTTCACAAATCCCCGCATTTCATCACATGTTGCTGGGTCACCAGTTCTCAGTCTGATATTTATAGCCTAACGAACAAGACTTTCTACTATTTCAGTATCCTTTCCTGTTAACTTCTTGACAGCAACTGCGTTTGTTCGTATTAAAAAAGGAGGGATAGAGAAATTTGTCTCAGTGAACCCAGGAGTGTTTTCATTAAGGAATTGAACTGAACGTCCGGTAGAAACGAGAGGCTAACGGGGGGATCTGTCTGCTCCGAACTATCTAAAGTTCAGCAGTGTTTTGTGGGCATAGAGTAATGAATTAGGGAGCCAGTCACCATCATTTATCAAACACGCAAATCGGACGCTCTTCCTTCGTTAAAAGCATTAAATCGTTAGGCCTACTGAGCGAGACAAATAATGATTGGATAACAACTGATAGCGCGGTCCAGCCAGGTTTCACTAGCAAACGCGACGGTTCTGTCACTACACAGTCTTTACCACATCAAACACTCACGCATATTTGCCGATTCAGCAGTTCTCTTTCGTAGTGCGGAGGTAAAATTCAAATATTAATTTTGGTAGTCCGCTATTAAGGGACGCATAGCGAGCCCTTAACAGATCTGCGTAACCAGGATAATTGTCCTTATATACCGACTCCGCAGACTTCCACTCTGTGTGCTTGCAGCAATAAATTTGAGGCGTACCCTTAACATCGATTCCTAAACCCCCTGAAACTTCTCCGGGCTTTTCAACTTGCTATAGTTGGTATGCCTAGAAAAATTCAATCGGACCGAAGGATTATCACGAAGTTTACTCTGCTTGAGGTCTACAAGACATGCCTGTTCTTCTAGTTTTCCTTGGTATCCTTCGACCTTGCCTGAATTTAAAGTCATGCGGTGTTCTAGCTGTAAATGTTGCATACTACGTTTGTGTCGGATATTAAAACGCTGCCTAAAAATATGGTTGTATCTAAAATATTGAAATACATTTTCTCCGATATTACCTGGAGAAGTTAAACAAAAATTACGCCAGGACAGAACGACCGTTCGGACTAGAGTGGTGTGAATATGAACAAAATACCTATCCCACAAAACCCCACAACTGCAACTAAAAAGTCGCCCAGTGGGTTTCAAGCGTGTGTCACGCTACCTAACTGGGATGCCCTGACTGGCGGGTCAATCGATCGTCACAACCAGGACAGCTACTGGGTCGTCGTTCGATGAGTCAGGGACAGCAATCACATCGCTCAAGTGTGAACACGTTCGCCTGTTCAGACGTGAAAATTCAGATGCGTCCAACGTGCGTTGGTGGAGTAGTCGTAACCCGCTCGCCCCCAATGTCGGATATCCGGGGTTCAAATATCGGCACGGCCACTGGATATGCACTGCTGATGAGCTCTAATAAGAGTGAAACTCGGGTTCAGTACTTCCCTTTGGTGTGGACTCACCGAAATAATTACGCCAGAACAGGAGAACGACCGCTCAAACGGGAGTGGTGTGAATATGAACAGAATTATTTTCATCTGGGGATAATAGTCACTCAGTAAGAATCAGGGGAACCAAGAACTATCTAAAGTTCAGCAGTGTTTTGTGGGCATAGAGTAATGAATTAGGGAGCCAGTCACCATCATTTATCAAACACGCAAATCGGACGCTCTTCCTTCGTTAAAAGCATTAAATCGTTAGGCCTACTGAGCGAGACAAATAATGATTGGATAACAACTGATAGCGCGGTCCAGCCAGGTTTCACTAGCAAACGCGACGGTTCTGTCACTACACAGTCTTTACCACATCAAACACTCACGCATATTTGCCGATTCAGCAGTTCTCTTTCGTAGTGCGGAGGTAAAATTCAAATATTAATTTTGGTAGTCCGCTATTAAGGGACGCATAGCGAGCCCTTAACAGATCTGCGTAACCAGGATAATTGTCCTTATATACCGACTCCGCAGACTTCCACTCTGTGTGCTTGCAGCAATAAATTTGAGGCGTACCCTTAACATCGATTCCTAAACCCCCTGAAACTTCTCCGGGCTTTTCAACTTGCTATAGTTGGTATGCCTAGAAAAATTCAATCGGACCGAAGGATTATCACGAAGTTTACTCTGCTTGAGGTCTACAAGACATGCCTGTTCTTCTAGTTTTCCTTGGTATCCTTCGACCTTGCCTGAATTTAAAGTCATGCGGTGTTCTAGCTGTAAATGTTGCATACTACGTTTGTGTCGGATATTAAAACGCTGCCTAAAAATATGGTTGTATCTAAAATATTGAAATACATTTTCTCCGATATTACCTGGAGAAGTTAAACAAAAATTACGCCAGGACAGAACGACCGTTCGGACTAGAGTGGTGTGAATATGAACAAAATACCTATCCCACAAAACCCCACAACTGCAACTAAAAAGTCGCCCAGTGGGTTTCAAGCGTGTGTCACGCTACCTAACTGGGATGCCCTGACTGGCGGGTCAATCGATCGTCACAACCAGGACAGCTACTGGGTCGTCGTTCGATGAGTCAGGGACAGCAATCACATCGCTCAAGTGTGAACACGTTCGCCTGTTCAGACGTGAAAATTCAGATGCGTCCAACGTGCGTTGGTGGAGTAGTCGTAACCCGCTCGCCCCCAATGTCGGATATCCGGGGTTCAAATATCGGCACGGCCACTGGATATGCACTGCTGATGAGCTCTAATAAGAGTGAAACTCGAGTCCAGTGCTTCCCTTTGCTCACCGAAATAATTACGCCAGAACAGGAGAACGACCGCTCAAACGGGAGTGGTGTGAATATGAACAGAATTATTTTCATCTGGGGATAATAGTCACTCAGTAAGAATCAGGGGAACCAAGAAACAATTTCTTTCGAGAAGTTTCTTATGTTATACCACTCTTTGAGTTGTTCGGAGTGTTCACTTTACCTTACAGTAAGAACATCAAGTCTCTGACGGCCTTTTGATCGGGATGGGTACGGTTTCTTTTGCTCTACGCCCTACGCCAGCAGCGTCTCGATGGTCGTTATATCGGTGACACCATCGGGCCTTTTAAAATAGAGCCAAACTTTACGTCATGTCTCTTTGTAAGTTTGTTGTCATTCGTATGTGTGCTTTCGCTGAGGTTCTTTCCGGAGAACTCCAAAAAGTGAGTGCATGGTTAGTACATCAAAGCCATATTGTCCCGTTCCTACCACGACAAACACGAAACTGACCGACGATGAATATTTACGCATCTTTGAAATTCCCTAACACCGTAAAATTTACTTGGACTTCCGCTAATCAAGTAACTGGATGCACAATAAAGAATTTGGTGCACAAATTATCTCGTCAATAACAGGATCAGGTTGAAGTGATTTTTGGTGATACAAAAGAGGGGTCATGCAATTCTGCTAGTCAACTTGAGCAACATCTGGCTTTGTTCTTCGAATTCATTTCTGATCACCTGTTTGGGCAGCTGGTAGGCGAAACCACCCTTCAAACACATCTTTGTCAAATGTCGTAAAATGCCCGCACATCTCGGACGGAATCGGAAGGTGGATACTCATTGTAGTCAATGTTTGGTCTTTCCAACATCATACTGTTTGATAAAATGACCTAAAGAAGCACCTATAACAAACGTTTTGTTCGCAACGCCCCAAAGCTGGTCTTCAGAGCTTGCAACGGGTAGCCTTCAGCAGCTTAAAAATGCTCGCTTGGGGCCAGCTAACTTTTGCTGTCTGAGGAGGTGCATTATAAGAAAGGTTCCTGTCAAAACTTGTCTGTCTTTCCTGGTTTGCGTCCAAAAATTAACAAAATGAATCATTTCTGAGGGCCGGTCCTCTCTCGGATCGGCCTCAGTAGAAGGGATGACTGTGTCCAGTTTGTGATGACTGACAGTGAACAGCCAGCTCTGTCCTACCATTTTTGCCCTATCCGGTGGGCGGGGGCAATTCGATCCAGTGTGCCATGCAGGTTACGCAAATTGCTATTCAGGTAAGTGAAAACGAGAGCTCGAACAATAGTTCGTTGACTAGGTTACCAGTGATTTGTCGTTGGAATGCCGATTTAATTGTTGTCTGTCTCCGTGACACTGAATACTGGGCTGTAGTCCAGCAGCAGGGATTCTATGGTTGCAGCGGCTACCGTTCCAGACAATGACCGGAGTGAGTCATCTTGTTCGTGCGCCTGATCTAATTGCTGGTATCTGTAAAGCATCGGTCAGTCAAATTATGCGGTGAGTCGAAATATGGAAAGGGAGTCTGCATCTACTAAATCCTTAATGTATCGAAGAACACTGAGAAATGACAATCTAAAAGACTGAATAGGACGGAAATATTCCTGATTAGAACAAATGCAGATGGATTTTGCTGGATTTTGTTCCTCCTTCCCCAACTATAACCTATTCCCAAATTCCGCAACAGAAGTCACCTACAAATTGTTAGTTTCATGTTAAAATGCTATCAAAATGCTGACCGGCTCTACAACTTAACTCTTTTTTCTTCATTGCCTTCGAAATTTCAAACCATTGCCAAAATGTCAATGGTCGTTCGCGATAGATTACAACACAACAAACACCGGCATCAAAACTGACCGCTGAGACAACATGACTCATTTTTTGGACACGCCATAAAACGGTTGTTTGTCAGTATTTCGGGTTCTCCACAAAAAATCGCATTAGAATCTGTTCGGTTACCTAGAGCAGACAAACAGTATTCATGCAAGCACCTCGTATTAAAATAAACCGCACAGTATGATTATTGGTTTCGCCTGATAGCATAATCCTCGCGCCCATGAAGGAAACCGTCTCCGTCTCCTTTCCATACACGTAGTGGGATGTTAGAATGACTTTTGAGTTGTTTCAACAGACAACTGGCTTTAGCAAAAGATGCTAGGGTTGGCCTCAGTTTATCACAATGAATGATAAACAAGCCGGTGTTTTTTCAAGCTTTCCACTGACCATATACATTATGCATGACAAAAGAGTCAGGTTGTCATCTGGTTCCATATTAAACTACTGAAAAATAATAAACAACATTGTCCTTATACTTAGACGCCAAATTCAAGGTTGAAACTTGATCAAATAGCTGGTTTTAACTCACACTTAAGGTGAAATATATGTGGGGACCTCCCTTAAATTTCAGAGGAGAATTATTTGACTTTGCAATCGGAACGCTATATGGACGAGTAGGTTTAGTCTACTTCTTTGTCTCAACATTTAAAGCCAAGTGGTGCGGAGTTCTTGTTTTCATCCTAGTGGGCAATTTGAAACCTGCATCAATTAAAAATCTGACAGCAACGCTGCAATAACGAAGAGAATAAATGTGACTCAAAGCTAGTAGTGGCTCCATCCAATCAGGGGCTTACCTTGACTTTGTTCCATATTCTGTACGTAGCGCTTTACTTTTGCAGGTTCTACTTGAGGCGGCGAGATGGCTTAGTGGTTAGAGCGCGAATTTGCTGACCGGAAGGTCCGTGGTTCGAACCGGACCTCTGCCTCTCGACTTCTCCCGTCTAGGCTTAGGCAACCTGGCAGTATCCCAACCTTCGTGCTTCCTTCTGGTGGCATGACAGTTAGGCACCAAAAGGGTGCTACAGCAGAACGAAAAAGTAAAATCTTAAGGTTATACTCTATTTTCACTCTGGTTATTTAGGCTGATTGTATTAGGACAGGAGACGGTGTACGCTGTAAAATGAGGAATAATTTTTCAATTTGAGTGCATAATATTTTTGGATTAGTTGATTATTTTTTGACTATCCTTTTCATGGGATTAGTTACTACATTCAACCTGAAACAACGTTTTTGTGCTGGAAACCTTAGAACTTAAGTCGAGGGCTACCGACCTTGGAGACCGTAATTCAAACCGAACTCATGCTGTTTCAGCCCTTCTATTTGTGCCTTTGACTCCTCTTTCGGATATCTGTTGTGCTGTGCTGCAACTATAAATCCAATGGTTGAGAGAGTCAAAAAAGCAACTTGATTCTACCCGAATTTTCGTTGTGCGTGCATCCGTACTGTTCTAGCTGGATTCAATAATGTGATAAATCTTGGTGTAGATAAAAGATTCGTATTTTTATTGGCATGTGGCATTGCCAGATCAGATTTTATCGACACTGGCAGAATTTAAGAGCCGTTCCTCAGTAAACAGGAAATTCACTAGAACGAACGGGAAAAGTTTTCAAAATAAAATCTGGTGCCAAGTAACACTCCTAACAGTTTGGGAGACACAGATCTCACTTATTAATAGGCTGCGTGAAGTAGGATAGAGCACCTGTAGATAAGACCGGTAGTCAATGTAGCCAGTTCATTGTATGCTAAAAATGCGAAAATTGATGTGCACAGTCTACAACATCTATCTTGTCACATTTTCGGCCACATTTGTGCATTTTAGTAACAGTCGGAGTGCCTATAGGATGGTAATCAGTAGACTGGCTGAAAGACTGGAAATAAGCAAGTGCACGAGGAACTCTCATACCGCTTCCTTTGTAAATTTAAGTGCATGGCATAAGTTGGAGCAGAAACCTTTCTGAGGCACAAGTCTCAGGGTATCTGTGTGGGCCACAAACTTAGTGTCAGAGTACAGCCTATCTGTACAACCCTTATATAAAACAAATGCCCGAAATAGTTTTCAAACCAAGTGTCTCAACTAATTTGTTATCCGAGCCTCTCAGAAGTCCCCAAGTCAGAACATAGCTGAAACAGGTTTGCATATCTTTTGGATGAGACGTGACTTTGAAATATTCACCAGTCGCCTCACAACTTACATCAAATATGTCGAGGTAGGGAATACCTCTTGTCATTAATAATCGAGTGCGTAATACCAAAATAAGTGATTTCTTAATGATCTGTTGGTTGTTTGCAAGACTACGGGCATCATAGGATAGGGTACCGCTCTCAGGTAACACACCAAGCTTTTTGACAACTGGACTGGTCAGTTCATTGACAATTGTAGTCACCGATAATGAGGTTACGCTTCCAGTATAACTTACGGGGTACAGTACTTCTTCTGTCAATAAAAATTCTTTACGGATCCTGAAATATTCCTCCCGCCCGAATCGAATCTTTGTATGGGGTTGAGTAATGAGATGGAAACTAAACATCCATTTCTCTGTGGCCATTAAACATCTTTATCTAGTTCTTTCAAACCTTTTTTTCGTAGGTGTGACATAAAATTTTTCAATTTGTTCTGCCGGAACGCTCCAGATATGCGATGATTCTAAGTTTACGGTGTGAAAACTGTCAGCTGTGTCACTGAAAACTCAGTTTTTGTTTCTACCAGGGCAGAACTGAAGAGGGATTTTTTTAAAGGGATCATTTGTCGCACAGAATTATTTTTCTGTGATTATTAAAAGGATTACGGTTGTCGGGTCCTTGTATTCGATGAAATGGACAAAAACGGCATTTCGACTAACCTTTTCCAATTCCGAAGTCTCCCTGTCCATGGAACACTGCGGTGGAAAACAGTTTTCCCCCAAAGCCTTATGCGTCGGAGGGACTGTTAGTTTTGGAGGTTTCCGTGAGACATTGTATCAGGGCAGTCTACGAAGAAAAAACTCAGAAACAGCACATGTACCAATCTTTATGAGTAATGTGGATAGAAATGCTCACCACGCAGAGACTCCATGGACCACTTTTAGTTTATTTAGACAACTTGTAGCATCAGGAATACTGCCGACATCGTGGCCTAGCTGTAACTGATCTGGGTTTTGGGAGGAAACGGAGGCCTCAGGTACTCAGCACATGACTGTTGACTAAATTTAAGTAACACTAAAGTCCCCTTCTAGCTATTACAGGCGTTGCCCACTCAGAAGGTCCGGAGACGCTTGGTAGTCGTGTAAAGATTGTAAATCATATATGATTAGCTTAGCACAAGAAGCAATTTAGATCTGACAGCGCAATCCAACTTCTCAGTTATTACTAGCTGCCTGTGTTGGAACCCCGAGGTATCAAATTAAAGTAGTTTACCCAAGCCGCTAATGTTTTTTTCATGCTCATTATTCCCAAAAAAGGTCTGTTTCCCAAATCTACCTCCCTTAAATAAATTGGGAAGCTCGATTCGATTTTTTTAGTTTGCTTGTCAAACAGCCCCCGTGTTACTTAGCTGAAATAAATGTGTTTCTGATCTTTTCGTTAATTTCAGGTATACATGACTAATACGGCCAGCTTGAAAATAAAACTCCAGGGGATTTTTGTGAGAGAAATCAGCCTGTGTGTGCCATGGAAGAAGACTGGAGGAAGTTTTTAATCTGTGTTCGCTTCTACACCCCCTTGTGTAACCCAGCCGTCTGCAGCGTTTCCTGATCAGCATCCAATCATGAATCAACCCGAAGGGGTGCAGAATTTCCCTCCCATTTATACCACTGGAAACATGACACAGTTCAACAATCACCCACCATCTTCGGTACATGGCCAAACTAACAGTTATTACCAGTACCCAGCCCAGCAACAAACCTTGTCTCAGATGCCATCCTTCTGTATGTCACCTCCCGGAACAGCAATCAACCTCCCGCCAGTTCGACCTACACAACCAGTACTCGGAACTGTCTACCCTGTACAAGCATCCATGGGCTTCAAACGACTGCTTGCAGAAATGAGTAGGTTAATTTCAACCGCTGTGTTCTGATAATTAGAAGCCGGTGCTATATCAAGAAATGAGTAGTTTTTGATATCAGTTTTTGTGGTTATTCGGACTATAGAAAGCATGCTTGTTCAGATGACCTAGACGAACGAGCACGATCAAAAATGCAAGCCAAATTGCAGTAGAACGTTTTTGTACCATAGCTTGTTATGAATACATGCGAATTTCGCCGCGCTTTAGCCTGAACAAGTAGGTTTCCTATTGTACACTTTGCCATCGTGTAGTTCCAGGACATCTAACCCTCAGACGAATCTTGCTTAAAAGTTAAACGACCTTTAGCTGAGTCATAGTAATGAAAAATGTGGCAGTGATCTTGCTGATGAATTCAAGCTGAAACAGCACCATTTTGCCGTGGTTTTGGCGAATGGCGGTGATAGGTTTGGCCTGAGTATATCTAGTAAAACACACATCATGAGCCAGGCTAGTCGGAATGCCTGCTGGATGGGTTGGTATTTTAGCAAAATTCTTTGTCATTATGGAAAGAAAAGGCATACATTTACACCACAGCCGGCTTCATATTACCAACAGTCACATATTGTCTCCGATTATTTTCGCAACGTTTCATTTCGGCATTTCGGTTGGCAAAGGCATGGTCATCATAACATATTCATGAAAAAACCGAATGTACGATGAGCCAAAGTCGTTTAGGTACCTGAAATCATAAAGGCATGTCATCCGGTGGGTCTTCATGTTACAAAGATAATGCATGCATAAGTCGGATGGGTGATTTAATGCTTGGTCGAAATTTATCGCAGGTCACCGTTATTTCATCACAGTAAGTTTGGCTACCGGAAGAGGAACTTATCAACGGGAATCAGTAGTGAAAACCAAACGACTGTAAAGACAAAAGCGTAAATTAGCCGCATTTAGATGCCAGGCTGATGGAATACGTTTACATGTTTATAGAACATAAAAAGACAAAACGCTACTAAATAAATGTCTGCCAATTCGGTCGACTGTCAAGTAACTGTTGGGTGTTGCAGAATCTTTCTAGTGAACAGTTTAACCGGAATTTTGTTCGCTGCCAAGGGTAAACAAAAGGCTTGACACCAGGCCCGTTATAACGTCACGATTGCATACCATCCATCTTGTCACACAAAGATAGGTAACCCTATATCGAGCGTAAACCGTGATCGAAATTTGGTTTGGTATCTCATGGTAGACTTCCCTGTCTATGAAGCTCATGGAAAGACATCAGCAACTTGAATAACTAAACAAGCGCCGCCCAATGTCTCTCATGAATCCCTGGCCAAACAGGACAGTTTAGAGCACATCATTTGTTTTACCGTTGCTCCTTTGTGAGTTTAAGCACTAAAACCGCTTATTGGACCCAATTCTATCCAAAAATCGATAACATTTAAGCTGCCCAGTTGGAATTATTACTTATTTAATAGGTGGCAATAAATTAACCGATATTTTACAGACATCGTTTGCAAACTAACGATGGTTTTTGTGGAGGTTCAAATAGTTTTTAAGCTTACCATAATCAGGCATTCACTTTCGCTGCGTTAGAGTCAACTAATTTGCATGATCAGTTTTTCAGTTGTCAGGATGTCACAAAAAAGATAGGTTAATTTAACACACGTTCGGCATCACTGTCCACATTTTACCGCCTTCATATTTGGCTCATTTATAATACAAGTGTGTTTTGCATT
Source organism: Clonorchis sinensis (assembly GCA_003604175.2). NCBI lineage: Eukaryota > Metazoa > Platyhelminthes > Trematoda > Opisthorchiida > Opisthorchiidae > Clonorchis > Clonorchis sinensis. Next base: position 59,381,532 of record CM030370.1, read on the forward strand.
TTATCGAACAAAATAAGGTAAGGCACGAAGATTCGCTACAAATATTTGTTCTTTAGTTCATGAGCTTTGTGATTCTAACTCTTCGCAGGACACATAAATTGTCTGTTGGAATAAAAATGGGACAGCACTCGAGTGAAATATGCTGGCAGTGAAGTGACATTCCTGTGACAATTCATCCTTGAAATTGTCTGGTGAATCGGTCAGACTTTCGTAGCTTTAGAGTTAAATGTCAACTAGATCTTGAACAAGTCACTAGCTATAGGTGAAAAATCGACTGTTTTATAATTATAACATTGCAACTTTGCTATATTTACATTATCCCCGGCTGAACTTTGGAAAATTCAAAAATGTCTGGAGCTTGTTGAATCATGCAACCTTTTATGGCACCAAGCTCATTGATGGTCAGTCGATGGGCGAAAGCGAATTGCATAAAACAAGTTTTAGTTCCAAGGTGTGTCCATGGTCTGTGCATGGTGTTTGCATCAATGAGTCAGATGGACTCCTCTACTCGTCGGCTAGTATGATAAGTCACTCGGGATCTGATCATTTTGAACAACGCCGTTTTGACAAAGAACACGCGTTCTCGAGAAATACACTCATTTGCAAATCGATTTGGTTTTTGCAAGAAGGGCGAAACCGGTTGTGGGCTGTCGAAGAATTTTCAGCAACCTTATGAGCAGTGCATTACGTGTAAACACGCGTTCTGTTTATAAATGTTATAAATGTTATGAATGTTTATAAATGTTCTAGATGGCTCTAGAATGTTCTAGACTGCTGTTCTAGTGAATTCGCCAATGTCTGAATATGGTAGTCCGGTTAATTTATTGGCTGTTGATCAGGTGAAAGTTGACTGGTTCACCGAGCTTGGCAAATGGCTTCAAGCGTTGCGTCACCATGTGAGGAGACATCGTCAGTGGGCGGTAGACGATAGCGCACTGAGGATGCTGCCGCACATGGTGACGAAACATTTGCGTGCCAAATACCAAGCTCGACGAACGGAACAACTGTTACCTGATCAACAGCCAATGGGCTCACGTCAAATTTACTCTTGGATAAATATGCCCAAAATATGGACACAGATCAGCCTGACAATGTTCGTACGTGAATATCGACCAATTTGTTATTGAATAAAATCAAGTCAGCACTATCCTGCATATTCATCCTGAGGGCTTCATAAACCTTAGAATACGAGACTCTATACACGCTTACGTTTAAATAGCAAACATCATAGAGGTCAGTAGACAGTTCATAGTTTAAAATATGAATGTCGTCTGCACATAAAAATGGATGCGATTGCCTTATATGTGTGACACAAGGAAGCGCAACACCGCTGGAGAAAAAGAGAGCCTAAGCAAAAAATCAGTAGTAGCTGCCGCGCACTTTCACAGGAACCACTATAAATTATGGCAAAGCCATTTCTTACGGTAGCATATGAAATCAGATTTTGCTTTGACCTCCCGTTGGCAGTAGACGGATAGAATTTGTTCCAACTCAATAGCTACAGCATTCTTCTGTCTATGTGAAGAACCAACCACGATGGCAAGTGATGTTCAATTTACTACACAAAGGCATTGGACTGTAGGATCCTCTGGGTGGTGTCTATAGGAACTGCCACAGGTCGATCCTGCCAATGAGCTTTCCATAAGTATTTTGGTAAACAGGACATGATCGAAAAAAGTCGGACAACTAAGACAATGTCTTTTGTCCATATTGACAAAACTTAACGGGTTATTTATGTAACCAAATTTTGTAACTTCTGGTTTCTATCAACTAGCTTCAAGGGAATTAATCAAACCGGAGTTTCTCTGTCAATATTGGTCAGAATTAACGAGGGTTAAATACGTTCAATTTTTATGGCTGCCCGTTGAATGGACTTACTGATCACTATGAAATAGTTGCATTGACACAGACCTATACGTTGATGTATACAAAATATTGTCCACCTTCTTGTAGCGTACCTATTGATTCAGATCAGAGTATATTTGGAAAGGATGGAAAATAAACTTAGGTAATTTTAAAACACTTGGCATATTCAGCCATTTCCTTGTTAAACCGAGCATTCGCTTATGTCCTCCAAATTTGCCTTTTGAAGTGAAAGTCACAAATCTGGGTTCTCGTTTGTTTACCTTATCATGGCAATACCAGTGAGACTATTGCTTTGCCGCTTTCTAGGAACAGAGAAATCATTTCCCAATTTCTAGCAAATGAACTCACGGGAAATCAGTTAGAAATATCAATTATGCAACATTACTGCAGATTTATCAGAGATACGAACAACCTGTATCACCTTTCAGGTCCTGGTAGGGGATAGTCCAATCTCTAGACAATAAATTCATTAGGTTAGTGATTTCTCGCCGGTTTTTGGAGTACTGAGCCACTTCACAGGTTCTTCTCTTAGAGGAAATACGTAAACTGACAGAGTGATTGTTCCATCTTGTGTAGAAAGAAAAACTCGACAGCAGATGCTTGGAGGAGAATTGATTCGTAGCTTCAACATCAAAAATAAACCTCTACAAAACGAGAGGTAGATGAGTTTAAATTCTGAAGCTCTGCCGGTGAGACACCACTGGACTCATAAAACCTGCCTAATCTCTTTTAGGAGTTATCCGCGCCCGTATTGACCAAGGAAATTTAAACCTGAAACCCTCAGATGCTAGAGAGCATTACTTTATGGGCAGTGCAAAAATAAGTACACCTAACTGATATCTTCACAGAATATGCCGAAATTTGATCTTTAACGCATGGTTTGTACTGGATCTTCCGGCGTTGGGTAATTCTTCGAATGATGACTGCTGTGATAGAGTCTCGTGTGCTTCCCAGGAGGCTTCCTTGTTCGAGCGGACCACTTGTGGTCCGAGAATTGTGAAGTTCAAAGGCTGAATATCATGTTTTTTAAAAGTTAATTTGTACAAAACGAATGATCTAACGATCAAGTCTCCCCGTACCAAAATACCAGCGAGGAGTTGACTGGTGTTTCAGGCATTTGTTGGGTGAATTTTATGGGTTGATAATGTGGTATTTTAGGTACATTTGAACCATCCTCTATCAAAGGTGGATCAGTTGTTGCGGGTTTCTCGATAGGATTTTAAATACGGATTGTCCCGTTTCACCCGTAGGCAGAACATCGTTTTTCGGCGTGCAACTTTCGTTCCCAAATTCCCATTTGATATTTGAGAGTTACCTGAGTGTACCACAGTAACAGTGGTGGCAACCAGAAGAATTTCTTCGCGGTTGCTGTTTCAGCAAACGATTATAAACTCAAATAACAGGTAACTGGCTGAATTTAAATCAGGTGGAAGCAGGCACTGCTTTTGTTACAATAAATTTCACTTCGTTTCGGCCGCAGTGTCTGGTGAAACCAGCGTTTCTTTTTAAGCTGGAGCTGACTTGATATATGCGTAAGTTTAGGTTACAACCACGGTAGTCTTCACTGGAAGAGGTCGGTATTCTCACCCAGAGTGAATGTGCTGCAGCTTGGAGCTTGACAAGTGTTGAGCTCCGAAAGGTGAAGAACATGCTGAAGTTGTACAAAATCATCATTGGGTTCTGCCCTGTGCTGTTTCTCATAAAATGTTAGCCAGTTACTACTACAAATGCTCCGCCGTAATTGCCCAGTCTGGAGGAATTACAAGGGGTCATCCACAAAGCCCGAAAACTTTGCTCTACCGAATGTGCGTTTCATGGACTCAACGTGTGGCATAAACTTTTATACCATTCTATCGGAATTTGTGTTCGTGTACCTCGTTGGACGTCATGTGATCTTTCTCACAGCTTCAAGCACAGCTGTGATGCTATAAAGGACTATGAATGTGACGCGCTTCCTCATACTATTTTAGAAAGACGGTATTAGTGAAAATGAATGATGACAAAAGCTATCTAACATCATCCTCATGTAAAGTTTATTCTCTCAAAGGCTCGCTGGGGTCCAAAACTCTCTGACCGTTGGCATCAGAATGGTTAAATCTATTTTTCTTGGTCACCATTTGTGTTCAGAAAATGGATGTGGTTGACTAGCAATAAACTAGCGTTTCTCACATTGTTTTCGTCGAATTACACTGCCCACTAGAGAAGTACGCGTGAGCCGTTCGCCAAATCCAACCACCACCTGAAACGGAAATCCTGTTCCTAACAACTTCATTCTGGATCGTATCATGGCTGTGTTACTCATATGATTAAAACCTGTTAACACGTTGAGATTTTTGTAATCAAGTCGAACGTAGTGGATACACGTGCGATTAGGATGCTGGCACCTAGGAATGGAATTTTGAGGCAACATCAAAGGATGCCGCAAATATTTTGAAAAAAAGAATGGTTACCGCAGACATCCTCTCGGATTTATGAGTATCTCACAAAGAAATCACTTAATAAAGCTTTCGTAAGGCCGGCAACTACTGGATTAAAGCACGTGATTACTGGTCGGTAGAATCAGTAAAGCCGTGCTGACAAGAACGCTTCAATGCGATTTACTTGAATGAAACGCGGAAGCTATGGATACTTCATTTAATGTTCCAGACAGGTAGCCTACAATCGGGGAGGATATTATGCCTTTTTCAAAAAAAAGACACCCACCCTTTTTGTTATGCTCCCAAAAGATATCGTTTGGGTTCAGAACACTTAGGCAGTTCATTTAGAAGGAACTAACCGAGCTGTCTGCAATCGTTGCAGCAGTTCTTCAACAAATACATGCAATCTTTAGCATGACGTTTCAGCGGACTAATACGCAAAAAACATGTTGTCTGTGACTTCGTTGCCTGCTGCAGAACAATTCATTTGTCCACCTACTGGTATGACCAAACTGGCCGTTAAAAAATTATGATCCTGAATATAAGCATAGGGACAAAATTAAATCCAGTCCAGACCAGTTTGATAAATGGTACCTCGAAAAGCAAGGTTGTTCTCCACAACCCTGTAAGAATCCTGCTCTGATCAGCATTCAGCCACTTGCGTGACCAGACAGATGTGTGTGGATGTACAAATTCCAGACATGCTCGTAAATCAACATATATGGATATCGCGTGCCGTTCGACTGGAGAAGTGGTTATTCGTTTCCTTGAAACAATTTTTAACCAGCCCCTTTATACGAGGAAAACTAGCGGATCTGAGTCATAACTAATGAGAATAGCTGTTGCCATTTAAGAGGAAAACTAGCGGATCTGAGTAATAACTAATGAGAATAGCTGTTGCCATTTTGAAAAAAGCTCTGAATTTTGGTAATCGAGAACAGATCTTGAAGAGCGCAGCCTGTAACTGAAACTGTGTGTCCGTTCAAAATTGCATTAAGTCAGAAGAACGTTGTTTCCATGAGAGTGATATCATTTTTTTATCTACTTAATCACAGTGACTTTAGCGAAATTCAGAGCACCTGATATTTGTTTACCGGCTGCAGAAAAAAAGATGAAACCTCCTGATCCATATTCCATTTAAATATCGGTTACTTTCGGTGAAATTATGAGGTTATTTTCCGGATAAGATGTTGTCCATTGTACTCATCCTTGTAAGTGCATCTCGTCGTAATATACTGAAGAATCCGGCACTGTTTGGTATGGATTCCAGTGAAACTAGTGGGCTATATTTTTTGGTGTTTGTGTGCTCAATGAGGTGTCATTTGCTTGCCGCCATACGTCATATTTTTATAGCAAGTGTGGTGGTATATCCGCAGTCATGATGTGATTAGAAGTCTGACTTCGTCCAATGTTGGAACTCATCAAATGATTTTAGTTTCTGCTACTTATCATTATATTTTACTTTGACGTACGGTACACATACTGGAACTTCACACCTTATGGGAACGTGATGAATACCTCATATCTCTGGAAAATCCGGAACTTTCCTCTTTCTCACGACGGACAGACAGCTTTCATGTCGGACATTTCGTCGCACTGTAGGATAAAATGGATTTTACTTTATGACTCCTAAAAATCAACTTACAGTTGCCAGTTATTGGTTAGAAAATGGCATTTTTACCCCACGTTATGGAGTGTTTGGCTAAAGCACATCGAGGATGAATCTGGAATAATTAAAAACGGTGCTCATAATACTTATTTACATAGCTTCCAGTTGTCAGTGCTGTCCTGCTGCCAACGTCCTAGGTGTGCCTACCGCATGCAGCCATTGGGACGGTAAAAGCGCTTTCTTCTGCTTTATATCACAAATGTCGGTGATATCGTAACTTCAAAATATATTACGTGAAGGAAGACTAGGCGATGCAACAAACGGGCAACGGCAATGTGACTGAGACATCCTTATTGTAAGTATGACGATGCATTCGCGGCTTCATTTCTTTATGTCCGATTTACGTGAAGTCCTAGCAACTGATATTAACGAATTTATGTCGAATATTTACACTGAAAACTTAAACCATGATAAGTTATAGTCTAGTCAAGTTCTACGCTTCAAGAATTGTTTTCCAGGACTGCGTGAACAGACAACTTGCTAACATAAGCGCGAATTTCGCGGCCCGAGTGATGGGACCCCAGTTTTTCCTTGTTACATTTCCTTCATAGTTAATTAAAATGATCCTTTTTGTTTAAAATGCAAAGCGAATCTAAAGTCGGATTCAAGATTTGCAAAAATATCATCATGATCGGTTCTTGCAAACGCAATTTGAAAGTCCAAAACTGCCACCTGTTACCACAAACGTACAGAGTGGGATAGTCGAACAGGGGAACACGGTGACATTTGTCCATTAAATCACAGAGAATCGCTTCCAGCTCCGCTCTTAAAGCTGCTACCTTGGTTGATTTTTAGTACTTACTTCCACCAATTCAGTGCTACGGGCAAGTGAACAAAAATGCAGACCTCCAAAACTCCAAGGTGGTATTTCGCCTGCTTTGAACCAGCTATGGGAAAATGTCAGACAACCTGCAATCTACAAACAAGTTTACTTTGAAAGTAGGAAATGGCGGTCGAAAGTGAAAAAATAATTGTTCGCGGTGGTCAAACACGCTTGCCGAAATCTCTCTTGCTTAGATAGCTCTGTAAATGGCCACCAATATATCAAATTTTGCTACATTCAAGCCAGTTAAACAGTGACATTTTTGCACACTGTACGCTAGGTTTCCGACTGCCGAAAAATGTTTTAACTTTCACATATTTGGATCGGAGTTACGGCGATAAAAGTAGGTAATCTCATAATCTTTTTGTGATATTTGTATTCCTCATTAAACCTATTTCCTCCGCTTTTTTGAGACTGCTGTTCATAGATTTTCTCTAATGAAGCACTACCATCAATGAATGGTGCATTGTGATTCGGTCAAGCATTCCAACAAATTAGGCTTTAGACTTAATACGACTGAGTCCGTTTCACTGGAGTCCTTCCGAAGCCAAAAATTTGTCGGCCAACAGGAATCTATGAATTTCTAGTCAGATGTGAGCTATGGAGTGAAACATAAAGTTGTTTGTTATTGGGCTTTTTTAATTATAAAGTCAAGACACAGCGTAGTGGAATAGGTTGTTGTAATCCGACGTTTCGTTTGCGTGGGCGACATTTCTCAAGTATTTCTGCAATGATTAAGTTGTCTGATTCAGTAAACCCTTCAAACCACCCTACTTTTATAAACTGCCTTGCCAATTAAATGATAATGGCGGATTGGGAAACAAATGAAACTGAACAAATTGTACAGGTGCCAATATTCAGTTTATTGACACTAAGGGTATCTATTATCAAGATTCCGGCAGCTATCGTAGTTCGGCCTTGGATAACCATGGTTACCACACGAAGTAACTGGGACCAGAATATGAGTTGAAAAAAGAATATTTGGTATCCCTGGAATATGGATTGCCGATTTTGCTTCTACCTCAATCAGTCCATATATGGGATTTGCAATGCCACACCGAATGAGATATTTCCCATTTATTCTACACCCAAACGCGGATTCTCGGAGGGCGATTACGTTGATTATGAGAACGAAAATTTCAGTCAGCACCCAGCTCCTCAGCCACTGCCGATAGCAGCCAGGGCAACAAGTCAATCATTCTATCATAATACCTTAAAAAGCTTGCAGCATCTCTAGCGTTGTTTTTGGCTAGTAGGTACGTACATAGCTTCTCTCAAGGTCACCTATTCAACAGAGTGTCAGTCATCTAAAAATTAAAACAATGTCGCTAACCTGTTCATTTCAGTCGAATTCCCTTTGACAGTATTAAGAGTGTACCACCGACCGATTAGATTTAACGTTTTATTTGTATTCTTGTCTCCACTAACTAAAATTAACCAGCATTTGTTACAGCGTAACTGTTCTATTTCCGCTTGTATAGCATGCATCCTTCACTAAACGACGTGTTTCACTGCTTTCCGACAGAATTACGTCAGTTTGATACCATTCGTTTTGCTGCCTACCGGACCGCAAGCAAACTGAGATATATACAACAACGGACTTTGTGTAAGTAGCATTATAGTCTCAAGTGATTATGTTCTCTATTAGTATTAGCTTCCTGCTGTTTTATTAAACGAGCCCAACTATTAATATTTTATTCACCTGGCCAGAGTGTTTAAGTTCGTATGTTCCCTTCGGATTGCGTCCAAGGTGTAATCTAAAGCCCGCCTGTACACAAATGAACCAATCAATTTGTCTGTCCCTAAAACTATCCTCTGGGGAAACATTGTGCTGAAACCTAGCCCACCAAAATGAAATTGTCGCGTCGTATATGGAACAACACAAAAAGCACACATGAGACCACAAAATTATGAGGGTTATGTAACTTGGTAATTAGGCCTTGTACAGTTGAGCGTTATTACCAGATCAGTCGAAGCACTTTTGCGTTACAAAAATCAATATTCATGGTTTGCGATTTTTCGTAGCCTTTCTAATCGTAAATCCCGCCTACTGGAAAGACGTATTCGACGACAACATTAAAAGAGAATGTACTCTCTTGCACTCTCACGTGCCAAACAGAAGTCTCTTTTAGAAGACTGCTGTAGCATTTTAAGGGACGTTGGGAAAAGAAGGGAGTATTCTTGTATTACTTTACGCCCTTCCTGTTTCACTTCAGCTTACCTTGGGTCCTTTTGCAGCATACCCGCTATGGTAATAGTGATCTTCTGTACTCGGATGACTGGTCAACATGCCGCACAACATTACCAAAGGGTATTGCGGTTGTCTTTCAATCCATTAAAGCAGTGCTGTCCTTCCTAAGAGTTTGTGATGTTCCCTTTCAGACGTATTATGTTGATCCTGACAGGCCATAAGCAAACATAAGGGCTATACTGGTTTGTTTTATGTTTGCGGCGACAGACTTTCCCCGTTGGATTTTAAAGCAACCTTGCCAAAATAGTGACCACAATGTCGACAACATATGACCAAGCTTCTTCCAGTCTCCTTTCGACTCTTCTCGAGGCAGACCCAATTCATGGTACGTTCGGCATCACAGTTTCTGTGTCTGCATCAGCAAAAAATCGCACCAAGATTTTGCTCGCGATAAACGAGCGCGTTTAGAATGAAGGACTCAGATTTACCTTTCATGAAGGGTGTGTGAAGAGAAAATGCACTTTTAGCAAATGCAGCACTGGGTGCTAATTAGACTAATAACCCTAGTAATTATTGTTTAAGAGGAAATAAGACATTAGTTGAAACTAATGGATGAACAAGTTGTATATACAGCTGTTGACGGTTAGATTTTAAAGCAGTGCCAAAATGCACACACTAACTGTTTTTATAACACGGTAAGAGATACACACCAATCATACAATCCATGCTGCAAGAACAAAACGCACATAAAACTTTCCCGAAGTAGGATCATCGCCAACCAGTGGTTGCAGCTGCTTTCAATTACTAACGGACAGATTACTTCCATGTAAATTTTGGATTCTTTCCCGAAACTCAGGGAATGATGCTGTTTGGGGTTTGGTCAATTAACGTTTTGGTTAGCTTATGTATTATGAACCGCTAGTATTGTCAAAACCCCCGTTTTGACGAAAAGATGATAAAACTTACGGGATAGCATGAAGTAAATCACTGAAGAACATTTTTGTATATTTACTGGTTGCCGAAGTTAGCTCATCGTCAGTATGAAGTGTTTTTCATTTGGGTGCCTGTACTATGCATTTTAAGCTAAATCCAACTCTCAGAGAAATGGCCCCAACCCTATTTGTATTTGATTAGGCGTCACTGGCTTTAAAGTAAGAATACATTTAGGGTAGTATTAGGTGTTTCAAAGGATTTTAAAATGCACCTAATGGCAATCATCTGTGTATCTGTTGAACTCGGTGAAGGTAAGGATTTCATCTGTCAAGTGCTCATCCAGAATATTTTAAGTGGGCGTTAAGTCACCTTAACTGTTTTTAGAATTTAATTTTGCTCCATCATTTTATGAAATAAGCGGATCAGCAGAAGATGGTCCTAATTTAAAAGCAGTGAGTGCACTGACGCTGAGGTCAATAAAATGATTATTCCTTACTTCCAGCTCCCAGTCAGTGAAAAAATTACGTTCATTCTCCAAATATCCGAAAATGCTGGAGATCACAACGCACCAGAGTATTCAATGTAGCTGCCATGCTAATCTAGTGAAGTATTTCTATTAAGTAAACAGTACAAGCAGAGTTTCTGTTAAAAGATCCATTTCGAATTATAGGAATTGCATTTAATTGCCAATAAGCCCAGAGACAACCAGGACAAAATTACCCGCTTGCTGATGTGGAATCAATACAGTTACAAAGCAGTGCGATTGACTTCACCGGTCCAGCAACTTACTTTACGATGACTGGCCTCCTTGACAAAAACTGCCCACCTCAAGGTTACCCTGTTACTGCGCGCAAGTTGCGTTGGAGGTCAAATGTTATTTTGGAGATCAAAGCACTCTTTACGGACTACATTCTCTTTGATGAATACATTCGCTTGAGACATGATACGAGAAAATAATCTTAGGTTTATTAATGGAGCTCGTGCAATTTAGATAACCTCGACTTCTAATTTTTAGACTGCGCGACCAAGCTATGAGATATACGCATATATATGCCATTGATGTTGAAGAATATTTACAAAACCGCTCATAGGATCATCGATCTCCAGGTGTACTCCAAAAGACATTCTGGCGTTACCAGGAGAGGTTTCTTACGCTTTTGTACCGAGTTGAATCTTACCATACGCCTCCTCGTTCGATAGGTCGGTAGACATCTAGTTTCGAAATAAGCTGGTAAGTTTAAGTTGATAACCATTAACTAAAATGGCTGCCCGCGAAATATCTGTTTGCTTGATGAATTTTCTCCTGCTAACGCTACTCGCCATGTTTGTCAGAAAAGTTGGCGTGCACCCTTTGTGATAATTTTTATGTCATCCGCAGACTAAGCGGCACTGCACGCGAATTCGAGGGTTTTAAGGTAAACTTCGGAAAATGGTTAAACATCCTATATCACCAGCTAAATTGATAACTAAATTATCGATATGAAATAGATATATGTTCACAGTGTCCTTTCGGTAGGAAAAAATGCGAGTAGAATAATGAGCAAATGAGTAGACAGCTATAAATTAGGCTGTAAAAATTTTGCAAATAACTGCAGCAATCACTCTATCGAAATTTCCTTCCAAGTAGTTCAATATTTTCAAAGAAGAAAGCTAAATGTAGAATGACGGGATAGGATTGTGTGGAATTAAGGAAATCTACCCCCTCAAAGGACTTTTTTGTCTGATTAATTAATGTCACCGAGAAGTGCGGTGGTGAGACGAAAACTCCCAACGGGAATACGATCACACAAATAGGAATAATGGAAAAATGTTTATATGTGATGCGACAAACTATTCCACTGAAAGGCACAAGACTAGCTCATAATGTTGATCTAGAGCCGCGACACCGGGATTCTTCTTACGTAGACCAGAAAAAAGACGGGTAAACCATAGGAATCTACAAAAACCAAAAAGAACATGCAGATTTGAAAATAAACTGTAAAAAAACATCCAAACTACACGGTATGCTGTTCCCCTTTTTTAAAAAAACTGACTCAATAAATTTGGTGCGTTGGAATGTAGGAGAAATCAGTAGAAACACAACTAGTCAGCCTACGGAAGACGAATAAATTATCCAGGCGAGCAGAAGCAAAACCGTATCAACGAAATCAAATTCATCAGAGTTTTAAGCGTTTTTTCAGCATGCTAAGTTTACTGGCCAACATTTCCTCGACTGAACTTGTAAGCCTAAAAGCTGTGGATGCAATGGATTGAGGGAACAAACAGCATATCTGGCATCTCCTGTAACAGACTACGGTATTAGCAGTAGCGAGTAAGCTAAGAAAGTCTGTCAGAATGATGCCTTAAAGTATATTGTTTTCACAGCTGCTAACCTTGACAAGAGTGTTTGCGCATCCAGTCAGTGGAAGAAGAAAAGCAATCAGCAGACAAAAACGCATACAACGATGCTGCTTTTATCGAAGTGAAAGTAAAGTTAGGAAAGGAATTACTTGGATCCGCAGATAAACTGATGAAATACATCGAAAACTGCATTAGCAAGGAGATCGAGACTATCACACAAACAGAGGCGACACAGTAAAATCAAATGTTTTCGATAGGCTGTTGAGCAGTACAACCCTCTTCATAAGCTTAAAAGTAGCTGGACAGAACATGGTTGCACAAGGGTCGCTAAAAGCTTCAGATTTTGGCCTACTCGATGTATTCTATGACCTAAGGCATACACCGAACGGCGCAGAAGGCTCCTCATGGATAAAAACTACTTTGATTCAGTACGTGCTTAGTTGGAGCGAAATATCGTCCAAGTTGGAAAAAGCGATTAATTGGTAAAATATGGAGAAGCATATCAAACAGGTCTATGAAATAAGGAGGGTGACACGAGTAGCGAGAGGAGTAGAAATGTTGACTCTTGATATTATGGAAAAAGAGGAATAAAGGCTTGTGTTTATTGTATCTAACTTCTGAAATACAATAGATTTAGTGGGTTTAAATCCTAAGTATTTCGGTACAATCCAAGACTCTTTTAAAGACTGTATGATGATTACTTTGGTAAGCTTCGTAGACTTCGGTTCGGCTACCTTCATTGCAGAGTAGTTTGTGCGGTGTTGAGGTCGAAACAGCGACCATTTAGCATGAATCGAACAGATTAAGATGTTTACAAGTTCAGTACTATATGCAATTCGCCACCCACCCCCCTGCCTTAAACTTTCAAGTGGCAACAGCAATTTCCTCAATAAGTTTGCGAATCGTGTAGTGAGATACGTAGTACAACTATGACTAAATGTCTCGATTTTTTTCCACCCAGTGAATGTATAAGTTGGAATCGTTTTCAGACTGAGGTCGTGGTCTTAGCTAGGCTTACAGCCGAAGGTTAGTTTTTTCTAGACGTAATAAGCTGCGCAATCGTGTGGTCCTTCAAAATTTAGGAATATTGTGTTAGCGAAGCACAATTTTGGGGTTTAAACAATTAAATTTTCATGGGAAAATGACGCGCTTAATTGAATATTGCACAATGTTCTCTAAACTTTGGGCTGGGAGACTCCTAATTGTTAGACGTTTTCTTAAGAAAGATTACGGGATTACGCTTTTCTAAGGTGTGAGTCTAGGAACAATATTGTTAATTTACACATTATGCAGAACATCTACAATAAGAGTCACTCAACCTCAAAACCGTTCCACGATGCTCCATCTATCTTGCTTTTTTGGAATCTCTTGTGTAAGGTAGTAATTGTTCATTTGTGTTACCAGTGAAGATACCGAAAAGCTGATACGAAGCGCGTATATTTAAAGTACCCCAAAGTCAATCAAACTCAGTGTACATTGGAAGCACGTGATCGGTTACCAAATCCAGCCAGTTTGATCAAGTTGAGTCCCATCTGGCACTGTTGTTAAACACGTTTCGGAATGCACACGTCGACACAGGGCTCATTGAGTTTCTGAGAGCGTAGTTTAAGCCAAATGACTGCCTACATACCTTCATACCAGTATGCGTGAAGCAACTGATTAACTTTGCGGCCGAAATATTTTCCGTTACTTGCCGATAAAAAAAGTAGCCAGTTTCTATGAAATCATGTTCAGGGCTGATGTAATTTCTATTTTCACACTAATTTTAGTTCGTTTCATGGAACTCGGTCGTGTGGTCGAAACCTTCCGTGAATTTGGTCTTCATCAGCTAAACGACCCCAACGCATCACTGGATTACGCAGGCACAGCTCGTATACTGGCCCGTATCTACTCACAGTTATCTGGTCCTACAACAGATGTTCAAACAAAATCCGGCTCAAAAACCACTCCATCGTTTGATCCGAACGTCCTTCGAGCGGCAAGTGAAATACTCCTGAGTTTCCTGATCTACGCGTTGGACGTTTGTGCAACGGCCAGATTGACCGTAAACAGTTTGAAGATTGCACTCTCGACCCTCACCAATGCAAAACCATCAGAAAAATTCCGTTGTAGGTTCCCTTGTTTACACAGTACAGTAACTCACGATTAAGCTTCTTCCCTTAAGAATTCATCTGTCGAAACTGATTGATGTCAGCTCAACCGGTAAACAGAACTCAGTCGCAGAGTGATTTGCAGACGAAGTTCATTCCGTAGCCTCACACACAGCTACTAATGAGTAGTCCTCAGACAACGGAAAATCTTTTGCGATAAACAGGTATTTCAAGGAAGAAGTTTTCGCTTGGATTATGGGCTCCATAAGAACCGCTTTTAGTGTCTAACGCAAATTTGATCCCAATGAGCTCTCTACTTGGAAACAGCAACAGAATTTTAATAACATGACGAAATGTTACACTCTGACGTAAAAGAAAGCCGGGAAGGCAGCACTTCACCAAAAGACTGCATTATAGTAATCCGTCCTCTTTAGTGAGATTATTACAAACGCACTGATTAATAAGCGGCATACTTGGTGATCCTGAAACCGTAAAATGTTCATTTTTTGCCATTTGCCACTTGTCATTTGTCGTTTGCTTTGACAGAATTTCTGTTTGCTCAAAAATTTGTTTTATTGTAAAGAACGTTAACCATGAGTGCCTGGCTTCAAAAAAGAACACCAAGCAATCTTATTTCTGTTTGCTACATTCTGAAGGTATTAAACTGTAATCGACAGGTTCCAAAGAACCAATCAGTGTATTTTACCGAATCAAAATAGTACAGAATGAGACAAATATGAATGATTGTTGATCTCAGGACAGTTTGGTAACTCTGAATTTCACCCCCTGAAAAGTGGACTCGCATGATGTCTAAGTAGTGATCTGAAGTAGTTGGTTCTTGGCCTACTTTTTCATCCACCATCGGGTTAACATTTATCTCGGTTTTACACTTACCCTTAAGGCGAATGCTGTCCAACTCAGTCTAAATATAGGAACTTTTTTATTTAAGTTGCTTTTTTGCAACCTCGACTGTATTTTAATGGTCTAACGGCAGCGGAGCTACTCTTCTAAAGTTCAGAATTCAAGTACACCCATGTAAACCCAGTTAGGCAAATTTTTAAAAAGTTTATGCTACAATATCAACCGAATTCGGAATGATGAGTTTCATTGTTTCACTTTCGATAACGTGGGAACAAACAAAGTCATACCTTGCTGGCAGAAAAATCACTCCATAATAGACTTTGACGGGATTAATTAACAAATTCTCGCCAAAAACATAAATGTATTGGTCCCCAGTAATTCTTCAGCTTGCCTGTTCGATGAGCACCTTTTTGACAAGTTGCTTTCTCCGGATTTATCCAACCAAAATAGAGTGGACATATTGTTCCCATATTAAACATTACCTTTAATTACAAACAGGTAATAGTGCGAAAATGGAGTAGGAATGCATCGGAAACATTGACTCTTTAAGTCCATGGTGAGCGTATTCTTTTTATTCCTTTTGATACGTCTTTTAGCGTCGAAAACCACCAATTGATATTTTTAGGGCTGTACTTTGGTCAGTATTCACTAACAGTCAACTAGCTATTTCATTCCTTTCTTACAAGCTAGATAGGCGCTTTCTGCTAACAGCAGATCATATCTAATATTCCTCTGACCAGAATATGCATATAAACCTGAGCTGACATTCCTTTTCAAATTAAACTGACGCGGACGGAAGATAAAAAAAAGGTTGGGATGGATAGGTTATTCTTACTTTTTAAATCAGTGTCCTTTATATTTCACAATAAGGTAAGAAGCAACTTTTACCTCAGTCTAAATCTTTCTCGTTTTATAGAGTGTTCGACGCACAGAACTGACTGAATTAAACGAATCGGTATTTCCACCTCAGTCTAAATCTTTCTCGTGTTATAGAGTGTTCGACGCACACAACTGACTGAATTAAACGAATCGGTATTTCCGCCAATTTCAGTTCAATGCAGGACAATAAGGAGCAGTGTTCTGTGATTAGCTGGTCAACCGTTAAATTTGTTCGTCCAATTCAAACCTCGGTTCCAAAGGACCTTTTGAAAAAAATCAGAAAGTTTGATTGAATTGCACCCTGAATCCAAATTTAATCACTAAACTCCTAAAATCGCTTGCATTTTGAGTACTTGAGTACTAAGTTCACACAGAATAGAAACTGTCGTTTTGCTGGTACAACTAGCACCAATTTATCTCTGATCAGTCTTCGAAAAGTTCCCAACTTCTTCATAAAATAAATCGGATAATCCACGACTTATATGGCAATTTTGTCCCTGCTGCGCCCGGAACACCCGTTTGTCCAGATGCCCAAACATGTCTGTTTAACTGACAAAGCAAATCACAAGTCCTATTTAATCAAATCAGGCGGAAAGATTCAACTTTCGATTTAGGAACAGTCGATTCTGCTTGACACCTGTCGGCCACTGTTAGAACAAGAGAGTGAAAGTACATTTCTGTCAAGAAATGACTGCTTGAGAAATCCTTTTTCAAAATCCAGAATGTATCAGTTTGGGAAAGAACCTCATCAATCCTGATTAAGTTCACTTGATGTCAGCATTTGCCAGTCCAATAAACTACTTCTAGCTTCGGCCTTTTTGGCTGTTTATACTCATCAAGAAGAACCGTAGACTTCCTCCAGCCACCACTTCTGTATACGGTAACAAAAGATCCTTCTAGTTTTTTTCGAACATCACGACTGTTTTAGTACTCCTCAGAGGTTGAGAAAAAAACTGTCTAAAGTAAACCGAATGCATAAGCTTTTCCGGTGCCTAACTCAGTGGTCATCTCTGTGTTCCTGGGGCAGATTGTGTTAAAGTTACCAAAGGAACAATCAGGTAGTGAAACATGTCTGAAGGATTTTGTTAGGAAATAATGTCTTGACTACTCTCCTCTAAATTCAGATCGACTCGCCTATCATTGATCAAGAGTGCCAAACGAACTTCCAAATCCTGATACGGGAGTGTTCCATTTATTTCACTGTCCTGTGACAACGCAAAAATGTTTCACAGCTTTGCTGAGGAAATGATAATTGTTCAGCTGTTGGGGATGGTACCCAGCAGATCAGACCTGCATCATGTCAACATTATCCCGTGATTGTCTCTGCTGGGCCATTCAGATGTTTTCCTTAATAATATGGGAATAACTCATCAAAAGTTTTGGAATGTGGCTTTTTCAAACTGTCACAACCGAAGGGACCCATTAGCGGGTCAGCTCTCACCTTAATGTGATGGACACGTCGGGAATTTAGGCAAGGACAGCTGGCGAAGCATCAACGTAGAAAAATAAGTAAACAGGATAAAGCCTCCAACTGATAGCACGCATAAAAATCAAGAGAGTGTTCAATTTCCGCCACACATTGTATAAAGTCATCCGTGAGATAAATTTTCAGCTAAAGGAGTTGTTGCATTTTTCTTCTCAAGAGACCCGCCAGCCCTCAATTTTTGAGGCCTTGGAACTCAAAGCATGATGCAAGATTGGCCTTCCGACGGCAATTATGTCATAGAGTTGTAGATACGTGATGAAGAGCGATGAATAATATAGCGAATATTTTATTGTCTGACTCGTCAGGACGGTAGGGCTCAAGACTCCCGATGGTTCATAGTTATACGGAAGATAAACATGCTAGGAGATGTAAGTAAACCATAGGCTCTCGGTCACCGTAAATGACATGAAGGACTGTGAGAGGTGACTGTGGCTAGAGTCAACTGTACCGTTTTTGTGCACAATTCCTTCCCAATGTATGACGTGGCTGAATTTGACAACTGATTTGACATCCGACGCTATCCTGCATTATACTGTTATGCTGTTTGTAAGCTATAATCCAAAATTTTTCCTGTTACTTGACAATAATCTCCATTGGCTGCTGCTCGTCCCTCCATGGTTGGCAACCGAAAAAAGGATCACAGAACACGCGGCTAGCAAATTTGTCCTACGAAACGGAAAATTAATTGCCAGCATGCGGAAAATACCGAAGTCTCAAGTCCTAACGTTGTCGTTGTTGCTCAGATGTTAGCTGGTGCCAAAGCGTTAGACAAGCATTACTTCGGCCACAGATTTCACTTTATTTGCAGTCGTTCTGATACAAAGTCTCTATGCACACCATCATATTAGCCTGTTAAACACGGGTCAGCAACTGAACCGAATCTTTTAATCACCTACAGAACAAAAAATTGACACATTCGATGACATTGGTGAAATCAGCGCCACAGTAAGTAACCGCACACCCCCAACGTGAGTATAGTTGTCAAAGTAACCGTCGGCTTATATCGACCCAATGCACCAGAGTCAAACAGCGCTCGGTGGTGTAAATTGTTGTCTACGGACTTAATTCACAAGAGTGACCATTGCACTCAATTGGTTTGTGAAAAGAGCTAGTATTTTAGGAATGATTCTGCGAAATCCTGCAGCATGTTTTGGAAGTGACAAATAAGAGTTTGTCAACCAAATGATCATCGTTTACAATAACAAGCCAACCAAAGTCGTAGCCCAATTTCATTTCATAATACTAATCCTTTGTCACATGAACTGTGTCTTCAGTAAACCTCAATCCAGTCGCGAGTTATCCACGGTGCAAGACCATTTCTTCTTTTCGTCGTGGCCACCCATATAAAACCGGTTGTTCTCAATAACTTCATCGCGTTTTTTCTCAAGAGAAGTAGCGTAACAGAAAAGAAGTGGACTTCCGAAACAATAAAGTTTACCACTTTTATCGCGAAATTTATTCAGTGGAGAACTGTGAGCCAGATACTCGAATCTGATCCGCATTTGTAATCGATAGCACTTGGAATCTAACAAGTCTTGAATGGTTAGAGGTACATGGCTTGAAAGACGTGCCTTCTGTTAATGATGACAGGTTTCGGCCAGATAAGGCACAAGCGCTACAGCCGGAATTTGCGACAACACTTCGAGACACCGGGCTGTGTCTCTATTATGACTGACGAAGACCTCGTCGAACGACCAAAATGTGATGCCCCGTCACAGCGTTTGACCGATCACCAGAGAAAATGGTATCGAGATTTGCTGGATAATCTTTCAGATGGCGTTTGCGTGCATGACTGTTAACTACAAAATTAATCGGTTAATCGCGCTGCTCAACAGCCGCCAGTGGCCGAGTGGTTAAATGCTCAAACTAGTAGCCGGTTCGTGACTCTCTGGAGTTTTGTGAGGTGTGCACTGCTGATGATTCACAATAAAGATAAAACAGCTACATATTGGTCCTCGGCTCTTCTTCGTACATTGGCTTTACTTACATAAGGAAATCTCCATCAATATGCCCAACTTTTCTCACACTACCAGCAAGAAAACTTGGTTACGTATACCTCTGAACACTAGTGCTAAGCACGTTGGCAGTGTGCTTCGGTTAAGAGTCGTGCGTATCCGCACAGCAAATCTGTCTTGATCGGCTGGTTTGTTTCCACCTCAGTGGCACAAAACTATGAAAATTCGCGTACCCCACCATTCACATGGGCTTCCTTTAGAATGACCTCTGGATTATACCTGTGGATTGTCCAAGAAGAGGAACGCATTGTCACTTTAGGCCTCAAAAGTAAACCGCATTTAGGTATGCTTTTTTTAGACTTACTTAGAAAACCGTCCGTCCCCGAGTTGTGCGATATACTGACAACATCATCTACGTACTATCAGTAAAAGCGTGTGCGCCTAATATCTGCCTTTACTCAACCAAGCCTGTAAAAACGTCACTCAACAGGATAGAGGAAACAATGGTAATTCCACCGATCGGTTGGTAAAATGTGGCGTTGAACTGGAGTTTTTCTTTATATATATATATATGTATATATATATATATGTTTTAGTCAAGGAGTTAGTGAGGATTATGGTGAGGAATAGAAGTGTAATCTGATGAGTCAATGTAGTGGGAGTCCCATCAATCGGAAGTTTGTAAAGAGGTAGGATAAGTCAAGAGAACACATAACAATGTCTTCTATCAGCTTCACAATCTCAAAAGTGTCGGGAAGGTTATATTGGCATAAAAAATAGCGTAAGAGTTCTGGGCTCTCAAATGACCACTGAACAAATGTTTTGTACAAAGGATTTCACCTGTCAAAAATAGGTTTCAGTGGGACATGTTTCTTATAAATCTTAGGCAGAACTTGAAGTCATCGGATTTTGGGACCGTCAGGCTTCCGAAGTTGCAATAAGACTTAAGAAATAAGTATTCATTCCTCAGGCGTTTGAGACAGTTTGTCGAGTGTTACCTAATATTCGGGTCCTGTCTCTCCTCTTTTTGCTGTTTTTTTTAATTCTAAGGTTTCACTCAAGATCTGCATCATTTTTCTAAAGTAGTGATGTTATCTTCGCAAATTGCTACTCTTTCAATTCTTTTTCAGGTCTTGTAAGCAGTATGTCACTTCTCATTTATGAGGCGCTTAGGGCGCCTAGACCTACGAGAAGCTTTGTACACCATTTTAGCATAAACTGGCTAATGTCAGCCATTAACTAAATCAATATTGAAACGGGCTGATTTCTATGCTCTATACACCGAATATTTTGGAACGATAATCAATCCGTTTGTTTCTCTTGCAAAAATGTGTGTTCTAAAATAATTTTGACCATTAATGTACACAGACAAGGGGAAATATTTTCTCGGCTTTTCATCAGGACACTTAGTGAGGTTTTGAAGAAAAGCCTGTAGTAGCCTGCTCACATATACCTTCAACGCCATCAGTTTTATTTAGAATGATTAAAATGTTTAGAATGCTTTAGTTGGAATGTCAGAAACAGGTCTATTTGTCCATCATTATATTCTGGTTCAGATGTGTTACTAAAATTAATGTGAACCCATCCAGAACGGTTTAACTCTTCTGTCTTACTGGTAACATGGCTTGCAATATACTGACGTACTGTGTCAGTCGACTAATGGGCACGCTCAGCTTTCAATCTCCCGTTGACTCAGAAACCTATCAGAATTCAAATGGACCTCATCCCATCTGCCAGTTATATTGAAAACATTCACTCTACATAACAGGAAACGAAAGGGCCAAACTCATCTTCTTAGGGAAGTTTCCGCACAAAACTGTCAACTAAGAAAGCGAAGCTGCCTTCAAGGCATTTTTACTTAAATTTGTGAGTGTCGGCTGCTAAATTTATCCTTGCCCATCCGCATCAACACTTCGAGCTTACCCAAACGTATTGTACTTTGAGCGACGATGCAGTGAGGCAAATTACACCAACACATGCCGCTCAAAGCAGTCTCCATCAGGTCTCCCTGAGAAGCTGCTGAGGCTGTTTTGTATATAATGGTTCTAGTTCTCGTAAGATCGATCAGTGCACAATGCGGCTTCAAGCCATTTAATCGAAGTGATGCGAGTCTGTTCTAGACGGCCTGCCCCGGCAACCCTGGCGATGCGTCCTGTCCAAAGTCTAACTTGTGTCTCTGCTTGTGGAGTGGATCGGCTTTTTTATTGCACAAGGCAGTTTCAAATATACACGCCCAAATTGATTTCCAGCCACGGCATTGCTTATTTTCACACATGTTTTGTCAGAATTATGCGCGAAAGAATGTATAATAGTTCAAGCTTACTCTGTCAAGACTTTATCAATAAATGTACCGCTGTTCTTCACCGATCGTGGCCACATTCATGTCCATCCAACTCACGCGCTCCCTCCGATACACTTATTTTTCTTACCTAACTAGCATCTTCTCTCATCCGTATGCGATCGATACGATCCAAATAACGACCAGGAGAATTTCCTTCATCTCTCCCATTGGTGTGTAAGAGTTGGCATCCTCCCTTAGTATAGGGAATAGCGTTTATCTTATCAATGCATGTTGACTGAACAGCAGAGGCACTTATGCACAGACACGAACAGACTCTAAACGTGTGTGGCAGCCCGTAATAATAGAACATTTAAATTATAACAGTGTTGTAGATAAAAGACGTTTTTTATAGTTTCGTGAGGTTATAGTTAAATAAGGTGGCTTCCAGCTAACAAAGTGCATTGGCTTGACTAATATACGAGAACAAAGTTTGAGGATCTCGTGTTGTCATCTTACATCTAGATAAGTAAACGACGTTTTGAGAAACCACGTACAACATTGTATTTTTGTAGCTATCAACCTTCTTTTTGGAGCTGGGCCTGTGTTGCTGTGCTTGAAAGTAACGCGGATTAGAAGTTCCTAATACAAATGCGGTAAAAGGTCTACTGAACAAAAAAATGAATCCCTAGCAAAAACCGGGGTACTCAAAAGTGGGCAACTAGTATAGAAAGTTGAAACTGCAGAAGACAGCAGTTTTCCCGAGCATTGATGGTAAACCTACGCGAATTAATACAATATATATATATATATATATAAGTTTCGAATAATCATGTGAAAAAATACTGCGATTTATCTTTATCACAGCCCGGTCATTGAAAGGGAAAACCGAGATTTTCAGGCACTTTGATGAACTTCTATTGCAAACGGGTCAGGCCAGAAGGCTGTACATTTTTAGCATGGTGCTGAAAACTCTTGGACAGATTCCAACTGAGCCTTACATATCATGCTCCACAACACTTCGTCAGATTGCAGGAGGAATTTAGCAACTGAAACGAAGCCAAACTGTGCGCCTAGTTCCAACCTGCACGTTGTGATCACCTCCACTAATCGAAATTTGTTTTAGCTTCGAAATGTTTCCCATACCAAGCACATCTGTTCAACCAAACGTGCTTTCTCTGGCAGCTCAGATGTGCAACTCGCATTGTCACTATTGAAGGCGTTAGGTATTGGTTATTCGGGGATTCGTACAAACTGGCCTTACATACTAAGAGCCTTGCATATTTACGCCACCTTTCTAAAATAAAAAAAATCATGATCAATTCAACCAGTTATATTGCTAAGCATTTGATTCATAAGATTATTCCCCTTTTGCTACACTTCACAACCAACTTTCTGCTCGAACCTGTCGAAACTCCTCGTTTCAGAGAGGTTTGGTAAACGATGCCAACCCAACCGGTCCCAAACATTTTCCAATTGACTGTCTTCACTCCGTTCACAATGTATGTTGTTGTTTTCTTCTTCTTATGGATAGAGTTACATTGTTCGGCTGGGTATTGCAGCGCACTGATAGATTAAACCAAATAGCACAAGTAATTGGCTTTGTGTCAGCCGGCAGAATGATACAGAGCAATCAAGTTACCACAAACACTTCCCTTTAATGTTAAAGTGCAGTGTAACAAACTTGGTAGGTGTTCCGTCTCCATTGTGTTAGACGTGTTTTGACCATTGTGAGTTATAATAATGTTAGTAATAATACCGGTAAATTGCAGTCAAGAATGCGAGGGCCTCAAATGCTTCCGGCTGCCGGACAAGTATCTCCTTGCCCAACGCAAGCAAATCGGAAACACTCTAACCATAGGGAGTTCTAAGATGGCCTTGTTGGAACCGAAAAGTGTTTCTACTTTAACAGAATAAAAGAATAACATTATCCGATGTTTGCGTGCGGATGTGTCTAAAGTAAGGTTTTCAGTCTGTTGCAGCCAGAGACTGGTTTACAAAATCAATCAAGTTTTGACACAAACCGGATTCCCAAAAACACTGTAGTTTATTCAGTTGCTTGAAATGGCAATAAACGAGACGCCTAAATCTGTTGGTTTTGGAAAAGTTGTCATCATGCCTAGAAGGACCAATAGAATATAGCCACTTATTCATTACGGATAGACTAGAATTGACTACGGTGTGACAGCTTGTGTACATCCATTAACCAGTGAGTTACACTAAAGATTACCCGTATAACATTCGTGAGCCTCTCATACCAGGCTCGTTAGTGGCCAGAGGTTTAACCAAAAGGGTCTCCTCCGTTTCCAGGTTGGGGGCTGGAACATGCGTGGTTACTTGTTTGTTAAAAACTCGCAACACACTGCTGCACCCCGTTAAACGCTACTGCTTATGCTGTCAGGCTCGTGAGATAGGTGTTTTGGCTGAGGACCAAAATCGTCCCGCTATCTTGGGGCCTTCAGTAATCCAAGTCTGCGTACAGGCACGATTTCTACAGTCAGATATATCGTGCTACATGGGGCCTCCTATGGTTCTATTAAGAGCGTCGTCTCATTTGCTGCATACGGTAGAGAAGACAGGCGAAAACATCCTCTCGGAACCTCAAGGAATTTGCAAAGCAGACTACGGTACGCGCTGTTTTGTTGCATGGTTGTAAGAAGCAGCCACTGTGAATAGCCGAATTAAGACGTCTTCAGGTCTTCGAAAACCGTTGTCTCAAAACCATAGCTCATGTAGTATGCAAACAGAGGCTCAAAAACGAGTTTTTGGTTGTGTAGAGAACACTTTGGTCAGAAATGTGCCCGCTGAGAAAGCTATGGTAGTTTGGTGAGACATTGCGCACATAGTGACTTAGGTTGCCGATAACAGTACTGATTTCCGTGCCCATCACAGAATAGCGTCAGCAGCTAATTGGTCACAATTTGACCCGACAAACGGGCGTGAAAAGAATTACAATAGTCTGGGTACTATCGGCAAAGGATCCGTCTGTTCCTCCGTGTGCATTTTGGCAGACGCTGCAAAATGTGGTTGCAAGTTGTAGGCGTTTTGATTTTGGGCCTTTTCTGTAGACCTACGGTGATTTGCGATAGATTTCCCCCCAACTGCTCCCTTCTTCTTCAGTTGAAGAATATCACAAACGTGAAATTCAATTGAGTCTCAGTGGAAACCAGATTGATTTGCAAATGAGTGTATTTGTAGAAATCAGCCCATTTTGGATTCAAGTAGAAGATTAGTTTGATAGAAACACAGGAACTGTGCCCCAAGAAGGGCAAGACCGGTCATAAGCTGTTGAAGAGTTTTCAGCAACCTTGTGAGTAGTTTCCTTTATGAAAATGCAGTGCGGCATCTCGAACATCGTGCCAACTGAAACATGAGGCGGCCTTTGTGCAGCACATTCAGTTGAACAATATCTTAAACGCGAGATTCACTTGAGTCGCCCGTGGAAACCAAATTGAGTGGCAAATGAGTGTATTTGTTGAAGAAACTGTACTGTTTATGATGACGACGTTGGTAGGCCTTACAATGCCCTAGTTGAGTGGATGTTTCAGTGGCAATTCAGTAAAGGGCAAAGGTCTTCAAATTGAAAGTTCAGCACAATTCATAGCCCGCGTTAGGTGGCACTGTCGTTCGCATATATCCGAAGCGCAACGCTTTAGTTCTAAATACCTGTGTAAATGAGCAAGGACTGCTGAAAAACCTCGTGAAAAACAAGATCATTTGCGGATGCGTCGAGATTTCTAGACCTACTGCGCTGCGGGGCCTGCTTCACTCAACTTACACTTTAGGGCATAGAAAGACGGATTACATTTGACAAGCTTTTTAATCCATGCGTTTTAAAACCTACATAAAACCACCGCACCCAAAACAGATTTGCCAGATAAAATTTGCAAAATACAGCTAATTTCGTGGTGGGCATTCTGTAAGAAAACCTGTTGTATTATAAGGTTCAATTCGTTTCAACTCGTATTTTATTTCGTTTTTAACTTGACCGGATAACGGAAGTTCGGAAGAAAACATACTCAAAATGTAACCTTCGTCCATAAGCCAGTTGTACGTGTGCTTCATGTTCGGCAGTGAAAAACTTCATAATAATAGTAATAAGAATAATAACAATCGTTCAGCTGTAACAATCTTTCATCGCCCAGCTAACATGCCACTCGAAACAGACACTATTGCTGAGATACTCTCAGTTGGCTAAAGCCCAGGCAAAATCAGCCGAGTCGCCAGTGTCGGGTTCGAACCACGGACCTGCCATTTAGTAAGTTCTCGCCTTAATCACCGAACAATCTCAAGCTCTTAATATCGAAACTAAGCAGGATCTAGTTAATCAGTAGTTTTCGTTTTGAGCCAAGAACAAATAAGAGCGTTAGGTAACAGAACAAAGAGAGAGATGCTTTATCAAATCTGTTCATTCTCTCGTCAAAATTTTATAGGAAGGTATCAAGGAACTGCCTTTTGTCTTGACCTTTTTTATTCACTTGAGGTGCCACGTGATGAATTTACAACAGAAGAAGAGCTAAGTTGCCTCCTCACTAATATTTTTTTTAAAAACCTCTAATACTTACAAACGGCGCTGTATTATCCTACTGTAATAGTATTTGATACAGAATTTCCTTCGACTAACCCTGAAGGATTTCATAGGTTATGTATACCTTCTGAGAAGGCCTGAATCACCAAAGAAAGGGCACTTGGCTTGTAAACATGCTTGTACTCTGTATCTTTAGTCTTATTCGCGAATTCCCATCAAAACCACCACACTCTTAAGACTTCTCCAAAGTTTTCCATTTTTCTTCACAAACAACCCCCCATGACTGTTTTTTGATCTTCACTCTAAATGATGATCTGGCAGAAGAATAACCTCTAAATTATTAGTTTACGTTTTGCACAGTTTTGTGAACTCTGTCCATAGGAAGCGAACCATACGTAAATTGTGGTCCAACCAGGTGTTCTGAAAACTTATCGTTGCGAATTTTGTTGAAACCTCGTTCTAACAATTTAACTTTGAGTGTGATTTCATGCGTGATATATCGTGCGTCCATTGAGTACATCGATTGTGGTTTCCAAGCCTACTGTGAAAAAATTATGAAGCATAGCATTGTTCGCAGTTTGTTAGTTCCATTACTGTTACTACTTATTTTTACTTGCCATCGCTGCAAATATCTTGCTCAACGGTTGTGCGCGGCACTTGAGACAGAAGACAGAACATATCTGTAAATCGATACCGGAGCCGAAGTTGTGTAGGGCAGATGATAATCCCTGGTAGGAGCAAGTCAATAGCGACCGATTTAATAAACCAAAATCTACCTTTTCTCCAAAAATTAAATGGTCATCAGGAAATGTGGCCAAACGTGGATCCTGATCTCTTGTTACGTTACTTCGGAACTGTGTTTCGAGAAAGAATAGCAGAGGACTTTACAACTAAAAAACAATATCTGTTGGTTTTAGTCACGCGAGGTCAAATGTCAAGATTTTTATTTCACGGTTCCTTAAAACCATGCGTAATAATCAAAACTTTCTGTCTGACTACACAGTGCACTGAATTTGGCATTGGGCCAACTGAATCAGGGCAGCAACTTGCTAGCCTGGACACTGAAAATTGTCACTTCTTTGAGAACGTGACAATCCTTTGTCGAGTGTCTTAAATGCAAAGTTAATTTACAGAATTAGGATATTCTCCCTTTAAGGTTTATTGACATTCCAGCGGCAACCGTAATTCTTGGTGCATAAGCCTACTTGACCCTGAATAAAACTACAAAACTCCGAATTGCTTATCCCCGGAAATAAATATTTCAAGTTGCTCCACTTTTCAACAAAGAACGCGAATAAAATTTTCATTTGGACCAATGGGAAAACAGTGCACGTTTCCACCGAAGAGAGTAATGTTTAATGCCAAATGGGCCAGACTTAAGTTCGCTCTGTTTTATAAATTGATTCAAGACGCCTCAGAATCGGTCGGTAAAGTGGCGTGTTTTTCTATCCATTACAAGTTATCGAACCAACAACCAAACAAACCAGTTTTACTACCGTGGGAATCTCATTTACTAACAGAGTAACGCGTGAGAAGCGCGGCTTCTAGAAAATCTTCCTCACAAATCTTGTGGCACTCGTTTCCAACATGTGAATGGAATGTATTCAGCGCTCTGTTCATACAAATGTCAACCCTTTGACAGCCTATGAATGGGGCTTAATTTGCGTACAAATTGATTTCCTGATAGTGAAACTGCCTAACATTTTGCTCACTCACTCTTCTATTATATATTGAAATATTAATCGAACGGTAACATAGCCTGATTAATTTCTGCAAAAAGTGCTTTCTGAACAAGGACCAGAGATCGTGAACCTACAGTCAAATTTTTTGCAGTTTTTAGTACAAATAACTTGAAAGCATTCTACACATCCTTTATCTATTAACCCAGATTATTTGTTACCAACAGCCATGCACCAAACCACGTCATCAGGCTAGTCAGCTATTTCAGTTGCCTACAATGTTTTAACCCTACCTATCCATCTAACAAAAACTCGCTTACAACACCAAAAAAGACGATCTCTGGCGTTTCTGATACACGGTTAAAATACAGAATCAGTGTGATATGGAAAGCAGCTGCGACTTTCTGGTGCATAGCTTAAATGTTAATTCAACTCCGAGTCGTAATTCTTAAACGGACCAAATTCAGACCCCCCTTCCCACCGTGAAAGAACTAGGACTCTCTGCATTGCTCCCATCAACTCAATTGATGAGGTGCGTTAGTATGCAGCAGAGTAAATTCACAAATACTGGAAACCACGGTGGTAACTCAAACAATGGCATCGCGTAACCTAATCATCCAAATTTGGATAGATGCTGAGTGTATTCATGTAGACTCAATAATGAGTGGGATTAGTGCAACTTGTAACATATCATTAACTCTTAATATGTAATTTGATGCAAGCTAGAAAGATGATACGCACAAATGAGACAAATCCGAGAATTTTGAAGTGCACATGCATTCATGCAACACTCAAAGTGCAAACACAGGGGCCTTCGTCCCTATTCATAGTCAAGATTGCATAGGTTCTCTTCGATTTGATCAATTTTACAGCCATACATCACCGATTGTAGCTAAACGAACCTATTCTACACAAAGCCCGTGAGATTAGAAACAAACTCTGTAATCCACAACAGCTCTTCTTCAGTTGTGTTTAGCAAAATCGTGTCGCACAACATGACTAGAACAATAGGTATTTTATTTTCACCACCTACTAAGAAGCCCTTCAGTAGTCTTGTGGCTGATTTTTAACAGACGAAAATGACATTTTCTGAGTATATACGTGATGCACTACTCATAAGGTTGCTGAAAATTCTCCGACAGCCCACGACCGGTTTCGCCCTTCTTGGGGCTCATCAGGTAGGCGCAGTCCCCGAGTTTCCGTCAACCTTATGTTCTACTTGAACCCAAATTGGACTGTTTTCGAGAAATACACTCATTTGCACATCAATTTGTTTTTTGCGAGAGACTCACATGGAACCCAGCTGAATCTCCCGTTTGCGAAACCGGTCGTGGGCTGTCGAAGAATTTTCAGCAACCTTATGAGTAGTCCATTACGAATATACATGTATCGCGATATCTCGAATATCGTAGCAACTGGAACATGAGGCGGCCTGGTGCAGCACATTCAGTTGCCTGAAAACATCACAAACGGGAGATTCAGCTGGGTTCCAGGTGAGTCTCTCGCAAAAACCAAATTGATATGCAAATGAGTGTATTTCTCGAAAACAGTGCAATTTGGGTTCAAGTAGAACATAAGGTTGACGGAAACTCGGGGACTGATGTATCTCTCGAAGACATTTTCTGACATTTTAAGACATTATTTGGGTGATAATTTCTTGACGGACATAACAATTAGTCACCTATAGCACTTGCTGAGTTGAGTGCAGACAATCGAAATCTAACTGCAAGGATTGTGCCAAGACCCATCAGTCAGTAGTTTTGCGCAGTAGCCACTAAGATAACTTGTGTTCTGCCAACAAACAACTAGACTTTGATAAATACGTGCTTCCGGGGTGGGGGGTGGAGTTACTTCTGACAGGAAAGATGGCACCTTAGTGAGGCCCTACAGAGTGCAATCGGATTCAAAAAGCACAGCTACCGGCCTGATACGATTACTCTGCTTAGTAAAAAGTAACGGCCACGTTTTGTTTCCCCTGGCCCGCATGCAACTTCTGGGTCGTAGCTGAACGACAACTTTTGTTATCTGATGTGCAAAGCAAGTGCTAGCGGTACTATTAGCCGCCCTGTCTGAAAGCAAGAGACAACATCACAAACGAGAGATTCAGCTGGGTTCCAGATGAGTATCTCGCAAAAACCAAATTGATTTGCAAATGAGTGTATTCCTCGAAGACAAGAGAATTCTTCTTTAATAATAAAGAAGGATCTCAGCACCGTATAGATGTGATCCTGTGATTTTTCCAGTACATTCAAGTGATGGGATGCGTCAGGGAGTAAATTTGGAAAAAATGAAAACCATGGTAAAATGTTATAAAACCACTTCGGTTGTTTGTTGTTCTACTCGCATGTGTAAATGAAAACTCTCAATAATACCACAGCTCGAAGACCAATATGGCATCAAGATTAAACCCAAATGCTCCTATTTTTGATGCTTATTCAAAACCATCTGAAGCTGCAAAGATTACGGGGAGCAGAAATCTAGACATTTGAGCTACTTTTGCCTGTAATATTGTAGTAACTTCAATTTTTCGGAAAGCTTTTCAAAAGACCGCTGTTCAGCCTGATGATGAGGTAGCTTTTGCATTACAGGTTTTGCTCGAGGGAGGTCGTACTGTAAAGCGTTAGTCGAGTTTTATTTCTACAATAGCTCTTTCTGCAAGCTGGTATTCGGCTCAGCATGTGCCTGATTAGTCTTGTAGGTAATACATCAGACTTCTGAAAAGTTGGTCTCCGTGCTCGCACTAGGAGTCGAATTTATGGGTAGCCGATCGTGGACTGCAGCATGATTGCAACTTAGAAGGACCATGGCTTTCCACTTCCACTTTACCCCACTGAGCGGAATCACAGTCCAGGCAACCAAACGAATATGCTACATTTTGTCGGAAATCTGTTAACCATCTTGGTTGCACCGAATACACAGTAGCTCTCTACCTAATCCTCAGTGAAAAAAATTTTTAAAAGTACTGCTCCGACCTAATGCCAGACGACATTAACTGGAATCGCAATCTCCACAACAAAAGGGAGGCGCATGTCAACGTGAATATATACATTTCTATGATCTGCTTTCCAAAATGCACCCACGAGTTTAACTCCCTAAAAACAACCAGTTTACAAGACTACTCATGAAATTCCTCATTAAATCGAACTGCCGAAATGGAATAATTTTACTCAAAACGACGCATGAGCCATCCCATCTAGTTCCACTTTTTCAACCTTAAGCATGCGTTTCCTAATTCAGGTATGACTGAAAATATTGAAGAAATAAATTGAAAATATGTTCGCAAAGATTTGCATTGCATCCTTAAATTTAGGGTCAGGTTCCACTTGTGGCGGATCAAAGACTTTTACTGCAATTTTAACGACCCCATTAAGGTTTCAGTTGACACGATGGGTTCGTCTTAAACTAAAGCAAACATTTCTTTGCTCACTAGTAGTGAGACAGACCGGCGAAAGACAACAACCATAGTCCGTTCTTGTTTGACTTTTGGTAAACATGGATTCGCGCTCACTGATCAATAGTAGGCTACTGTTGTGACCTTAAGTGGTTTTATTGGAGCTTGAAGTGTGACCGCGAAAATTGTCAATTTCTGCGCCAATCACTTCCACTCTGTGCTACGAGAACCGCTAAAAAACATAATGCACTACTCATAAGGTTGCTGAAAATTCGTCGACAGCCCACGACCGGTTTCGCCCTTCTTGGGGCTCATCAGGTAGGCGCAGTCCCCGAGTTTCCGTCAACCTTATGTTCTACTTGAACCCAAATTGCACCGTTTTTCGAGTTATACACTAATTTGCAAATCAATTTGGTTTTTGCGAGAGACTCACCTGGAACCCAGCTGAATCTCCCGTTTGTGAAAAAACAGGTTTTCACCAACATGACCCGTTTTCTAGCGCGGGTGTCCGGTGGCCCAACAGATTCGGTCAGTGCATTCACCTTGGACGAAGAATCAGCGTTATGGTGTTACGTTAGGGCGAAAAAATCACAGTTGACCTTGTCCCAGTGTTAACACTGCAAATAATAATTTCTGTATGCAGAATCTGTCCGAATATTTAGCTATGCTACTTAGACCTGCCATTTTACTTCAGCTGGGAATGCCGTTTCTTTGATTAATACGTAATTGTTTCAAGGTCGGTACATGCAGATTAAAGTAACAGATTCAGAGTACATTCCTAGACCTTTTCAACTCAGGTTTCAAGATAAGAATGGTATCAAGTCACCTATCTCGGTCTGTATGTCATAAAACATCGAGCATAAGGACTACGCTTTGTTAATCCTCACTATACCAGCACACCACCTAAGCTACCAGCGGAGGATTTAAAACAAACTGCCTCGGGTACTTTTGTGATCAACGTTCGTGTGTCCTGTTTGGTCGGTATTCCAGGCCTAATTCTATCAGCTATAGCAGTGAATATGATATATTTCCTCCTAAAACAAACTGCCGTTCGTGTGCAGCAAATGCAGTTTTTTGTCCTCCTATGTGAACTAACAGACAGAGGAAAATACAAATGGAGAAGCAATTTATTATCAAATACACTAGAATGACAAGTCAGTGTTCGGGACACCTTTTCTGCAAAATGCAGTGCGGTATTGTCATTTGGCTTTCACAGTGAAATTAGAATCAGCGATTCTTCCAGTAGTGTTTCAAACAGGATAATTATGATAGATATTGGCCGATTGATAGCAGTGTGAGATATTTTTTTACACATGATGACTGTCGTATAAAAAACCGTCGAAGATACTCCGTGGCCAGTAGACCGCAGTACGGCTTTTTATCACTCCAATGTTCACAACTCAGGTTTTTAAATCTGTTCATTCAGTGCTTGTGTACTTGCCGACTAACAAGTAAAGAATTGGATCCGTTGACGGTTGGTGCAATGTGAGAGCGGGCTTCTTGTTTTTGGATCGATTTTTGCTGATTCTATGATAATCGGTGGATAAAACTAGGTGAAACAAAGTTTCTCTGTTCACACATCTACTGGTTCCTACTAAGTAAATGGCAAATGAGGCAGATTTGCGTTTCCAGATAGCCCATTATTATAGTTACAGGGTACCATCGTTCGACGAAAAAAATGCTGCGACCGAATTATTTTTTGGTTGGCGTAGGTGTGGCCTTCAAAAATTAATCTTTGGTCGAAAAAACTATTGCCCATCCTTTCGACAAAGTTTTCATCCCTCTAAGAGCACGATTGCAAAGTAAACTTTATCAAACTTTATCAGACCAAATTGATATGCAAATGAGTGTATTTCTCGTAAACTTTATCACATTTTCTCTACGACCCAGATCATTTCACCTTGTTATCGGATCCCTCAGGAGCCCTGATTCAAGGCAAATTCGAGACCTATCTCCAAGATCTCCTCCGACTACCAATCAGTGTGTTTGAAGGGCCTAATTTCTTCTACACTCCCCAAGCAGCACAAGCAATGCTGAGTGGTGTAAGTGAATTTTTTGTTGCTTTACAAATTTTTAAAGCTCGAAAATTAATTGCTTCTGTCGATTTTTAGTAGACGTTTTTGCTGGGCTGTTCTGTGAAACATGGAGACAAAACCGCTCGTAACTGCCATAACTCCCCCGGGAACAAGTAAAATGGCTTTTGTTTTAGCTGATAATAGTTATTGCACATGACTAGGCTAGAAGATCGGACCAAAACCTATCCAACGACCTATGGTAAGTCGGTGCTGAATGAGAAAATTCGTCATTTCGCAGGACCCGTAAACCAAAAAGGTCAGCTTTTGTTCTGATCAGAGCAACGCAAGACATCAAGGGAGTACATGAAACGTAGCACAGGTTTGAGGAAAACAAACTGCTTGTGAATCGGTGGATATAAATATCATCATCATCAAAGACACCAACGTCAGTGTTGACTCTGATGCTTCACTGCCCTACAACCATAAAGTTCATCTAACTTCATATATATATATATAATTATATATAAAAAGCCCTAGAGTGAAAAGAAGAGGAAAAGAGTGGATGAGGGAGGGGACCTAGTGCTGGCCTATGTCAAGCATTCTGAGGTGCCTACACCTCCAACCGCTCAATCAGACAATCTGGAAAGAAACTGACAGCATGAACGCCACTGACATCGATTAGCCGCCATTTCTTGCAACGTCTCCAGCCAAGCACAGGCGGGGTCACGGGGACCCCATCCTGGAAGGCGTACAGCATCAACAACACCCAAACTCTTCGTGATCTCTTTCACGCCTTTCTGCCAAGTCATGCGCTGTCCACCTCGCGGTTTGCGCCAGTCTGAAGGAGGCACAGAGAACAACACTCGCCTCGGTAGACGGTGTTTCGGCATGCGTAGTACATGACCGAGCCATCGTAGTCGGTGGTGCTGGATGATTTCCCCGATTGATGTACCTGCAGCAGAACCAAATACCCGTTTTCTAATCACCTCGTGACTAACACGCTGACGCCATCCAAAACCAGCCACGCTTCTGAGGCATCGGTGGTCGAAAACCTGGAGACGCCTCACATCATCTGTCCGTAGAGGCCATGTCTCGCACCCATACAACAATACAGCCCTTACTGTAGCCTGGTACACACGACCCTTAAGATCTAGTGAGATGCCTTTTTGACGCCACAAGTGACGCAAATTAGCAAACGTGATTCGAGCCTTTGAGATTCCTACACTGAATTCATCAAACACACTTCCGTCAGAGTTAATACAACTACCGAGGTACGTAAAGTTTTCCACAATCTCCAGTGATTCTCCTTGAATTTTAAGGGATATTTCCGGAGACTGCACGTTCTGAAGCATGACTTTGCACTTTGAAGGTGCAAGGCGCATGCCAAAAGATGGTATGATGGTGGTCAGTCTGTTCAACAGGGCTTGTGCTTCACTTTCGTCTTCAAAGATGAGGGCGATATCATCTGCGTACTCCAGATCGACAAGGCTCTCACCAGCAACGATTTGAACACCGGGGTTTTGAAGACCTTCTAGCGTTCGCCTCATTATTTCATCAATGAGGAAGTTGAACAAGAATGGAGAGAGTGGACATCCTTGTCTGACACCACTTTTTGTAGGGAAGCTTTTGGAGAGCTCGCCATACACTGCACAGAATTATGTGAATATAGGGATTGGCTTATGTTTACAAACTTCTGGGGCATACCCTGTTGAGCAAGTATATGTAACAGCACTGACAGATCGACAGAATCAAACGCACCCTTGAAGTCAAGGAACACCAAGATTGTGGGTCGTCTGTACATATGGCGTTGCTCTAACACCTGACGGAGTGTGAAGATGTGGTCAATGCAGCCTCTACCCGGTCGAAATCCCGCTTGATTCTCACGAGTCAAGGTTTCGCGTGCCATCGTAAGACGACGAAGAATCAATGACGCCAGAAGCCTTATCACAACAGGAGTCAAACTAACACCTATGTGGTTGCTACATTCACTGCGAGCACCCCAATTGTCTGCGACAGTCTCTTTGGAAACCGTGAAATACTTTTATTTAGTGAGTCCTGAATTTTGCGGTCACTATTATATACCAATTAAATCCCGTCTAAATCTTTGATCATATCTGAACTAAAGCACCAATCCACACGACATATCAAGCCATCGGGAGGAAGGACTGGCTCCACTTAATTGTATCTCGCACGTCTTCATTTATCCCCACCCATCGTATTGGATCAAATAGGTTCGGTGAACAACTAGAGAAGACAAAGTTTAGATAGTCAGGGAAGAACAGATGAGAATTTTCAGGTCTGAACACGCGTTCTCAAAGCCTGAAACCATCAAACAGAAGAAAGTGTTTAACCACCATTAGAAGCACATAGCAGTATTCATCTCACTTGGAGAAAAGCGTGGACTCCAGGAATTTTCCTCGATGCTAGTGCATCGCGGGGCAGTCAACCAATAGAAATGTTCTGTTTTCTGCACTTCAGTTTGGGTTGTTTGCGGATTGTCAAACATAAGCTGCAATTTTTCTTCGTCGGGAATATTTCGTTTTGCTAAACATGGTACTATGTTGACTATGGTCAACAAAATCATGTCCAATCCCGCCAAAAACATCTGCTGCCATGATAAGATAACAGTTCAACCGTACTTATAACATCAACACTTTATTTTAACAACTCACTATTCATTTAGCGATCGAAGAACATTCTGATCGAAGATTTTCTGGAACGCATGTTGGCTGATCCAGGCCCCCAGCTGCTTGTATGGCTAACAATCTTCCATCGACTGGCTGCTGTTGAAAACAGTAAGTGAAGATGTTCGTTTCCATAACTACATGATGAAGTTTCTTTTGTTTAAGTAGAAGCACTATCATTTGCAGTGAAATTAATTCCCAAGAAGGTAACCCAAAACTAGGTGTGCGCAAAAAATGGCCTTAGAACCTTGAGGAGTTCCAAATGAATAGTTGGGCTCTAGAGTAACTAGGGTAAGTCTGACCGCGACTTCGTTCTGTTTATGAAATTAGACGATGCCAAAAAGCCGAGAAGAAATCGGTGGTGGTTGTTCGAACTTACCATCAGTGCGCGTCTTACGATTTGAACGCTCCACAATCCTGTTACCAGCTGGATAATGCACTACCCGGCCGATCAGCAATGTGAGTAAGTGGAACCTAGACAGTTTGCATCGTCATTCGTTCCCCAACCATGCGATTTACGTGGTAACGTGATCGCGTGTTTATTGAAAAGATTGACTGCACTGTGGTGTATAATATGAGAGTTTTAAGGTCAAAACACAGCGTAGTTAAATAAGATGTTATAATCCGACTTTGGTTGCCGGAAGCAAACTTCTTCGTGGATTTCTACAATCAATTTATTAAAAAACGCTGCTTACGGCAACCGAAATATCAGGTTCTGACATCTTGATCATCCAGGCTGTTTTGATTTTAGATCTTCCGTAAAGTTCTACAGCGGTTTTGAAATTTGTGACATACGTTGACTTCAGTTACAAGAAGAATTCTTGTGCAAATTCTCCTTGTATCTTCATCTTATTCTTTCGAGAAGAGCAAGAAAAAGCAGAAAACCAGCCGCTAGTTTTCCAATAGTCTAGTCGTGTATATTTTCAATGCGTACCGTCTGGTTCCTCAATACGTAGCTAACTTTCTACTAAAAAGGCAGCTTTGATCAGCATTGTTGGTGCTTCCTTAACGAATTTGAACATCTCAGAATAAATCAATTAAAGTTATCTCTCCGTAAAGTGGCACTTGTACTTTTGTGAAGCTGATATTTATTGGAAGGGTTGACCGTCAACGAACGCAGGGATAAATGCATTGAAGCTGCCTAGTGGGTGTAACGTTCATGCAGACCATAGGTGAGCACGTTGCCCAAAACATAAAACCTCAAACTCGTTGGTTGTATCCTTCCACGAAACAAGCTCTAATCTGTGTAGTAGCTGCTTTGAAGCAAATGGTTCAAAGGCAAAATTAGGTTTTGCTCTTATACTGTAAGATTTAGACAGTTTTTCTTTGTACATTTGTGGCCATCAAAAGCATTGGTAGAGAGTTTCAATTCGCTAGATAAGTACGTTCTTCAAAGAATTTACTTGGGCAACACTACACACTTTGGTTTCTACCACCAGTACGACACAACGTTCGTTGCGAAGGATGTAAACGTGAACCGTTGTTTGGACTACGTTACAAATGCACTCGGTGTCAACACTACAATCTTTGTCAAGATTGTTTTTGGACCGGGGTGACCACGGAGCCACACACAAACGCACACGATGTGAAAGAATACAGCTCAGCATCCGTGAGTATTTTACAACAATTCTATTTTTATAAAGTAAGAAGATCATCGAACTGATTTTCCCCACTTTTTCCGCTGTTAACTTCTGCGGCATTTAATAAGTTATCTAACGAGGTGATGAAAATCCTGCTCAAACGTTTGTAATGCGATCCATTTAGAGTAGTACCTAAATTAATTGGGACAAACTCACTGTCGCTTGTCTCCTACTTGATATGGCATTGCATCTAATGGTTGCATGTGATGTAGGCCCACGGTTGTTTAACGATAAAAGAAATGAACCTTTTGCACTCAACTATAGTCAACGAGTGCTGTGCGTTGCGCCTACATGGTTATCTATATTTCAAAGTGATCGGTTTAACTTTTGGTGTTGATATAACTGACACCTAGGTTCGTTTAAACTTACTAAGCTGTCCGTTCTACTTTCTTCTCTTTGGGCTTACAGAAATCTCATTCTCGACAGTTTGGGCATTCTCTTCGGAAATCTTTTCAACTCGGTCGTTTCACTGGGAGTGGACCTCAAGCGCCGGGTAATGTGACCGCCAGTCAGACCGTTTCAGACAGATCAAATGATGCCCACCTCAACAAACGTCCCCCATTAGGTTCAATATTTGAGTGGAATTCAGCACCCGCTTGTTTTGATTCAACTAATGTTACACGAAACGGTAGCATGCAAACCTATGCAGGGGTTAACCCACACACGGAAATCGCATCTAATGTCCCAATAGGAGCAGTCCAGAGTTCAATGTCTCTCTCATATCGTCCGCAACTGCCTACCACTTCAATCCGAAGTCCTTTGCCCCACCGACGACTTCAACAGCTAAATCCTTTATTCTTGTCCCCAGCAACTCATCCTTCTTTTGGTAATCAGCCGGTTGCAAAAGCGAGTAACATGCAGCATATTACGAGTCCAGTCATGCCGCCCGGAAACGTTTTACCATTGCCTCCCAACCCTAATTCTCAGATGATGGCTGGAATCCGAGAATTCGACAATGCCTTTGCTGCTGGTCAGTCTACAATCTTATCCCTAAACTCTAAAGTTTACCAGGATTTTTGAAGCAAATTTGTTTTGTTTTTAATGTCAACGAATGCTGAATATGATTGGATACGCTCTCTGGCAATAAGTTCCTGATCAGATAAGTCGCTTCACAACAACGGGAGTTAGAAACTGTATGGATCACAAGACAGCACTGACTGTTCAGTTAGCCGGTATAGGCCATGCCTTCACATTGTTGCACGAATACTGGTGCTAAATATTTAAAGGTGAAAAATCCAAAACGCCCACTGCGCTCATGGATTAAGGAACCACGTTGTAGTTCGACTTGGAAATTCAAATCCACCACCGAGTCAACCATTTTATATACCCAAGTGACTCTTATAAAAAACTATAGAGCACACCTCAGCCTCTCTTCGTGATGTAAAATTCAAGCGGAATCTGTTGAAGTTATTTGCACAATTCGGTGCATGTCATCCTTGTCCCGAAAGTTTGATTCTGCAGCAGATGAAGTTTACCCCAATCGACCAACGCGACGACCTCCAAGCATCCGGTATTCTGTATCTATGAGAAGCATTGTCCCATGATATGTGTCAAAGAATGAAAGAGTAGATTGTCACTAGTCTGCTCGCTAAGCTTAGCTAACTGAAGTAATAACTTTGTACTTAGTAGGAACTTACGGCTCTCATCACAGGTTAACAAATTTAGAAATTTTACGGATAAAATTAATCAGCTAGCTATCTGAAACACTGGTGGGATCGCTGACAGTGACGTCATTAAAGGGGAGGCGCACTCGGTTTTGGTGAGAGGTTGAAGTTTAGCACAGACCACCTACAGTCGTAAATGAGTAGTGAATCAGGGTAAACCTGAAGAACCCTCAAATTCACTGACCTCTGCCCACAAATCTACCTACCCGTAGGGTGTTCTTTCGAAACTTTCTAATACGTGTGCACTTGTTCAAACCACGTCGTTTTTTAACTACGTCATCTAAAACTATACTGTAACTTTTCAAATATAATTGACGGAACAAGAAATGAGTGACAAACAAGTAAACTCTCAACCCGTAGCACAAAAATGAAACCGTATAGTATGCGCAGTTAAGAACCACCTTGAATGACACTCACAAGTTGTAGTTCACTCCAACTGTCTACATTTAATTGCAGCTGCCCGTCCGAGTGGCAGCTAGATATATTTACCGTTCCATCACTCAAGATAACTCATTGTTTCTGATTGTTTCTGTTCAAAACCTCAGGACAGCCAGGTTCACATTATGCATTCGCGGTCACTACAGCACCTGACGCTCAACAGGCAATGCTTGTTTCGAAATGTTCGCCTTTGTCGATGGCAATACCGGGAGTCGTTGGGTAGGTTGAGGCGCTACTGTACTAATGAAACTATGATTACGTTTTTGTTCTCTGTAAGTTGTCCAGTTTTCGCAAAATACGTTAGGCTCTACCAGGTGTTGAGAGGCATGGTGGGGGAAAGCACGGGCCTTCGTGAGGGAAATTGGTGTTTAACAAATAAACTATACCTTTTCTTAAATTTACCATTAAACATCTGATGGAACTTTGACTCTCTGTCCAGGTTTGGACTGGCAAGCAGTTGTTTTTGTCGATCGACTGATAGCCCTGGCAGGTATGATCTTCCAACAAAAATGATTCCGATTCTGGTCACCTCATTTAATTCCACTGTTTGGTTTCCTATCTCCTATACCAAAGGAAACCGAATTGGGTTCGCCTGTCAACCCTCATTCGACCACATGTTTCCTAGTCCGACAAAAGCGGACGAACTATGCACACCCGAAAGTAATGTCACTCCCGAGCCTAGAAGCGAAGCAATAAGATTGTGCGTAAAACATTCAACGACAAGTTGAAAGTAAGCCCAACCCTACTCAGGTTTGGGCCTACAAAAATGAACATTAGCACAAGTTGTGCGTTCCTCGGGGAGGTGGCAATTTCATCTAGCAATTCCTGCAAAGTTTGACGTGTTACTTTGTCATCCTAATAATTCGTTTGTTTCGTGGCCTTGAAGCAAGTTGCACCCTAATGCTTCACATTTTCGCGTAGATTGCCATTTTTTAGAACCGCTATTTGCGTGGCGGGTCCTCTTTTGAAATCGTATGCAAGTTGCTGGACCCCAAGCGTTCTAATCTGAGTTGATCATTATGCGTCCGGCTGTGTCCGCTCCTCAAATGACCTCAGTATTCAAGTCTTGGCGTACAGACTGCGATTGAAACCTACCAAGTACCTGATCATCCTACATGTGTAGTGCCTAGGTTTCACGACCGCTAAAGAGAGGAATGCCTTTCGCTGAGAGGCCGTTTATTAGCAAATACGAACCAAGTGGTTACCAGC
Source organism: Clonorchis sinensis (assembly GCA_003604175.2). Classification (NCBI taxonomy): domain Eukaryota; kingdom Metazoa; phylum Platyhelminthes; class Trematoda; order Opisthorchiida; family Opisthorchiidae; genus Clonorchis; species Clonorchis sinensis. The sequence goes on from CM030370.1 coordinate 59,422,568, forward strand.
CGTTGAATGCGAAAATACGGACATTCTCAAGCGCCCTCTTAAAATTTCGTGGATTTTCTTTGAATATCAAGCAATAATGAAAGAACATTGCAAAGCGTTTCCATAATTTCCGTAGTAACTTTCACCTTCCATCAGACTTGGGAGTAGAGCTTGGATGTCACACCAAACACTACTTGCATTCTTCTTCAGTAGCGTACCTCGTTACACCGTAGATTAGTGACTAAATCACATACCCCGTGATTTCAATGTCTATGTTCAAGCGGTAATTATACCAAACCGATTCTGGTTGTGAATGCTGCACTGATCATCACGATTACTGTGCACAGTTCACTATGAAACCGTAGTCATTGTATGGTATGCTACCAAAGTGGCGGATTTCCGAACTTCATGCTTACGTGCTCCCATTCTGAGTTCGATCACGGTGGAATATGTGAATACGTTCGCCACTAGATGTAACGTCCAGTAAGGTCAATATTAGGTCAACAATACTGAAAGACAGCCAGGTTTTTTTCAATACAATCTAAAATGGTTCCTTTTTGCGTGAAAGGATTTAATGAAGTTTTAAAACAGTTCAAGAACGTACGATATACGAAATTCCTTGTGTATGTCTCATGGTAAAGCTTCGGTCAATCGTAGATCACCAACTTCAAAATCTACGCTCGTCTTCAGAAACTCCAAAAATGTTCTGGGTTTCTTACGCCCGTCAACTTGCGCCTGGTGGCTGGAGGAGTTCATTTTGCATTTCAAGCTGCTTATCATAAACATAGTACCGCAATTTTGCTTTGCACTTGATTTATCATTGCACCAATAGCAGTACGTCATCCAAGTTGGCCTTCACCTTACGTCAAGGTGGATAAGCTCTATAGCTAAAATCCACACCTTCTCGTAGCTTATGTTGCGATTTTATTCCAGAATTTTGAAAATCTAGAAAGATGTTTTTAATATTTTTGCTGGTCAGGCCGTCATAGGCAAGTGCAGATATTGAATTTCTGCTCCCTGAATCTTCTTCTGCCTTGCAAAGAGTTCAAGCCGGCAAGAAGCATTAACATTTGTTTGGAACTCTGGAACTTCGCAAATATCACCCCTTGGTTTTGCAAGTGTTTCACAACGGATTTCGGTTTCTTACGTCATTTGAAACTTGAATTGTTGCGAAAATACCGCATGGTTCTTGTGAATTAAGGTGGATATTGACTTACACGTGCATATATGTGCATATATAAAAATACGTTTATTTATTTATCCATCAAACACAAGTGACCTCAATTCTCGCCTTGATTCACTGGTGTCCACATAAGCTATGTTATCTGTTTGCTGCTGCGTTCACATGCTTTTGGACGTGCCGTAGGCTCCCTTATACACAACTCTCGAAGTAGCTTCGTGACTCTTTTGCTTTCATAAATTCTGTATGATTGATTTTCCTCCGGGTCCACAATCAGGTAATTTTCTCAGTGTGGTAGGTACTTTGGTGTGTATTAAAGCGCGATCTAATTCGCTGTTGGGTTCAAGCGTCACTCTTCTGGTTTGTCCAGATCTCTGTCTGTCTTTCTTTTAATGACTTATTCTAGTAAGTATCCACGCCCACGCTTGGATCAGCATCTGCAGCAATCGATGTTTGCCGCGTATTGAAGATTTCCGTTGAAAACCTCAGAGCTGCTCATAGTGTTATTAACTTTTCCCCCGTTACTATTTATCGAGGTAATTTCTAAGGGTTCCAGAATCGCCTTCCAGATTTCTGCACTCCGGCCATCTCGAACGAGGAAATCACACCGCGTATGAAGCTGACAACCTTGGAGGCTTATCTGATTCGTTCTGATAATTGGTCATAGAACTTGGTCTTTCTGTCTTGAAAATTACAGCAAAGGTTTATAGATCTTTGGTAACGTGAATCGGACGGTAATCGTATTAGATTCAGCTCAACACTTCTACACAGAAAGCGTACATTTAATGCGTTGTTCCAGTTGGTTTTCTAGTGTCATTGCAGTTTGTCAAAAGGTACAACCACAACCGGAATCTAGATGCCGCGTCTGATCAGCCAGGGGGACTTAATTGGAAAACACATGTCTATGTTTGAGCTTCCCCACAACGATCTCATCTCCCATATTCGACGTGTTCCCTAAAGCTAACAGAGTTCTATCTCTCTAGGCGCCAAGACGTGACTTCCACCTTTTTGGCAAAGCCTGTCATATCTGATGAATTGTTTTTTCATTGACTGGACCACAAAAAAATCCTTCTGTAGCATTTTTATTGACCCGTCATCTCTAAATATTCAGGGTGTTTATTTGGGTCGTTAGTAGCCTGGATGATTGGAAACTAACCTTGTATCCGGTTCTTACAAGTGTGGGCAAACTGGTAACATGGATTACTAATAAGCCAAACCAAAATCATACACTCATACATTCATGCTTTTGCTTGCTTTGGACCACGCGATACCCACCGATTAGACAGCTTAATCGGACATACGTTGATTAGAAATAGGAATAACATTATTTAAAGCAACTATATTATTCTTACTCTAAGTACTCTAGTGACCAGCGACAGCACTCAGTTGGCGACCTATCAATTTTGCAGTTAATTTCGGATATGCCCTCCCCTAGGTGGATTGGAAAGGTTTATCTTCACAGGTGCATAAGCTGACAGGGCAAAAACAGTCCAAATCTATGCAGGATGGGGTGTTAGATACTACCTAGATATGTGACTTTCAGGCGCTTAATGTATATTTAAACGTATCGGGCTTTCAGCCATATCAGATATCCTGGAAAGATTGGTAATGCTGCAGTTTTGGTTCCCATGTTTCCTTCAGTTGTGCAGTGGACTCTATCTAAGGCTGTGCCTGTTGACTGCGTTCAATCCATTTTCCATTGTTCAAATCTTTTTCATTGTTAATCTACTCCAGGATTGATGCATCTGGTTAAAGATGGCCTGTTTCAGGCTGTCACGAAAGATATTGAACTGTGTAGATTTGTTTCTGCAGTCTTCTTTTCTTGGATCCGGCAGCTTCGTTCACAGCAGTTCTAATACAACCCTTGATCATTCCTTTGATTTTTTGAAGTCGTTATGTTGGACCTTCTTTGACAGACAGCCTGTCACAGAGTTTGTATTGCTGATTGATACAACAGCTATTTGATATATTCACCTCACCATGAAGAGTTCTATTCTGGGTCATTAACGACTTGGAACGCACGAATACATGGCTGGCAAAATGCGCCACTATTGTTATGGGAACATCCTTGAGCTTGCTTTGGATGATATTAATATAATCAATTAAGCAACGACACCCATAGCTTTGATACTTCTAAGGTATGGTCGGTTCCTGTCCAATATTAAACCATGCTTTGGTGATGGCATGTTCCAAATCACACATATCGTACCGCAAAAAGACCCTAGTTTCGAACGTTTGAACTTCTTTAGGCATCTTCAAGACCTAGGTACAGAAACGACTCGGCATGAGTCTTTGAATAAAAACTTCATTAGGGATTTGGATAAGAAAGCACAGTTTGATGTCTGACTTCAGATTCACTGAACTCTTTGAAGCACACCAGGTCACATAAAAATGTCTGATACAACAGTCAGGTACAGTGCGATCAAACTGTCGCATCTGGCACAGCGAATCAATAACGGGTGCGTAGGATAACTAGAATTTCATTGTCAGTTTGCGTTTTCTATGATGGTCTTAATATGGAAGTGGCACTCTTACTCTTAGCAAACACCGTCTGCACTCACTAACCAGTAAACCCACTTTCCTCAAGTTGTCGATAGCCGCTGATTTCTGTTTTTGGAGAGCCTCTGTTAAGAGGTTCGATCGGTTTGTGTAGGGAAAGTTAACTGCCCACAAAAGATTAGTTAGTATCCTTTGAACTATCTCCGCCCTATATCACACTCAGCTGATTAGGGAGAAGCTAAACTGCTGGCAAATAGGAAGATGCAGCTAACAAGTATCGCATACACTCAGCGATGTCAAATCACTAGTTCACGCAATTAGCGTGTTTCTCACCATTATCAGTCGGCACTGAAATCAGACAATAAAAGGCGTCTGGTTTGAAGCATTAATTTTCTGAACACTTTTGTAGGACTGGAGGCTCCAGCATGTGGTTGCTGTCATTCCCAGCCTAGGAGTGCATGCGATCATACATGTCCATTGGTATTTGGGTGACGCTCTTTGCTACGGCTAAAAGCATTCAGCTACATATCTGCTTTGTCGTAAGCTGAGTTTGGTCTTGTGGAAGAAACAGACCATTTTACTGGTTCTTTTGAGAAAGAATGCGGAAAACGGTCGCTTCTTCAGAGCGATCAAAGACCTGAAGATAGTGGATGGCACGTTTGCAAGCACGTACCATCTAGCATAAGTGAGGCTATTAATAAATGGGTTTCGAGGAAAATTTGTGCTGGCTGTCAGCTGTGTCACTCTATTAATAACAAGACTGACTGAACCAGGTTCTTCATGTAACCCTAAAGTCCGATGTAGTTTTAGTATGCACGACTGGACTGGATTCTTGTGTCAGCCGGTGACCAAGAGCAGAAGTTTGGCTCAGTGTATCCCACAAGAAAGTAAGGGGAAAAATATTAGTTTCTTGAAAGCGGTCCGTAACCCTTGACTCAATGTTCTGATTTGGAGAGAGACTTTCACAGAATCACCAACTTATCAGTCTTGGTTGCGAGAAACCATTCTAACTTTTAGATGCAGGGAGTAGGCTATAAAAGTGGAAATTTTAGTAATGTTGCGCACAGAAACTGAATTTGATATCATGTCTGGCTCGTTGTAAGCTTTAATTACTTTTCAGTCACACTAAATAATTAGCTGTTGGTCATGACGAAGTAGAGGGAGATGGAAATGCGTTTCCTCCACCCTCCAACACCTGTTACAGACCTGACATTTTCCTTAAACGGGCATTACAGCTGCAATTGCAAGACTAAAAGCCTGAAAAAACTGTGTAGTTATTTCTTGTCGCTGGCGAAGATGCACAGCGAGCGATATGCAGCTATGAATACTTCCCGTTATCTTGCAAACTAGCAAAAGTAAACACATTGAACATTTTTTTTCCTGAGTCGCTTTGCTTCGTTTAAATTGTGTCAACATATTAACACATTATGAATTTTACTGTCAGAAAAAAGGTCTGAAGAACATAGTCGAAAAGTTTTCCTTACTATGCACCTAAAGCATTCTATCAAACGAGCAACCCCGACTAACTGGAATCAGTAAACAAGAAGAGTGGCTTGATACAAGCCTCTGTCATCTTCACTTAACTCTCAGTCACGGGGAATGAGAGGCAAATGTCAGTGTTAATTGTTAATCCTGGTATTAGAGACTTTACTCCGTCCGCTTATGGCTACTACCTTGTTACCAGGATGTTTCGGCATTTTTATGACAAAAAAAAGGTGACAATACGGAGCGTTTGTTTATAAAATATTTTTAACACTTGATCTTTCCTTTTCCAAATGCACCAAACCTGTTTATAATCATCTTCCAAGTTAAATCATTGATCACTCGGTTTATCTCCTGGTTTCAACGCTGTTAAATCAGTGTCAACTCCAAATGCATTTTAGTCACTAGTCCATCATTGTGAGAAGCCGTGCTAGACTGTGCACAACTCCTGCCTCGCTGAGTTTAGATTCGATTCACCACTTTAGTCCTGTGGCCTAGATCTGCAGCCTGTAATAAAAACAGCAATTATTTCCAGCAGACTGCTATTTTGTTAGCAATTTAGGAAGCCATATTTGAACAGCTGATTACAATTCTTTACGCAACGATTCCATATATGATGCTTAAATCTTTTTCGTGAGACACGCAAACTTGGGAACAATTGATCTAGTAATATTCTGTAGTTCAGCTGTATAGCCTTTGGTCAACTAGCCAGAACATGTTTCGGAATATTTCACTTTGCTACGATCTCACTAATCCTTTCCATTATCTAGTAAACGTTCCCCCACACACTTCAAAGAATATCTTCTGCTTCCTCTTTCCAGTTCTGTAGGAACGAGACCAGGTGCTAGCGAATGTTTATCAGGAGTACAATCCGAACCATGGAGTGCACGGATGCCAGAACGTTCACAAATGGCTCCGGTTGGCCCCGGGCAACCAATGCCTTCTGTCATGTTCACCAGCTCGGGAAATGTGGGACGTAACTTAGACTTTCAGTGTCGCGAAGAACACGAGCTAATTGCACGCTATGCAGCTCAACTGGCTGCAGCATCTGCATTCAACACAGAATTTGAGGTAAGTCAAAATTATAATACTTTGCACTCAAAATATTAGTCATTCCGAACTCAAACTAATTAGAAGCTCGAAACATTTACTATACACCTCACTGAATACAATACTAGAAAATATTGAAAAAATAACGGCTGAACACCTTTGTAGGTTTGTAAAGCTGGGCATTCAGCTCCCACAACCACAGGAAGTTTCTTCTCAGGAATGGTTACTTTATTTGCCTTGCTACACTTGGGCCCACAGAGAATATCAACACTGCTTATGTTCCAGTTCAGTTTCAGTTTCAACGTGCTGAACTTTGTGTTTTAGCCCTTCCATGAGCAGCCGTAAAATATTTTTCAGGTGGGCAAAGAACAATGCAAACGAACAGTGCCTAGTTTATATCTTGATCCCAAGCCATTCTGAAATTACAGTCATACCTAACAAAGCACCAATGTACTGACTTTTATTTTGTGCGCTTTCCCAGTGTTTTGCGCGGTGAAATGGATAAGTGTCGAACAAGTGACATCTTTTATATTCTTTTCACATTGTACCGGATAAAACTCAATGCTAAAAATTTGACCTCTAGTGCGTTTAATGTCAATATGGTCTTTGGTGACTATCCTAGTTTATCAGACTATCCCTAATTCTGCAATCTCGTGGATCACAAATTTAAGCAACTCAACCACCATAAGAACTGCAGAACTACAAGCTGTCCACAGTAAGGAGGGCAACTTGCTTGGCGTGACAAAGCTCATAAGATTGTTGTAAACTATTCGACATCTACATTCTTCAAACTCATCAGATTAATGTCATCCCCGAACTTTCTTCAACCTTATTTTTTAATTAAACACCAAGTGAAACGTGGGCACATTCAGTTGCAAAAAGACCGGATGTTAACGAAAGATTCATCAGAACCTTTTGTGAATCCCACGAAGTACTTTGGTAGTCAAGATCTCGAAGTATTTCTCCGGACATAAAACTATGTACAGAGATGAAAAGAACTCTTCGGATCTTAGTACTCTATAGGCCAATATTTCACTGTCAACTTTTTCCAAAGGTCTGTCTGATGGTTTACATTTAGCTCACACTAAACGAAATGTGTTTACAAGATAAAACCAAATCAGGGGTAGCAGGACACAAATATTTAGCACACACAAAAGTGTTTTGCCATACCCAATCACTCTGCCAATACTGATTTACTTACAAGTTGATTTTTTTTTACTTTGAATCTTTGCGTTCAGATTGCTGGCTGACTAACATCCATAATGGATTTACACTTCTACAGTAAAGATAACTATAGTTGTGACAATACAAACGGTCTGCGAGGAGCCCCAGGTGTTGCGTCCTCACTCTATGTATCCATTGTAAACCTGAAGTAATAAGATCAGCAGCCAAAGAATCGAAGATGTTTTCAGCGCCACAAGAATCATGGCACTGCTATTAAAAAGTGACGCTGCGATAAATAATGAACTACAGAATAGACCTTCCTACTGAATAGAATATCTCTAAGACTTGTTACTCGGTTGAACTCTCTTCGATGTCATTTATTAGGACGCAGCTTTCAATAAAAAGCAACGCTTTAGGACAGCGAAAGTGTACAGCAGTTTACGCTCGCTCACATACGTTTCTTCTGGCTGTTCGTCTAGATATTCTGTTCAACTCACAATCGCATAGTCCAGACACAGATTGCTTTTAGCTGGTCAAAAGTTTTCCTAAAAGTCAAAAATCAACCATCAAAGACGTGAGGATCCAAAACACCTATCAGTATTCTCGCTTGTTCCTTTAATAGACCTAACTTCATGTGTCGTCGAGGTGATCATCAATGTTATCTCTCCATCCTACACGTAAAGAAAGTCATTGACGTTGCTATTTTTTAAGAAGGTTTGGCATTAAATTAACTGGAAGACTTTGAAGATACTCATCCAATTCATAAGGTGACACGTGGTCAAGAATATGGACAACGGAGTTTTGCACGGATGTTTAAAATTGTTCAGGTTAACGACTCATAACTGCCTAGTAGACACCCTGAAGGCAGGCACTGTTCAGAAGTGCTTCTTGCCTATTTATGCATGACAATCAGAAAAGTGAAGCTGAAAAATGCAGTCGCATTTCGTCAGTAACTGCCATGCATTAAGGCATTTAGAGTTATAGAGCTTTCCTTTTATTGTGCAGCCTGATAGTGATGTGTGCTAAAATTTCACAAGAAATAACGTTAGTCGAGTATCGATTCTACAACAACTTAAGCACTGGAATTTTTAACAACAATTGGTCAGTTCCATATTTAGAAACAGTTTTTTTCAGAAATGACCGTCTACCATGCTGATGCGTTCTATCTGCCGTAATGAAAAACCGAGACAATATTAATTATCTCCGCTGCTCAGAAGGTTTCAGTTTGAATGGAACAAAGATTGAATTTCTTTCATCACTGGTGGTAAAATGGGCATAGGTTCTTGGACTTTAGTCTTAAATTTTAATTGAAATTCAGACGGGGAGTTTCATAGCACTCTACCTGAAAATGCACTGATTGATCTCTGAGTTTAAACCAGTTGTATGCTACTTTTCGCATGACCGTATTAATGAATTCTTTATTTACTACTAGTGGTAAACCTTGTTCACTAAAAATTTTGATATCATATACCTACATGCACACACCCTCGTTTAATTTCGTTTTCTTATGTCTAGAAATTCGGTGATCTTCCGGACTCTCCTCAGACGCAACAACAGCTTATTGCAGAGCTACAAGCAAAAAACAGGTGAGTAGAATTTTTCTTTTAAAACCTTCTGGCTAATTTTGTGCCCTTGAACCTTACAACATAATACATGTTATGCTACTAAAAACTCTGCATGGGTTGAAACCGTAAAATAACTTTTCATTTATAAGTCACGTGTGTGACCTCCTGATACCCAGGGACAAATTTTGGAAAACTGCTGGGACCAAAAATCAGTCACGGGATGCCCGTAAATCTACTTCAACATGTAATGCTAGCCAAAAGCTAAATAAAATAGCAGCATCTGGTTGCAGACATGCTACGGAGGTACCAGGCTATTTGAAAATATTGATGACCAGAACAAGTGATTCACCTGTAGGGTGTTGCCCAGGGATTCCACTTTTCTGGTGTAGGTGATTTTACAAGCGCGTATGGTTTCCATTCCTGTCTAAATCGTTCAAAATCATTTAATTTTAAAGCCACTGACTTTCAGTAATATGTGAAGATAATAACAGTCAAAATGTGTTCCAAATCAATTGCACACTATCTACTCTACTCATTTCCCGCAATCCATTGCCACGATCTCGCATCTTCTTGCCATATTCACGATTGGAATAATCAACTCATTTAAAAAAAGCGCGCTAGTCACATCTGAAAAGTTCCGATATTCGAGCTTAAAACTGAGAGGAGGTGAAATGCACAGGAGCCTCCAGAGAGATCCAACCGGACTGAGGATACATTCTTGGAGAAATTTCAACGACACATTATCTGGCACAAAATACTTCTAGACAAACACAAGACCACTAACAAGGCGAGGTCAGGATCAACTTTTTTCCTAATGTTTTGTCTTCATTGGAATATTTATAGTCTTTGGAATAATATATTTTGCATTTCGTGAATATTTTCCATCTTCCCCAAAACGATGGACATTCTGAAATAAATGCTCCTAGTTCACTTCTTTTGCTGTGTGTTGTCTTGAAAACATGTGCGGTTTTCATAGCAGAAAAGATGTGGAAATCTCTCATGAGGGTTCATTCTCAACTTTATTACGGGTGAAATTTCCATAAATATTCTACTCATTTTCGTCAGGTGAATTCACATTCGACAGTAATCGAACCATAATTTAAAAAGTAACCAGGTTAACATTTAATAACTCTGTACATGATTTCATTCTTGTTAACCACGTGACATCTGCAAAACCACTTGGATGTTTTGCTCTTTGTTTTAATTTAGTTCTGACTGCACCACTGAAGAGTTCACAGTTATGAACTCCGAAAGTTTCAGTGAAACTTTCTGAAACCATCGAATTCGTTTTGTTGCATTTTTCATTCTCTTGCCCATTTTCAATTCAACTTAGGTTGAAATATTGAACAACGTTTCCCCAAGCCCAGTACAACCGTATGAGGGACTGACTCAGCTATCGCTATGTATGATGCATATGTTGCATTGAGAATGCCATCTCTATTTCTTTGGTCTCGATATTTTATCGGATGAGACCGGAATAAAACCTGGTTCCGCGAATTCGCTTCTCAACATAGCTTAGAACATCTTGAGGATCTATGTTTACTTACCAAGTTAGTGAGACCCAGGAATTACTTTATTGCCATCTAGGATTATATGTAAATATACACGTCGGTATACATTGCTCCTGAACAATATAGTGTTTAACTGACTCCCATCAAACTAACAGGAGAATATGCGATTTCACAGATAAGAAAAAAAGAACGACTACATGGTGTGGGTTATCATCGTCCCATCTTCCGATACAATTGAACCTCAAAGTCTAACTGGCTGGATTTTCAAAAGCCCAACTAACCTAGAGGTTTTTCACTGTTGGTGTGGTCTGATATATGCAGTATATTTACTGCCGGTTAAAGACCTTGTCCATAAGTGCTGCTTGTATTTGTCACTGGTGGACCATTAGGCTTTTCCGGCCTTTTTTGCCTAAACCTGACTTTAAGCTAAAAATGCCAATGGTCGTTTTCGTTTTTTCGAATCCGATCTCAAAATTGGTTCAGAAACTTGAAGAGTTGTCCGTCGTATTTTACATTTTTTGAGCAATTTCCCTATAGTTTGTAGCTGAAATAAATACAATCCAAGTATGCGCTGGCGCTTGATCAAGTCTGAATAACGTCCAAGATACGCACTCCTATTGTTTGCTTCGATCCCAAACGAAATTTAACCACATGCCTCGAATTTATGATCTCTCGAACTCTGTCCACCAGGAAAATTCTCCGAGAGATTGAACGACTGCGAATTGAACAACAAAAACAAGCGGCGGTCATAGCGGCAGCTGGAGCTCCCAAGTCGGGTATCACCAAAGACCAGGATTTACTGCTTGAACGGGCCCTCAGCCCGAAGACTATTTCTCAGTTCAATTCCCAAGATGACGTGCAGGCGGGTGGTGAGAATCCTAAGCTGGTCAGTGAACTGAATGTTCTGCGTCAACGAAAGGATGATTTGGAAGCTAGAATGAATAACTTACAAGTAAGTTTAGAAAGTTTCGTTGAGTCATTCCTGCCGGCAGCCCAAAAAAAGGCTGTAAGAGATGCTTGGACACCGGTTACGCCGTAACATTGTGCCAAAGTGAAGGCACACGCGAACGATTGCAAAAGCTGTGCTACCAAAAGCCTTAAATCTCCTGAACATACGCTGTAATACTTAGTGAGTAAACAAGGATTAGTTTGGCAACCCATTGGTCATGTTTTCTTCTCATTTATATCACATTTTGGTATTTTCTTCCACACAGTTTACTTATGTTTCATTTTTTATGTTTTGTTCTTGTAATACACATCATTCCAAATCTTGCTTCATACTAAGTACTGATCGATTTCTCGAGATTAGGTAAGATGGAAAATTCAATCTTTACTTCTAAGTCTTGCTTTCACGATATCTGTACCTAACAACCCAGGAGTAATTGCTGAGTTGTGATCGAAATATCATTCCACGGTACACCATAAACTTGGCTATTTCACAATAATTGGCTGATTCTACCCAACCAAAAACTGTGATGAGCCATAGCACCACGCCGTGGATTATAACTATCAAGTGCATTAATTTTACACTTCAATTAGTCTTCACCAGAGAGTGAGCTCTTAGTAGCGGTCAATCCCCTGAGAACAAGTCAAAGGTGCTGTTCGAACTCGACACCGCGTAACTTTTAAAATGACTTCATCCGTCTTGGGATTCTTTTAGGATCAGTGCATCCAAATGTCAACCATCAACTGGAAAATGCTCTATCCTGAAACTTGAGTGGCGAAGCTAAGTTCGCCATTTTTTGAACTCGTTCCCTTTGAAACTGTCACTGGCCACCATGCTGTTTAGATTTGAAATAGGTAGGTAGGTTCTTACTCAGTACATTGGTCTAACCTGCAGTAATTGGAGCTTTTTGGGTTAATTTATACACGGCGAAATCCTTATACATTTGGCAAACACCGGCCCACCTTATCAGTAGAGAGGGAAACGCCTTGCAGAGTGATTGATTGTGACATTGTAGTTCGAAGGTGGTTGTGGGTGCATGCAGGCTTCCAGACTTGTGGAAACGGAAACCAATAACTGTCATTTTTATGAGGTAGATAGAATGGATACGCACTGCGAACTTTCTGTTCCGAGTCACGTCCTCGAAGTGCCAATGAATTGCGCCGTAATAAGAAACTGTTTTTGTATTGTTGTTCTGTCGACGTTAGCAGGGCCCCACAGGAATTCTACTGTGGAAGCAAGCTATAGTAGAAATTTAATCATGTGGGAAGGAAGTAATTTCCTCTGTGTTATAGTTTACTAAACTTAAATCGATGTGCTTGTACCGCAATCCCCGTTGTCCACAGGCGATTTCTTTATGTGAATAATTTCGAGTGAAACTTGTGGTGTTTTATTTTCGTCATTTTAACTGACCAGATGCTCGTCAGGTTTATTTTATGTCAGAGAGATACGGGTGTGGCTTATTGTATGGATAAGATCTGCTGATAAGATCTGCTCCCCGGCATTTGATGTTTTACTTTACCCAAACTTCTCTACCGTAGCGTAATCGGACGGAATTGACTCTACAACTGGAAGCTCTTGTGCGACTCTTATCCCTGAGTGGGGGGATGACAACAACAGCGCAACAAAACGCTGGGTTGCGTCTTTTGTCTCCCGATACAACGACGCCTAATAAGTCTCTGAGAACCATGCTTCCTGGAACTCCGTTGGCTGATATTCGGTTAGGTCATCAGTCTCGCACTGGTACGGTGCGCCCGGAATATCCACCGAGGCGGAGTTCTAGTCTTTGTCACGGCAGTACTGATCGAGGAGGGAAGGGACCTCAGTTGGCCTCTAGTTCCGTTATGGTAAGTACATTGGACATCAGTGCGTCCGTGTTTTAGCGTCAAAGTTTGTTGAATAGTAGTCGTGTTTATCTGTTAAACCCATTGGTCGCAGAATATTTTGCTTTCCACACCAAAGCTGTAGTCCCAAATCTGTTATTAAACTGGCAGTCTGTTGTTTACTGATATCTACGGTTGGAGGAATAGCTTCTTGATGTCTGGCAAACACCTTAGGATCATGGCAAATAAGCCCCTAGGGCCGAAATGATCTGATCGAAGCGGTGTGTTCAAGAAAATTAATGGGTTTAATTTGAGTAAACTAAACTGGCTGATTTAATGCAAATGATTTGTCTTCCTCAATTACTAGTCTTTTGGTTCCTGCTGTAAGTTCGTTGTCCTGGTCCCTGAACTTATTTGGTGTCGATTCAATTCCAAGCTTAGGCCCGATTGCCGAGGTTGATTTTGTTACAAAAAGTGATGACTCCGTCCGCACAATATCGGTAATTGTAACATAATACGTAACGATACGTAACACTATCTTCAATAACGGACTGGTGCACCATAGGACCAAAAGTGTAAATATATATTGAATAAACTAGAAGTTCCTTAAATGCGGCCCACATTATTGTCGTTGAAATAGTTCCCTACCCCAAAACCAACCACGAGAGTTAACTGGCAACAACGAATAAACTGAATTTCTTGTCTGGTGTTCAGTCACTGCTGAGACCAGAAATATACATCTTGCATGATTTTACTGTTTCTTCTGCCAATACTCAAAATCACCAAACGAAGAAATTGTCGAAATATAGTAGAATTGAATGCCAGACATGTCAATGAAAAGTAGAAAACGGTTTAATTCAGTTCAACGCCTTTTTAACCCAGCTGGTCATAATCGCTCGATAAAACTGAATTTTCCACATCTCTTTTAGCTTTTCTTACAGCTGATGGTAGGGGGCTTCCAGTCATTATGAGGCAAAACTACATGTGGTGATTGAGTACATTACTTACCATTCATAGAGGCATCCTTGATTTCTATTCACATACATAAACATACATACTCCAAGTGAATACTGAAGAGGAAGTTTAGTAGAAAATTTGTTACATTTCGCCTAGGAAAGCATTAAGAGTGGGAGAAGGCCAAGTGGAATACCGTTTACATATGAACAAGCCCGTCTCAGCTATTCAGCTTGATACACAGATAGGTGAAATTTGATCAGACATAAACGACGGCTAATTGTTGATGGTTTTGATCAACAATTCTAGACATGGATGAAGGATAGCGTCTATTCACATAGAAGTAGAAGCTCTAACAATTGCTACGCGATTCGAACAGTGATAGGACTTTGGTTGAGGGCGCGCACCCTAATGCTGATAGATCTCCATTCAACTGCCAATAGGTTCACAGTGCCAGCAGGTGGACAAACAGCCTGGTGCAAACGGTGCTTTTACATGATTATACGTTCTGCTCGAACGCAGTGTGACAGTCTGTTCAAGTTTTTATAAAAAAAATACACAAAATTCATTCAGTCCCAATCAGTTGTTAGAAAATTTCGCGGGCCGATGATACACGATCAAGAGAGAACATCACCACCGGATATATTAGCTTGATTCAATAGAAGACTTTTGTAGCAACGGTATAATTGTAGAGCTGGGCGGTGCATTCCTTGTGTATATCATTGCCAAACAGCTTTTAAAACTTAAAGCAACTGATGTGTGCAGGGGAAAATAATGGGATAACTTGGAACATCGGTAAGTTACAAAAAGAAAGGGCTTTGAATTCTCCATTTATGCATTATAGAGTCCGCTTAAACTGGCTGGATATTCATACCGACACTAGTTCTATACTTCATGGATAATTCGTCGTTGTTAAATGAGCCTTTTTGTGTGACTTTATTTGACAAGCAGATATTGCTATAGGTTACTCTGAACCGAAAATAGGCCGAATACATTATTTTTGCTGCTGCTTAAACTGATTCTGACAATTCAGACATCCATAAAACGGCTTCTAATTCAACACACTTTGGTTTACTGGTCCAGCTTTTGTGTTAAGAAGCTGCGAGACGAACATACGAACGTACATTTTATCGTCTATTGTTAGGTTAGTTTTCTGTTTACTCGAGTCTTGGATAGCTTTTTTTACCGTGTACTAATTTTTATAGCTTCGGATGGAGCGAAAATGCCATTTATTCAATATTCTATAAGTTCCGTCACTAAGGCATGCTAATGCTGCGTAGTAAAATCTATAAGAAGTCATCAGCTTTTGTCATGCAGACCACCAAAACAGGTTTTCTTGTGTGCTTAGAAATGAGCCAAAGGCGGTATAATTCTCCACAACGAGCCTATTCTTCTACAATGACAAAAAACTAGTCTACTACGGGACACTCATAGATATGGAATCACCACGCATCGTGTAGTCCAAAATCCCGTTTTCATTAACTTTGATTCGTATTCCTATCCTGATCAGTTGAACAGAATGGTGCTGTGCACTCGTCGGCCAAGACCAATTAAGTCTGGGTAAAAGCACATATGCTGGGGGTAGTGCATTGGCATTAAATTGTATAACGTGAGAGCTGATCGATAAATATGGGTCAAGAGTTAAGTGCATTTCCACTTTAATTTCTCTCTTGTGAAATGACTGCTGCTTTTCTGTTTTGAAGGCTCTGTTCTTCTGAGGAAGACGGAGGAATTGAGGGATTGGGTTCCGTCAAAGAGATTGCAATCCTAAGGCCTTTCGCGCCATAAGATTTCCGTTTGAGTGGGGTAATTTTATTCTCGGATTGTCGATTTTTCTGAGTAGAGTACTCTTCTGAATGGGTATGTATTTTTCCACACATGTATTTTTCCACAGTATTTCTGTATTGCAACACAAGAACAAGCCCTGAATCACGAAATCACATTGCACGTGTGAACCAGTTGATTTCCCAGTGAATTCTCTCGCTTCTCACTTGCATTCAAAATTGAACAGCAAATATACATTGATTTTTATTTCTCAGGATTCAAAACATGAAAACAAACGGTACGTCAGAAACCTCTCGTTGACCACATGGGAAGATACGAAACCCACTGACAGAACAGCAACCACGGCTGAGCTCTTACGAAAAAATCTACTCTCACCAATCAGTGATCTCATTACCGAATCTAGCCTGACAAGAAGCTCGTTCAAGTGGGTCGATTTTACTGTGTGTTTTTTATTTTCATTTACAAGTGCGGGGGCTTGTGAGGTACATAATACTCTTCCACTACCATAAATCCAAACAAACGAGCAAAGTCATTTGGTTGATAAACATAACCGTAATCAGTGGAGACAGACAATAAAGTAGCATGTTTCTCAAAAGTTTCAATGATGTGAAAGTAGGGTAATTCTAAGCGTCGTTCCACAACATTTTTTGAACCTTTGATACGTTATTATCTCTTGTGTTACGATGCGTTGCGCTTGACTTGATCTCTATATTCATTCGAGTTTGGCCACTTTTATCAGCGAGCAGAATATAATGTCTATGTTTCCAGTAGTGCGAACCAACTTGCGGTACCACTCTTTCCCTAAAATAGGTTCCTCGGAAAGTTGATACAGAGCGAAACGCCAAACATTTTTAGAAGAACGGTAGTAATTCCTACCCATTGATCGTTCTTCACAGAACCCTTAACAGTAAGAGATAATTTTCTGTTTATCAGATAAAGTTTAACGCAAACTAAGAGGAGTTTTCACAGCGACGTCTCATGTAAATGTTAAGGTAATTCTGTCTAAATCCCAGTAAATCACCTAAAATCTCTATCAATGAATGGTTCAAACATGTGGGTGAGGGGCAAGTCTATTTCACAGGATAATGGGTTCAACTTAGAGACAAACCGCTCAAGTGAGCACTGAATTACGCTAATAGAAAGTCCCGATGAGCACTTGACACGATGCAGGAAAGTGTTCAGTAAGTCAAATGGAAGAGAGAGTGGATTCTCTGGGTGAATTCGGACAAAGTACTGGCTTAACAAGACGTTAGCCACGAAACTTCTCGACGCTCCACCGCACTCACAAAAGTGCCCCAGAGACTTAACGGTACGGCGGTATTCTCTCTAAAAGTGCCCCAGTAAATGGATGTAGAAACCATAAATCCGATTGGGGGATACAAGAACTAGCCCGTCTATGAATAAAAACACTCAATCTTACCATGTGAAAATTTACACATTGAAGCATTTGGATGTAGTGAGACGTATCAAGGTCACTTTGAAAATTCGGATTAGACGTTCTGAGAGGGGAAACTGATAGTATTAGGAAGTTAAAGATTGCTGAGCATGCAAGAATGACACTGATCTAATTTATAAGAATTGGTAATGTGGTGCGATGACAACGGTACGAGAGCATTAGTCTGGCCACCTAATGGCACCGTACCGTTCCTGTAAGCAGCCTTGCTTCAGACATACGAAACTTGAATTACTATGCCATCAGCCTATTTGCAGTGAATGTGAAAAACATGGATAGATTACACACAAGGATAAAAAGGGCAAAATGATCATCCTGATAGACAAGGTGGTTAGTGGCAATGGATAAGAACAGCGACCATTCACGCATTTGATCAGCTTAGTCCTGTTCACATCCCACGACACTGAAATTTGCCGCAAATGTCATCTCACAACACTCCGAATGCGTTGGTGTAGTAAACAGACAACATACTTAAGACATCAGCCCAGTGTCCAGTGATGAGGTGACGAAGTTACCGAGGCAGGCCACAGCGTATCCCGCGGAGTAAGATTGGTGGCGTGAGTCCTGATCCAGCATACTTTAGTTCACTCGACTGGGCAGCACTCACTCAAACAGCTTTAGAAGAGCTCAGGTACGGGACATTGAGCTAAACTTCACAATCTCTTTTTACCGTACCGGCTTTATCTTGGTCATGTGCCAACAGTCAAGAATTTTCCTAAACAAAATGCAATTTTCAACTAGAACGTGTATGGGTTTGCTGAGGTTGTAGGGTTGCAAATGATCAAAAGCATAATCTTGATAGATTTCATCTGTCGCATAGTCTCATACCCTTCTTCTGATGTTATACTACGAGTGATAGTACACTCGTCAGTGATCGTGAATGCAATACGTGAGTTTTACAGGTTTACCAAGTCCTAGTTTGATTTTCTGAGATCAAGGGTGAAAGAAGAAAACTTCGATCCCTCGCTGCACATTTCACGACCGCTTCTGTTGCCGAGATCCACACTGACACAATATTTTCGAGGAGTTGAATTGATGACTTAAGTTCACCGACGTCCGCACGCTTTCCTCGTTTGTGGACTCACTCCGTAGCTCAGTCGGTAGCCGAGTAACGGATCTGTCAGCACGTATTCGGGTGGTAAAACAGCAACTGCTGAGATAACTAGTCAGGTACTAACAGTGTTCTTATGGATCACGATCCTAGGAGATAGAAGAGTCGATACTAGAAACCATGTTTATCATTAGCTTGATCTTACCTACTAAACGACACCTTTTTGGCTTACATGAAGTCAAACAGAGCGCACTTTCGGGGACATCCTCAATATAATCTCACCTTCGCTCTGCTCACATACTTCACGACACCACCTTCAGATAGTTCACGGCCTATTTTGGTGCCACGACACATTACTAGAAATTATTGCAGGAATTTATGGTCTTTCCGAACGAATGACCCAGCCTGTTTAATGATTCTTGAGAATCACATGTTTCCAGAGATTTCTCACCATGTGGCTGAACTCCTTCTTCAGACCATGCCCACAGACCTCTGACACCGACAGTTCGAAGTAGCTCTCTAAATCACCCTGAACCCGTGCAAGCATCCATCCATCCTTTCAAGGTCGATGGTACTGACTAAGGTGTAGCTTTGTTCGCTTGAGAGCCTCACTCGAGTAATTTGACTTAAACTGTTAGTGTTATTCTAACTGGAAAATATGTCAATCCATATTCTACTGTTTACTTTTGAGCGCACTCCCACTCAGTATATTGATTTTTTCTATAAACACAACAGCCCGGAGCCATCAACTAGAGGGGCCATCAGCACTAGTACATTTTCGGACAGGCCCGAAAACCGTTCAGTGAATTTGGGCATCTCATCCACGAGCTCGAGTAACCACAGCACCGCGAGTGCTCGCAGTAGGTTTCCTCACAGCAACGTAAGTTCTCAAGCTTTTTCAACGAGTCCAACAGTAAAGACCATATTAATTCATTCACTCGAAGTTCGTGGCCCTAGATTCAGACTTTTCATTACCAAAACAAACAGAACTGTCACACTGTGAACGTGACTATACATGAGTTTTCGCATGTTTTCGCATGGTTTTCGCATGTGCTCCAAATAAGATCCAAAAACGCTACTCGCCAAAATAAGCGCTGTCAAACGCTGGATGAAAGGTTATGTAACTTTGCCTGACATCTGCATTACTGGCCTTCCTAAACCAATTCAGTGTGAACAGCGTGCCCTTTTAAAGAACGATCACCTAAGCATAACAAAGCTGGATTATTGCATGGTCCATTTGACTATTCCAACCCAGACCACTGTGTAATTCGTCAATGTGTTGCTTTAATGCACACTCCCGCCTGAGGTCACCGACCAGATAAACTGTAAGGCAAAACACCGTCACTAAAGTTACCACTCTTGAAAATCCTATTGATTCGTCAACCACTGAATTATATTGATAAAGCCTACATATTTCGAAAACCCACCCAATGCCACTAACAGAATGAGCCAACGGGCCGCGAGTGTTCCAAACAAGGTAACATATTTCCGAATTCTGCCTTCCTCAGATTTCCATTTTTATGATTATTGGTTCTCCCAAACCTGAAATCAAAGAGACACCGTCGATCTTGATAGTAAAGACATATATAACTTCTTCATCCCTTTTTGGTTTGGACTCACCAGAATAATTGCACCAGGACAGAATAACAACTGTTCAAAACATTGATGGGAATGCGAATTCTACAAATGCTGTAACCAATTGCAAATAAACAGTTGTTGCCATTGTTGCGATTGCTGCGATGTATTGAAGAAGTGTGGGTTCGGCCCCACTTGGCACCAGGCTTGTGTCTTACTTGAGTGGGAAACTACACGCGGTTTGCTTACGACAATTAGTGTATCGGGGACTAGTTAACTTAACTTTCTTTGATAAATTGCATGTCTGGCCGTCCGACCCAGTGTGCCTGGTTTTGCTTACGGTTTGTTCAGTGTGTAACAGTGGATGGTCTGTAAGCTATAGTGTTGTATCCCTTCACCTTCCCTGATGCTACCGGGTTAAGAGTCAGAAGACACGAAGGCGGCCAGAAAAACTGTTTTGATGCGTTCTATTTATATGATGCACTTAGGACCGTATTTGAGGGTCGATCTGCTCTCAACCAACCAGTGTCGCTTGCACACCGACACCGGTTCTCGAGCGGTTGTTACTTTGCCTCGGCTGGTCATAGATGACCGTCTGTGCGCTTGTGTACGTAGTTCACATGTCGCCTTGGCCATCGGGCGGGCGTGACATGCATGCGTCCCCACTTGACCTTTCCCCGGCACATGATGAAATCGGACGTGATTCTGACATGTGGGCATACTCGCACGGCGTTGTTTCACCATCTGATTGTTCCGCAGTTCAGTAGGCCAATGCGCAGCCGTATTATATAGTTTTGTTACAAAAGGATGTCGATAAATGAAGAAGCCTGTTATTTTCTCTTTATATACTCTTCTATCCGTTGATCTTTATCGGCATCCCGCTTTGGTTTGCCATGGGACTTTGTAAGACAAATCTGTATCTATCTAATGTCTAGTGTTCATGTTGGTTGAACAGTGACATTCAAAAACAGACATTGATGTGACGGCGTGAAGTCCCTCTCCAGGACCACCGTATGGCAGTAGGTGGCAACCATTCATCTGTCCAGAAGACCGCCATCTTCGACAGACTACAAAATTTATATGCTTCTTAAGCTGTACTGAAGAGAGCACTGTTTCATAATGATTTCGAAAGTTTAATTTCAAATATTTTAGGGAGTTTCGCAACCACCATAGACCTTGAATGATTCGGGTTAGCTGGTGCATAACTCTTACCATACATAAAGCCATTAAGAAACAAGCCTTAGCAGAAAAATCTTGAACTGGAATCCAGGTGGTCTTCGCCGAATCACAACACAGCAATCACATAACCTAGCATAAACCGAAACTTTTGTTGTATAAAACGCGAATTCCTGGTTATGGATCATCCTACCAAGCTCCTGTTATCGTCAGTAATGTAGGGGATAGTACTGAAACTGGTTTATGCACTTTACCCCCTTATAGATTTAATGGTGTTGACTGATACGAATAATCTGACACAGCATGCGTAATTTGGGAGAGCCCTCAGCTGGGCCGAAATCCCTGTCTTCCTATGGCCTGAGAAACAAACGTTTCCATCAACTGAACACACTGAAAACATCAGGTACCCAACGTAATATTTGCCAACGGAAGTCAAGTTTGTGCTCAGCTGACATACCCAGCCTAGTGGTGCCATTACAGGCACACAAACCTAGGAAGTGCCTGTTGCACGAAACAAGCGAAGTGTTATCCATGCCTCCCTAAGTGGGAAGCAGCGCCACATTGAACCGATGCAGTCGAACGCCATGCTGGTAGCCAAACTGACGAAAATGGGATTTTCTACTTGTTTGACTGTTCGAAATCACAAACAGGAACACAGTAATCCAGTCGATTCGCTCCCTCAAGTCAGTACTCACTAATGAGTCTAATTTTGCCCATCTACTGACACCTTCCTGCGTTTCTTCTGTGGTTCCCCGCTATCCTGCCTGGAAAGTCGCAGAAGGATCATGGTAGCCTTTCACCTAATCATCATAAAACGACCTGATTAACATTGATCCCACTTAAAATCCATATTATACTGGGGGGAGGGTCAAACACGCCTGATCGAATGTTTCTTGTTGCGTCCATTCATTCTTGCGAACACTGATAGCTATTGGAACTTTCAGATTTTTCTTCGTAAGTTGGCTGTGTCGGTGGCTTATGCAGTAGAAATTGATCAACCACGCATGTATTACGTTTAACATCTCTTTTAGAAGGTGGCAAAATTTCCGTAAAGGACAAAACATGATCTGAAACGATCTGCTTTCTGTTGACGTTCCGTTTCCAGTCAGCTGCTGCTTAGGCCTGTATTAACAAGTACATTCTTTCTATTCTTTAACCCACACAGCTGAACAAAACACAACTCCTGAGGAAGCCAAATAATCTCACCGATAAGACACATGTTTCGCACTATACGGACAGTGGTTCTGAAGCTTATTTATACTCGGATCCAGAGGTAGGGACTTCAAGTGGATTGGCATCTTTGACTCGTGGAGGAGTCAGTCAGTCTTGGCGAGCACAAAAGCTCCTCCCGAACGACCGCTCGCCCGTAACGCAGTGTTCAGATAACTATGAATACCCTGGATTGTTGCAATCTGTTTCAGTGGTAAATGGGTCGGACAGATCAAGGCACGATTCGAATAATCCTTCGGAATTTTCGACGGAATCAAAAGGATAACGTGTTGTTCCAACACTAACATTTCCTTTGGAATGAAGGTAAGGTTGGTAAAATTGCGTATTTCAACTCCGTGTGCAGCTGCCGAAGATAGCGATTTCTAAAATAAGGATCGCCCCTCCTCGACCAAGCAATATCTCTTATCAATTTTGTTTTACCATTAAATGCTTTCTCTCAAGGAGAATCCGGGAACGGTTAAAAGTCACTTCTCAGTGGTTTCTGCATTTTTGCGGTGGATTATCCTACATAAATTCACAGCTACAGAACAATTTCCGGCATTATTTATAATCAGTTAGAGGAAGTTTTTTTGCATTTTTATTTCGATCTATTAACAGAAGACTGCTCTCTATCTTCAAACATGTAACGCGCGATTATGTGTAAATTGTGTTAGACTGGAACAGTAGCACTCGCGGACTACCCTGTCACAGGAGCTTGAACCACTCAACAAAAGTATCAACATATTCCATCGATCGAACGCCGAAAGGAAATGGTTATCGCTTCTGTGATGTCGCGACTATGTTTGATAAATAGATTTTAAGGTTAAGGAAGACTTCTGATATTCATCAGCACGCAGACAGATATTTCTGTCCCCTGTTGGGACACCTGCTAGAAATGCATACCTGCAGAAATGCACGGGAAACTGTTTGGAGGGAGCAGCTAGCAGGCCTTCGTAAAATATGAATTCTATGGCGGATTGCAAGGGCGAAAAAGTCAAATGTCTATCAGAAGTGAATTTCAGGCTTTTTAGTTAGCCGTTTGCTCGGAAACTCGGTAACCCAACCGCGAAGGTTTGTCGGCTTGAAATTGTGGTGGCTTCTTCTTGGACGATGTGACGTGTCGTAAACTATCTTAACGAGCCCCAATACCGTATCAATTATACGGATTGACAAGGGACTTCAGACTAAAACTGCGTTGGTCAAGCTTGTAAAAGTCATACAAATCCCCCTTCATCTAATAACGCTTTCGGATATGATTATTCCAATATGCTACATGCACGTTACGGTCTCACGGTGACCGTCTCAGTGTGGTACACATATCTGTCGGAGCTTAAAAACTATACAGTAATTCACCATTGCTCAGTTGACTTTCGCCAGTGCCCTCTAGAATTTCGTCACAGCGTGGTAAGTCAGATGATTTCAATGGATTTCCCATCTCTGGAGGCAACCTGGTATGGGGATGGAAACTGACCACTGCGGACCCCGCGGCCATCGCTACCACATTCAATTTGCATAGTGGGACCAATCACTTCACGTCTCATCGTATGTATTCAAGATGGATGAGATCAGCTTAGGCGCTGATGATAACAGCGGACCCCATAGAATTAAGTTCAAGGGACTTATTTACACGGTATCGGCCAGAAGCAAGTCAACAAACAGAAGCTCGAGTCTTGGATCAATGCAAAATAGGACTGAAAAACGGACTCGACGACGGAGGCGACAGTGGGACTGGTGGTTGTCACTCTTCAAGATGGAGAATGCATTGGAGCGAGTTGACTCAGTGAACCATGGCGAAGTTGAATGAAAAATGGTCAAAGGCTTCGAGAAAGTGGTGAATTTTTCATGGAGTTGATTCAGACCATAGATTATAGAGGATCCTCAGAAGGAACAGCGCATGAACGCATGCGAATCCGGAACCAACACTAAAGTGAAATCACCACCGAAAAATTACTACGTTTATTATCATTATTTGCAACAAGTGTTTCTGTTCCTTAATCACCAGTGACTACAACATCAGGGAAAAAACTGGTAGTTCACTGCTTATAGCCATGAATATTAGAGTGACAGGTCAAACAGCTGTGCGCTGGCAACCGCTTTGGATGAAACCGGGGTGATTAGACCGTGGAACACTGAAACCTAGGATCAGCCGTTCCGAACCACAATGTCGTCTTTTCGCTACACGGTGTAGCACCTTAACAGCTGATGGCTAGGCATGGTGCATTGGCAGGCAACCTGTATTATTTCCTCTGTTCCAACTGCTAAGGAAATTCCCAGGTTTTATATTTATTTCAAAATTCGAGTTTGACAATCAGGTGAGATTTAGCATTTCTTTCCTGCGTCTTGTCCGATTTGCATTTGCCTTGACTTTCCTCAAGAAAGCCATGAGATGGTCAAGTCGATGAGTAACACAATTCTCCATCTAAAGGGCACGTATGAAACAATATACAGTGACTGCACACACCAGATATTATTTGCTAGAACTTTGGACCTGCATCATCACGCATAACTCTCTACTTTGTCTCACTCCAGGTAACGCACATGAAATGTCCTGTCTCCGGTTGCAGTGAACAGTATTTTGTATACTTGCTTATCATTTTCTCTCCATGCAACGGCACATCAGGCCATCCAAGATCACCTCAAATTATGTTGTGATTTTGTAGTATTATAATTATTATTCAAAAGCATTTATTTAAATTGATTGAGTTACTTCATTCCATTTGACTGAGTAGATTTTTGGACCTTTCTTTCATACATATTATCAATGCCCTCCTTTCTTTCTGGGTTGATCCAACCATTTTCCAAAGTCACTAACCACTCGGTGGTTAGGTGTGACCTCAATATTTCACCAGATATGTACAAAATTTCTCTCCATGACATACTGACCTTTGATTAATTATATCAATCTTAAGTACCATTCCTCAAAAGGGCCTGTTTCATTTGATTTTCTAAAGAAGCCTCCAACGAACTTCTATCATAATCCAAGCTCTGAACATCTTAACTGTACAAAATCTATTATACTGTGAATTGTTATCAGTTTTTCTTTTCTTTTCGAATGTGGAGAGTAATAGATGACAATAAAACTTGGGCACAAACACATTTTCTGTTAAAACCGGAACCATTCGGAGTATTCATTTTCTGCTACTAACTTGTTAGCACGAGACGTTTAAAAGTAAAACGTGTTTTCATTTGGTTAGACGGAAGTGACTCAGAAAATTTTCCCCAACTCTTTCTTACGGTGGGCCTGGTAAGTAATAGTATATAGGCTGGAAGTTTTTAAGTCCTGATTACAAAGCGAAAGTAGTCGGTTCTGGAAGATTGTTCCACACTAATCGGGAGGATGTAGTTGTGTCGGATCACCTGTTCATCAGGTACAACTATCAAGCTTTTCCCCTCATCACCAAGTGGTCGCCAGCCTGGCTATTCGTCAGTAGTAATCGTTCTGAAGAATTTAGAAGGAAATGCTGATCCATGAAGAGAAAAATTGCTCTTCATGTGTTTTGCACACCGGGTTCGGTGGCCACTTAGCCTGAAGAGCCCTTGAATAAAGAGTTTGAACTTCGAACCTGGACCTCGAACGACCGAATCATGTAGCAGAGCCCCCCCTCCCCCGTCAGCCAGAGTAAACGCTTAACGGTTGCTTTTTAAGGGGACTCCCCTCATCGCACATGACGTATCTCACATTCTTAGGTCATAATCATGTTTCCGTATCATTAAGTGCACTCCGTCTAACCTGTTATAGCACGCGCGAAATGCACAGGGCACAAAACCGCTGTGCAACAAGTTATGGACAAATGACATTGCGATAGGCACAAGAAATGGATTTCCAATGACTACCTTTACCCTTTTTCTTTCAGTTCAACCGAGATTATATACAATCACCTTCATAATTAGCAGATCAGTTACTGTCTGAAATCAAAGTGTCCCTGTACAGATTACGAATGCCTGGACTAACTGGTCGTCTGAAGAGACCATTGACAATTTTAAACTCGAATTGAGTGTATTAGTGGTTCGAAAAAGACGGTTTTATGTCCAAAGGTGCTTCTGTGGAATGATCAACAGCAGAACCCATAGACGGCAGTGAAGTAAGCTAAACGACCTAGTCCTGAATCTCTTTCTATGCAAGCGATATGAAACCATCCGAGTGTGATGCCTCAGAAGGGCGAACAGTCTTCTCGCTTAACAAGTTGATCGTGAATAGCATGATCATCATTTGTAGATAGCATACTGAGAAAAGCTAAAATGGAACCTCCGATTACTGCAGCTTGCAAACTCGTCTATGACCTAGAGGACAATAAGTAAACGAGCAACTTATAGCAATTTACTGCATTCAGTCACTGTGGTAACAGGTGGATTATTTCTGTGAAACCGCCTCAAAACAGTAGACCCACAGTAAATTGAAATTGCAATAGAGCAAGTATACTCTTTTCTCATTCTAGGAGAGGATACCATTTGGGCGGCAAAGGTTCTTTGGACTGACCAAATTTTCCGATCCAAAGACGTTCTGTTCCTGCCTGCACCGCAGTTTAGCCGCTGACGGACGAGAAAGTGAGAACACTCCCTACGATGGCTAGAATGAATCATTTCCACAAAGTAACTAGTGCAAAATGGTGAAAATCTACAGAGCAGGTCGGCAGAGTGGTGAGAAATATAAACCAGATTACATCAGGAAAACTGCACCAGGATGGACGGAGGACCGTTCGAACGTTGATGATATGAGTTCAACCTCTACAAATCCCACAGCCACCCACGACTAATACATCAGAGCGTTAGGAAATCCACATAACCCCGACACCGGTATATAAGTAAGCTTATGTGTTGGATTTATCAACAGGCATCTCCGATGGTATTGAATCTAACTTGACCTCATGATAATTCCATCATTAATTTGCTAACTCGCCCATATACTTCGCTCATCTGTACCGGTCATTCACCTTGCCGAAAAGGCCGTCTCGTCCTTTCGTTCCTAGTTTTCCAAATTCAGAATAAAAAAAAACAAACCAACTTGCAGACTGGCGAGATACTCGGTGCCAGGTAATGGGATGAGTGAATATGCGTATATACTACTCCATATATACTACTGCATCTATCTAACAATCCTCCTATTAACGACCACCTCCTCAAACTCGCCATGGAAGAGCTTACACCCGTCTAACTGCAACCGCATCTCACACAACAAAATATGCTTATTTCCTCGGAGATGTGGCATCTGGACAACGTTGACCGTGTAGGTACAGATCAAAAACAATATCTAGATGAAGTGTTCCGTCCAGCTGAAGAATACCATGTGGTCTGTTACCGTTAACATACAGTGAAGGTAGAGTATTAGCCTACCTTGAAGTAAGACAGAGCTGAGTAGGAAATAAGGAAAGTCGGTCAATGGACAACGGTTGGAGTAAATTTCTGCGGATTTCTCTAGCAAAAACATTTTGCTCAACATAGCGGAAACAAGGTAGGATGGAACGAAACAGTCTGTATCTCATGCTTGCAGATGTTGCTAGGCCTGAGTACGGCTATCACAACGTAAAATAATGGAGACATCCATCGCCAGTTCCTGAAAATAAGGAGCACTTCTAAACCAATCCCAGCTAAATTTTAGAACTTTGTACAGAAGTGTATTTCCTGAAGGAAAACCCACTATGAACCGTCTTCTGGAGGCTAAATCGTTCTGCTACTTCGGCATCACACTATTGTTTTCGTCCCTACGTTGGTTCGAACATACATCTGATCTCTTACTTTTACTGGATAATTCACTGATATTTAAATCATGGTTTTTCAAAAATGTCAAAGAAGATTCAACACACACTTCAATCGAATATTCCAGTCCAGATTATTATGCACTCTCTCGTCCTGCTGCTTAGCTGCACTTTGCCCCATAAGGTCATGTTGAGGCTGAAGCTGGCTATAATAAACTTACACTAATGAGCGTGAAAGCTGTAACATTTAATTCCTCGCGTAAGTGTCCGAAATCCTACTGGACTAAGCCTATGGGTAGTGAACATACTGACCATCGATGTGTCATAGACCGTAGGCCGAGAGACAGGTGGACGAATCCTCAAGGAAGAGTATCTCAGAGTACTACATCCCAGTAAGCAAAAGGTTTGAAGAGGTGGCTTTTCAGCTGGGCACTCGATCTCCATAAACTCCAGTCAACAGCGGATCTAGTCCAACTAGCTGAAGTTGAGGGCTAAGCTCGGTTGACAATGGTAAGGTTATCACGTTGAGCAGAGCAGACGGCTACACTCATCATCATCATCATCATCATCATCATCATCATCATCATCATCATCATCATCATCATTATCACCATCATCATCAACAACAACATCAACGTCAATGTTTTACGACGCGTCGACTAAACATCCAGCCACGGAACGCCTCTAAAAGGCGGATGACGCTACAGGACAAGATAGGGTACAATAAACAGAGTTTCAACGATCGATGGAAGCGTTTGTGGACCGAATTTGACAAGTCTCAAGGTCTATGTTTTATAAACATATCAACTGGTGTGTTAAGGTAACAAAAGACCTTCAGCGAAGCGGTAGACAGAAGAAAACAACCGGATAAAAGGAGAAACCTCCCGAAAAGAGATACCTGCTGGGAGGATCGAAATGTCCCCAAAGGAGGGGTACTCTTTCGAAGGGATTTTCGCGGACTTATACTCATATAAAAGTCAGTTCATTTGGCCTAGTCGGCGAAATACAGCCAGTAAAATAAGAAATGCTTTTGGTAACTATTCAAATGATCAAATGCAGAGGTTTGCTGTTTAATGGCTTTTAAACAGTTCAGATACGTTATCTTTGCATTATGCTTACTAGTAGGCCTATGTCTCATGAACGCATGACTTCTGACAGTCTCGGTAGGTGATGGAGACGCCATTTCCGCGACGTTATTCTCCACTCAGCACGATAGTTTCGTCCAAAAAATACCTGTTTCGTTCATGTTGTACGAATCACCAGGTATCTGGTGATGGCAGCCTCACCAATACGTCGAACTGCTAGTAGCTAGGGTGTAAACCCTTACGATGTCTTCACGTACTGTGATCAGAAGTTTACAAGTCGATTGCGAAGCTCGGCAAACAGATCACCTGCCACTTGATCAAAAACCAGTACTGCGTAGTCTTTTTTGCATGAACTTACCTTATCGGTGGATATGTGATCCACGTCACTTCAAAACAGTTAGCTGCAGATTTAATAACGAGACTAGTGTCTTACGAACTAGCCACAGATGAAACTCGAAATCAATGTATCCCATTTAATTTCCTTACTCCGACGCTTTCTACCTCAGCTGTGCAGCTTATCTTTTATGAGCACACGGGAACCACTTGCGGGTCTCTTGTATTTGAGTTTCCGCATTTGATGTTGCGCGCCGCCGCGATCTTCGTATCCTGTCGAACTCAAGGTTTCCCAGGCGCATTTATTCTCCCGACGGATTTAAGAGTTAGCCAGCTGCAGTTGCTTGGCAATGTCCTACATTGACGGATCGGATTAACTCACTGGATACCTCCATTTCTCTCCATTCTCATGTATGTAGTGCCTTACCGAGATGACGGTGCTGGTTTTCTCCATGAATGCAGTTCTTGCTCTCCTCCCAAGGGATCGGGTTTTATCACGAACACATTTATAAATAGGTCCATAAATCTCGGAGGAATAATGGATAGTTTGGTCCTAAATTAGCAAGCAGATGAATCCCGACTCACAAAAATCGAGTCAAAATGAAACTAGAATGAAACATAACTCCGCGTGTTAGTTTTGCGAACACAAGTATCGTATTTCGGATCAGCTGATGGTCAGCTATGACCAGTGACAACACCGGCTTGAGGTGAACTAGCCTGGCTCATTTCGTGATTGTCTTCACATGTGTTGTCAAAAACAATGCATTAACAATGCGTTAGCATCCGAATCGGCCTATTTGCAAGGTCCTCAGTGTTAAGTGGAAAGAAATGCCAGTTAGCAGCTGAGTATCCTCTTAAAAACAGAGATGTATTGAGGATCTCTTATCCAGCTCTCTCAAATTCTAACAGGGATTTTGACATCGGGCAAAAGGGACGTTTAAAATGTCCGTAAATGCGAGGTACCCCTTACTGGAGTTTTTATGGTGGACCTAAGTTCAGATTACCAGTTCTGGCTAATAAGTCAATCAGTATATACGACAAACAGTGGACAGTGAAATGGTCAGACGCACAGTCGGATAGGTCATTCCTGAATTTGCTCCTAACTCAAATCCATTTGGTTTCAATGCAAGCTCAATGCAAGCAAACCCTAACTGTACATGCTCCGTCACAAACTACAAATTTTAGTTCAACATCGGTTATGAAGTGGATTGTTCCAGGAAAACACAAATCAATTATTCAGATGATACAGGTTTGAAGCAACACTAAGTTGTCGACACTTAAGGCTGGGTTCAACCAAGTCCAAACACTGACTGTGCACTTCATCGGCACATGATGCTGAGATTAATATCCTTATTGCTGGATTGCTTACTCACTCAGAGAAGTGCATGAACTCAATAACTACCGTACGACGCGTCAACGTGGAGATCGCAGCCAAATTAAAAAAGCTTATGGCGGCTGAACCCCGGTTGTTAGAACAGATTTTATCTACTGACATTCAACAGTTCGACCCAGGTTGAAAATCATAGCCCAAACATACAAAGAACACGCAGTTTACGAAAATAATTTCCTCACCGTTTCGTGTAAAACAAGGTCTTATTGAGCAGCTGCTGCATCAGCTTCATGCAAAAACGCAGCTTTGTGTTCGTTCTGCAGCTTGTTCTTTTTCAGATCCTGAAAACACTGTTTTTGGAGTCTGTTGGCTAACAAAGACGATGGATCTCTGTTTGGAAATCTCCATCTATCCTACACTCCTGTGTGTAGGAATTCATTGGTGTGATGTTTGTGCAAGCACACCCAAAGTAGTTTGAGCGAAATGAGTCGGTGAAAACGGATGTTTCTAAAAACATCATGTGAGCATGTGCCTGGACGAATATAACAGTCCCAAAAGTTTTCTCTCTCTCTCCCTGTCTGTCTGTCTGTCCGTCTCTCGCTGTGTTTAAATGTGCTGAACATATCTAAATGTCAACCTGTTTGGTTAAAAAGGAGCGAATATATGAAAAAACATTAAGGGATTCTTGGTGAATGCTTAAACCCTGATTTATGGTGCAGTGGTCGTGATAATAGAGCCTAGACAACATCTCCTAACTATCTCTCCCAGGATAAATTGGCATATTTGAGGCCACGTTTGTCAAGCATATGCTTTGATTTCACCGATTTTTCCGCGTTATCGTAGAGAGTTGTCATGCTATAGGTGGAGCTGAGAAGAACTTCTGTGCTGTCTAGCTTCAGGAATAACGGTTCGGTTCGAGGCATACTGGCTGTCGGTGAAGTGACAGGCTTTGCCGATTGTTCTCCTTCGGATGCTGTAACCGTTTCACCCTCCGTCACCTGTTCTTGTTCCGGTTGTCTGCAGATTCAAAGAAAAGAGGTAAGCAAACATGAATGTTCTTTGAAGGTTTCGCGGATTTTGAAGTTTCTTACCCTTTTTATAACTCATAAAAGTGGTTTACATGGGATAGAAGAAACCATGTAAGAACCCGTGTAAGAACAATGAATCGGTTAACAACATGAGATGATTAGTGAATAATTAAAGAGCACACCAAAGCCTCGAAATCAAAGGCGTGTGAATGAGCCACAACCACGCGGAATCGTGAATGTTTAGACAAATGGATGCTATTCCTAATTTTGATGCTTTGGTGAGATTAGAAAAACAGGGTGGGAGAGAAATCTAAAGGCTAAAAGTTCCGGGGAGAAACCAGACATGAAGCAGTACGACTCGGCGACAAGGGGCTAAAACCCGATATGCATGGCTAGACAACCAGAGGCGCCTCCCCCCTCGACTGAACAATTGTGAAAGTGAGGTTCCCCACACACACTCCCCCTCAACGTTCAAAAATATTGTTGTCACAGACACCTCTTTCGAACCGACGTCGAAGTTTCTAGTGAAGTTAAATAAGATCTCGTGGACCATTCAACGGCTTTAGCATTTTAGACCGAAACGCTCAAACTAGGTAGATCTTCAAGCCGGAACCTAGTACCATTCTGGACGGTTCGGAATTTGGTTTGGTTTACACTAAGCGGCCATTCATTTAAGTAGTGATTCCTCAGTTCATCAATTTCGCAGTGAGTTCATAGCTGAGGCGCGTGGTGTAGTGAAGGAAAAGTACTTAAACAATACAAGTGACCAGGTGGTTTAAAGATAGTGCGGTGTTCATGCGATATTACTTACTCCGCGTTGCCTTCAAAGTACGCCAATGGCAGGGTTCATCATCAGTATACTTATCCGGCAGATTCATTTGCATACGAATTCGATTTTGACGAGAGACAACTAAATCTACCTGAATCTCTCATTTATGATTATTTTCTTCGGCTGGATGCAGTTGAGTCCCTCATCAAAACCAAATTCACATGTAACTATGTTTGCGGTCAAAGTTAACGAAATGTCTGAGCAAGAACTCTTTGTAGAATGAATATCAAGTGCTGAGCCAGCAAAATGAGCTCTGTTTACCGAACGAAGTAGAGCTTCTTCGATGTGCAAACTACTCACATTGGTCTTGTTAATCAAGGGTAACGCTCATAATTTCACCACTTACAGAAGAGCGGATAACTTTATGAGTAGACAGAAACATTAAACACCGAATGCTACCCGCATACATACAAAAATTTCTTGAAGTGACTTAGTTGTTGTGACTTAGTATACCTGGTGAAACTGCTACCGAACGGACAGTTGCAATAACCAACAGTGGAGGGCGCTCAGTATCCTCATTCTTTATGTTGGTAGTGTAGGAACCGTTCATTTCTATTGCGCCCCAGAACAGCTGTGGTAATGTTAACTATACCGTCACTGAGAATTCTGTCCTAAGAGTGCAGACTACAGTCACCTAGTATCCACGTATCCAACATACCAGTGTCTTGCTGCATAACCAGCGCTATATTCATTTACTAAAGTCTGGCAGTATTTCTTCATAAAATGTTATATACAGTTAACTCCTTTATACCCCGGGCTAATGTGTGGCAGAAGATAAACTACCCCGGCTACCTCGCACACAGGATTTTGCTAAAAATGTGGGTTTGGGAAATCTGATAACGGTAATGGTTGACTGAAGCTGGTCACAACAGGAAATTTTCTGCAAATCAATCTGAAGTCCCAACGGTTGGGTATGCGTATTCAACATTATGCTGGTAATATTACGGCACACCAAAGAGAAAAGCTGTGGAGCTTTTTTTGTACAGTAGCATTAGTCTTATAAACACCTCGAAAGTGTATTCCGTTAAAAATGACGACGTGATTATTCTAGTGTTAACAATGTGGCCCATCCGTCAGAACTTCAGGGCGGCTACAGTAAGTCGGCTCAGACAATCGCCGAGGAAATCACCTATGGAAGTGTCTATGGCCTGCTCTTTCCTTTGATATCTGTGACTTCATGCTCGCCCTTCCACAAAAAAATAAATTCAACAAGCGTGTTATAATTTGGAATCCTAGCAATCCTACAAAACTGGAGGTGAACGATCCCGAATTAAATTTATTTGCCGTCATTTTGAAGTGAATTAACAAGTTCGGGAAGGGTTTTCGTAACAGAATAACACTAGAGAACAGAGAGAATAGCTGTGGAATATTTTTGTATGCTTGCAATAGTTTTACAAACTTGGCAGTACCTCAGCCCTCGTTCTTCCTTCGGGCAGCATGGCACCTACGCACCGATAGGGTATTACAGTTGATCAACTACTTTTTAGGTTTTATCAAAAATTCACAACTCCAAATGTTTCCTCATAGGGAGTCCAGAAGTGAATCGCTGACACACACCAACCCAAACGTGTCCCCTAAACTGTTGGAATCTTTCTATCCTAGTTTGTGTAGCCCGAAAATGCTCGAAAGTAATAGCTAGAAGTATAGTCTTACTTCTCTGTAACTGATGAGCTTTACATCAAAATGCAGTGAATACCATATAGAGTAAGTTTCACCTCCCTTGTACTACTTCTCTGACGCCATTCATAATGTAGTGTGTGGTAGCTTAAACTATTCAGGTGTTAATGACTGGTTTTAGAGAATGATCAGTTGGTTGTGTATAGTTGATGGACTTGTAAAATTTGCATCCAACAGAATGAATGCAACATGACAGAAGGAAGACGGCATTATGAATGTTCAATCAAACAAACTCATATCAACGCTTTACTGGAGTTATTTATCCGTCTAGTTATTTACCCGAACCTATTCGTGACAGCTTGCATTTAATCAAGCCGCAGTAGCTGGTCTACAGTATATCTGTTAGTACCATTCTCGCTCGTTGTACTAGGAAAAAGGACGAATAAAATTTCGGTCGCGAATTGTTTTCGAACACAAACGGCTCAATACGAGCGATATCAATCACATTTTGGATTCTCAACTGTGGTATGCTGTGGTCAAAATACCTCCATCTCTATTTGTTAGGCAAATGAGCCTAATCCTATAGGCAAAAATAAACCGATTTCACTCAAAACCAAGGGTTTATTTTCAACTTTCGAATTAATTTTCTATATAGCCTCCCACTGGGACCACCCGAATAGAAGAAACGGAAGCAGTCGCAGAAGTGACCTTTTTAGAAAAGTCCACAACTAATAAAATAGCTACAGTGGACGAACAAATAGTTGACTGTTCTGGGAAATGGTCTTTGATAAGAGTTTTCATTCAAGAACGTTAATTGTACCAAAGCTTCTCCTTCTTCTCTCCTTGTTTTCAAAACTGTCAGGTTCAAATGGCTTAGACCTTCCGAGGAAGGTAAGAAAGGAAAAGCATACCGTTCCCCTCCAGCACTTTCATATGGACTTGGTTTAACATGCTTCGGGCAACATTCCGAATGAGATTCTGTGCCCACATAACTAAATCTAGGTTCTGTCTGGTTGCATAAATAACATTTCGGCCCGACATCGCCAGGCAAGAAGCTAATAATTTTTCAGGTGGCATTTCCATTAGTATAAATGCCACAGATCTCTTAGCCTCGTCAAAAGTCTTAACCTATTAGTATGTATGGGCAAACTCACTCATACCATGTTCTTCTGGTTTGCACATATCATGACGAGACATGGCAGACGTGCTGTTAAACTCAAAACGAAGTGACCATTTTAACAGATACAAGTATAATAAAACAATACTCAACTGCAGTACCTTCAAAGTGCACAACTACGATAAGGTCGAAAAAGGACGAAAGTCTCCCACACCACTCATCAGCATCATCATTATTATTGGTAATGATGTTCCACTAACGTACAAAGACGAAGTCTACTTTGAGAAACCCTAGCTATAGAAAAACCAATAGCGGTTTTGAACCTTGAACCTCGCGTGATCGCTGAGCGTGCACGGTCCAATCAACTCACTTCAGACTTCCGAGCGTGTTCTAGCTACTTCTGTATGAATGACTAGGTGATGAGGATTATCCGTGTCTTATGGAGCAATTGGTACTATTTGGCAGGCAGAGATGAGTAACGAATAAGAAATGTGCGAGTATAATCCTTCAAAACTCACTCTTCGGTTTTTTTCGGCGCATCAGCTTGGATTCTATCTGAGTGGAAATCCGATGAATACTCACGAATTTGTGATTCTTGTGACAACACGCCCTCACAAGGGTCGGGACTCTCCTTTTCTTTTTTGAATGGTGATAAGATATGTTCTATCTCGTCCCTTGAACCTTTTCTAAGTTTAATATATTCAGCCAAAGCTCGGTTTCTGTGAGCTGTGTCACTCATCCTTTCTAGCCGAGCTTGCAGGCGTTTTTCAAGGGCCCTCAAATGGCCTCGGTCGTTGAGGTAGACGACACAAGTTCCCAATTCTTGCTCCACACGCTTTCGTTGACCAGTGATTGACGAGTGGTGTATCAGATACGCGGCATTTGGATTGAGACAAAATGGTATCGTATTCCCCTTTCGATATCGAGCTTCTAGTTGCCAAGATGCAACCTCTGATGGCCCTGAGGTGCGTATTCCTCTCGTGTACTGAGAACTTGGGCTAACTAATTTGACTGTTTTTGCTCGTCGACTTTCCTCAACTGATTCGGTCGTATCACCTTGTTCACTGATCCATGATAGTTTTCGATAGTCGGGATGTGATAAAGAATTCGAAGAAAGATCTTTACAATAATGGTCTGCTTCGTCTCTGGCACATGCAATTGTTTCTGCGTTATCGAACGAATCTTCATGGAAATCCTCTCGTGTGGCTATCTCTTTGAATGGCTGTAATATGTCCGGTTCGGGGAAATTAGCACAGAGATTCCTGGTTTCTTCTTCAGGAACATAGTCTGTACGCCCAAAAGACATATGAGAGTGGATTTTATGGAGCCTCAGGACTGGTGCAGTGTCCGCCATCCTTAATGAGCAAGGCAATCGTTCTGCTACACTCTATGAAAGCACATTACGCCACGTGATTTGATCGACCAATTCAATTTCGCACATTACACCACGTGATTTGATCGACCAATTCAATTTCGGACGAAACACACAGTCAGTTGGCTTCATCTTCTCCTCAGTCTACTTTCATTCAACTGCTCCCTGTACTAACGACAGGAGATATTGTGATATAGTAAACACATGGGCGATACAAGACAGAATCTCGTCATTCCTGTCACATCCTAGTCACGAAGAGCCCGTTAGTGTAGCAGGAAAGTTAACCAGCCGTTTTCGCAGCAACTAATTAAAGGTCGTCGTATCCAGTGGCACTGAACGCCCAACCGACTGCATTTGTGTTTTGGAGCCAAAATGTATCCATTCTGTATCAGTCTACCCGAAAAATTATTCGGTCAACACCCAAACAGCAAGTACTAACAGACAAGACCCAAACCCTGAATACATGATATTCCCCGGCCTGAGGCCTCGTCTAATAGTGCCATCAAGAACGTACGTTTACAGTTAAAAAAAAGTTCGAAAGTATGGCTCTTCCGCGTCCGAAGGCTGCATTTCGACAGTAGACCAGAGTCAGTTGATGAATAAGGCGAACCCAGACCATGGGTGGGACGCAGTCCTTCATTCGGTTTGAAAACGGTCGGCCCAAGAGTCGACTGTACAAACTTCCCGGAAATTACCTTCGGTAGCCGAAACTTAGGCTACAATACAATACAATACAATATTCTTCGAATTTGATTCCGGTTGCGAGATAATTCGCAGCTGAGGTGCTGCTTGAAAATCGCCGGAATTTTTCGAAAACGCATACCAATTTATTCTTCAGGTCAAGATTTTTATAGCCACATCTCCATCACAAGATTTTCCTCTATGGTATGTTGTCAAACATGCGTAACCTGCGTTGACCTGTATTCCAACTATCAAAGCTACCCACCAGCAAAGGGATCGTTTTTATCTCATAGTTGTGTGTGCTGATCGGTCCCACTGTCAGTAACTTAAAATGGATGAAACCAGATGGAAGTACTTACATATAAGCACCTTTCTATATCTGAATGAGCAGTGAACTTACGTCCACGACAACGATTCCCTGCAACCAGCCTGTGATAATAGTTGCTCGTTTAGAAACTTAATCAAGCAGGGTTTTGCTATCATGAAATTTTCTCCCATGAAATGCGCTTGCCTGATCGTACCAGCCCGAGTGTGGAGCCTGCGACAGATTCATCAGCTCCCGTTGCTCAGTACAATGCACGGATATTCACTACAGGGACTCCAAGTGAAATCATCCTTAATTTGGTACAGCAGCTACTACTGTGGACAGCTACTAACGGAAGACCAAGCTTAGGAAAGCGAGGTGAGTGCTGAAGGATCTTGGATATC
This sequence comes from Clonorchis sinensis, assembly GCA_003604175.2. Lineage (NCBI taxonomy): Eukaryota > Metazoa > Platyhelminthes > Trematoda > Opisthorchiida > Opisthorchiidae > Clonorchis > Clonorchis sinensis. The sequence goes on from CM030370.1 coordinate 59,460,760, forward strand.
ACTTCGAATAGCAATGGTTTTTTCATCAAATTCCACGCCTGATGAGATGGTTCTTATCGATAAGGCGCCCAAACTGTAAATAAGAGTCAGCAGAGTTTCACCTGAATCTCGCGAAAGCTCAACTTACAAGTGAGAATTTATCTACTCAATGCATTCTCTGAAGCCACCACACCATTCCGGGCTGCCTGATTCAGTCTCTCCTCAAATGAACAGTCACTTTTGATCCGAGTTAGGTAGCCTATTGACTTCCGCATTTAGGTGGCTATGCTCTGGTCAACCACCAGTAATTGTTGATGCTGCCCACTGCAACGCGTAATCCGTGCTTGGGGCGGTAAAATGATTTTTGAAAACACTGACTGCATCAGCGAGTGACCGGCAACCACCCGGTGAGATTCGGCAACATGGGAGATAGGCTATTCAGAACAGATCTGAGCTAATGTTGAGCATAAAAATGCCATAATGACCAGGCGACTTTCTCCTAACACCCACCAGGCACCTCTTGTTTTATGTTCAACAGCACGCACTCTGTGCTTCCAAAGGTACAGTCTGACATATTTTAACAGTAGTTGGCTTGTGCGCTTCGTTTGTTATTGCAATTAGGTGATTGAGGTTCAACGTAGGCGTTACTCTGTGTTGATTTCAACTTTGCCGCCATATTTACACTAAAACCATCGTTCTGAATCTCCAGTAATACGTTTCAGACAACCGTCCAAAATAGTAACATCACACAAAGATCGTTTTCATCTGATTTCAGAAGATTCGGTTGCAGCAAATAAACCAACACTCAGCAACACGAAGACAGAAGGGAAAAATTGCATTTGCAATCTGTATATGATTAGTATTCGCTGTCGACGGGATCCAATGTACAAAACAGGTTGAGAAATATGAATGATACGAATAAACAAAGCAATACCAAAATTAGAGTCTGTAACCGCAGTTCCACCGTCACTCCGAAGGCAACCAGCCTGAAAAGGTTGGGAAAAATGCATTGCAGATCCTGACAAATAGAATCAGCTATTGCGTAACTGCAATGAAACAATGCTCGGGTTTGTCAACTCTTACATTACTGAAGGTTTACTGTGTAACTATGAAGAATATCATACAGATTTTTAAACTATCGTGTTAATAACATGAATTTCGATGCAGGTACTAAGGACTACTTTTAGATGCAGTTATCCTCATTTAAAATATCACCTGAAGGAATCGACCGGAAGGGACCTCTTTTTGAAACCGATCTCCTTCATTTACACTTCAAAAGAACACTGTATAGATGTGAGCTTCTAAATGTGCGGAAGCAATAAAGATTAGCTGCTCGACTAGCCCAACTCATCCATAGGTGTTTCCAAATCGTAGTGATCGTCAGTCAATTCCACAGGGTGCATGGCACAGTGCATTGGACTATGTTTGGAATAGAGCTTTTTGTAATGAGTGAAGCCGTCGAACACCCTCATCTGAGCCCCGTTATTGAATAAGCGCGTATGCATTGGGTATACTTTTTCAATAGAGATTATTCATCCGTTTCATATATATATATATATATATATATATATATAAGAGGGATAAAGATTCAGAGAAGGAGACCTGATCAGTCGCTTCAAGCAGATGAAAAAAGTGGGGACAAATGAAGCACGGACACAAGGAGAGTGAAACAACTGCAACTTACATTCCATCGCAAGGGATCACAATCAAGCTGTTGACAAAGTGATCAACCTCTGATGTCTTGCCGATCGAATAGGTAAACGGGATGACGATCGGTTTCCCAGTCGGATGACTCGGCAATCGATGCGTTGCGAGTAAGCGTCCTGAATGAAGATCAACCAAACTCAGAGAGTCCCAACCAACGGATACCAAAGCTGACAGCGAAATTAGCTTGTCAGGGGACTGACAGAATAGAATTAAAGTGATGAGGAGGAGAAAATATCAAAGAATAATTTTTATGTCGAAACTATAAACCGGCAAAAAACTCATTCTCACGACAATCTCACGAGGCGAGTTGGCCGCTTCTAAATATCTTAACTAGTAATTAATCCCTACGTACAATTCCTTGATAGTTGCGTACTGTACTCAATGGTTCACCGTTGAGATACAACAAGATCAAAACGAGCCTTGTTTTCGGTGTCACCTTTGATGTTGCTATCTCTGATGATGATGGTGGTGATGATGTATTCACTCTCCATCATCTGACCAACCCGTTGTGCTTTCTACGGATTCCCCTCCGTTTTGTAAGTCCAAAAGAACTTCCACGAATCAGTCACTTTCAAACACACAACCCGCCCTTATTGTTACAAAAACTTGAGAATCTACAACGACCACTCACATCACTCTTGTCACAAGCTCAAATCCCCACCAACCCAGTGCTCTCGACGGGACCCATTATTGGTTGTTGTCTCGAGCTCGGCAACTGAATTGCAAACGCTTCATCACCAATCGAGGTGTCATCGTCAGTGCCCACTCAGTGACCCACTCGACCCCGCAATGATGATGTCACCACGATTGGTGATGAAACGTTCGCAATCCAACTCCCAACCTCCGCGAACAGACCAACAACCAAGCAGCGCACCCGAGCTACTTATAACCCACAACATTGCCAGGAACCCATTATTAATGCATGGTCGATACCAGACGAGTAATTATTACTGGCATTTTTCCCGATTTAATTTGCACCTACACATAAACGTATCCAACTTATCTCTTTCTACACACGGACCCATTGAGCAGATGTTTTAAACGACAATGGGCGTTTTTTTTAAAAGCTCATCTGTCAGACCAACTTGAGAGGAATGTTCCTATTATCAATCTTTAATCTGAATTGCGTCGATCTGGTACAACAATTACGGTACGCAAATTCAGGATATCCAATCGGAAAGCTAGGGAAAATAGTCCTAGCTGAAGTACATAACACAGCGTTGCATCTCGACTGGGGGTAAAGCAAAACCAATTTAGATTGATCCCATTAAATTCTGAAAATGTCCACCATAGAATCTATGCCCGAAATTTTGTCCACGACAACTAGGATCAATCGATCCCTACTTCGTCTCCTACAATACTATCCACCTAAACTTAAGTAAACAACATGAAAAGCATACTAGGGCTGTCCAAAGTAGGACACCCGCTACAGCGTCCACCGTTTTCGAACAGCCACACCAACTGTGAATCACGAGGGTATCTTACTATGACTACTGTCGAATTTCCAACGTTAGTGCTCAACAGAACCTCGCCTTGAAGTTGGTGCGAGAGCGTTGTCCTTGAGAGTACAATACAGATAGCTTACTAAGATACCACGCTTTCCCAAATCTGAGTCCATATATACCACTTCGTCCTCCATTGACCATAAACAGAGGTTTGCCACAGATGATGAATAATTCTTGACCAGAATTCATAAGGGGTTTACGAGGTTGAAGCTAAATTTGTGAACCTTACCTGTCTAAAAAGCACCTCATTTGTAAAAAGACTCATATAAATAAAAAGTCCCGACGAACTAAAGATACGGCTCTCGAATTGGAAAAGACAAACCTCAACCTGGTCTTACCACATTATGGACTATATACGAAAACTCACCGCGTTCTTGCGAACAGGGCGACGCAACTGCCCGGGAGCTAGCAAACTACTCCAAGGCTTCATGCCAAAAGGACGGAGACGAACAGCCGAAAGACTTGGTACAAATTGTTTGGTGTACATCTCATGCAGATTGTGATCATTGGAAGAACCCCCCGCAACGGTTCGAGAGACCTGGAGCCATGAAACTTCTGCGTTCAGCTGAGAAGAAAGAAACAAGAAGTGGTTGTCTAAGGATCGGACTGACGATGAACATGCGTTTATTCTGAACAAACAGCACAGCTCCTCCATAAGACTGAAATGCTAAGACAAAGTTCAAGGAGAATCTGCCTTCGTATACTGCCTATACGGCTAGTTAGCACTTGTCTATCATATGTGTAACATAAACGACCAAAAAAGAACACTTTTACACCTTGAATATCCATCTTAACGAGCAGTGGGGCGGCCTCTGCACTACATATTCAACTGAAGAAAATAGGCAAAAAAAGTTATTCGGGTTTGACGTTCACATTGCCCTAGTTATCATATGACCGTTTAACCTCACAGAATCTCCTTCGAGGATGAAAAATGAGCCGAGGGCTGTAATAGTTTCTGACTCATCGGAAATTCATTTCACTTAGCAAACATTTTCGAACACTGAGGGATGCGTACCAGGAAAAGGTATGACGCTTGTTAGTACATCGGAAAACAAAGGAGCACATGTGCTCACTCGTACAGCATCAGTGAATACAACTCCGACCTAACATTAACTGCGAAGTCTACATCCTGACATTTTTGCCCAGGTTTCCCGAATACCTGGCAAATCAGGATACTGTTCTTCCTCAAATTATACAAAAACCGCAACCTCACAGGGAACGGTGAAGCCTGACTTCAAGATACTCCTACAAAGGAAAGACATTTGGAACACGAAAATAATAAAAATACAGGGGGGCTACCTGTCGGTAAAACTGTAAGGTGAAGAAATAAAGATTGGAGGTGGGAAAGACAGGCGGCAGGTTCATAAGTGGGACATCTTGAGGAAGGCATGTAAGATATGCCACAACTTCGCTTAGAAGTGGTGGTTGCCTTTATAAACATGAGCGAAGTGGCAAAAATGACAAGAAATGAGGAAATCACTGGTAAGCTCTCAAAAACAACGCCGCAGTAAAAAGGCAGAGTACCACATCCGGTCGATGAGATAGAGCGCCGTCAGTCACCGACTGGTTGTCGACAAGGTGGACGAGTTTCCATGGCATTCGATGCGATACGTCAAGGCGGGTTGGAGAAAGGCCAAATTAGATACTGAGGGGTTGGGCGAATCAGGGTTTTTAAAAGTGGAAAAAGCCGGACAGAGCAGATCATCATCACGCTGATCATCAGATATCAATACCGTTGACAATGACGATTCACTCGCATACAACCACGAAGTTTCAACCAGAATGTTTCAAGTCTTCAAGTGAAAAAATTAAGTTGGATGGGGAAGTTACCCGATGATAGTTTACTGCAATCACCCGGATGTGCCTACAAGTCCAAATGCTCAGTCAGAAAGAAAATGACAGCACGAACACCGCTGTTTCTCGCAACATCTCCAACCAAGCACAAGGAAGGTTACAGATAACCCGTCCTGGAAAGCGGACCACACAATGACGCTAAGCTCTTCGTACCATTTCCCACATCTTCTACAAGTCACAATTGCCCAACTCGCAGTTTGCGGCATTCTGAAGCACCAACGAAGATTATTACCAGTCTCGGCAAAGGATACTTCGGAATGTGTAACACATGCCAAGCCACCCCACTGCTGGTGCTGGACGTTTTCCGCAACTGAAGTAACTGCTGCGCAACCGAACATCCCTTTCCTAATTACCTCGCCATGAGTTCATCGACGCCATCCGATACCTGAAGACGTCTCAGACTATTTGTCTCACAAACACACAGGACAGTCATTATGGTAGCCTGGTAAACGCGACCCTTGAGACCCAGCGATATGCTCTTTGACGACACGCAGTTCGGGCGTTCGGGATTTTTACAGTGACTTCAGCAGACACATCGCAGTCAGAGCCAATGCAGTCAGCGCTGTATGTAAAATTCTCCACAAACTCCAGTGCTTCTCCTTGAACCGCAGAGGTACACGTTCCGACGCATGTTTCCACGCCTTCTTGGTGCAAGCGACTTATCGGAAAATGGCGTTAAGGTGGTCGGTTTACATAACGGAGCTTGTGCCTCGACTTCATTTTCAAAGATGAGGACGATTTCGTCTGCATCTTGAACGATGTGAACACCGGAAGTTTGAGGACCCTGTCGCGTTGGCCTTATTAGTTCAACAATGACAAAGGTGAGAGAAGAGTTGACATTCTTGCCAAGCACCACTCCGAAGTGAATGTATCAAAGAGCTCCACCTACACCTTCACATGCTGGAAAGTGTGAAGGTCGGAGTATTATCATGAAGTTCCGGGACACTTCTATTGAGCACGCGTGATTAGAAACATTGGCCGACCGACAGAATCGAACGCGCTCTTGAAGCCAAGGAAGGCCGAGAATGTGGGTGACATGCGCTACTCTAACATCTAGCGAAGTGTAAAGATGTTATCGATGCAGCCTGTTCCCGGTCGAAAATTCGCTTGGTGCTCACGGATTAAGGTTTCGCATGCCACCTTAAGAGGACGAAGAATCGGTGACACCTGAATCCCTGTTGCAATACGGGTCTAACAGATACCTATGAGGTTACCATATTCGTTGGGAATATTCTTTTTGAGGAGAGGCACTATTGTCCAACCCAAAGTTGTGTAGGACGACCTCCCAAATAGATGCAAATTGATTATACAGGCATTGATTGAGAAATTGACACGTCTTTGAACAAAGGTTGTCGTTACGTTGAGGCTTAAGTAGGGATAAGCATTGGAACACCTCTGTGAGGATTCCGTACTCATAATCGTCTTTGTCGAAAGCTGACAGCCCAGATGAGACGTAGAAGGTGTCTAACGGAGTTGTCTCTAAATAAATTTCGACCAGCAGTCTAAAATTTCTTTGGATATCAGGACCCTGGAATCGACTTCCGAGGATGTGTTAAATGAATCAAGTGGAACAACCTGCGGACAGTTCCAACATTTTGGATTCATTTATTCCGTTTCCCTTCTGGACGCCCCATGCACGCCAGTTCACGAGGGCACTGAGTTTTAGGTGGCGTCTGATGAGGCGTCGAACTGAAACCAGAAAGAATCTGAAAGGTAATTCTGAGAGACGGAAGAGGAAGTTGATGGTTCGGACACTCCCCTTTGGATTGGGTAAAATACCCACGGAGAAAGACAGACCCAGGATGGATACACTAGGGAAAAAAGATCGAGTCAAATGAAAGCAACTAATTGGGGGTTCACAGTTGGAGGGAAAGGTTTAAGTTCATTTTGTTCACAGCACGCAATCCATAACCTTGGCGACATCAGTGTTGACGCTGACGGTACGACCCTGAGAAAACTGGCTGTTTGTCAGCCGACGCGAAAGGTTAGTAAATTGTCATGCGAGAATGTACGGGTAAATGAGAGGAGAAAATCACTGACATAATGTAAAAGCAGAGTAGGGAGAAGTCTGGAACCTTGAAGCACGCCTACGTTGACGGCCGGTGAGCTACGGAGCTCATCGTCGACGGACAGGGCCATTGACCGTCCGAGAAAACTGTCAATACAAACGACAAGTTTCTTTCGTAAAGCAAGCCATGGGGGTAGTGGAACGCGAAGTAAATGCTTGGAGAAATTCTATCGGAAAGCAACAGCTTCACCAAATGAGCCCACAGTAGAAAGCTAGATGGAAAAGAGACATAGGACAGCAAGATGCAGGTCGATCTACTTTTTCCAAAATTCAAAGCGGTGATCGGTGACGCACTACCAGTGCTCCAGGATTATCAGCTGTGGCTTAGTGACGATAAATTCCACTAACTCTTGCAGCACAGAGGTCAGGTAATCATTTGAATAGGATTGTCATCTCGTCTGGGAACCCAAAGAAAACAGGACTTCCTCTAAACACATGCAAGCACAGAAATGATGGAGAGACAACCTAACAGCCATATTCGCAAGTTCAAGCGCAAATTTCTCAGAAGAAACGAACGGATGACGTGCGGTTATGGAGGTTTGGAATTAAAAAGGGACTGGAAGACCCAGTGAATTTTTCAGAAAGTAGCCTTGGGTAGGAGAAAGGTAAGGGGTTTTTAGATTAGCTGGAACTGGGAGGCAGTAACGAACGTGATAGTTTAAAACAATTGTTTTTCATCAGGGAATGATGCGATCATGTCAGTGTCGGATGATATGGGGGAAAGAAAGGCAAAAAGTTCCGGTAAAAAGTTTTGTGGTACCTAAAAATGAGAGGCTACCTGCCTTTTGTTTCACATATCAGTATAGGCTTTGCAGACTTAAGTTGCAGGAAGGAAATCGGAGTAAGAAGAGGAGAAACGTGGCAACAATAAACGCCCGGTCGACCCGTTCAGAAGGCAACTGGCCGGGTTTAAAACAGTCACAATCGAAGGGACACTACGTTCGTGAGAATCTTTGAAAATAAAGACGCCCATTTTCGGAGTTCAGCGTCGATGAGTAGGCGGTGATATGTTCACGCATATCACCTCAGTTGACAAAAGAGTAGTGCCAAAAATAGCGGGTGAGATGGATACCGATGGAGGGGATACGGTAGGTCAAGAGTTGGAAACTAACTAATTAACGAAAAATGGCTCAGGAGGTGATGTACCACTGTACCTGATTAAGAGTGGGACCAATGTGCGTTGTGGACAGTGAAACCGCCAAAGACAGGTTTCAGCTGTAGGTTCCCAGCTCAACATGGGTTCGGCTTACTCGGAAATTCAGAGGAGGACCGATAGACAGTAATAAAAACTGATGTTTGGTTAACAAAAGAACTTGATAATCTGAGGTACGACGATCGAAGAGACAAATTAGGGTAACTGTCTGAAAAACGCCATCTTTAAAATGAAACCGGTGAACATGGAGCATGAAGAAAATTGGAGGAGAGGAATCCTGATCGGTATAAATCTGGGTCTCGGTCGGAAAACGAAAACTGCGTAGAGAAGATGATCACGGAAATAACGATGCGACCGACACTAAGCTGAACGATTCATTTCCTTCCCTCGAAAATCAAATTGTAGCCGTTCGTTTGTTTCAAATCTAAATGTCTAAAGTTAATAGCCCAGAACTATTTTACTCGTTCTAAAATTATGCTGGAATTGCACAGTAACTAGGGGGGAAATTACGCCTACCTGAGTAGCAGAACGCCGATGACTTCCTTATCCCCACTGTTCGATGCAGTAATTATTTATATAACTCAACGGTGACAAATCATAGATACCAAATCAGAGCTTGGCAATTAGTGGATGTCTGACTAGCTCAGCCAACAGACCGACAGACAGCCTGCGCTACAACTATTCTCACTCGACAACACAGCTGTCCGGCACAGTAGATGAATACAAGTGGAGCAGTGGTCGCACGCTGAAAAGGTGGATGACCTTCATGCTAACGTCTGTCATGCTGTGGTCGGTCGTGGCGTGCGATTTCATCATGTCTGGAGCCAGCATGTTGTAAAACACGGGTGACGTTAACCCATCGAAAAGAGTAAATGACAGCCCAGAACAAGGCAGTTATCTTCAAAGATGCACAACCTACAGGGTGGAATTATTATTCATGCTGATGACCAAAAGACACCGAATTCCATATTGATGGTGACCTTTGGACACTGTTATCTAGCATCTTCCAGAAACCTGTTAAGGATCTTTTTCACTTTTTACCATATCCACTGTCATTAGTTTGGTAATCTGAATTTGGATATCAAATTTTTTCACATCATGTCGGTTCGCTGTTTAAATGGATGGTCATGAACGAGCAGTGCGTGACAATGAACAACAACGACACAATCGGTCATGATCTCAGCAACCATGAGAAGCAAATGCAGAGTAGAAGAAAAATTACCCGCCAATTTTGGTGCCCACGGTTAGAGACGCATGTCAAACTGCCGTCAGATGTCAAGAAGACGATATCGTAGTTTTCCCCGGTGTTGTGATGTTTGTGCAAAAGATTGACACTTTGAGGATGTAGGGCGAAGGATGGAAGCAAATAGTTCCACAGATCAACCAAGCCATTCGAAGGGACATCACTGTAATCAACGAAAATCGAACAAGGGATCCAAGCGATTGGGATAAACATAAGGAAATCTTTGGCTTCAGCTATCAAGAAAAAATTGTTTACAGTAGATGAATATGATCTACAATCACTGATGCCCCGCAAGACCTGGCAGTTTTAGACAGCGTTGGCTATTTCTGAGGCCGGAGTTGACAACCCCATCAGCATCACCATCGACACCACGATATCAGTGTTCAATAGTGAAGCTTCGCTACCGTACCGTAACCATGGTTTATTTGGAAGATTTTTTGTGAGAAGAAGAATAAGTGGATTGGGAAGGGACTTGGTGCTACTACAATCATTGAGGTGCCTACACCTCCAGACACTCATTCAGACAATCTGGGTAGAAACTGACAACAAGAACGCCACTGACATCGATTAGCAGCCATACTTTGCAGCGCCTCTAATCAGGCGCGGTCCCCATCCTGAAAAGCGAGTAGCACCGATAGCACCCAGAACTTTCGTAATCTCTTTTACACTCCTCAGCCAGGTCAAGAGATGGCTGAGGCTGAGAATGGCTTCCGCCACTCTGAGTTGGGCACGGAAAACAGCACTCTTCGGTGAACGATAGTCCGGCATGCGCAGCACATGGCTTAACCAACGCAGCTTCTGGTGGTAGACACTTTCTTCAACCGAAAACTCGTTTTCTACTTGCCTTGTTACGGATTCGTCGACATCAACCCATATGAGCTATGGTCCTTAGAAAACGGTTGTCGAACACCTGAAGACGTCCCAGTCTCGCTGCTCAAACAGGCCAAGTCTCACAGCCAAACAACAAAACAGCCCGCTTGATACACGCATCCCTTGAGATTCAGGGACACACCACTTTAACGCCAGAGGTGTCTCAAATTAGCAAACGCGACCCGAGCCTTGCAGATTCGTGCATCGACCTCATCTGTCACACTACAATCAGAACTAATACAACTTCCAAGATACGTAAAACGCTCCACAACTTCCAATATCTCTCCCTGGGTTGTAAGTGGCGTGTTCAGTGACTGCATGTCCACGAGCATGACCTTACACTTTTTGGGTGCAAAGTGCATACCAAAGGACGGGATGACTTTGGTCAGTTCACTTAAAAACACCTGCGCCTTCTCCTCCTCTTCAACAATGAGAACGATGTCATCTGCATATTCCAGATCGACAAGGTTTTCGTCAGAGGCTATTTGAACACCGGGGTTTTGGAGACCTTCCAGCGTTCGTCTCATTATTTCATCGATCACGAAGTTAAACAGGAATGGGGAAAGTAGTCATTCCTGGCGGACGCCACTTTGTGTACGGAAGCTTTTGGAGAGCTCGCCGTATCGTTCAGCTGTAGCACCCTTTCGGTGCCTAGCTGCCATGCCACCCGAAGGACATTCCTTGGTGGGCAAGCGTGTCAAGCAGGACAGACCGGTCGACCGAGTCAAATGCGTCTTGGAAATCCAGGAACACTAGAATTGTAGGTCGCTTATACGTATGGCGTTGTTCTAGTGTGGAGATTTGGTCAACACAACCCCTACCAGGCCGAAATCCTGCTTGCTGCTCTCAAGTCAGTGTTTCACGAGCCACCGTAAGGCGACGAAGCACAAGTGACGCCAACAGCCTCGTTACGCCGAGGCCAAGCTTTTTTGAAAATGAGCACTATCACCGACTCCCCCCGAGTGTCAGGATCGCAATTCCTAACTACTGACTATACTAATCTACCAGACTTTATACCAAAAGGACTTCACCAAATTTGCCAGCCGTTTACAATCCTTGTTTCAAAAGAACGAAGTCAGCCGATCTAGGTGACATACACTCAGATAAACAAATATAAAAAGCGGCGAATGGATACCCGGAAGTACTCAAAAAAATTCACTCATGTTGACTTTGGCAGCAAGTGGACACAAAAATTAAAGGGGACATACATTCCCTGTTGGCATAAAACAAAAACGAAGTCGTACCTGTGGAAGACAAGTGGAGGGACAGATTTGCTGTCATCTTCTAACCAATCCGGCCGACCCAGTCGAGCAAAATCGAATAAAGAATGAGGTCTACAAAGGCCACCAAGTATGACCGACTGGGAGTTCAAGCCAACAGTTGAGCTGTCCGTACTCACTTCTAGATGTCGTAGTACTCCACGGCAGTCCACCATATGTGAGAAGTCACCATGTGTAGGCACATCCCCGTCCATATTACCATCCGAGGAATGTTCCACATAAGTCGTAGAAGAACCCAGTGACGATGGAATAATAGTTGATTGTATGCTCAACTGGGTTAGAAGATTTCGGCCCAGTGATCGAAAGAAATAACGAGAATCATTCACGCTTGAAATGAAGGCATATGTCGACCCCGGGCCTGAAACACAAACCGTCAACAACACAGACAGCAAATTGACCTCATTGCTTGAATGACGTACAACTAGGGTTCATTTAAAAAGTCTCATGCCTAGTGCATCTTTGAGTAAACACAGGTATGCATAGAGTGCACACAGATGAGCTAAGGCCTTTCAAAACCACCTCCCTTTAGCGTATCCCTTTTACGCTTGACAGGCATGTTGCTCGGATATGTAGCTTCATCTGCAAAAGAAAGTCGCATTACTTCTTCCATCTAAGGGTCGGCTTTGTAATAACTCCCGTCTTAATAGGACCAAGTGGTCCTGCAAATCTGTCGCAGACATCAACCGTCCTTTCAAAAGACGATGGACGCTTTAGTACGTCTAAGTCGGTCTAAGTCAAATCAAAAGAGAACGAAAGTGAGAAACGAAATTTACAAAGGAATCTAACTACAAAATTAACCACGAATGTGGAAGGAAACCAGGGGGGACTTACGCCAGTTGAATATTAACTGACTCAATGGTTTTCCAGAGGCCAAGTCCAACAAATCAACCCCTCGAGGATGCATCATGGCCAGTAAATTGGGCATCTGTTTCCTAACGACGGGCGTTGTTTTACCCAAGTCCACATCAGTCAGTACTGCTATCCGGCTATCAGTTGGACCAAACCATTGAAATGGCTGAAAAGTTGTGGCAAGCTAAATTTACTGGCGTGGTGAACTGAGTGAAATTTACGTATAAGAAACAGTATAGTAGGAATGTTATTGACCAAATAAAAGGCACTATTTGATCCCGCCGCATAAGCAAAGCAAAAACATCCGACTTCGGTCGTATTAAGGAGTTGGCATGTGTGAACAACAGATTCAAAGAAGATTCGAACTGAACGTGCAGCGTAAAAGCTGTATTTCAATGCAGTCGAGAAACATCATAAACGAGGTGTTCACTAGAAGACCGTTTGCACCGTCCGTCCACTTCAACTGAGCGTGTAAGTGCTAGGTGCAGCATATGTACAAAATAGCGCCCAAAGACAAAAACGACTAACTGAAATCCTGAGATAGCGCTTGCCTGATAAGCTCCAAGCAAGGTGGCACGCGAAGAACGTGGCCAGGACAGCACAGTCTATAAAGTATCAGAAACGCATTCAAAGCATTTTATCTTCTTATCCAAAACCGATGACTTCCAACAGAGTAAAACATTCAGAAACAACATCTCGGCTGAAGAAACACTGCGCATTTACCCTCACTTACTAACAGTTCGTTCAACCTGTTGCGATAATTCTTCCAACTGGAGACATCAACATGACTGTGGGATTCATAGTGATCTAACAAGGCCAATTTCCAGTTTGTCCGAGTTGAGCTGTTGTTGCGCTATAAAGTAGTAAAAAAACCAGGATGGGGAGTTTTGATATGCCTGTTGGTCAAAAAGCGTAGTTGCAGATGGTTTACTAAAAAAGGGATGATATAAAAATAAGTTTTCCATCAACTGGAAATTGTTATGAGGTTCGCATTCATAGGTCAACGCGTGAAGCTGTAGACCTGACTGTGTCCAAGGTCTACGGTTGATTTGGTGTACCGCGTCATTCTTCTTGCTTTTATCAATGTTGTCATTCGGTATGGGATTCAATAAGCCACAAAAAGAGCTGTATTCAGAAACCCTGTAGCGCCCCAGAACCAAGCAAGAAATAAAAAATCACCCGTTCAGAGTATTCCAGAAACAATGGATATCCAAGGACTTTTACCAAGAACAGCAACAGCAAGAACAAACAACCAAACGGACAGTTCTGCCTCACATCAATAATATATATGAACTCACGGCCAGATTATTGAGGTCATGTGCTCACCGATCAATCGCGACGCAGGATAACAAACCGACCAACAGAATTACCCGACCGAACACCCAATCGCAATCGAAGGCCAAACCTGACTAGCAAAATGTAGGGTAATACAGCATTACCACCTAACTCAAAAACTACTCACGCACCGCTACACTCCACTTATCTCCCAACAACGCATTGGTGATGTGACTTCGGTTGATGATGAAGCGTTTGCAATCAAATTTCTCTGCTCAGTTAACAAACCAACGAACATCTATGCTACCAGCGCTCTCACCAATAACAAACGCATAGTCAAGTTGCGTAGACTGACAGCTCAATTTCAAATCAGACCTATCAACTGCATTCATAGAGCTGGTGCGCGCCGGTAGAGTGTAGGCTTCATTTTAGCCGAAACTATCAGCAGTGTACTTCACATATCTGGAACCCATTGCTTTTATGGAAAAAAGTTAATCAGATGAACATAAAGAGGAATAGGAAACCAGAGACAATTGCTTCTCCGGGCAGCACAAAGTATTACAAAACGAATCAAGGTCGGTTTCAATGTGTTGTATATTTGGTCTGTTTTTCAAACGTTTCATCTTTGATTGCTAAATCACTTTTCCTTCTTTCAGCTCTCTGTCAAAGTTTTGGATGGATAACGTCTAGCTTTCGGGCCTTCAGTCTTATTTGTTATTCTGATTGTCGCTGCACTCTACTCCTCGTCGAACACAACAATTTATTCATCCAGAAATTTTCATCGAACAATGGATCGAGCCCCAAGTCCTGAACGGTTCCATACTGATCCCAGTACTCAAGACTCGGCAGATATCTGGGGGCACCAGTGTTGTAAATCCGCGAATTTCCTAGAGTCAATTGCTTCTCATTCACCAGATAGACTGAAAATCTTGTTCAGTTACGTCGCTCCTAGTGCTTACCGCTTCAACAAAGACTGTAAAGATTATGAATCAGCTATTTCAACCTTGCGAGAAACTTATGTATAATCAAAGAACGAAATTTTCGCCTGAAATCTTTCGAATACTAGTAAGCAGGATGGAGATCAGAATCTTGATCAATTAGTGCAAAAGCTTCGCAGTTTGTTGTCAGATTGCCGCTCTACGGCGGTGAGAATAGCACAGCGACGAAGCATTACGCGACGCATTTATTAGTGGACTTTATTCGAATAATATACGCCAAAGACTGTTGGAACACAAGTCACTGGATTTTAGAACCGCCTATGACTACGCAAAATCCCTCGAACTAGAGCAAAAAACAGTCTCTGTCGTTTTTACCGAACAATCAACTCCTGTGTACTACCGTATCGAACGACCTGCCAAGGTCTCCACGTTCTCAAACCTCATCGCATGAACAAATGACCGGTACTAGAGTACCAATGGGTACTACTGACGGGGAAGTTCAAGAAGACGCGTTCAAGAGGAAGACTGATATACGGTCTTTTTAAAAACAAGGTGCATGAGAGTTTTACTTTCCTGTCCCACAGTCTATAACTGTTCAGTTGGTATCTTCTAATAAACAACTCCGAGGCGAAGGGCTTTCCTCCTTTCACTTGGTGCCGTGACCAGGATAAGGATGAAGATCCCGTGGCCACAACCCTTTGAGGATGTGGATGTGCGGTCAACATTTAATAAACTTACAGAGTTAACGATATTTACATAATGTCGAGCTATAAGCACCTCTATATGACAGCGACTTACTTGACGTCGATAGATGGTTGATTCATCCTGTCGATATTGCCACAGAATCCGTCCATCTGTCAACGATAACGCAAGGGCTGAAAACTCAAGACCATTTTCCCTAGCGAAAAAAGAAAGCCCGTATACCTGGAATCAGCGAGTGCTTGTTTTGCTAGCGAATCACATAAATTTCCAGTAAATGTAAAACCGAGGTAATAAGACTGGAGTGCAAAAAAAGTAGAGACCAGTTAAGAACCATCAGTCACTAAGCGTGATAGTAAAACGATGAGCGCCAAACCTGGTTCTTTTACACCAATGCTCTGCTCTCATCCGTCAATTCCTACAGGCTTCAGCTGGATGCCGCACTTCCCTCAGATAACCTACAACAACAATGCTCTCTCCAAGGGGTGCCCATTAACATACCATTTGCCTGGTAAAAACCAGTGGGTGATATCATCTCGTAGTTGAACGGCAGATTCCATAATACGATATACCGATATAATATATAACAATGCACTGCTATATTATATATTACACAGTATTCTATAACATATACTATACACCGTATGTGTACATAATCAACATAATACGACTTATGGAAATACCCTTGGCCAGGCAATCAACCACGCAAGAAAGCTGCTAGACACAATCTCCCCACCTACTCAGAAAGAAAATTGGTTATATTCTGAAAGTTCGCTCCCGTTTTTCAAAACCAACGAAGCGAAACAGAATGGCAACTTGATGATGGATATTATCGGCTTTTCTGACAGGACACTGATGTATGGCATAAGCTAAACTATCCTAATGCAGCTCGTCCTGTACCCATAATGGACATGGCAGGCTTAGTCAACAGCCCATACTAAAACCAGCTAAGTGGCGAGTTTGAGTGATTTGTGCTCTAAAGAGTGTGAATGTGCGTTTATATGCATCATCGGCCTAAACTATCTATCACGGCCGATCTCAACCTCGAGGTCGCCTCAGCAGTGCGACACTCAGGGGCTCAATAGGCACTGTTTCTGTACGATCGTTAGCCTGTGTAAAGCATCTATTGGGAGTGGCCGTAGCAAACATCATGTGACCGGGAAAGAAGCTATAGTCTGTGATAGCGTAACTACCACAGTTTAACAGAAAGAAAACAAACCAACTGCATGTGTTGTCTCATGTTTAGGGCATAGAAACAAATAACATTCAAGGGTTCTTCAAACTAGGGAATTTGGTGGGCTGGATAGTTGACGCTTTGTCACTGATGTGAATGGGTCAGGACCGTGAGAGTGATTTGTGATAGTTTATTCAGAGGCGATTCGCGTGTGATGAAAGCATAAGATGTCATTTCATGTTACCGCACCGCCAGTGATCGGTACTTATTGACCGATCAGAGAAAAACAGAAGTTATGCCCAATCCATACCACGGGAAGCTGATTGATAACAAAATAACATGGTTATAAGCAGTGGTGGTCAGGATAATGCGGAATTAGAGCTGTCACTGACGTCGAGGCCTATGGAGGGAATTCAGAGTCTGGTTCGAGAACGTCTAAGTAAAAGATGAAACCAGTGTTGGAGTCAAAGAGAAGTGTATAAGGGACCAAGAGACAATAAAACAAAACACCTCAAGCGCACGCATTGTGAACAATGACTGTATGATTTCCGCACTTCAAAACTTCCCGCAAAATAAGAGATGTCACTGTTTCCCATGAGGAAGCTATGGATGTACGTTCCTCATTCGGCCCCTAATAGTAAGCACGCAATCACAACTCAAAAGACACTGTAATAGCGCAGCTGCTAATCACCACTCCCACTTGTCATAAGGGCCAATACCTCCCGATGTAGTCGTATGAACTCCACCCACATGACGTGCTTCAATGTCAGAGCACACACTGGCCTATGTTCAAGGCTTGGTGACTCAGCCAGGTACAAGCACATCCAAAACTTACGAAGTTAGAGGGAGCAGAGTAAAAACAGTCCCGCAGATGGAGGCTGATACAATTCCACAACGGCTGTCCACTGTAACAGCAGGGAAGACGTCACCAGTATCAAAGGGAGGTGTCTGAATCATCTGCTTCCATAAAACAGTGCCTGATTCATTGAACGCCGATATAAGGTAGGAATTTGCAACAGTGGATGAACCATTGTGTGTTGGACTGGAAACGGCTGCATATACCTATAAACGATACACGGAAATTAATCAATATACGAAGGGTGCTCAGAGGACAAAACTACTGAAATCTGGTAGCAAAATAATGTCTGTAGGGGTCACACGAAATATACCTCGACTTTAAACATACGCGATTGTACGACTTCAACGGGTGAAATTAACTAGAAGGATGAGCTGTACCGTTCAGTTACAGACGATGATCGATCTACCAGAGCTTATCAGACATCTAAAAAGGACAGCGAAAAAATGAGGATATCGTTGACTGTCAACTTGGCAATAGTCGCTAACAGTAATAGTAGCACGAGTATTAGACACTAATAATAACTGCTCAGTTGTAGCTGTGAATACCTATAATACAACTCAAAAGGAGAACAGGATTTGGGATAAACCATGATTGTCCTAGGCCAGACAAGAGCAATCAAAACGTCAGTGTTGTGTTCATAAACCCTGAGCTACCCCAAGAGAGTTATCAATGATATGAGGGACGGGGAAGAAAGCGTATGTGAAAGGGGAAGAAGGGAGGCGTCAACAGTAGGTTGCTTTCGCTTACCCACCCTGCAGTATGCAACAAGTAAGACGACCCAGCTGACAATACAACACGACGGCCAATGTGGCATTAGAACATTGTCAGCGATGGATATCATGATTGTAAGGCCACCTCTTCGTGACGGTTTTTGCACTGTCAGTCAGTTTTTCAGCTACAAGCTGTGCGCCGAAGTGCAGTGGTTTCAGCTGATACAGCTTCCCTCACCAAGGATGACGAGAGTAAAGGAATCAGAGCCCTGCGTTGGAGTGATGGCCCAATCAATTCACTTACCAAATGGCTCCGTTTGTCAGGTATGGTAGACAGTGAGTAGGCTACACAGTGAACGTTTGTTTCAGGGTGCTTAAACTTCTGCACGCTCACATAAAATGCGACCAGAAACCGATTGATGACAATATACTGCTGGGTCAGCCGACCCACAGCACTGATGGCTCCACCCATGCACTGGTTTCATCACCTTTGATCACCTCCGCGGAGGTTCCTCGAGGGTGAAGGTTATTCCGTCATTAGACGATCAGAAACAGTAATACAAATAGCGGGAAAACTCACTAGTCCATTTCGGTGAGTGTGGGCTGTGAGAGCCAGAACATGTTGGTCCCCGAAAATGAAACGATTAGCGGGGTTCAGCTGGTGCAAAGCAGATTTTCGTCGTTCGGAATGGAGCAGAAACCGCTCAATCGACTCCACTGATGACAAATGATAGACTACGATAAAGGCGCCGGTGGTAATATGCGAATTGGAAATGACCAGACGGACAGGTGATACTGGTTTCCCCTCGAATCCATCAGCCGAAAATACATGGGATGCCCGCATCAAGTATTTTATATTCGGCGGCATCCAGTCATCGGTATGAGACTGTGTATAAAGATGCAACACCCACAGGGGAGACAGTTGATAGTTCAGGTGAGAAGTCGCAACTAATGCAACCAATATGGAAAGCAGCAACGCGCAAAGGTGCCGCACCGTGAGAACCTCAAAAATCGATTCCAGCAGCATATCCTGAAGGAGCTAACATTCTAATTTCAACAGTAACAGCATAGTGCTCTGGAAGGAAAACACAAATGGTGTCAACGAGTAAGTTAGCAAATTGGTTGAAGCACTAGCACAATTTTGGCCTCATAGGCAAACAGAAGTAAACGAGCGGTGAATAATGATGCACCATTCACCACTCCAAGGAATTTCCACATGTTTCCTTGAGAGAGGCGTCTCTTTGAGAGGTGGTCATTTAAATAGTAATGCGTATGAAACTTTATTTGCATCCGGGTGTTTTTAACAGCCTTGTTTGGATGACTTATAATTTTCCACTTCCCCTGAAGTCACCATCATCGATGACAGAAACGCACCCGTAGTACATACTGGCGCTGTAATGACAAGTAAATTTCCCAGATGTTCAGTGCCTTTGGATATTGAAACAACGCGAGAAACCTGTTCAGTTTTTTTGTTAAACCCGTCGAAACACTCTTAAAATTAAAGAGTTTGGTACTGCTAAGAAAGCATCTGCTATGCGTAACCGCACTGGGAGTTATGGATTAATCCCTGCACACTCGGGCTAAGGAAGTCCCCTGGAGCGAAGTGGGTCATACCACTGAGTCACTAGCTCCGGAAAAAGTTCCTCAAAAAAACCCTAAAACTGCTCCCTGGCGGTCCAGAATTTCGGGTCAGTGGTCAGAGGGAGGGTTGTCAAACGAAACCCTACATACTCTCTCCTGTGGGTCAAACTTTTGAGTCAAAGTCTCAAGGTGCAGCACCTCAACCAAACTCCCTTCTTCGAACTCGATCAACCGAGAGAGATCATTCACCCGAGGAGCTGTTTGTTTAGCGGCTCTCACCCACAAGCTCCCCAAACCTATGGAATGCTACACTGCATTCATTGTCATGCTCCTTACCATTGTTCCCTATCCAAACTATCGTCCAGTGAAATAAACCAAAACAAACCCTTACTAAGTTCCAAAGATCTGACCCACATTGCAGCCTTCAGTGTCTGTACTCTGTCAATTTGGGCAACAGATACTTCTTGCTGGTACCGCTTTCCCTCTCTGTCGATGGACGCTATGTAACCTAAACACACACACACGAGACCCCACTTCGGTCGTACATCTCAAGCTACTTAGGACGAGTTCAGATGTTTCTTTGGGACTGGTGATAGTGACGCAATTGTTCGTTATATCTACGGTATGACAGCCGCACCCAGCCCCAAGGCTACGTGCTTTACTGGACTGGATCCGACAATACAATCATCTGTGCGCTGTAAGCTTGTCTGGTTTAATTAACATTAATTCAGGTCGATGGGGTAGGCAGTGTTTATTTGTCGTATCAGCATAACCCTCCGAATAATGCAGCTCTGAATCTGAGGACGGGTTTCACCGAGATCTGTCGCAACTGCTTCGGCCAGTAATAAGAACAGATAGTCATCCTGGTGAGTGACATGAGCGCCCAGGCTGGACAACCAAGTCCAGAAGAAGCACACTCAAGCGCTAGATCTGGAGTCGATGCTCAACGACGGATGATGGGAGACGACCGGTTCAGTTATGTGCTGAACATCGTCTATTCCTGGCCCGTACTTTCAGCACAAACGCTCACACCAGTTACCTGGAAGCTAGTTATCGACTCTGTTGGATTATGTGGCTATCCGCTACCGATGTGGAGACTCAATTGATGATTGTCGTTCTTTCCGGGGTACGCAAATTAACTCCGATCATGAAATCGTGCAGGCTCGGTTGTCACTTTGCCCTCCATCAGCACTGCACGTGCCGAAGCAGAGAAACTTCGTTCATCAACAGTACCGAATTGATGTGGCTGGAAGGCTATTGGAAATACAGTCATGCCGATGAATAATGGTTGGAGATTAAATGGAAGCAAGTTAAAGAGGCTTTGCTCTCAGCTCTCAGAACTGTCTGCCAGAGTCATCCGACTCGACTAAATTGACACTAGATATCGTCGATCTCAGCAGATCTCATTGCTGCCATAAAAGTCATAACAGCAACTAACGACCATGAGGGCGTACGCAGATCCGTCAGATGCCGAACAATTAAGAGCTTGAAGAGTGACAGAAAACGCTGGTAGGTTACGAAGTTCCAAGAGGTGCAGAAGTCTTTCGCTGCAGGCAACAGCCGCGCCCCATTTCAGTCGATTCAACCAACAGACCAGCCAAATGAGCTGCGAAGAAGACAGAACGGCAATTCATTCGCAGATCCGTTACCTTGGACGACGAAATGCAATCTAGCCGTTCTCCTTCAACAAAACCTCCGAAAGGATCTAACGAGCTTGAATGGAACATTGACACCAACCCGCGTGAGAAATCAATCCTCCAACGAGACAGGGCACTTAGCCAGGATGATCTGCACTTCGCATTCTCCAATGGTGGCGAAAAGTCTGACGATCCAACTACGGAAGATTCGGGAGGAAAACAGGATACTATTGAAAGGATGCACCTCGACAGTCACCAACCTTCAAAAAAGGGACGCAAGGATGTCATGCGAGAACCACTGTGACATCAGTCTGGTAGCCGTCCTATCCCAGGAGCTCCCTGGCATTACATTGTGAAGTTCGTGAGAATCAAGCTTGGTTTTGCACTATCCGAGGATACATCGGCCGTATGTTTAACTTAAAACAAATTCCTGAAAAGCGCCGCTCAAACATTCCACGTTGGTCATTCTTCTTTATCTGAAAGCTGCTTTCCACTCTGTCGATCGTCATAAAATCTGGTAATATGGTAATAATAATGGTAATAATAATCTGGTAATATCAAAGGTGTTCCTTCCAAATATATAACCCTTATGAGCGCACTGAATGAGAACTCCTGTGGGTGTTGACGAGTGTACAGCAAGTCATCCCTTGATTTCATTACATCCAGTGGTGTAAGACAAGCCTGCCCTCTCTCATCATTCCTCTTCAACTGTTAAGGATCTGCTACTTAAAATTCCTGTCTGTCTCTGGAACCCCGGGGATCAAATTCTCCCGTAGTGTTCGTCCACAGATACTGAGTATGTGGACAATACCGCTCACCCTGATTCCAGTTCTCCAAAGATGGTAACCATTTCTACTAACCTAATTAATTCTTCCTCACAGTTTGATATGCGTTGCATACCTGCAATGCTTCAAGACTGAGTGGGATGAAACCCAGGCCTGCAAACTAGCCAATCGACGTGATGCACTAAGCTGTTCACCTGGGAAGTTCCATTGCAGTAGCGTATGTCCAAACCACCTAACTCCGTAAGCTTAAACTGCTGTTTCGATGACTCGGATTCATCACCAAATACTCGACTGAACACCAACTCGCCGCATACTCACACAATTACTCTTCCTACGCTACGTAGGCACCATTGATTTAAATTTTGAGGACGCAAGAATTTCTGGAGTCGGATGTGCCAAGCCTTGCAGCAATTAAGTAAAAGTGCACTTACAGTTACCCTGTACACAAGACCCTTCGGTGACATTCGTTTCTGACGCCATAAGCGAAGCAAGTTGGAGAACGCTGTCCGCTCTCTGGATTTCCGCGCTTTGACTTCATCTATTATAGTGCAGTCACCCCTTACGCAAATACCAAGATACATGAACCGATCAACAAAATCAATTTCTTCATTCTGACGTTTCAGAGATGCACAAAAGGATGGGAAACCTTGAAGACTGTACCGGGACAGTGCGAACGCGCATGTCACTTACGTTATCCTGTTGAGTATTTTGTGGACCAATAATCGTCAAACACCGTTAAACCAAAGCCTTTGGACAGACTGTTGCACACCCGAACTCGACTGAGGCCACAAGGATACAGAGCAAAAAGAATGTTTACTAGCTTTAAGGGCATCTCCATCTAAACAAAAACATTTAGGAGGGCCAACCCATAGTCAACGACTTCCTTACTATTGAGTGAAGCCGCGGTTGTTGGACAGCGGTATGCTGCGGCTGCTTCTGCACTTGGTGTGATGTAAATATGTGGTCATCGCACCCCTAACAGTATGGACATTTGCTTCGGTTACACTGAACACGCGTATGACCGACTGGCCCCATTTTCTAGTTGCCGCTCCCAAATACAATCTAAGGTTCGTCTCCGTCTTTGAATACCACCGAGGGAAGCTCATCTGGTCCAACAGCCCGATGGCGCTTCAAGGTAAAAAAGCATATTGGTTCTTCAGGAACTGATAATGCAATAGTATAATCGTTCAGCTATTCCAATCTTCTGGTGTCTAACTAGCATGCCACCCGAAGGATTCACGAGGGTTGAGATACTGCCAGGTTGCCCAAGCCTCAACAGGAGCAGTAACAATCCATAGGTTTGGTTCGAACCACGGACCTTCCGGCCAGCAAATTCATGCTTTAATCACTGAGCCATCTCCAGCTCTTCGAAAACTGGTGGAAGATCTAAACTCACGGCCAAGGGTTAAAAAATCGTCCAGCTGTAACATCGTTGAGGTGCCTAGCTGACATGCACCCAGGAGGCGCGAGGGCTGGGACACTTCCAGGCTGCCCAAGCCTAAACAGGCGAAGTCGAGATCCAGAGGCAGGGTTCGAACCACGGACCTTCCGGTCAGTACACTCGCGCTCTAACCACTGAGTCTTCTCGTCCCGTAGTCTAATCAATTGTCTCAACGAATCGCACTCTAAGCCCAAAGAGGGGGGGGCTTACAAGGGGTGATAGTGTCCGTTCTACGACCCAGCTGCTTTCGTGTACGCGCACAGAAACGCTACAAAGAGAGTACCCGGTGCCAAGTATTGCCGACGTTAACTCATCCTCATTACGATGAGTGCCCTCCGATGAGGCCGCTTTTAAAACAACACGCAGAAAACTTGGGTATGCTTCCCAAACTGGTGGCACGCACACATCTGCCACAGCTAAATAGGGAGCACCATTATTAGGTTTTGATGTGTTCCGCGAATGACGTTGCAGCTGCTATGTAGGCTTCGTGTTCTGTTCACCATTGTATATGAAAGGATACGGCAGCTTGATACAGTCCTTAGACGAAGAAAAGGGAAAATTACTATCCATTATGTAAGAATTCGCCGGCATTTCGTTTTTCCCTCGTGCTAGTTCGTGAAAGAATTCCTTCACTGTTCAAACTATTTACAGAGTTTACACGTGTTATTTGTTGAATTTTCTCACACTAACATAACATTTACGTGATAACCTCTGTTAATTTGCACTCAGTTCCTATTCTGCATCTAGTCGCAATCATGTCACTAGTCAATACAGGCTGCTCTCTGCAGTCATCGGTGGTCCACAACAGATGTGGGCGAAATGGCTCTCCGTCGAACGCGAGACGCGGTACGCAATGCCACGCCTGCAAGGCCTGGGGGAACTTTAAATGCACGGGTTTACAGGACGACCAGGTAAGCCAACTGGCTAACTCTCCTGACCCGTTTGTATGCGCCAGTTGCCTCATTTCAAATTGCGAAAAATGCTTAACCAAAACAGCGAGTCTAGTGCGGTAGCCGAATTGTCACAATCTGGCCGGTCAACTCGCACGTAAGTCTAATGCCACCGATGAGGTCTATTCGCCCTTGGGCTGTTGGGCTTATGGCCAAACTCATAAAAAGCAAAACCAATTCCCCACTATCGAATCACAGTCCAGTGTAAGTGCTCCTCCTTAATCGATGTACTCGCGGCGAAACTGGAGCTTCTCTCTAAAGCTCTGACGGACGCAAACACAAAAACGCAGCGATCTGGACGAAAGCTGATGTTTCCTCTTCTGAATGAGTAACTTGCACTATCCATCCCTGGTCCGTTGGTTGAGAAAAGTCATCCAGCTCCCCGATGCGGCAATAAAGACCGCCACGGCGTCTCTAGTGGACAGGCACGTAGGGAGAGCAGACTGATAATCCGGGGTCATTTTCTAGAAAAATCACGCCAACGCAGGCACAATCGCTCCTTAACAGTGTTCTCTCAAAGCCTGACCACGAATCGCATCACGCAGATTGGTTACGCCAGGGAAGCAAGTGAACACTTGGGCTTTTCGTTACCCTTTCCTCGTCGTCGGTCGTACAGATCTTGGGTCGGGCTGTCAGCATCAAGGCAACATCCAACGATCAGGCGTTTATCTGAGATCGCCCTCTAGACGCACGGAAGCTAGGCAACAACATCATCATCATCAGTTGTAAGAAACCGTGTACTTGTCGTACAGTGGTTGTAGCTGCCACAGTTTCGTCCGCCGATGATTTGGGGAGGTGAGGTAGGTAGCTGCGCATTGGAGGCGCGAGCTGCGTAAATGCACCACTGTCAATGGGCTGTTACGTCGGGGAATTGGGAAGGGCTGTGCATTGAAGGCAATAGCTTGGATGCATGAGCGCCATTGAGGGCGCGATTGGGCCATGTCTGACAATGTCTCTAACCATTGATGTGGCCCGTCTCGGGGTCCCCATCCGGCAGTGACCAGCGCAGCTGAGTTTGCTGGTAATGGCTTTTATACTTCGCTGCCAAGTCATTGTTTGACCGCCTCTGGCTCTCTTCCACCCTTCACGTGGTTGTGCGAAAAGAACCCTTCGAGGAAGTCGGTCGACTGGCATACGCAGTGGCCAAGCCAGCGCGCACTATGCAGTGTGATCAGTTCATCTATCGAGGGTGAGTTATTTCTCCCGAATACCATTCGACGTACTTCAGCATTGCTGATCCGGTGTTCCCACCAGATTCGGGCAATGCTCCGGAACATCGGTGGTCAAACACTGAAAGTCGTTTGACGTCCTCGGCGCAGCGGCCAGGTTTCTGATCCGTATAGTAATACGGAGCGCACCGCAGCATTGTAAACTCGACCCTTGACGGATAAGCTGATGTCACGCCTACGCCACAGGTGACGCAGGTTCACAAAAGCTGCTCGGGCCTTCCCAATTCGGATGGAAATATCATCTTTCGCGAGACCACCGGGACTAATACAGCTGCCCAGGTAGACAAATTTGTCTACTACCTCAGTTCACCCGCAAGCAGGCTAGGGTTCGGGCCCACCCAGTCTTGCAGTAGCACTTTACACTTTGCAGGTGTGAAGCGCATGCCGAACCGTGAGGCGGAATTAGTTAGATTATTTAATATTCTTTGCATTACCACGGGTCAGATCCAAGAAGAGCTATGTCGTCTGCATACTCGATATCTGTGAGCGGACGCCCTGGGAGCACTTCGACTCCACAGGCATTAGAGGCTGATAGTGAGTCTTCCATGATCGCATCAATGACGAAGTTGAACAGGAAAGGTGAAAGAGGACAGCCCTGTCTGACACCACTTGATGTGGTGAACTCAGGCGAGCTTCCCGTAGACCTTCACGCGGCCGCGGGAGTTGGCGTACAGCGCCTTAAGGAGGGTCAAGAATTTATGGGGGACACCTTTGCTCCACAGACACTGCCATAGTGCCTGGCGGTCTACAGAGTCAAAGGCAGCTTTCAGATCGAGGAACACAACCATTGTTGGTTGCTGGAAGCAGTGTCGCTCAAGAATCTGTCGGAGGGTGAAGATATGATCGATGCATCCTCTTGCAGGACGGAACCCAGCTTGGTTTTCACGGATCTGTCTCTCCCTGTGTTCAGTCAACCCTCGAAGGATAAGACCAAGAGCACCTTCGATGCCCAGCTAACAGGCTGATGCCACGGTGGTTTTCGCACAGGGTCCGCGTACCCTTTTTGAAGATTGGGATAACTGTCGACATGCCCCATTCTGCAGGCACCTTCTCTTCGTTCCATATAGCACCAGCAAGCTTTGTCAGATGGGTCACCAGGGATTCTCCGCCTTCTTTGAAGAGGGCTGGATAAAGACCGTCTGGTGCCTTCTCACGTTTTAGTACGGATATTTCGTACTTTATTTCCTCTCTTCCGAAGGGCGATCAAGGTTTACATTCCACTCGCCTGTATGCATTATCTCCACAGGCTGTGTTGCAGAAGGCCAGCTAAACTGTTCTTCAAAGTGTTCGGCCCATCTTTCCAGTCGACGTTTTTGGGAGTGAATTAATGAGCCGTCTTTTTCACTTATCGTTTCGCTGACCGTTGCTTTCCTGGGACCAGTCGATCGTATCAGTTGATATAGGGCACGGCTGTTTCCGTAGCAAAAGCCTTCTCCATCTCTCGAGCTTTCGATTTCCACCAGAGCTCTCGGTCTTTCCTTAGGCTCTTCACTATTTGGCGTTTAAGGGATTTGCGTGCGCCGTCGTACGCGTTGCCTGCTGGTATGGATTTCCGGCATCAATTATGGATAGCGACCTCGCCGACATCCAGTGGTTTGTGGTCGAATCGGGAGGTTGGACAGACAGCACTGAACGCCGCTAACATGGCTTTCACATTTTGCCATGCTTCATCTACATTCGCACTGCCAGTGCACGAGTCATCGCTGGTCACCGGACACACGGAGGAGAAATGTGAAAGAGCTGTGAGTTCATCCTTGGCGTTCTGAAGATGCATAACCACGCTTGGGTTCTTGTATGCGTGTTTCGGAAAAACAGCATACATCAATTTAAGGGAGTATAAAAAGTTTCAGCAAGCTCTGCCTGTTTGCCAATTTGACATAGAGTACGGACGTTAAAAGCTCCTATATAAAGGATCTCGTGGATTTAGAAGGGTGTTATTTTGTTTACTGTTAATAGGCAGCAAGGGGGCATAGGGCCTTTCGGTCAGATAAGTGACAGTCAACGTCCAGTGACATTTGCTTGTTGGTGGGAAGGGGTTGGGGAGGGACATCGGTGGACACAAACTGCGCGGGCAAATGTGACTGTTGCCCCAGGCCGAAGAAGGGTTTGGTTGAGGTACCCCACCTTGAGCCTTTGACTAAAAGTCTGACCCACAAGGCAGTGGGATGATGTAGGGTTTTGTTCGGGGGACCCTGCCTAGCCTCTGACTTAAAGTCTGACCCACGAGGCAGTGGACAGTAGGTTTTCTTTGGGGACCCTGCCCGGAGCCGATGACTCAATAGTCTGACCTGCTCGGCTGCAGGTTGGCTAACCCGAGGGTGCAGGGAATAAGGCATTACTGTCTCATTCCTGATGCGGCTGCGGCGAAAGGTGCCTTTTGAGCAGCACCGGACTCTTTGGTTTTAAAGTATTTCGACCGTAGTGGATAATGCGCCGGCGGTCACGGTTAACCGTTGGGCGATCGGAGTGTGCGGTTTTTGGGCCGACCTTTTCAACCCGTCCTTCCTCGGGGGTAAGGCAGCATCACTGCTTCCATAAATATGGACATGCTGGTCACCTGGGAAACACCTTACTGCCTTCACACTATCGCAGAGGACAGTACGACTTTACCCCCAGACCGCCTCGTAACACGATTACTCGTAGTACGGGGTCTCTATGTCACGACTGCTCCCCTTTGACCTTCCTGGCATGGTTGCACCTTGTGGAACGACGTTCCAGCCAGTGCTGCGGGATCATTGCAGCACTCAAGCCCGACCACCACGTCAAGGTGGCAGCTTTAGGTCGCACCTCTTCCAGGAAGAGAGGGCGAAAAAGCTTCCGGATGGCGCCAGTTCGGCCGATCCCAAAGTTAGGCCAAACCGATTGTAGTTATAGCCCATTGTGCTCTGAAAGCGCCGAGAGCAAACGACCGACTCGGACAGCAGTTTCTGCAACCACCGCGACCCCTCGAATTCCAAAAGGCAGCTTGATGCTCTGGAGGAGGCAAGCTCACGTGGACAGAGTGCCCAGGTACGTAGACTATCAGCGCTTCTTTCCGTAACAGAAGACAAAGGCGCAGCAGTGAAATCCATATCCAAGTCACAACTGAGCTGGATTCGGTCAGACGAGCGGAGTCAAGTGGCGAAGCCTACCGGCAAACCAACCACATGCGCTGACGTCGACATCAGGGAATGCTGCGAGAACCGTACAACCACTGAGGCTGTGAAATTGCCAATCTCCAGCTCCTCACCAAAAAGTGGCCTCTTTGATTGTGGACACAACTGTCTGGGACCCTGACAGTCAAAGCCTCAAACCTGACCACGGCGAACCGAAAAGTCCCTCACACAGTTAGTCGCGGTCGCGGGTGACTCGGATGTCCACACAATGGCGCGGCGACTGCAGCCAAACAAGCCATATACGATTCGCCAAATCAGAAAACTGTTGGTTGGCTTCAAGGTGGGAAGTTCTCTGCGAAAACCAGCCTCATGGGAGCACCACCAAAGGACTACTCGGTGCCCGGCGCTCAAAGCCTCAGAGTGACACCTTTTCGATCAAACGCGCCAAAATGCTCAGAAACCAAACAGACGCAAATTTGCTCAACTCCTTGAACGCCACAGCTTGGGTCTGGTCATCCAAAAGGCGTTATCGAAAGGGCTACAAGTAACAGTGGTCAGCCTTACGAGGGGAAAAACTCGTCCTGCAAGGCAATAGGCCTGAAACCGGGCTCCCACAGGGCGAAGAAACTCTGCAAGAAAGCAACCCACGAAACCACCGATCGAGGGAGCAGACAGGAATGCCTCAGAGGTCCCTTCGAACCCTCGACTCAAACCCGACGTACAGCTATTAAGTCTGTTGCCACTGCACCTTCGGAGGCAGCAGAGCAGTCGAAATGCTTGTACAAACTGCCTTAGCCTTTTCAACAAACTTTGCGATATTAAACAGGAAGTTTGTCTTGAACAGCCGTCCATTATCGCACTCAGGGACCTGGCTCACACCAGATGTCTCTGACGCGGAGATCTCAATGACGGCTACTTTGTTTTCGTGCTGACTCAGAACGAGGGCTGGTGGGATTGCTTTCTACTTCCATGCGGCCCTGTTCAGCCCAGGTTCTCTGATACCGTCCACACCCTTTGCGGTGCACTGTGGTCAATCCCGCTGCGGGTTCCGATTCTCTTCTTGGTGTTGCCTACCGTTATGAGTCCCCGGAGGTGACCAATTCCTCATATGAACCTCCGAGCAACTCTCCTCCAGCTACCACTTGAATCATTTTCTGCTAATAGGTGACTTCAGCACTCTAAGGAGCCCCTGGATGGAGCTAGTGCGTCTGAGCAAGTGGTCTTTTCAGCGGCGCTGACCGAAGTCGCCCAACAGAGCGCTTGGACTAACATGTCGTTGCACCCACCAGATACCGCGCGGGCCATCATCAGCCCTTGTGTTTGGCTATCAGCAAGAGAAGCATTTCGTTTATCATGTGTGTAATAGGGCTGTACTGTGACATAACGACCACTGTGTGCCGACTCTTGATTCCATCTGCTATTGAGCCAGAAACTCCGAACCCCAGACGTGGATTCGAAACTTCTGCCGTGCAGACTTTTCGGGAATGCGCATCTTTCTTGACCAAGTTAAACTGGGACCAGCCTCAGTGGAAGACTTATATAGGTCTATTGTCCAGAAAGTTCACGAGACCGACGCGATCTTCGTCCCAAGGACCAGCACGCAGTCGGATGAGCCGTAAAAAGTACCCAAAGGATCCGGCGTCTTCTGGAAAAGTTGACTACAGGTGACACAGAAGATGAGCTGGCATTTCGTAAAATGCGGAACCGTTGTAAATCGGAAATCCGCCAATGGAACATACGAAAACAAGCCACCATTCCGGACCTCGCCCAGAAGAACAGAAATGTGCTGTTCAAATACATGAGACATCGCCGAATAAACAAGCCATCCGCGTTCTCCTTGAGGGACAGGAACGAGAACCCACGAGTGACCCAATAGTGGTATCTGAGTTCTGAGATCACCATGCAGGTCTGTATTCAGTCCCAGCGTCCTCACATCCAACCTTCAGGCGTACCACGAGGAACGGCCTCTAACCGACTTGGTATTCACGGTGGAGGACATTCGTCAACTCCTGTACAAGATAAACCCATTCTGCGCGTTGGGGCCCGCGAAGTCCAGGGGATCTGATGAAACGTCGTACTCCTGGCAACTCATTTCCATCTGCTGTTTCGTCAGTCGCTTGACGAAGGCCACCTTCCACTCTATTTGGAAGGAAGCGATTGTCACTCCAATCTACAAAACTGGTGACCGACGCTAGCAGCTACAGGCCTATAAGCCTCACTAGCGTGCCATGCAAGGTGATGGAACGCATGAAGCCATTCTAGATCACCTTACTTCCAACAACTTGATTTCTCCAGCTTTTTCATCATCATCATCGACAGCATGACAATCAGTGTTGAACACCGATGCTGCTGCCGGCAACCATGATTTATTTGAAAGCCTTATTGTGAAGAAAAGAATAAAGATGGACGGGAGTGGACTTATTGCTGCCTTACTACAATCATTCCGAGGTGCCTACACCTCCAAACACTCATTCAGGCAATCTGGATAGGAACGACAAGATCGCCACTGACATCGGTTGGCAGCCATATCTTGCAGCGTCTCCAACCAGGCGCACTGGGGATCACGCGGTCCCCATCCTGGAAGGCGAGTAGCACCGACAGCACCCAAGCGTTTCGTAATTTCTTTCATACCCTTCTGCCAGGTCAAGGGTTGGCACCTCTCTGCGCCACTCTGAATTGGGCTCGGAAAACAGCACTCTCTTCGACAAACGATGAGTAGGCATGCGCAACATGTCCCAACCAACGCAGCTTCTGGTGCTGGACACATTCTTCAATGGAAGTACCCGTTGCACAACCAAAACTCGCTTTCTAACTGCCTCGTTACGGATTCGACACCATCCGACACGAGCTATGGTTCTGAGACAACGATTGTCGAACACCTGAAGACGTCTCAGTTCCGCTGCTCGAACAGGCCAAGTCTCACAGCCATACAACAAAACAGCCCGCACTGTAGCTTGATACACGTCCCTTGAGATTCAGGGACACCACTTTGACGCCATAGGTGTCTCAAATTAGCAAACGAGCCTTGCAGATTCGTGCATCGACCTCATCTGTCACACTACAATCAGAACTAATACAACTTCCAAGATATGTAAAACGCTCCACAACTTCCAGTGCCTCTCCCTGGATTGTAAGTGGCGTGTTCAGTGACTGCATGTCCAGGAGCATGACCTTACACTTTGGGTGCAAAGTGCATACCAAAGGACGGGATGACTTTGGTCAGTTCATAAAAACACCTGCTTCTCCTCCTCTTCAAAGATAAGAAAGATGTCATCTGCATATTCCAGATCGACAAGGTTTTCGTCAGAGGCTATTTGAACACCAGGGTTTTGGAGACCTTCCAGCGTTCGTCTCATTATTTCATCGATCACGAAGTTAAACAGGAATGGGGAGAGTGGGCATCCCTGACGGACGCCACTTTGTGTACGGAAGCTTTTGGAGAGCTCGCCGTATACTCTCACGTCCGGAAGTCTGGGAATACAAACAGCTTATTATGTTCACGAACTTCCGGGGCATTCCTTGGTGGGCAAGCGTGTAGAGAACAGACCGGTCAACCGAGTCAAATGCGCCTTGGAAATCCAGGAATACTAGAATTGGGTCGCTTATACGTATGGCGTTGTTCTAGCACCTGACGAAGTGTGAAGATTTGGTCAACACAACCCCTACCAGGCCGGAATCCCGCTTGCTGCTCTCGAGTCAGTGTCTCACGAGCCACCGTAAGGCGACGAATCACAAGTGACGCCAACAGTCTCGTTACGACCGGGGTCAAGCTGATCCCCCTGTGGTTGCCACACTCACTACGAGCCTTTTTGAAAATGGGCGCTATCACCGACTCTCCCCAGTTGTCTGGGACAGACTTTCCCAGATGCAGGCAAACAGATCAGACAGGCCTGACTGAGGATTTCACCCTATCTTTGAACAATGCGGGTGGGAGGTCATCCGGACCAGAGGCTCGGTGGCGCTTGAGAGAACATATGCAGTCATAAACCTCCGAGGCCATAGGTGGTTCCACGATCACCGTCCAGGGTTCTACATCACCTGTGGGTTCCAGATGGGCGCCAGCTGGTGGCCATGACAATTGCTCGAAGTATTCGGCCCATCGGTCGAGACGTTCTTCTTTATTCGAAATGGCCACTCCATTCCGATCCTTTAGTTTCGCTCACAGGTGGTTTCCGGGGACCGGTCGCACGGATCAACTGAAATAATCTTCGGGCATTACCGGATTTCTGGGCTCTTCCATTTCCTTGGCTTTCTGTGTCCACCACACTTCACGGTTGGCTTTCACACTCACCTTCATTTGACGTCTGATAATTCGTCACCAAGTTATGTTCCGGGCTGGGATATTTCTCCGAGATTTAAGCAGTGCCACCGTTCGATATCCAGTGTGCTTGCGTGCGCCTGGTGGTGCCGTGCCACAGGCGAAATTCCCAACTATGCAAAGGGTGGCAATCTCATCCCAGTATGCGTTCACATCTGATGGTGGAGCATTTGGAAGAGACCCTAGAAGACGATTCTGGTAAGTTCGTCTAACATCCGGATCTGCCAATCTCCAGCTGCCAAGCTTTTGTCCGCACCTTAAGCGGACCTGGAAAACGTAGGGAGAAGCGACTCCGGACGAGCGCGTGGTCGGAATCCACAAATGTGTTCCAAAACGACCGGCAGTCAGTTATTGATCCGCGCCATCGGTAACTGATGGCGATGTGGTCGATTTGGGTTGATCGGCCGTGTCGTTGGAGGACACCATGTGGCCAGACGACTTCGGCTATTCCGGAAGTTAGTACTGCATAGAAACGGATTTCTCCCAAACCGTTCCTGCGTGACGAACATGCTCGTATTTATGTACGAGGACTCATCGGATGCCATATTTTTCGACTTCTCAAAAGCATTTTATCGAGTCCCACACGTCCCGCTGCTCCACAAACTCGAGTCTTACGGGATTCAAGGGAAAATCCTACACTGGATCAAGGCATTCCTATCTGAGAGATCATTCCAGTGAAAGTAGGCTCGACCTACTCTTCTGCGGCGCCGGTCTCCATTGGAGTTCCTCAGGGCTCCGTTTTGGACATTTGCTGTTTCTGATATACGTCAATGACCTTCCAGATGTTCTGTCAAGTCCATGTCTACTTTTTGCGGACGACTTGAAATCGTGGAGTTCCAATGCCAGTGCCCTCAAATTGATGTAGACGCCGCAAAGCAGTGGTCGTTGGACTGGCACCTTCCTCTGAATGACGAAAAGTGCGTCCATATGTCATTTGAGGAGACCCAGTGAACTCCTTTGTCATGCATGGTGAGAAAGGACCAGAAGACATCACGAGGATAGATGCCAAAGGATTTGGGTATCTGGCTCTCTCAAACCTGTCCTTCTCACTGCACCTTGAGAAATCGGCCCATTCGCTGTTCTACGGATGATTTGGCGCACCTTCTCTCGTATTACTCGCACGGACTTCCAAATACTCTATGGGGCCTATGTCGGACCGCTCCTTGAATATGCCAACCCGGTTGTCTACTCAGGACGCACGAAAGACGTAATCCTCATTGAGCGTGTCCAGCGAGCTGCTACGAAAATGGTTGCCGGTCTCAAGTCCATGGACTACGAAACGCGTCTCGCGGTGCTCGACCTCTTTCCCTTGGAGTATCGTCGCCTCCGAGGGACTTAATTCTTGCCCTGTTGGAACAAGGCTTGGCCAACGGGTTTTTCACCGTTGACCCAGCAAACACAAGGAAGTCGATTCATGCTACAAGCCAAACTCACAAGCAAATGATTGGCTGCTTCGCGTCACATGATCCATGCCAAAACATACGATTGTTACATACAAGGCCCAGCTGCTTAGCAAACATATGCACCAATGGCAGCTCGTGGCTGGATAGCTGGGTGGGATGACCTTGGTCGCACGGACCAGGGGGTTCGGGGTTCAAACCCCAGTCACGTCACCCCACTTTTCGACTTTCCCCGTCGAAATGTTTTTTCTCAGGGCACTACCGCTTTTCCAGCATAAAAATATGATTAACTAAGATGAAAGGAACTTAAAGTTCTAAGTGCGAAAAGTCTCGGATATGTATACATAACCGAGACTATTTCTAAGTCTGAACCGAGATTTCCGAAAAGACAAATGTCGAGTTCCTGCCAAACGTTCATTGGAAGAAGTGATGTGGGTAGTCACAAACAGGTTGTGTGAAGGAACGCAGATCGATGGAGGGTATTTTAAGGGACGCGGATAAGTTTCGTGATTCACTTATTCATTATATGAATGTTAAATTGTACACATTTCACGCGGAGAAACTGATACCTCCTGAAATAAAATCTTTGAATTGTTTCAGGCTATTTTCTCGCTTGCATCGACAGTCCACCTTCCCTTAGTTTATGCGCTTTAACCATTTAACTCGTATTTTTCTTGGCTTGTGCACAAATGCAGTCTGAATGCGCGCGCTTCCTGACTTGTGCACAATTAACCAATCAGAATGCTGGCTTGTGCATGAGTCGCATGCCCAAACACACGGCGGGGACATGGTAAGAGGATTTTTAAGCTCAGAGAGCACACCTTCATTAGGCAAACTTTTTTCTCATTTCGGGTAGTTGCTGCGTGGAATAACCTTCCTCGGACGGTTGTCCATGCTCCCTCTAGAACCCAGTTCAAAACACTATTAGACACTTATTTACCCGAGTCCTCGCGCTGGCAGGCATACTGCCCCGCACTGAGAACTTAAAGAGCAGTGCTACACCCTTTTTTCATTTGTGCCTTTCAGGTGAACGACAGTCGCTGAACGACAAAAACAAAACCGACCCGGGAAATTCGGGCGAAAGCCTCGATCCTGTGTATCAATCCGTTGAATCCGTGAGTCTCCGTCGGCGGGGGGGCGAAGTTATGAATGCCCGGTTCTGATTGGCTGATATTGTGACCAATCACTGCACGGATTCACCTGGTCCATAGACCGCACGTGGCACCCAAAAAAGCCTACTTGGAAAATTTGACGAAAATATTCACCGCACGAGAGCTTCGTCTCAATCAAGCCGTTAATTCATGGATTCACTGGTTGATGCGCATGACCAAGGCTTGCTCCCCAGCATCCCGGGTCGGGCTTTTAGTTTTTCGGCGGCTTCTGTTTGTGGTGTTCGTACCTTCCTTTTGCTTCCATTATAACATTGCGTATTTTGTCAGTTGCATAAACGTTTTTGTTTGAATACGCAAAACGACGAAAATGCGCATTTGTACAATATCACGCAATACAAACGCGGTCACGTGCTTCGACCCTCTCTTCTGAATTCGCTCGCGCTTACAGCGGTCACTCGTGAGTTTCATGTGCTAGCTCTGGTATCAAAACCTTTCAGACTATCTTCGAATCTTATTATACGTGAGAATTGTTCAACAGAGCACCCTGGACAACCTTGATTGGATTGGTATTTATTCCCTGACCTGGGCCAACGACGCACTATTTTAAAGAGAACAATTCTTCGTTGATCTGTTCCATCTGACCTCTTTATTATTGTATACCCAATCTAGCGCTGTTATTTTTTTCTTTGCCACAGGCGCCTGGTAAAGTAGCTTTATGGGTAGCCAGGCCACTACATGCTCACCGGGCAGGCACAAGCGAAAAAAGGATGTAGCGCTCTTTTCAAGTCCTGCGCGCTGACACAAAGCGCCTATAAGTGCTTTGAACTGGGTACTGGATGCATCGTGAACAATTGTCGGATGTAGGTCATTCCATGCCCCTAATAATTGCTGCCTAATAAAAGTGGCAGCTCAGTATTCCACTAAATAACTGATTTCTCGAAAACTACGGCGTTTTCAGGGTCACCATTTCATAGTATACACTGTCTGTATAGCGAACCATTCTGCAAATTATCTCCATTAATGATCTGCTTGAGTGAGCGAATCCTCATAAATCGAAACCGACTGTGGATACGTTACCTAATGTAATAAGATATCGCAAATTGCGTAAAAGGTGAATCACCTACAAATCCCCGGAATTGACAGATAGTTCTACCTGGTCCTTGTGGATGCGAAATAGGCGGAAGTGCCATCAGTGTAAAGAAAGTTGCTATTTATATTCGCTTGACTGGTTGAATAGCGAACTATGTGTTCAGAAACCTCGATAGTTGCTATTCCGAGTTAACATCGCCAAAGCCGCATCCATTCTGCCAGGTTGGAGGTAAGCACGGCATGCAGATGTTGCAGATGTTTGTTGTTAACCAGCAGAGCGCTCCATTATAACTTGCAAAATATGCCAGAACGACCATATCGTGGACCATAACGGACAGCTAAACGAACGTCGCTGAAGCACACGGCTAGCATGCGGCTAGGAGTCCACGATGCCTAATCAACTCGCTACATGGAACCTACGTCGATCGTAGCGGACAGCCTAATCAACTGGCCAACAAGCCCCCATCCGTCACTGCTGGGTAAAGTCGATGGCCCAGCTTGGACAAGAAAAAAGTTGAATTTTATTACTCGTTTTTATTGATAAATATTTCTTTCCGGGGAGCGCCTGGCCCTCTTAGCGCGCAATGTTCAGTGGGCTATTAACGTCCTGAAATGAGAGGATAATACTAGTTAGATTGTTGAAGTATCACCATGGGTCAGTCGGCTGGCAAACAAGGAACAATAATTACCATCTAGAGGGAGCACTCCAGCGGCAACAAACTCGTGTCAGCTTGTTTAAACAACGCCATCTTCACCGGCAGACTGGGAAGGCGTGACTTCCTCTAGCTTGTTACCTTCTGACTACAACCCTCAAGAAATACGTATATTACATGAAATGCATAAGGCCCCGTTAACCGACAGCGTCTTGGGCTGATGGACCGTGTATGAGTCAAATAAAATAATCTTCGTCTCTTTCCTCTAGCTGGCGCTCTACAGCGTTGGTCGTCGCAGTCAGGCATTTACTCACGGCTCTCCAGTAGCTCCTCCTTGGAACCGAAAATACGGATACACACAGACTTACAGAACGAGTTGTGTTGGGATTCTGCGCTTCAATCCGGACCAACATCATATGACACCTTCTTAGCATCACAAGTAAGCTAAACCTCACGTTTTCTGGACGGGCCGGGGCCAAGAACCGAAAACAAATCATTTATCTGTGGACTCGCCTTTGCAACAAGCCTGAAGAGCATCACAGCATAGCGGACAGCGCCGAAACAAAGCTATTTGATGTTATCGGGAGAAGCAATTGCGGCTAGAATGACCTTCTCCTGACGGCAGCACAAGCATGAGCCCGATCATCCGAAGTTTTGCCAGGACCAAAGGCATATCGCTTGCACACAAAAAACAACTATACGGCATCTACTCAAGAGAGCCGGTCGACACTTGTATATGTCCTGAGTAGTAAGGAGCTTGCCGAATTGTTGGGCCACAAACTGCCGCACGTCATCTGACGGCTTTCCATACTTCATCACGGCCCTGAAGATTCCCAACTCCCCTTCGGTTTTCCGTCAATTTCCCGGGAGACCATGATACGAAAAATTAGAAACCCTATGTTTGTGTTCATAATAGTAAGAGATGACTGCGAGGCGGTCTCCCTGCCATCTTAGACAACATCCTACCATACAACCGGCGCTTTTATCAGAAAACACGATCAGCTTACTGAATTCTTCGGATTCCTTCACTTTCAGGTCGCCCTTGGTTAATACCAATTCGTGACGTAAAACAGTGCCGGTACCTCGCTTACCGGATGAACGGTTATCCATCATGTATCCATTTAATGCCTTTCCAATGACATGAAGGATGAGAAGGATACAGCTCTCAATTTCTTAAAAAACGTATGTGAAGCCACTTCTAAAGCCATTGCACGCAGAGTTTAAAACCAGATGCGCGCCAAAAATTTTGACGGGGAATAAGGTAAACAACCTGCGAAAAAATGACTGTGGCCCGGGGGTTGTCCTGGGTTCAGACACATGCAAAAAACTGCAACAGTTTGGCGCAAAAAGTTTTACTCCACCCGCAAAGGTTTTGCAGAAAAAAGAATTGTGCGCAGGAGGCACGGCGAAACTTTCGCGCTTCGAGCTTGAAAAACTCCTTGTCAGTTCCCCATCGTGGGTTAGTTGCGTCAAGGTTAAATAACTTGTTGGCCAAACGGTGTTTGAACAGGGCATAAGTAAGTGCTCGGTCTACTCGCAGGGGGCAGTGGTTGAAGCACCTCGAGACGCGCTCCACGGTCAACGGATTCGGGGCCACTCTCGCAGCAACCCGTTAGAGATGCTCAACAAGGGCTATGTCTTTTTTCCGTTCCGAGTAGAAAACTTGGTTATCTTTTTAAGTGGGCCCGACAGAGTATCTGAAAGCCCATGTGAGTAATACGGTGGAAGGCTCTCCAAACCATTCGTAGAAGACCGAATTAAGTAGAAGGGTTATGTTTAAAGATGGTTTCTTCCACTTCTCATTGTGCGTTCTCTGAGTCTCCTTCGAACGACATATGGATGCTCTTTTCGTCAGTCACGTAGTTCCAAAACAGCAGAGGTCCCAAATCAGGGCCTTGAGGAACTGCAGGGAAGACTGGTGTGGAAGATACGTAGATCAGGCTTAATTTCACTAGGACTGTTTTATACGGTATGAACACCTTAGTCTAGCGCAAATTTCTCCTTAAATCCCATAAGACTCAAGCTTGTTGAGCAGCCAAAACGTGCGAGACTATCAAATGTTTTTGAGTAGTCAGAAAATATGGCATCCTATGTGAGTCTTTCATCCTGAGTTAAACCGTCTACAAATACGTTCTGTTGCCTAAGGCCTTCGAAATTAAAAGGGCGAGCCCAGCAGCTACTGTTTCTTCTGTACTTTCTCCCCATTAGTGTAACCGAGACGCTGCACCGCTTGCGTCAGAAACACATCCATTGCAGCTCTTGCTGACGTTCTTCCGTCAGTCGGCCAAATGGATGATATGTCATGAACGTCGTGTTCCTAGCAACTTGGTGAAATGTAAACAAGGACAGCATATAGATACCTTATCAGTCCTCCAATACTAGCCTTTGCAGCTAGCACCTATTGGCTATTTTGCCACGGGCCACACGTTGCTTCAAGCTGACTGTCGACCCATACCCCTAACTTCACTTTACTTTCCAAATTGTGTTGCCGATTGCCTCATGTAGCAGTTCATAGTTAAATCGGTACCTGTCTATCACCTCGGGGGTTCCGCTGCAATCTTTCCACATGTATCTGCTATCCTTTATCACACTAATTACCCATCTGCCGAGTGAAGCTAAAAGCTTTGTTTGGGTACCCTAACAATAATAGTAATGACAATAATAACGGTATAATAATAATAATAATAATAATAATAATAATAATAATAATAATAATAATAATAATAATAATAATAATAATAATAATAATAATAATAATAATAATAATAATAATAATAATAATAATAATAATAATAATAATAATAATAATAATAATAATAATAATAATAATAATAATAATAATAATAATAATAATAATAATAATAATAATAATAATAATAATAATAATAATAATAATAATAATAATAATAATAATAATAATAATAATAATAATAATAATAATAATAATAATAATAATAATAATAATAATAATAATAATAATAATAATAATAATAATAAT
Source organism: Clonorchis sinensis (assembly GCA_003604175.2). NCBI lineage: Eukaryota > Metazoa > Platyhelminthes > Trematoda > Opisthorchiida > Opisthorchiidae > Clonorchis > Clonorchis sinensis. The sequence goes on from CM030370.1 coordinate 59,501,211, forward strand.
AATAATAATAATAATAATAATAATAATAATAATAATAATAATAATAATAATAATAATAATAATAATAATAATAATAATAATAATAATAATAATAATAATAATAATAATAATAATAATAATAATAATAATAATAATAATAATAATAATAATAATAATAATAATAATAATAATAATAATAATAATAATGTTTATTCCCAACTTGTGGGGGCATGCCGTCAGGCATGATCATAAGGTTACAGTCAGAATAAAGGTATGACTGGTGGGACTAAGTACGGGGGGTTTTGGGTGGGAAAAGAGGACAGCGCCATAGGCGGTGAGCTGTATCCAATGTAAACGTGGTCGTCACTAAACCGGCACGAGCAGGGAAGCTCTTTTGTCGAAGAGAACATCAAGCAAGGTCAGATCGTTAGGATTTGAAGGTGGCGGGCAAAAACAAAGCGAGGGAGGGCAAAACAAGAGGCTTCTTGCCTGAAATATGACAAGAGAAATGTAAGCTGTGGAAAATCAGAAACCAGAACATCAGATCTGGTGAAGCAGCAAAGTTGGCATCATCCAGCCGATCAAATTGAACTGAAGCCAAAAACAACCGCTGAGGCCTCGCGGCCTTGGACTATTGGGCTCGTGGCCAGGGTCACAAAAGCGTAAGTGGGGATGATGAAATGGAGGGACCAGCAAAGCGGGTAAATGGTAGCAGGGATCTCAGAGACATGGTATACAGTTAAACTGTAGTGACTCACTGGTGTCGCTGTTGTGGAGGCGGGCATAATAGTTCCTTTGGAAGAGAGAGATGGTGGCAACACACGAGCCGGAACGCGAACTGTATAGAAAGTTATTGGATTTGGTGGGAAGCACAGTAACACAGAGATGGTTAAATTTCAACCAACAGTTCAGCAGGTTGGAATGAATGTGTCATGGAGTCAGCTGGGGTCGATTGGGGAGTTCGTCGTATTTGCAGTTAATGGAACGAGTGGGCGAGGGCACGGTCGAGAGAAGGAATGGAATATTTGCGGGAGTGCTATCGAACTGGGTATGGCAGTGCCGTGCCATCATTGGCCTGACATGCTTCAGTTTTTGGACAGCCCCGTAACGGACGTCACATTTTAAGGTGAGTGGGCTGGGGTGTGCAGTTCTTTGGGCAGCGGGATTCATTTCGGGCTGGCCGAGGAAACAAGGTGGAGCGAAGCCGATATGGAATCGCAGGGTTCTTTTGGTCCGTTTTGGGATCCTGTGGTTGAAGATCACCGGCCAGGTGGAGTGGGTAACAGCCAAACAGGTCCTCCAAACCAGGCATTGCCAAAGTTCGAAGTTGGCCTGACGAAGATTTGTGTCCAGGCAACCCTCGACGAGTACAGGCAAACAAAAAAACTAGTGGGCGGCATACTGTCGGGCACGAGCATACTGTTACAGTCACAATAAAAACACAACTGGTGGGCTTTCTTGGCTACTGGAATTTGCGTGGAAAAAGGAACAGTGTTAAAAAGTGCGTATTGAGCGATGTTGACTTTGTCATGCCTAAACCGGCATGGGCAAGGAAGCATGGTTACTAGGAGCTTGTCTTTCTTTTGGGAAACACACCAGGCTGAGACAAGATCAGATCGTAAACATTTGAAGTTAGCGGGCAGTAAAGCAAAACAAGAAGCTTCCTGTCCGGCATATGATGGGAAAATATGTCTATGATGACTTCGATCTCGGTGCCCCGTTCTGTTTCGCAGCGACTTCCGCGAGTCAGTCGGGGTCTGGCGCTTCAATTATCCAGGAACTCATATTTGAGCATCATACCCAGTTTATATGGCGTTTATCAATGTTCGAAATCCGAAGCAAGCGGCACAACAGGATGCTAATGCTCCTACACCAGGAAAGCTCGACACTTTTGCGTGTCAGAAACAACAATTCATGAAACAGGCGCAGTCAATTAGGCTAACTGCAGATCTGCTCTGCACTAGCCTTTGCCTGCTCGATCCAGAAGACTCTAAGGGAGTAACGCGCCAATTCAAACACTGCTGCTGCTGTTTCTGAAGGCAGAGGTAACCATGGTTGGGTGCAGTGTTGGTAGGACCCGTCATATTTCTATGTCCCCGGGTTAAAGAATCGTTAAAGAATCTTCATCTACACGCGATTCGCCTGGCACCGTCCCTGAATGGGTATCACAAGCTTAAAGCTGGTTACGTCCTAACCGCCTGTTACCCTGACATCATTGAAGATAAATTCTTGGGACTTAGAATGCATGCCTGAACGGAATTGGCACATATGCGGTCAAATTGAATGGTCAAATTGGGTTAGATTGCGTACGTGTAGACATACACGAAAGACGGCCCAATTTGTGTGCTGACCGTGAACATTTCTGTGCAGCCCGTACTCCTGTAGTAACCGAAATTTTCTGGCCACATGGTGCCCTCAAACAGCGTTGCGAACGAGCACCCAAACTAGTCACGTCGATGCCAGCTGCCGATGCCACGGATCAATAACTGATCACCGCCTGTTCTGTAATACTCGCGTGGAATCTGACCGTGCGCTCCTTCGAACCCGCGCCCGTTGAGCGCGCAAAGTGCAACCAGCTTGCTTGTCAACTAAGAGCATGCCAGGTTCCGAAGTCAGAAAGCTTGTCGGGACCGCTCTCTGGAATCTAGCTGGGGCATGCCACCTTTGATACCAACGTTCGCTGGATCGAGGTCATCACGCATTTCCACAGTGCCAGATGGTTTGTTCAAGGCACGGTACCTTTATTACTGCTGACGTTTTGGCTATTGGCCTGCACGGCAGTGACGCATCAGTATTAAATGCTTATGCCATGCTGTCGATGGTGAGGATGATGATGATGATGATGATGATGATGATGATGATGATGATGATGATGATGATGATGATGATGATGATGATGATGATGATGATGATGATGATGATGATGATGATGATGATGATGATGATGATGATGATGATGATGATGGATATCGGACGAAGTTGTAGTTTTTCTTGAATGTAGTTTTTCTTGAATCCCCAGGAGACTTTTCCGCTGGTCCAAAAACGGCATTCAGCCCGACGACTTACCAAATTTCTAGTAAAAATTAGCGTTTTCGGCGAACTTGAAAGTAGTGGGCATAGAACGCGAAGAAAATAAAATGGGCTCAAACGCCAGGGGTGTTCGGACACTTTTTTGGTTGCTCTTGCTGCCAGCCTTAGGGAGCCACCTATGAGACAAGCCGTCACGGGTTAAATTTGGACAACCGTCCTTGGCAAAGTACATTTGAGAATCAAGCTGAGCACTGCGAACAACTATTTTCCTGGTCACCTTCTGCAACCTGGTCTGACCGTCGGACTGCACTGGAACCTTGAACTCTGAAGACGGGAGGTATGCGTATCTTTAAATGAACCGATCAAAGTCCTTCCGTTTTTTGACATGCGATTTACACTGACTGAGTCTCTAATCGGGCGTTCACTAAACACACGTCTTACATTCGAAGTAGAGGTACATAGGTTTGCAGAGCGTTTTACGTATCCTGGAGGTTGCATCAGGTTGACACGCAAATACGTATGGCCCGGCCTAAGTCTGGTAATTTTAATCATCTATGTTGACCAGGCGATATGTATATGAATCGAAGACAGCATGTGCGTCAGGCTAGAGCACGGGCCATTTTGTATCACCATGAGACTTATTCTGTATAAGCAGCAGACAGGGGAAGTTCACAAGTCCAACCAGTGTTTCAGAACCGCGACCACTGCAGACTGGCGGCAGTGGACCTAAAACGGGATACTTGAAAACGTGACGTTTCGTTGTGCAACAAAGGCTTCAACCAAATAATATGCTGGGTAACAGATCCTGCGGCTTCTTTCTATGTCATACGCAAGTCAGTTTAGCGCTTGCTGGATAGGGCGTCGCTTTTTGTCCTCAATAAAGAGGGTAAAAGATAGAGGGTTGGCTAGTCACCGACCTGCCAAACAGATTTGGAAGCAGCTGTGAAAAGCCCGAGTTTTTTCGTACGGCCCCCCTTCCAAGTGGGATTCCATTTGATCCTATTGTGCCCGGCTGAACGCGCTGCAAGGTACGGCTGCTTATCGATATTGGGAGTGGCTTTATTGCTAGTTTGTAATGAATGTTTCATTAAAATTTGGATTTGTAGGCATTTTGGACCGACTGTGATACATCAGCATCAGGCTGCTTCCGTATCCCTCCTGTTTTTTCTCCGGAACAATCCACCTAAATAAACCATGTTTGCACGGCGACGGAGCTCCAATGTCGAACAATGATGTTATGCTGCCGATGGCAATCATGAATGTTGGACAACCCTGGCATCCTTTGAAGTTAGCTGCACACCCCCTTATTGGCTATAATTGATCTCGGCGGCACAAGTGGATCCTCAGGAGTCGGAAGACATCGGACCAGCAAAATCTAACTCCAGGCAGCAACCAGTCAAGGCAATCCCAGGGGGTGCTCAAAAAGGCACTCGAAAGAGCCGGCCGTCACATTAAATGGGGCCAACAATCAACTACAACGCGAAGTTTCTCCGAATTGTTGAGGTTTTCGATGTCAAAAATTTTTAAGTGACCACCTTGTTTAGTCGATTTTACGCGACTGCTCTATGTCTAGGTGAAGAGCCTTTCAAAGTCCAAAATGCCCATTTCAATCCTAATGGCAGCCTGATAACGCTGGAAGTTTAGCGAAGAACCATGGGGGTAAAAATTCATATAACGTGTACATACACGTCACAGCTGGGATTTATCCCCCTACCTACTGTAACTAAATCTGTCAAACAGCCTTCAGAAAATTTTTGGAAACCTCTTATGGAGAATGCACACGCTTTTTCTTTTGTATTGCTTAGGGAAAAACTCGGCATTCACGCGGCTTTTACCAACTCCCAACCCTGGGTGGCCGTGCTTAAAAGTAGGAAAATACAAAATTTGCGCAACGGCTAATAATGCTCCAAAATCCAACATTGGGAGACATTTTTCAAATAGATAAATAATCTTTCGGTTCATCAGCGACAAAAAACACAAAAATAAAGATATGTAGTGGAAAAATTGGACAAGTATGTACGCACCTTTCACAGCATCGTTTACCGAATAAAACTTCCTGGTAGTTAAAGTTGAATACTTATTACTCAAACGTTGCCGCGCAGCTTAACGGCGGTGTTAATGAAGACTTAACTAGGCATGCAGTTTCAATCCAATTGATATCGAGGGCTCTTAATCAGCACAACCTTGCTTGTAGACGCTCACACCGGATTAACATGAGAATCCTTTCGGTAAGAATGCCACCCCTCGTGTTTCAGCAAAACAAGCCGGCACAATGGTCACATTGCAATGAGAATAACTTATTTATTGTCACGGATTTCTGCAATACAGACGGCTAAGCATTTTAAATCTATAAAGCCGTGCAACTTGCTGTGTCGTTTGTATTCACAACCAGTGAGGTGATACGTTGTCACGTTTTTTCTGCTCCAAAGTTGAATGAATTTAAATCGTATGCAAATTATCGTGTTCTAGTTTTGACACCTCAGCTTGTTCGGCAAAAACGCTACGGGAGGTCAGGAGTATTATAAGACCTTTGTGAATGGCCCCCGTTTTATCCGGCAATTCCTGTGGTAAAATGTGTCAAGGTTGACCGAAAAAAGAAGTATGTTACAGACCCTCCTAGAGGCTCCTCTGAGGCCGGACGGTCCTCAACTGGGTCTGAAAGCGAGGGTGACCAGCAAAGGAACAAGATTTCTAACGTTCGTAAGCGTCATGTGTGCTATCGCGGAGAGGCATGTAAATGCTCACCTCACACTAATGTCTTTAATCACGAAGTCTGTTCTACGACCGTTGACGATTAATTTAGGACATTAATCTCTTCACGCCGGACGGACGGGTCAGCGGCATGCGGGCCACGCAGCCTGGGAGCAGTGTGACTGGAGATGAGAATTTCTGATGTGCCCGGGCACCAGCTACAATGCAATGGGTGCTCCTGTTGACAAAGTTTGCTGGAAAGATGGAAACTCACAACAGCGGGTGTCTCCGCGTGTCAGGGTGCATGTCAATGGCCGAGAATCCTTGCGAGTTCCATTACCATGCAAATCTTCCAAGATACTACATTTACCAGTTGAACCGGCGTTGGCAGTGGCATAGTTGGGCATAATATGGCACAACCGCTGAGATGTCAGATAATGTGGCAAGCTGGCGAAATATAACCGATGTTGACAGCCTCAAGTCGAAAATAAGGGTCTGTGGTAAAGACCCAATTATGTTGGAAAACCCTAAAGGAGCTTTCTTATGGACACTAGTGGCTTCCCAATTCCGCCACACCTACAACAGCCTGAGTATATGTACCCGGGGTTCGGGGAACAAAAACGATGTTGGTATCGGTTGCCGTTGCCTGACAGATGTCAACAGGTTGGAGGCCGCGTAGTGTATCAGCCAGGTGCTCGGCAAACAAAGTATCCTATTGTGTGTGTCGGTGGCCGAACAGGCGCAGTTATTACCAGACACCATGTTTGGAGCTGAAGACCTGCTTTGATTTCAGGAGGGATACCTAGGAAAATTGTTCCGTTCGTTGCAATAACTAGCAACGAAGTCTTTGGAATATGCAGTTTGCCTGGGCATGTTAGGATGTAATTGAGGAGCGATGGCAGCGAATTGGACACACTCGGACCTTTAGACTTTTAGACAGCCGCCAACCAGCCGTGGACAGTTGTGCCATGTTTGATAAAGTTTCAAATAGTAGCCTTTAAACTGAGTTTGGAGTGGAATCCTATTCAGGCCATCGCATACAGTTGTCAGAAACGGCAGATATTGACGTGCGGTCGAGCAAGGATAATGGGTCTAATAAATCCACACGAATGTGAGAAAACGGAAGCTCGTATGTGGAGAGCGACCAACGGGAAAACTCTTGAAGATCTGTGTTTTGCTCCGATGGCAAGCGAATCAGCGACGGTCCCAAGAACCTATATTTTGCTGTAATCCAGTCAATAAGTACCGGGGAGAGCATAGGTTGGTTTTGGCCCAAATGCCAAGATTGACGACGCCATCGAAAACGCTCGTGGTCTAGGGTGGGCGGGTACAAATTGGCTGGATTGTCCAATTCAAGAGTCATAGGCGCTACGTTAACAGGAATGGGCAAAAATTGGGCCACTAGGCAAAGCGAAAGGGTTCCCATATGTAATTGAAAGACTTAATTTCTTGTTCGCAGCTCTGATCGCAACGTCCAGGTCAGCTGTGATCAAACAACCCCCGACATTTGTGTGCTCCTTGGTGGGAATGCCTCGGGCACCCATAAATAACCAGGCCAGGGCAGGCTGTGACCGTTCTCTAACAGAGTAACGTTCGCGGTGTTTTAAAAATCAAAAACGGAGGACTTGAGTTTAGTGAAGAGAGCAGTTAGCTGACTGGCCGGGCGTGCTTAAAATGTTGGTGACAGAAAAGTTTGCCACGTGTTTACGTTACATCATATGGGTCCGAGAAGGAGAAAAAGTAGTTTTCAAATCATAGAGGAACATTGCCGCTAAAGACGCTGATAGCTGCATCTTAGCCCTCTCCGACACTCCTCAGCGGTGCGGTGGTGCCAAAACAATAGAACCATGTAGTCTAGCGTACCCGGTCAGCGCTTTCCACCGTTCGATCACGCGTGGCTACGGGCAGACCCCGTCCAAATGAAATGATTAGGGAGGCATCTTGTGCTCTCCTGGGTTGAAATTAATAAACGCGCCGAAATGCAGCCCGTGGAGAAAATGACAACTTTCAGGCCCAGTAATTAGGTGTCACGTGGTAACATCATTTACAAAGCCGGTAACCGACTTACTATCTAATGCTAGCCGTAACTCGCTATAGCAGCCAAATGAGTCGCGGTTGACGAGGTGAACACACCGTTTACCAGATGTTTGACGACCCAGAAAACAGTCTTGCCCGACCCACGCGATACTGAAACTGCATCAATCCGTGGGGAACAAACGTTTGCAAAACTAAACACCGGGCCCATTACCCAAAAACGCACATTCATGGATACAAATAATGCAACATAAACGATATACTTCCCCCAAATGTGCGGTTGTCTAAATAAAGTGGCCTACTTCGAACCGGTCAGAACGTTGGCCCTTCCGGCAGGATGAATAACAACTGCCCTGTTACTGCTAGTTCTAACAACACCCAATCCGATCCAGTGGACATGTTAACTACAGGTCAGACTAGGGATTTGATAAAGGTTTTGGAGGACTCTCAAACCAAAATGGAAAACTTAAACAAGCCTCCAAGTGAGCATTATTCCACATAAGCCAAGGCCATTGGCGATTTTTGAATACATGTACACCCATTCGAACCATATTCCCGCCCCATGAAATTTCCAAACACGAAGAGGGTAGGTTGCCCTTACAAATGTGGTAGACATAAATGGGCTATTTTCCTTTGGAGAACCTCTTTAATAAGACTTCACCGGGTTGGCCTTATCAACGTTTGCGCACTTAGTGACGATTTTGGAGTCTTATGCTGCAGTGGCAAAAGCAAGCTTTTGGAAAATCACCGAAGACATCAAACTCCAAAAATAGCCAGCATACTAGGTTAACAATGACCCCCAGGTTCATTGTTTTGCCTTTGTAGTAAAACGGTTTATGCAGCGTTCCAGTGAATTGATTGGAAAGGTTACATGATCACCGTAACGAAGTCTTCTTACAGCGCGCGACGTAACTGGTGGTGATATGATCCCTATGCACCTGGGGGAAGCCGACAGTAAAAATACTTTAGAAACTAATACCTAATCACTTGATTTTTACTGGAAGCCCTTACCTGCCAACTGATTTTTACGTAACAAAAATTTCGAAGTAGAAGATAATGGAGGGTTATCCTCCCCTGATGCAAAAAACGAACCACTTTTTGCACATAACGTATATCAACTAGGTTAAATGCACAAAAGCAGTTCATTAAAATAAGTATAAAACTGGAAAAAACTAATGATATATGGGCAAGCAACCAAGAAAGCAACTACAGCCTCGCAGCCTCCATCTGTCACGCTTTACATGCACCTGCACGACCGCTGTCCTCCTGGAATATCCCCGTGCAGCATGCAGTAGTTGTGTCGCTGGTTCATCGGGACAGCTGCATTCTCTGCTAACAGAGTTCGGGGGCCAGAAAAACGAGGAAGGCAGCTGATTCCGTTCACAAAATATGACTACCATTCCACGAAGTCATTAAGGAATTGTAGCTAGTGTACTCCGATTGCACGTTTGACTAGAGTTCTTGAAATCTTTGGGTTGCCATTTGCTCCCCTCAAGTTCATTTTCCTTGCCAAGGGGTTGCAATTGGCTTGTTTCCTAACTTATTTCTAGCAAACCAAAAGTAGCATGGTCATACTGCTTCAATCTGAACATGGCTGGCAACAATGCATTGTAGAGGAATGCAAATTCAAGGAGCCAAGCTTATTACGTTCCAAGAAGCTGCAAGGCATGGGAAGAGGAACACTAGAACATTGGAGCCGGAGAAGCGTCTTTGTGGAGCGCAGTGTTACATGTGACGAACGTACTCACACATAGTGTTTTCTCAGTGTAGTTGGGACAAAACATCATTCTGACTTAAAAAAGTTAAAAAGTTACACTAAGATTTCGGCAAGAAAACCGGATCGTGCAACTCCAAATTCAATGAAGGCAGTTGTCCCTCACTGCGTGCCGGCAATGGGGGTCTTTCAAGCAAGTCAAGGAGTGCTGTTGATGTGGGCCAGGAATTTATGTGGCTGTGTCCATCAACACAGTCTTATCCTACAGACGCCATGGGTTATCTAGTATGTTATCCGATTCAGAGTTTCGTATTCCGGATGAGCTGTGTTGAACGTGAAGGGTAGATGTATTAGGATTAGGCCTAGGGCGTACGTCACACTTATAATACCAGTTAACAATGCCGGTGCATTGTGGGTGTAACCGGAGTGCTACACAGTCACTGTGCATTTTCTGCGCACGCAAAAAATACTAATACTAATACTAATAACGAGCGCAAGTTTAATCGCTGAGCAGGAGGAAAACGTCTAATAGTGCTTGTCCAATCAGTGATTTTCATTTCTCAAAAGCGACCTTGACGAACGAACTGCCTGTTCGCTTTAAGGGCTATATGAGACTTTTCCTGGGCTTCGTTGGTGAACGTTGATGAGCAAGCGGACTCAATCGTTGTTGCCTTCCCGAAGATTTAACTTAAGAGCAGGTTTCTAGATCATCCATGGGTGAGCAGCGTTCTATTTGCTTTTATTTTTAAAATTTTTAATTCAAGACCGGCATGATTCTTCGATCCAGACGTGACATGTCTATTCAGAGGACGTTAACTCTGTACATCTGGTCAATTGCTAGGTTGCTTTTTTATCACCGTAATACCACATATACTTTATGATTCCTTGCTCTTGCGTGGAAGCAATACAACAACTAGGCAATCCATAGACGGCGGAAACTGGCGGTGGCTGAACTGGCGATCCAGTAGCCTTATTGGCACCTAAATAAGGCATACCGATTTTATCATCTGAAGAAGATAGATAGGAACATCATGCATGAAACCGGGCTGCAAAACACTGGAAAAGTACTCCGCGAAAGTTTCTGCAACAAAATGTTTATTCTCATCCGGTGGTTGCATACTCTCATGCGTGAGCACAATGGTACAATCAGAATAAAAACATGACTGATAGTACTTGTTGGGATCCAGGATTACACGGAAAACGAACAGCCACGCAAATATTGGGCATTATCCGAAGCAGCTGTGGTCATGCCTAAACTGACATGACTTAAGACTGTGGGCCTCGAGGACGGAGAAACACAGTTATTAGGGCTGTTCCTATCTTTCGGGGAACATATCAAGCTAAAGCAAGGTCAGACCGTTACAGTCTGAAGATTGTGGGTAACGAAACAAAGAAAGAAAAGCAAAACTAAGGCATCTTGCCTATGATGTAACGAGAAAACTGCAGAACTGCCGAAAGCAAGGAACCAGAACAACGGATCTGGTGAAGCAGCAAAGGTACAACGATCCGGCCGGTCAACTTGGGCTGAAACTGAAGGCCATTCCTGAGACCAGCGCTCACAAACAGCCTGGGAGCAAAACGGAGGTGATATGCTCCTACAATGGAGCGAAAATATTTTCCTGGAAGGGTATACACAGGTTTAAATGTGTTATCAAATACGATGAACAGTTCATGGCTGTTACACGAATGAATTTTTTCCCACGTGTAGTTATACATCTGCACTTTTAGAGTATTGGAACCTTTACGATACATCAAACTTGCCCGCCTGTGATCCCCAAACTAGAAACCAGGAAGTCAATTTTTCTCCAAAAAATAAACATAAAGAAGTAAAAAGGATAAGCAGTGCATATAAAAACAATAGCTCTGTTCCGAAGAGGCAAACCAACTTTCCCAGAAATGAACCCCACTATCGGCGATTGCGCTGCCTCAGACGTAGGTTTAGACAGTCCTGGATGTGGAAGCGTCCAAACAGTAGTGAATAAATTAAGAAAATGTATATTTAGGACAAAGATGGTAAAATATTAGAAGAGACCACGCGTTCGCAATGAAGAGGGAACTGTCGGAATTCTTCAGCTTTTCCGCGATCACAGCGCTAAAGCGAAGAACATTTTTGAGGGAAATCTACCGTTATTTGTCCCGTAAGTCCGAACAGCCAATAATTTGCATGTCGCAGTTTGGCCCCTGAATACGCACACGCAAGATCCGGTCACAGGGGATTAGGAGGCACAACAACTCTTTAATACACCAAAATCATCTGGCCCGCAGGAAATGGCATGTCACTTGGAAACCTGACTGGCATGTTCGGCCCAATCTGGTGGTCATCAGACGTTGCTCGAATGTTCTATCAGAAATCTTGTGAAATCGTCCGACTTGATGAGCTTCCAAAAAATTTCTGTGAACACTTGTCACAAACAAGTTGGCTTAAATGGTCTTTCATTTGTCGTCCATAAACTCGATCGACACCACCCCATACTTTCATACTTCAGCCCAACCGTCGGTATGGCATTCTGATTTGGAAGCGGTGTCCCGTTGTTCTAGACTTTTAGCATCCTTCTCACAATATCCTAGGGTTATTTGTTCACTGAACCTTCTGTATTGCATTCTTCATGCGTCATACTCATAGCTGTGGAATAGCTACGGAGAAATTCCCGTACTTATCCATCAAATGACTGTTTCCTCAATCTAGACCTTTACCCCAATTCAGCCACCAGACACTCAGGCACCCAAATATTCTTGTCCAGATGGCCTGAGCTGAACCTAACTACGCTACACTGTTTATTGCGTCAAAACGCATTGATAAAATAAGGCACGCTCGGCTTAAAATTTCTGTCCTCGCTGTAAACCTCGTAGCTCTACCGAGCTATTATTATACCCTCCAGATCGTACCAATCCATGCTGAATCTTCTCTCTTTTTCACCAACATCGCATCCGGAATGGTCCTTCGAAGAGCTTTGAAATGGCTCACGTCATCATAGCCTTCCTTGAACAGTAACAACCTATGTAATTTGTCATGCTATGATATTCAACCAACCCCGATCTCTTCTACAAGTCAGATTCAGAACACACCTGGCTTTTTCGTGCTTCCTGTTCGTCTCCCTTATATTTCCCTACTCTTATGGACTAGCAAGTCAACCAAAATTCACCGCTCATTGTGAGGCCTCTCTAAACCTGTTTCTTTTCTAAAAGCCAAACCAATCTCTGCTTCTAATTTCTACAAAACTTATTAGAATTTGTCTTGCGCCCCTCACTCCTCATACGTTCACACACGGTCGTCCAGACATATAAACGCCATAAGAGTATATCCCTTATTCACCTTACGGACCTCACAGACACAACAACCTAGTGCATAGTAGTCTGTCGAGGTGCGACAGGCCTATGCGGCGTTGGCTCTGCACTACCGAAGCGCTCAATTCAAATGCCTTCATTTATATTCCGCCGCTGAGACATGATGCTTTAAGTGCCTTTACTTGACTTGGTTTTAATCCGCGGTTGCTCGTTGTAGGCCTGCTTGATCTGATCGCAATATTTTAATAGACCACCTTTCTACCCAACAGGATAAAATATCTGGTAGTTGATCACGCCTGACGGCATGCCCCCCACAAGTTGGGAACAAACCTTATCATCATTATTCATTGTTGCATAACCCGAGAACAAGCCTGCTAGACGGTTCACCGACCTGGAGATCTGGTATCATTTGTGAAGATAATAGACTTATTTTCGAGAAATACACTCATTTGCATATCAATTTGGTTTTTTAGACTTATGCAGTTGCTGGGCACTTCCGACAGGGAGGTTTACTCTGATGATTTGAGCCCAGATGAAAATGCATGCTTGCCACCCACCCAGTGGCATGAGTGAATTTATAAGTGTTAGCGTGCTAAGGCTGGTCTTTATATACAGTAATTTAGAAGTGGAAGAGCCACTGTCTACCACGCGCCACTGGCGTAAGCCCATCCTGGTTACAGCATACGTCTGGGGGATTCTCCTACAAATCCAGGTCACCAAGTGTGGCACAATGAGAAAATGCTGCCTCACCTGTAATTTAGTACAGACTCCCCAAAGTGACTTGGTGCGACCTCAAGATGCTAGGCTCCGTCTACTAAAATCTCGGCCCTCCCTAATCGGCTTCATGGGCGGCTAATCAACCATGACCTAACCGATGCGTTTTCTAGCCAGTGTAAGTTCCTTACGTACACACATTGCTGCACCCGTCAAAAAGCTTTGCTTGTCGCGACTCTTCACCATCCCAGCCAGGATAATGATCATTGTTTTTTAAGATCTGGCAGTATCGCGCCACTACGGTGGCTCAAAATTGTAATCACGTCTGGTAGCCTGATGGCCCCGGACCCCTAATAACCTCGCTTTCCTCGTCTTCGTTTGCGCCTCCAGTCTGGATGTGGCTGATCCGTGACCCCTCCTGGTTGGCAGCAAAAAACACTGCACTATCGATGGACTTAAGGATCTACTCGTCGTAACGAGCAAACGGTATCTTCGTGTGACGCGTAATACCAGAACCTCCAGGAAGGCAAAATAAAGTCGAAGCTGGGTTTCTATACGGTACTACCAATGTAAGACAAATTCATAAATTATACGAGCCTCGACAGTGGATACTCGTCCAGAACAAATAGTCTAACTGGACTACAAAGGCACGAACCAAAGGAGCAAACAGGCTCCCACGTGGGACAGTCACACATGCATAAAGTCGGCCACAAATGGCCGGATGACCTCAAGGCCAAATGCGTGAAGTGGTAAGGACAAATAAACGCCAGTTCATATACACGCATTAAACACAAAAGTGGAGTGAGGGTTACAAATAGGGACAAAATAAACGTGGAGAATTTTAAGTGTCAACGCAATGGACGAGAAACTTGTCTTCTTCTAGCCTCATACTGTTACATGTCATCGGCCAAGCATATCTACCCGAATAACCCCAAATAATTTGCCGAAGGCGTCCGCATACGGGGCCATCCACGGACCAAATCGGGACGTCGTGATGACAGTACCGCCAATTCCGTGCCCAGAAGAGTTGGCTGCTCCTGGATTACCATAGCCCAGCTGTTTTCCAACCCAGCCTGTTACGTGTGCAAACGATATCACCTAAATCAACTGAGTCTATTTCGAAACTTCGAAGTACTGCTCATTATGCCGTATTGTCTGCACGTTCTTCCCACTAACATGTTTATTTTTTCCATCACAATCACCTGGTTTCATGCAATATGGAAACTTCGCTTGCTACACTTAGTCCGACCAGAACCAGCGAGTTTAGTTGTTTCCAACTTAGTCCGCACTTCGTTTTTCCCTAGCCGGCCTTGGTGTAGTCCGCGGTCCTTATTTTGCTGTCTGGGCCCGAGCAAATACCTCAAAAGCTCAAGGTCGTCCGATTTTTGCTGCGTTCACCAGTTGCGAATCAAAACCGCCAGATTTCACCTATAACGCACACTAAAAATCTTATTTCTATTACTTCAAAGTCCAGGTTTTCCCTAGCCGCAACTTCGTGCCACAGGTACCATGTGCAAATCATTTTACTGCCTCCGATTTTCTCCATGCTCGGGTAGTGTCACTTTATCAAATATCAGTTTGCATTTAACTTTTCCATCTTTATCTGACTGTCACAATTCCATGCATGGTTGGGTGCCTCCACCTGGCGTTTGCTACGCCCTTTTCCCTGATCGTGTCCCTATGGTCGTGCCTTACTTTATGCCACAGATCGTGCCGATTTGATTACCAGGCCCAGAAAGACATCCGATAAAAACGATTTCCCAGTAAACTGTAAGCTCATACATCTCCTTATAATCCATGATTTCGCCCCTGGATACCCGAGCGTTTGCAGCCTATCAACTTTCACCTGATGTGTTAGCACATCACAGGCCCGTTAAGGTTACAGCTGATGCAGTGCCCGAATAAAATGAGTCGGAAGGACATAGACATAGCAACAACTTCCCAAGTCTTTCTTCAAGCACGGTCGGAGGGCGGCTCTATGTATACGTGCGTCAAAACGCAGTTAACCCATAACAGGGTGCAAAATTTGGCGGGGCTATTTCGGGTATGAAATCCAATTTGACTTGCAGCTCGCAGCGGACCGTTTGATAGCGCTAAGTATTTCATACGCACCATGCCGTGTGGCTGAAAACAATCTACGTCATGCAGTATCGCCTGTGAAAGACCATTAGTATGATGTTTCTCAAGTCCAAGTCACAAAACTTTGCATTTGGCGTTGACCTAAATTGGCTTGGGGAAAAATGCACATAACGTCCCGTGCGAGTGTGTTCTCACATTGCGAATTATAAGGATCCTGGTTCATGTACAAAACAAGACAAAGAAAATCTTGTCCCATGTCTGCTATCTGCTAAGTAAACAATAGGTACAATACGACGTTAAATCAACTGCACAGTTCAAAACGTAGGTTAGGAGTGCATGCGACTAACTTTGTCTCACTTGCCTGAGAGTTTTTGCGCAGGTTTAGGGAAACAGTGCGGCTGTGCCTGAGGGGACGGCCTAGAAAACTTGTACGTTGACAAGGACACGTAAAGCATGAATGGTTACTTACATTTAAATCTTGACAACACTTCCTACTGTCCATGCATTTGATCGGGTTGATAATCAATCGTAAACAAAAAAAACTCCGAAAACCTCAAGCCAAAACTTTTCGGCGCAGAATTATACTCGTTTCTAAAATCATGGTTTATTGACAAATGCTAATATTTACCGCCCGTTCGACGTCCAGTATTTCCTAGGTGACTAGTTCTTACGCGTAAATAAGAAAGGTGGCAACGAACAACGCCAGCGACCGATTAGCTCACAAGAATTTCTATTAGAACAGTCTCCTTGAGGAAGGCTCGTTTTGCGTTGGAGTTCAACTAATATTTTGGTGCACTTTCAGCAGTGTTCATAACGGTAAACCAATGGGCAGGGTAAAGGAAAAACAGTGTGCCGCAGCTCTTTCACTAATAACCCATTGAAGACATTTAGTGACAGTACCTTAGTAGATGAGTCCTCAATAACACCACATGGATGAAACTGTTAAGAACCTCTATTATCCCCATCAAAGGATGACCACAAATCATACATTGATCCTTTTCACGGAGGTGGGAAATTTCCGTCTAAATAACAATGATGTTTATTCCCAACTGCTGGGCG
This sequence comes from Clonorchis sinensis, assembly GCA_003604175.2. NCBI lineage: Eukaryota > Metazoa > Platyhelminthes > Trematoda > Opisthorchiida > Opisthorchiidae > Clonorchis > Clonorchis sinensis. The sequence continues at coordinate 59,517,796 of CM030370.1, forward strand.
GTATGTCATCAGGCAGAATTATAACGTTCTCTGAAGCAATCATATACATATAAAACGTAAGTTTCTCATTATTTCCTGACTACCAGCAGTCATAGCTAGCACTTACTGATGGTTTTTGCCATGTACCATTCGTTTCTTGGAGCTGACAGCAGTGACTCTGTGACTGGCGACCCATACTCTTACCTTCATGTTGAGTTGACGTAGTAGACTCCAGTTAACCTACGGTTCTCATCCAGTATCTCTGAAGTTGTGGCCTAACCGCTTATTATTGGTCCGCTGTCCTGTTTATATTAACGCCCCTATGGACAACTACGACCCTATGATTGGATTTTTTGCTGAGCTAAAATCTACCGCCGTGTAATCTCACTATGTACTCGCCTGTCCCAACTAGTCCGACGGCTATCCTCCCCGCCTCGGCGGCTGAGTCCTCATCTTCCCAAAATTGAGCACCTACTCCTGCCCGGCTAGTACTCGGCTTCTAGGTTAGCCAAAAATATCCGCCTCTTCCTGGGTTCATTTAGCTTGCAGTCATCTCCATTTTGATTTTTTTCTCTTGAGTGCCTCCTGGCACTCACCAGATGCTATTGCTCTCATTCTAGTCCTTCCTCATTTCCCCTCTTCCCAAGCCTCAAACTTCGGCTGTGGTTGCGCAAACGCCCCGTGCAATTCACTCAATCTGGCTTGTCCCGGTCTACATTCACATGGTCCTTCTAGTGATTGGAAATTTTCCGTGGCTCTCCATCGGCCTGAATCTGTCTGTGTCAATTTTCTCGTTAAAATCTGATCCAGCTGCCATGGAAATGCGTATCGTCTGTCCGACTGCGGCAACCCTGAAGACCGTCACGGGGTTGTCCAAAAACCGAAGTATGTCAGTGCAATGATGGCATGGCACTACCATACCCAGTCTGATGGCACTTCTGCAACTATTATCTTCAGAACCTCGACCGCAACCCCTCGCCCACTTGAGCCTGTAATTGCAACGACAAAAGCGAATTTTTCACCCGGCCCCAGCCGCCTCGATCGAAACCGCGGAACCTATCGTTCGAAGTTAACAAACCTAATCTCCTACCGTAATTTCGGGTTTCCACTTCCACAAGTTCAATTCCGTTTACGGTGCTCGTTTGGCCCTATGCCTTGGCGCTATCTTCTCATCAAAACCATTCCTTACACCTGACTTCCCCGCAACAGTGAGACCAGTGAGTCTACTCTATTTCAATTTCAATTGGGACAAAATTTTCATATGTCTCCAGATGAAATTCTTCAATCTCCATCCCCATTTTCGATTTTTTTTTGAACCTAGCCATTTACTTGACCGCTCAAGGGCACTCACGGCCAGCAACGGTTTTCAGTTTTAGCTCATGTCAGCTGGCGTCACCTTTGAACTAGTAGTACCACATGCCAACTGTCCTCATTCTTTTCGGTTCCCATGACTGTGGTGACACTTCACATAATAAGCATATCTCTTTGGTTGTACCCTCCTCTACATTGTGCATTTGCCTGCCGCGTTCAAGTTGTAACGACCCGATGATGCCTCAGTCGGCATGCTCCCTACAGGTTGGGAAACAACCCCATTATTATTATCACAAACTTTTGGTAATTTTGTTTTATTTCCCATGCCGGTTTGGGCATGATTAAGTCTATTGCCCACTGTTTATGATTGCCTTCTTTTTTCGCGCAGTCCCCGGTACCCACCAGTTCCATCCAGTCGTGCTTTATTCTGATTGTAATCGCGTGATGATGCCCCACGGTATGCCACCCACTAAGTTTGGGGAATAAACATTGTTTTATTATACTACATTACGTTATATTATATTATATTATATTATATTATATTATATTATATTATATTATATTATATTATATTATATTATATTATATTATATTATATTATATTATATTATATTATATTATATTATATTATATTATATTATATTATATTATATTATATTATATTATATTATATTATATTATATTATATTATATTATATTATATTATATTATATTATATTATATTATATTATATTATATTATATTATATTATATTATATTATATTATATTATATTATATTATATTATATTATATTATATTATATTATATTATATTATATTATATTATATTATATTATATTATATTATATTATATTATATTATATTATATTATATTATATTATATTATATTATATTATATTATATTATATTATATTATATTATATTATATTATATTATATTATATTATATTATATTATATTATATTATATTATATTATATTATATTATATTATATTATATTATATTATATTATATTATATTATATTATATTATATTATATTATATTATATTATATTATATTATATTATATTATATTATATTATATTATATTATATTATATTATATTATATTATATTATATTATATTATATTATATTATATTATATTATATTATATTATATTATATTATATTATATTATATTATATTATATTATATTATATTATATTATATTATATTATATTATATTATATTATATTATATTATATTATATTATATTATATTATATTATATTATATTATATTATATTATATTATATTATATTATATTATATTATATTATATTATATTATATTATATTATATTATATTATATTATATTATATTATATTATATTATATTATATTATATTATATTATATTATATTATATTATATTATATTATATTATATTATATTATATTATATTATATTATATTATATTATATTATATTATATTATATTATATTATATTATATTATATTATATTATATTATATTATATTATATTATATTATATTATATTATATTATATTATATTATATTATATTATATTATATTATATTATATTATATTATATTATATTATATTATATTATATTATATTATATTATATTATATTATATTATATTATATTATATTATATTACTGCAGAGGACAGGTTGGATGGGGATATGGTGCTAATACGTAGGGCAAACCGAACACCGTATACGGATTTGAACTTGTGGAAGAGGCAAGCCGAAATTGTGGCGGAAAACCAGACTAGCCAAACTTGAACGAAAATTCATGGGGTACGAAAGAACTCGCCCCAGAGACGGAGCCGGATAAAAAATTTGCTCGTAGTTGCGACCACAGGCTCGATCGGGCGAGGGGTTGTGGTCGAGATTCTGGAGTGAATAGCTGCGAGAGTGCCATCACACTGGGTATAACAGTGCCATGCCATCATTGCACTGACATGCTTCGGTTGTGGACAGCCCCGCAACGGTCGTCAAGGGTGCCGCGATCGGAGAAGGGATACGCAGTTCCGTGACAGCTGGCTCTGGGTGAGACTGAAATTGACACAGAGAGTTAGGCGGAGGCAGGGTCACGGACAATCCCCTTTGGTTGGAGGACCGTGTGTGTAGACCGGGGACCGGCCAGTTTGAATGAATAACGGTCCTACGGAGCGTTAGGGGCAAACGCAGTAAAAGTTTGAAGCTTGGGAAGAGGGGTAACGAGAAAGGCATAGAATGAAAGCGGTAGCGTGTGGCGAGTGTCAGGAGGCATAAGATACAATGGTGTCAATAGAAAATCTAAAAGGGGATGACAGCAAGCTAAATGGACCCAGGATTCACGGATTCACGGATTGATACACAGGAGCGAGGCTTTCCCAAGTTTCCCGGGTCGGTTTTGTTCTTGTCGTTCAGCAGCTGTCGTTCACCTGAAAGGCAAAAATGAAAAAAGGGTGTAGCACTGCTCTTTAAGTTCTCAGCGCGGGGCAGTATGTTTGCCAGCGCGAGGACTCGCGTAAATAAGTGTCTAATAGTGTTTTGAACTGAGTTCTAGAGGGAGCGTGGACAACCGTCTCAGGAAGGTTATTCCACGCAGCAACTACCCGAAATGAGAAAAAGTTTGCCTAATGAAGGTGTGCGCTCTGAGCTTAAAAATCTTCTTACCGTGTCCCCGCCGTGTGTTTGCTGGGTCAACGGTGAAAAACCTGTTGGCCAAGCCTTGTTCAAACAGGGCGTAAGTAAGAATTAAGTCCCCTCGGAGGCGACGATACTCCAAGGGAAAGAGGTCGAGCACCACGAGACGCGTTTCGTAGTCCATGGACTTGAGACCGGCAACCATTTTCGTAGCAGCTCGCTGGACACGCTCAATGAGGATTACGTCTTTCGTGCGTCCTGAATAGACAACCGGGTTGGCATATTCAAGGAGCGGTCTGACATAGGCCCCATAGAGTATTTGGAAGTCCGTGCGAGTAATACGAGAGAAGGTACGCCGAATCATCCGTAGAACAGCGAATGCCTTCTGAGCCGATTTCTCAAGGTGCAGTGAGAAGGACAGGTTTGGAGAGAGCCAGATACCCAAATCTTTTTGGCATCTATCCTCGTGATTGTCTTCTGGTCTTTTCTCACCATGCATGACAAAGGAGTTCGCTGGGTCTCCTCCAAATGACATATGGACGCACTTTTCGTCATTCAGAGGAAGGTTGCAGTCCAACGACCACTGCTTTGCGGCGTCTACATCAATTTGGAGGGCACTGGCATTGGAACTCCACGATTTCAAGTCGTCCGCAAAAAGTAGACATGGACTTGAAAGAACATCTGGAAGGTCATTGACGTATATCAGAAACAGCAAAGGTCCCAAAACGGAGCCCTGAGGAACGGTGGATACGTTTGCTGATCTAGAAACCAAGTACTAGTTGGGCCAGGAGTGGGTGCCTAGTTTTAGGAAGGTAAGAACTTTGTCGTCGAGGGAGCTAGCAGGGAGGCTAGGTGTTGGACTAGTTGGAACGGGCGGTAGTTTTTAGTTTACCAAAGAATCATGACATAGGGTCTTCGTCGTGCAAAAAGGGGTTAGTGTGAGCAGCGGCGGTAGACAAGTAAGAAGCGGACAGGCAACAGCTTCCCAGATAATGGATAAGAATCGTAGCTTAACAGGGATCTACTGCGTCAATCTAACAGGAAAATAAGATTAAGGATCACCAGTCGCCGAGTCACTGCTGTCAACTCAATAGAACGAATGGTGCATAGCAAAAAACAGCCATTAAGTGTTAGCTTGTAATCAGGAAATAATAAGTTATTTGCATTTTGTGCATATGATCGTTATAGATGACAAGAGGGAAGAACGTGGGTACTATGTTTGGATGATGGAGTGAACTTGGGGTGGTGTGATCCAACTAAGACGAAGGTGGCAACTCCTTGTGTATTCATAGCTGATGAGTGCCAAACCATCAGGCATAACTATAAGGTATAGCCGGAAGAAAGTCTCGACTGACTTCAGGATAGGTCATACAAATAATGGGGGAGTACCTGAAGTAAAGGGATTATGGCTAACTGGCACGATCTAAATTTGGCGGACGTGGAGGGCAGAAAACACATCTATTGGTTTTTCCGTCTCTTAGGGGACATGTCACACTACATCAGGATCATATGTTTACCATTTGAGGGTGACGGGCAACAACACAATGAGGGGAGGCAAGACGAAGAATCCTGCCCGTCACATGACAAGAGATGGTAAATCGCCGAAAATAAGGAAGCAGAAAATCGAATCTGGAGAAGCGACAGTCTTTCTTTATCCGGCCGGCCAAACTGAACTAAACCTGATTGACATTACTGAGGCTCCGTTGTCTTGGGCAGTTATTTTTGTGAGCATGACTACAAAAAAGGTAGTGGCATGCGATTCATACACAAGCCAGTATTCTGATTTGTTAGTTGTGCATAAACCAGGAAGCACGAGCGTTCAAATCGAATTTGCATACAAGCCAGGTAAAGAGCGAGTTAACTGCTAAAATCTCGTAAATTAAGGAAGGATGGATTGTTAAAGCAAGCAAGAAAATAGTTCAAAAGAAGTTGAAGAACTCATTTCAAGGGATCTCCGCGTGAGATATGTACAGTTTGGCGTTTATGAGGTGAATGCGTAAACAAAAAATATATCCAAAGACCATAAATTCCCCCCTCATCGACCTCTCATTCTTCAAACAACACTTTCGTGACCATTTGCACCATTTCTTTTAATAAAAGTTTGGCAGAAAATCGACACTTGTGCTCTCGGATACCTCAATTTCAACTTAATCCAGAACTTCAAGTTACTTTACGTGAACTCGCCGTTCTCTAAGCAGGAGCCTACCGCACTACGCCACCGAGCCACGAAGTACCATTTGTGAAAAACTCGGTCAGGCGGCTAAGCCTATTTGGGCCAGTAGTATGTGTGGAACAGGTCACATGACTCGGTCCAGTCAATCACTTGCTTCAGTTTGGCGTGTTCAGTGATCAACTATAGTGCGTAAATGGGGATGATGAACCGGAGTTATTCACAATACGCATGAATCCTATCTGGGCGAGATGGCTCAGGTGGGTAGAGCGCGGATTTTCTGACCGAAAGGTCCGCGGTTCAAACCTGACCTCTGTCCCTCGACTTCCTCTGTCTAGGTTTGGACAACCTGACAGCATCTCAGCCCTCGTGCCTCCCTCGGGTGGCATGGTAGCTGGACACCGAAAGGGTGTTACTGCTGAACAGAACACACGAATCCTATCTTGGATCACAGTGTACACTGTATTTATAGACTTACTGTTGTCGCTGCTGGAATGGAGTTGGATATAGAAGATCCTTGGGAGATCGAGTTCGTGCCAACGCACCGAACGGAGCATGAATTGTAGGGAAAATCATTGGCTTTATGGGGAGCACAAACTGAAGATATGCCGAGATGGCTAAGTCTACGAAAGGGTTAGAACAAACACGTCGCAGGTGCGGTTGTGTCCAATTGAGCAGTTCGTTCGTATCTGCAGCCAAGTTTCAGAGCGGACGGCAGGGGACAGGCTAGATAATGAAAAGAATGGCTGTAACATCCTTGTTCGGAGTCGTTGCCGAAGCAAAACTTATCGAATTGTGATTCCATCTTCTAGACCTGTCGCCCGGTATAACGCACTGTGCACCTGTTGTAAGTGATTCTTCCAAAAGTTTAGAGCCTCTGAATCTCCTGAGAATGCACCGTGCGTTTTCTGCACTATTCAGCAGATGAGTAATGGCGAGATACTCGCATAACCACATGCATCGGATTTCAGTCAGGAGAGCAAGACCACTCATAAGCTGCGATGTTTACCTTGCCGCAATATATTTGAAGTCATTCGCAGGGCATGAGCGAGTACGTTTTTTACTTGCACGGTAATCCAAAAGCCGGAAAGGCAAGAGCATGATTCTTCACTAACGCCCAATTGCGACTTTGTGGATCGTGCTGGTGTCGCTCGTCCAGCCCAAATGAGTACCTCTTAACGCCAGTTCATGCAGAGGTCCACTAATGGGACTAAATTGCGCCTCCCGATCCCGAATTTCTATTTGAAGATGTAGGTGAGATATTCATACGTTGGTTGGCTACGTTGTTCTTCCATATCTAGGCGAAGGAGACCAATCCACCAACTGGGGTGAGTCGACAATGGTGCCCACCTTCAAACAAGATGCTCCCAGTGAGTATGACACTCACAGGAATTATGTTGACCCTCGCTGTGACCAAACCACTTGCTTCACTTATTTAACATCACTTTCCGAAGGTGCGTGAAGAACGTTAACGACAACAGCAAGCAGGATCTCGATCTGGACCACTTTCTCACGCTCCGTCGGGTATTAGACCAAAGAAAGATTTTCTGACCGAAAGGTCCGCGGTTCAAACCTGACCTCTGTCCCTCGACTTCCTCTGTCTAGGTTTGGACAACCTGACAGCATCTCAGCCCTCGTGCCTCCCTCGGGTGGCATGGTAGCTGGACACCGAAAGGGTGTTACTGCTGAACAGAACACACGAATCCTATCTTGGATCACAGTGTACACTGTATTTATAGACTTACTGTTGTCGCTGCTGGAATGGAGTTGGATATAGAAGATCCTTGGGAGATCGAGTTCGTGCCAACGCACCGAACGGAGCATGAATTGTAGGGAAAATCATTGGCTTTATGGGGAGCACAAACTGAAGATATGCCGAGATGGCTAAGTCTACGAAAGGGTTAGAACAAACACGTCGCAGGTGCGGTTGTGTCCAATTGAGCAGTTCGTTCGTATCTGCAGCCAAGTTTCAGAGCGGACGGCAGGGGACAGGCTAGATAATGAAAAGAATGGCTGTAACATCCTTGTTCGGAGTCGTTGCCGAAGCAAAACTTATCGAATTGTGATTCCATCTTCTAGACCTGTCGCCCGGTATAACGCACTGTGCACCTGTTGTAAGTGATTCTTCCAAAAGTTTAGAGCCTCTGAATCTCCTGAGAATGCACCGTGCGTTTTCTGCACTATTCAGCAGATGAGTAATGGCGAGATACTCGCATAACCACATGCATCGGATTTCAGTCAGGAGAGCAAGACCACTCATAAGCTGCGATGTTTACCTTGCCGCAATATATTTGAAGTCATTCGCAGGGCATGAGCGAGTACGTTTTTTACTTGCACGGTAATCCAAAAGCCGGAAAGGCAAGAGCATGATTCTTCACTAACGCCCAATTGCGACTTTGTGGATCGTGCTGGTGTCGCTCGTCCAGCCCAAATGAGTACCTCTTAACGCCAGTTCATGCAGAGGTCCACTAATGGGACTAAATTGCGCCTCCCGATCCCGAATTTCTATTTGAAGATGTAGGTGAGATATTCATACGTTGGTTGGCTACGTTGTTCTTCCATATCTAGGCGAAGGAGACCAATCCACCAACTGGGGTGAGTCGACAATGGTGCCCACCTTCAAACAAGATGCTCCCAGTGAGTATGACACTCACAGGAATTATGTTGACCCTCGCTGTGACCAAACCACTTGCTTCACTTATTTAACATCACTTTCCGAAGGTGCGTGAAGAACGTTAACGACAACAGCAAGCAGGATCTCGATCTGGACCACTTTCTCACGCTCCGTCGGGTATTAGACCAAAGAAATACTTACACACGCCCTACAAATTTTGTGTTCATTAACTTCACAGTGCGTTTGGTTTTCTGCTGACTAATAACTTCTCAACAAGCTTGCGCAACCGAGTATGCCTCAGAAATTCGTGTATGTCATGTACCGTTCATATTTTACAGACTTATGGGCGCGTGGGATTCCTTACGTGGCTCTCCGAAAGCTTTCCCACAAGCAACTGTGTCCGACAAGGGTGTACGCTAAATCCTATTCTGCTTAATGCCATCATTGTTGGGGCAATGAGGCAAACATTGGAATGTCAGTTGGAGGCCAGTGTTCGTTCCTGTGAGCGAGAATCTGGAATATACAGACGATATTATTCTCATTTTTGAAGAGGAGCAGGAAGGGCAAGCATCAGTAGAAAACCTGACCTAGGTCATCCAGTCCTTCGTCATTTGCTCTGCACCAACGAGGCACGCGGTGGAATGTGGCCTTTGAACCTGCCTCTGACAATTCAATGAGTGAAACATTGGAAGTTGCGGAATGCTGCACTTATCTCGAAGCTGCGCTAGCTCCAGCCACAGTGTGACTGACAAAGTGAATGCACAGGCCTCAAAGGCCGCAATTGCTTCTGTCAATTTGTACCGTCAAAAAGGCATATCACACGTGCCAAAGGGCGCATATTACAGAATACAGCACGGGCTATATTATACGGCTGCGGGACTTCGCAACTTCCTGCGGGGTAGCTCAGTTGTCTTTAGGTCTTTGACCACCTACGTCTCGGAACTACGACCGGAGTTGGTCGGAGCCAACGAATTCTCAATGAGGTAGGCAGTAACGGGTTTTGATGAAGCGTATAGTACTTTTATAAAAGAACTGCATTCAGTATTGCAAGCTAAGGTGACCTGGCTAGGTGTTGCGCATGCCGAGTTACCGGCTGCCGAGAAGATCATTGTTTTCCGTGCCCAATTTTGTGTGGCGGAACGTTAGAGGTCGACAAGATTTGAAGAGCAAAAAGGAAAAGCAGGCTGTTCTGAAGGCTTCGAAGGTTGTTGTTGCTGTTCGCCTTTGAAGATAGGGGCCACTTGACACTCCTTGTGCTTGACTGGAGTAACAGCGGAATTTCCACCGCTTAGTTTGTGGTTTGAACCTCCCAAGCTAGCGTTCCCGTCAAAAACAGCCACCAAAGGTGTACCGAGTGCATTACCGCCTAAAACCATGTCAAAAACACATGTATAATGTCTCGTTTGTGAACTGGGTGCGGCGACAACATTCAGGAAATTCTGGTGCCTTCTGGATGCGGCATTTGCAACCGGCACGCCGCGGGTACAGGACTATTATTGGTTTTTGGGCCCAGATTTTCGGCCAATCAGAGCTCGCCTTATTGCCCTGTCAACCAGCAGTCCGTTTTTTAGCCAATCGGGGGCTAGGCTTCTTGGCCGTGGCAGCGGCTAAATCCGAACGGTAAGGCAGTTTCAGTGCGAAATTCAGCCCAACTGGAGACCCTGAACGATTTGATGGCCAACCGATGTCAGTGTCATTCATGCTGTTAGCCGCTATTCGGGTTGTTTGACTGAGTATTTGCAATGTATGCACCACGGATGTGTTGTAGGTTTGCCCTATGTCAGTCTCCCTGCTCCATTTTTTCCTTTTGTTATAGAACTTTATTCAAATTAATCGAAAATATTGCATGGCAGCTAAGCACCATTGTTCTCATTTGGTGTCGCTGTCAATAACAGTGATGGTGTTCACTGAGATCGCTTTTGCCTGGAACGATATCTGCACGAACTCATGAGCTCCTAGTGCTCGACAGCAGAGTTCTCCATGAAATGCATCTTTCATCACTTCAGTACTGGACTTGGCTGGTACGTATGTGAACATTTTGGATTAAGAATGGATATTATTTCGATTGGTGCGCGTCCTCGTGAATGCTGGTGAACAAACAATCCAACGGCGGTTAGTAACCAGGACCCAGCCGAGTAATAAAGCTTGAGCTCGGGAGCTGATAGCTGTACCAATACCGGCTTAATCCCCCGCCGCATATACAGGATCATCTGAAGTTCATAAACCCCAGTGTCCTAGCGAAGTTTCCATAATCCCCTATGAACTAAAATAATGGTTTAACTGTGACGCACTTCCACTGAATGCTTGCCTTGCCGTCTGCAGAAAGGGCGAAGGCGGAGGTACCGCTGGGTTTTCCAAGCCTGGATGTGAGCATTCGATATGCTGGAATTGGGTTCGAATCATAAACCTGGTTTGCGCCTTAATCATTTGAGTCCTCTCGCTGTCAGGCTCGATTACCACGCTTGTGACTTTTACTCGGCTTTTGGAAACGCAGCAAATATCTACCGCTGAAATATGAAGCGTGCACGTCGGAATAGCTTGTTGGCCGATTCGCTACAGGGTTAACACATCAATGGTTGTGAGAGAAACCGAAACAGGTTATGAGAACCTGGCATAATTCGGCAGACCTGGGTAGTGACACGCTATTAGGTACCCCCTTGGATGCAGGACTGTCGTACTTTTGGCCCGGATCGACGAGTGAGTGATCGTTCAATAGGAGAGGAAGTGATATGTTGGATAATACTAAAGAAAGCTGGGAGTTATCACCAGTATTCTGTTTACCTTACCATATGCAGTAAGTCGAATGGCCCGGCTGACGGCACCAAGTTGCCAGGTCATCTGTCCATGCCATACCTCGCAACAATATAACAACATAAACCCTATTGTAGCGTAATGCACCTCAATCGTGATGTGCCTTTTTATGCCGTGTTGGAACAGAGCACGTGGAAGGTCTTCTGGACCAAGAGCCCGATGGCGCTTGCTTTTGGATATACACGAACTCTCCTGAAGCTGAACTTAGTCCCATACTCAATTAACGTTACAGTCGAAGGTAATCGGAATAGAATGTAGCAGGTGATTGGCTAAATATTTACGCCAGTATTATGCCGGCTAAGCGCTGTGTGCAGTACTGGTGTATCGCTATCGATGATGACTTATTTTGCCTAGTGGTCCAAACGATCTTTACTGGATATAGCAGTGCTTCTTAACGATCTCACTTTCAAGAGGATCCCGAGGTCCTGTTGAACAAATCAAATGGAAGAATCCCCGAAGACTTCCAGCGCTTTTCACGTCCTCCATTTTGTTTGGACTCAGTTAGCTTCCCTATCTGTGGCGACAGTCGCTGTTACCTGGAGTCAAGTATCTCAAGTTTGGTTCCAGTGGAAATTGTATGGAATCTTTCAGCCGGCATCCCGTTTGATCCGAGATCCAATACTTGGAAGAAGTTGAGTGGGTTGTACTGCATCTGGAAGTTCGGATAACAAGTACGTCATTGGATATTGACAGCCGGCACCGGATCAGCAGGCTGGCGTTTGAAAATTAGGTTCTGGTACATCTGTTTGATTTTTGGGTTCATGTGCTTATTAGCCAAGCGAAGTGGGCGTGTACTGCGCACACCTGAAAGGCAAAATTAAAGTAGAAGTGGGGAAGTGCACGGTTGGAGTCCACACAACTATTTCAGGTAGGTGGTGATCGATCCTCTGCACTGGTACCTGACTACAATGTGGTCTGTTTGTGCTAGGGGTTGGTTCGTTGGTGGGCACCACGTAATCAGACGATTTCCGCTTTTGTAAAAAAAATTGATGTTATGAAGAAACAGTCCGTGATCACCACACATCATCATCAGGCGTCCTCCGTTGTCCACGCTGGTCCAATACAGGATGACCACTCGATTAGGCCTCAGCAACGCTAAGCCTCCCTACCTGAGCGTTTGTCTCCGCAGCGACGTCTGAGCTTTTACGCCGTTCTGAAAGAACACTTGTAACGTCGTAGGAACTGTCTTTTTTAGATCCAGAGCTACATTCCGTTGGGGGTGGGTAAACAGGTACAATGAACAGTGGGCGATGGACCTCTTTTTCTCGAAACTCCACTGACGTCACCAAACGAACTGCCCACAGATGGCTATCAACGGGCATTCAGTCAAGCAGAAGGGTCTCCACTCGGCCGCTCAATACTATACCCACCACAGCACATCCAGTTGCAGCGGCCTCCTCCCCACCGGAGGTGCGCAATCGCAAGCTGGAACACAGCTAGTGCAGTCATTTCAATTACAGTACTTGCGTCCTGGATCTTTGACGAACAACGCAGTTGGTCTTTGCTCTGTGACCCCCAGAGAGAATATACAAATTGGGATGGGGTGGGGCAGAAGAGGGAATAAATGAAAGTGTAAGAAGACGGGCGTGAGCAATAGCATGTTTCCGCTTTCCCATCCCGCTGTATGCAGCAAGTGAAGCCATCCGAATGAGGGCACCACTCAACTGTCGATGTGACGTGTGTTTTTGGCTGCAAAATTCCTGGTTTAACTCGAGCTGGGAAACTGTTGGTTGCTAATACCAAGACAAGAGTGTGATTAGAGCCCTCGACAGAAGTCTGGTCGTAAGGCTGCGGTGAATGCCGACGGACATCGTAGTACTGCAAGTTTTTAGGGAAGAGGTCCTCGTAGGTGTCCCAACACCCTAGTTCGAAGACCAGGAAACCGCCGTCCATTGACAAATCTATGTAAGGCTCTGTGACCTCCCACTATAGCTCATTGGGTCATAAGAATACACAACGCGCTACACCACGATGAGGTCCACTCTCTTTGCGGCGATGGATGTGTATTTGTATTAAACACCGGTGCTTCGACAGTAAGACAATGACTGCAGTGCTCTACGGCACACAGAGGACTGCGAGATTTTATTCTCGTAGATATCCCAGCCATCCTTCGACGCCACCGTGAATTGCTCAGTTCCGGGTATACTGATTCTTTGAGGCCATCCATTTTTAGTTCGCACCTAGAAGAATGTTCTACCGTGGTTACTGCTGCCTTGTCGAATGTTTCCAACTGCATGTATACAAGATTCCTCGCTACCGAAAAAGTCCACACATGTTGAGGTGCTCTGTGGTCTCATAGACTACATGTGGTAGTAACTTCTTCAAAGGGCTACTGAAGCTTAAATTTGTTGCGCAGACTCGTTACGTATGTACTGCATGCAGAGAGCTGCGTCGGCTGAAAGAACTGTGACAGGCAGTGCGTGTGTAAACGCTAAAAGTCAGTTGTACATTCGGTTGTAACTGAACAGATGGTATTGTTGGATTAAGCGTACGGTGCACCATTGTTGCTTGAAAAAGCATTCCGCTAGGCCATTCCTGCTTTCAGATATTGGGGAACAGGGCGAAGTTTTCGGTCTTGTATAAATCGTCTGAATGAGTGCGTTCTCGTCGCTAACCGGAAATAGACTCTGGCAGTTTACATTATCATATAGTTTCAGGTTCACTTGTTTCAGTAGAATGATCCGATTGTCCTGAAGCTTAAGCCAGACCGAGTTTCATTGGTGGACTCTGGTAGACCTACGGTTCCCTACGGGGACGAGGTGGCTCAAGTGGTTAGAGCGCTAATTCACTGACCAGAAGGTTCGTGGTTCGGACCCGATTTCTGCCTCTAGGTTTGGGCAACCTGGCAGTATCCAGCCGTCGTGCTTCCTTTGGGTGGCATGGCAGCTAGGCACCGAAAGGGTGTTACAGCTGAGTGATTATTATTAGGTTCCCTACACATACCAAGTACAACGGCTAGAAATTATCCTTATTATTGACCTCGATTTTACCCCCATTGTAGATTGCTTTTTCGCTGTCAAATATTTACGTTGTTGTTACGCATAATGGTGTTCAAGATGCTTTTCGGCAGCGTAAGGTAGCCAGATTTGTCGCATCGTATTCATTCTGACAGCGTTTTAGTAGTCGGAAATTCTTTGCCTGTGTTCGCCAAAGTCGTTCGCACCTATGCTTCAAGACCGTATGTATGTATTGTTGGTAGCGGTCCTTCAGCATTCTACACTGCTCAATATCTCTTACGGGTAAATCTCGTGTCCCAATGTTACTTCTCGAAGCATCACAGTTCTCTACTCGTGGATATGTATGAGAAGCTACCTGCTCCTTTTGGTCTTGTGCGGTATGGCGTTGCCCCAGACCATCCCGAAGTCAAGGTATGTTTACAGTCCCTACGAAGATACGTTCCAGAATGTGATTAACACTTTCACTGAAGTCGCAAAGAGCCCACGATTTAAGTTCATTGGCAATGTGACCGTCGGGGTTGACGTTCGCTTACGAGAACTCCAGCGAGCCTATGCTTCTGTCATTTTAGTAAGTCGAACGTTGTTTAAAATTCATATGCTTTTCAGGCTTATGGTGCTTCAGTCGACCAGCATTTGAACATTCCTGGTGAGGTAACTGCTAATTCACTTGCTGTGGGATATTCTTTTTCAGAGCCTTCCCGGAGTGATTTCGGCTAAGGATTTGGTCGCTTGGTATAACGGTTCTCCAAGCCTTTCCGATGTATGTCATAGAGGCTGTTAATTCATTTTGTTTTTGTTTTCAGTTCATTCCAGA
The DNA here is from genome assembly GCA_003604175.2 of Clonorchis sinensis. NCBI lineage: Eukaryota > Metazoa > Platyhelminthes > Trematoda > Opisthorchiida > Opisthorchiidae > Clonorchis > Clonorchis sinensis. The sequence goes on from CM030370.1 coordinate 59,533,084, forward strand.
CCTCGATTGTGACACGGTCGCCGTTGTGGGTATAGGAAATGTTGCTATCGATGTTGCCCGAATACTACTATCCTCTTCTAATCGACTCAAGGTTGGCCGCCTTCGATCTCGCCTTACGTTATGTTAGAATACAGACATCCCTGAACCTGTGATTTCAGTGCTGAGTGCGAGCAGAATTCGTCGTGTTATTCTTATTGGACGCCGTGGTCCGCTTCAAGCAGCCTTCACTCTCAAGGAGCTACGTGAGTTGTCGCGGCTGGATATCAGTGAAAACGGTGAATCTCCTCAGTTGTTGCCCCTAAACTTCCTCCCTCCCCAAATTATGCAAACAGCTGTTGGATCTGGTGAACAGCTCACCAAATTACTCTCTGGTAAGAGCTTTTGTTGATTCACTGGTCCAAGTAACAGCGTCTTGATCCGTTTTTTTTTAAATATTGTTTTCCTGGCGCAACTGATACACTAGTGCTTTTGTCCGTGGATAGCGTATCCTCTCTCTGGTAAATGCAGTGCTCCCCTCTAACCAGCAAGTGCAGTCCATTGGTTGATACGTTGGGGTGTAATTAAAAAAACATTGGGCCACCCGTTCTAACTTATTTCAACAGCCAGTCAGACATTTGGATGGAGTCTCCAAGTTTAGAGGCTAACTACCCACAAATTTTTTATTGGACAAACTCTCGATGAGTTTGTCCTCGAAAATCGGTTTCTATGCATCCACTGCACTAGCAGTTAACACCAGTCTTATGTGTTGTATTGCTTACGAAGGAAAAACAGTCTAGAATATCGGCCCAAGTACGTCTCGAGTTTGCCTGTGAATATTTGGTTGAAGCACATCACATCGAATCTCTAGTTCGCACCAGTAGTAAGTAGCGATGCTGCCTTCCCCCAAGTAAGAACGGGTTATAAAACGTCAATCTTAAAACTGCACACTCCGATTGCCCAACGGTTAACCTTGGTTGCCGGTGCGTTATTCAATACGGTTGAAATAATTTTGAAACCAAACAGTCTGCTCTGCTCATAATCTACGCGCTGTGTGTAGCCACATTAATAGTCAAACAGTTATGTCTTACTCCCTGCGTCCTCGGGCTAGGCCAGCCCTCTGCAGCGAAGTGAGTCAGATTACTGAGTCATTGGCTCCGGGACCGGCCCCTCAAGGTAACTAACAATGCTTCCTTGCAAGGTAGACTTTTGAGTCAAAGGCTCAGTGTGCCGTACCTCAACGCCCTTCAGCTTGGATAGACGGGAACTATCATTCATCATTACAGCTCTTCAATCACTGACTCCGCATATGTCCTTTGCCAACGGTCTTCTAAATCATCTAGCTGTCATTTACCAAACCGTTGTTCCATGTATCAGCTTACACTTAGCAAAATAAATCAAGGTGAAACCTTACTCAATTCGAAGGACCTGTTTCACACTGTTGTTCTTCACGTCCGTACTCTGGATTACTTTGGAAAGCACATAACTGTTGCTCAGACTTTGCTCTCTCTCTCGGCCAAATTATGCGTTTTGTCTCCAGAACACGGATAGAATACCTCAGTTCGCTCATACACTTCGAACTCCTCGGGATAAACCTGGATTTCCAGCACTTTATTTTCCGGTTCTCTGGTGGTCCTGATTCATAGACTTGTGTTATCTATGATGTGGGGTTTTTACTCCTCCCTACCGCTGAATACACTTTACTTGACTGGATTCCGGTAATCAGTTGTCCCTACGCTGTTAGGTTGACTAGTCCAATCAAGATCAATGCATCTTGACCCGGTAAACGATGTTTGTTCGTTGTGTCAGCGTACGCTCCGACAGACTGTAGCTTTGAGTCTGAGATCTCTGAACAAAATCCTACGTCCTCCCATGGTCTTGTGTGTCAGACTTGTAATTCAAAGGCTCAAGGTGGGGTACCTCAGCCAAACCCCCTTCCTCGGTCTGGGCAGTGGGGAACTATCATTTGCCCGCACAAATGTGTTCACCGATGTCCATCCCTAACCCCTTCCCACCATACAGGCGAACGTCACTGGGTCACTTGACTGTCAGTTATCTGACTAAAGTTCCTTATGCACCCCGGTCCCTGTTAACAATGAGAGCTGTTAAGGTCCACACTATGTCAAATTGGCAAACGCAGTGGTCGCTGAAGCCTTACACTCCCTTAAAATTGACGTATGCCGTCTCCGAAACACATACATGACCCAAGTGTGGTTATGCATCTCAGAATACTAAGGACGAACTCATCCTCCGTGTGTCCGGTGATCCAGAAGCAATGACTCGTGGAGTATATGACGTGAGAGTTACACTCGGCTCCAGGGCTGAACGCGCTTTGCTGAATTGGATCCCAGTGAACAGGCGTCTTTGCGCCGTCCAGTTATCCAGCTCGGTCTAGGTCAAGGCCTCTCGGCTTGAACAAAACGGTGCCTGCTTTTAGTGTCGGCTTATGCCCCCAACGAAGAACGAGTCCTCCAGTTGTGCACTAATCATGAACTGTTTCTGGCCAGTAGGAACTTTCAGCATAAACGTTCGCACCGCTTAGCCTGGTGGTCATCAGCTGCAACTTAACCGTGTACCCATTCTGCTCACACGGGCATCAGCCACCAGTAGAGAGCCACAATTCAAGACTGCCGTTCCTCCTGGAGCACACAATTTGATTCCGATCACACCATGGTGCGTGCACGCTCGACAGTTCGTTTTTCTTCAGATCTTCGCAAGTCAGCAAGAAGCGTGTCAATCCACCATATTCAAAGAACTACCATAGCTCAGCACTATCGATCTGATCCAGCCCAACAACTCTACAGTAAACCAACACCGTAGTGAGCAAGTGGATGAAGCATGGCAAAATGTGAAAGCTATGCTAGCCGCGTTCACTGCTGTCTGTCCGACTTATCCGATGCAATCGGATGGCCACTGGATATCGTCGAGATTGCTAGTCCTGATTGATACCAGGAAATCCATACCAGCAGGCAAAGAGTATAAAGGCGCACGCAAATCTTTCAGACACCAAATAGTGAGGAACCTAAGGAAAGACCGAGAACTCTGATCGAAATCGAAAGCTCGGGAGCTGGAAAAGGCTTTTGCAACCGGAAGCAGCCGTGCCCCATACCAACTGACACGATCAACTGGTCCTAGGAAAGCAACGGTCAATGCAACGATGAATGAGCAAAGCGGCTCATCAATTCGCTCGCGAAAATATCGGCTGGAAAGGTGGGCCGAACACTTCGAAGAACAGTTTAGTTGGCCTCCTGCAGCACATCCTCTGGAGATAGTGCATAGGGACGGATAGAATGTAAACCTTGATTGCCCGTCGGAAGAATGAATAAAGCACGAAACGTCGGTACTAAGACGTCAGAAGGCGTCAGGACAGGATGATCTATACTTGGCCACGTTCAAGGAAAGCGGCGAATTCTTGTTGACGTATCTAACGAAGCTCATTGGTGCGATATTGAGTGAAGCGAAAGTGTCTGCAGAATGGGGCGAATCGACAGTTATTCCTGTCTTTTAAAAAGAGCACCCCGACTTTGTGTGAAAAGCACCGTGACATCAGCCTAGTAGCTGTGGTGTCGAAGGTGCTCTCTGGTCTTATCCTTCGAATGTTAACTGAACCCAGTGAGAGACAGGTCCGTGAAAACCCAGCTGGGTTGCGTCCTGCAAGAGGATTCCTCGATCACATTTTTACCCTCCGTCAGATTCTGGAACAGCGACACTGTTTCCAGCGCCCAACAATGGTTGTCTTCCTTGACTTGAGGGCTGCCTTTGAATCTGTGGACCGTCAGGCACTATGGCAGTGTCTGTGGAGCAAAATTGTCCCCCACCTAATTTTTGACCTTCCTTGGGACGCTGTACGCCAACTCATGAGGGCGTGTGAAGGTCTACGGAAAGCTCTCACCTGAGTTCACCACATCAAGTGGTGTCAGGCAAGGCTGTCTTCCACTTTTCCTCTTTAACTTCGTTATTGACACGATTATGAAAGACTCACTACCAGCGGGGTCGAAATGCTTCCGGGGCGTCCGCTCATATGTATCGAGTACACAGACGATATAGCTATTGTTAATTCTGATGCAGTCCTAATGCAAATAAAATCAAACAACCCAAGCAATTCTGCCTCATGGTTTGGCGTGTGCTCCACACCTACAGAGTACAGAGTGTTATCCCAAGTATGGGCGGGTTCGAACCTCATGCTTGCGGATAAGCCAGTTGAGGCAGTAAACAGATTTGTCTACCCGGGCAGCTGTATCAGTTTAGGTGTTCCCACGAAGGATGGCATTTCAATCCAGTTTGGGAAGACCAGAGCAGCTTTCGTGAACCTGCATCTCCTGTGGCCTAGGCGTGACATCAGCTTGTCCGCCAAGGGTCGAGTTTACAATGTTACGGTGCGCTGCATATTATTATACGGGTCAGATACCTGGCCGCTGCGCGCTGAGGACGTCAAAAGACTTTCAGTGTTTGACTGTACCCATTCTGCTCACACGGGCATCAGCCACCAGTAGAGAGCCACAATTCAAGACTGCCGTTCCTCCTGGAGCACACAATTTGATTCCGATCACACCATGGTGCGTGCACGCTCGACAGTTCGTTTTTCTTCAGATCTTCGCAAGTCAGCAAGAAGCGTGTCAATCCACCATATTCAAAGAACTACCATAGCTCAGCACTATCGATCTGATCCAGCCCAACAACTCTACAGTAAACCAACACCGTAGTGAGCAAGTGGATGAAGCATGGCAAAATGTGAAAGCTATGCTAGCCGCGTTCACTGCTGTCTGTCCGACTTATCCGATGCAATCGGATGGCCACTGGATATCGTCGAGATTGCTAGTCCTGATTGATACCAGGAAATCCATACCAGCAGGCAAAGAGTATAAAGGCGCACGCAAATCTTTCAGACACCAAATAGTGAGGAACCTAAGGAAAGACCGAGAACTCTGATCGAAATCGAAAGCTCGGGAGCTGGAAAAGGCTTTTGCAACCGGAAGCAGCCGTGCCCCATACCAACTGACACGATCAACTGGTCCTAGGAAAGCAACGGTCAATGCAACGATGAATGAGCAAAGCGGCTCATCAATTCGCTCGCGAAAATATCGGCTGGAAAGGTGGGCCGAACACTTCGAAGAACAGTTTAGTTGGCCTCCTGCAGCACATCCTCTGGAGATAGTGCATAGGGACGGATAGAATGTAAACCTTGATTGCCCGTCGGAAGAATGAATAAAGCACGAAACGTCGGTACTAAGACGTCAGAAGGCGTCAGGACAGGATGATCTATACTTGGCCACGTTCAAGGAAAGCGGCGAATTCTTGTTGACGTATCTAACGAAGCTCATTGGTGCGATATTGAGTGAAGCGAAAGTGTCTGCAGAATGGGGCGAATCGACAGTTATTCCTGTCTTTTAAAAAGAGCACCCCGACTTTGTGTGAAAAGCACCGTGACATCAGCCTAGTAGCTGTGGTGTCGAAGGTGCTCTCTGGTCTTATCCTTCGAATGTTAACTGAACCCAGTGAGAGACAGGTCCGTGAAAACCCAGCTGGGTTGCGTCCTGCAAGAGGATTCCTCGATCACATTTTTACCCTCCGTCAGATTCTGGAACAGCGACACTGTTTCCAGCGCCCAACAATGGTTGTCTTCCTTGACTTGAGGGCTGCCTTTGAATCTGTGGACCGTCAGGCACTATGGCAGTGTCTGTGGAGCAAAATTGTCCCCCACCTAATTTTTGACCTTCCTTGGGACGCTGTACGCCAACTCATGAGGGCGTGTGAAGGTCTACGGAAAGCTCTCACCTGAGTTCACCACATCAAGTGGTGTCAGGCAAGGCTGTCTTCCACTTTTCCTCTTTAACTTCGTTATTGACACGATTATGAAAGACTCACTACCAGCGGGGTCGAAATGCTTCCGGGGCGTCCGCTCATATGTATCGAGTACACAGACGATATAGCTATTGTTAATTCTGATGCAGTCCTAATGCAAATAAAATCAAACAACCCAAGCAATTCTGCCTCATGGTTTGGCGTGTGCTCCACACCTACAGAGTACAGAGTGTTATCCCAAGTATGGGCGGGTTCGAACCTCATGCTTGCGGATAAGCCAGTTGAGGCAGTAAACAGATTTGTCTACCCGGGCAGCTGTATCAGTTTAGGTGTTCCCACGAAGGATGGCATTTCAATCCAGTTTGGGAAGACCAGAGCAGCTTTCGTGAACCTGCATCTCCTGTGGCCTAGGCGTGACATCAGCTTGTCCGCCAAGGGTCGAGTTTACAATGTTACGGTGCGCTGCATATTATTATACGGGTCAGATACCTGGCCGCTGCGCGCTGAGGACGTCAAAAGACTTTCAGTGTTTGACTGTCGATGTCTTCGGAGCATTGCCCAGGTCTGGTGGAAACACCGGATCAGTACTGCTGAAGCACGTCTAATGGTTTTCGGAAGAAATAACTCGTCCAGGATAGATGAACTAATCACACTCCCTAGGTTGCGCTGGCTTGACAACGTATGCCAAATGCCAGTCGACCGAATTCCTCGAAGGTCCATTTTCGGACGACAACAACGGGAAGAGTAGATACGAGTTACGGGAGGCAGTGAAATACGAAATCCACTACCAGAAAACTAAGTTTTGCTTGTTATTGCTGTCTCCCTGGATGGGGACCGCGAAACTGGACACATCACTTGTTCGAGACATGGCCCAGTCGCACCCTCAATGGTGTTCTCAATGGTGTCTTCAATACATGCTCCTGTGTTTACACATCAATTATATCAGCTGCCTACCTCATCTTCCCAAATCATTGGGAACGGAACTGCCGCAGCTGGAACCACTGTACGGCAACCACGCCGTCCTTGCACATGATGAGAAACAACTTATATCATGATTTCTCATGGTTACTTCGGTTAACGAGAAGTACAGATATCGTGATTCTGACAGGTAATATGAATGCTCAGGTTGACTGACCAAGTCCTGAGGAAGCCAATCTTGGCAGCCGATTCGGAGTTGGCGCTAACCGCCCAGATCGTGGGGGGCGACTTTAACTATGTGCTGAACATTATTTGTTTTTAGCCAGCACAAGCGCTCATACCGTGTGACTTGGAGGCCACAGACCGCAAGCCAACTGTGGACTCAGTTGGACCATGTGGCAACCAGCTACTGTTTGAGAGCTTCGATGCGAGGTTGTCGTTTGCCTTGGATTACACCACTGGTCTTCGATCATGGCATTGTGTGGGCACATTTATCTATTCGCTTCCTCTCAAGAACGCCGGCTGATGCAAAAGCATCCAGTGCATCACTCACGAAACGTCTCTGTAACTCAGCAATATTGAGTTGAGTTGGCTGAGAAGCTTTGAGAAGTAGACGGGTACGATGCTTGTAATGGTGATTCGAATGGTCGGAGAAAGACTAAGGAAGCCATGCGCACAGCCTTTGGAACCCTCTACTCGAGGTCGCTCGCACATCCCAACGAATACCGGATCTCGTCACGATCAGCAGCTCTGATTAAAGTCAAGAAAACTATAACATCGACGAATGATTACGATGGCGCGCACTGATGCCTCAAACGCCAAATAATGAAGAGCCTAAGGATTGACGCGCTGGTAGGTCACAGAAGCCTGGGAAATGTGTAGAGCCTTCACAGCGGAAAAAATTGCACCCTCTTCCAGCTAACCCAACCAACTGGTCTGAGACGAGCGGATGTTAGCAAAAATATCTCTGAAAAGGATGGATGTTAGTTGATCCGCAGGAACGTCATCTTGATCGACGGGCCGAGCACTTTGAAAAGCAACGTCAACTCACCCTCTGAAAGCACCAAATGAACCTGAATGAAATGTCGACGTCAGTTGGCCACCGAAAACGGAAGTCCTGTGTATTATTTCGTTGTTTCGGTGTAACTGAGTACCTAGTCCAAGCAGTTTTCATCTCTCACTCAAGTCATGTGATGGGTCCGTCGTGGCAAACCTGGCGAAAGTCGAAATCACTCTCCGCATTGGGAATGCCATGGCAGCGTTTCCCAACCTCTGACACTTGTGGTCTCGATGTGACAGCTTGACTTTCAAGACTAGAGTATGCAGTACTGCGGTCCGATCTGTCCTAGTATATGGATGAGAGACATGGCCGCCGCGTGTGAGAAACCTTCGAAGCCTCTCTGTGTTTCACCGTGGGTACCTCGGAACCATTGCGTGGGTGTGGTCAGCTCAGTAATGATAAGGCACGCCAGTTCACATCCTCGGTGGGTTAACTGGTAGCACTCCACAGGTTACACTTGTTAGACCATGTACTTAGTATGCCATAGGACCTTTTGGCTCGTAAAGCCCACTTCGCTCAGCCTCGTATCGTATTGGAACGGCCCAGCAGCATGACTTGGCAACGAAGGATGAAGGACCTTAATGACCATTTCACGAACTGAACGGGTACAATCAACGACTATACGCCTACGTGAGAACGAGTGGACAAACCTCCAGCTATCTTGCGAGCCCAACCAATCCTAGCCCAAGGTGAAGAGGAGGACCTGTCCTTCAGAGGAGAGCTTCTACTGCCTCAATCAAAGGCAAACTACAGCTAGAACAGCGTCGAATATATGTTTTTGAAGGACCTTGGAGAACGATAAATGCGGTAGTACACACAAAGTGTGACTAGTCAACAGGGCAGAAGCGCGGTCTTTTTGGAAAAACGTGGCAGAAATGGCGCAAAAATTCAGATTTTCGGAAGATAACTTTGACAATAATTCAGCAAGTAAACGATTTTCGAGGGATACTGATATCCCCAACAGGCAAGCTCAATCGCTTTTGTAAATGCCGTTTCCCTGAATGAGGGCCGTAGGAATAGAGCATCCAGCGCTTACTGACCCTGGCAGATATCGCGCTCTGCATCAAAGCTATCACTTTCGCTGCGTGGTTTTCTCACTTCCCGCCATACCGGACAGACAGAAACATTTGACGTCAATGAACTGATTGGGCCATCGCATCCAACGCATGGCTCTCATTCGCATATTCTTTTTATCTTCCGTGAATTTAGCTGTAGCGGCTTCGATCCATCGTTTGAGAGCTGAAAACTTAACTTCATTGTCATTAATTTTGTCCTGTTTTACCAACAGCATTCTGTTTACGTAAGGCCAATAGTTTGGGTCCAGTCTTCTGAATGATCTTATTTCTTACAGAATGACTTTGTCTAGTCCTCTTCGTCTTTTGTTTTCACTCGAATCAAGAGCTTCCCCGTCCACGCCGCCGCCTCACCCAATTTTTACTTCAGTTGGCTAACGAACAACCTGGGAACCCAGCCTCCAAACACTGTGATTTCCTTTTTCTCCGCTCACCGGTACGTATCATTGCGCGGGAACCCTCAGCTGATTGTAGTTGGAAGTCTGCAGTCGGGAAATTGGAGCTTTCAGTGAATCAGTTAATTGTAAGTTTCTGTCTTACTGAAGCTCTGGATCTCCAGTACTTGATAGCTTCTGTTCCTGATCGCTTTAGGTATTTGCGTTTTGGGTGTTTTTGTGGCCAGAGAAATGGAGATGCTGAGCGCTGATAGGGGTTAAGGCTGCCGCGCAAAATGAATCCGGTCTGCGTTGTAGTTCACATGGGAAGGCGAGACTGCTCAGTGGCATGAACGCGAATTTACTGACCGGAAGGTCCGTGGTTCGAACCCGACCACTGCCTAGGCTTGGGCAACCTGGCAGTATCCCAGCCCTCGTGCTTCCTTCTGGTGGCATGGCAGTTAGGCACCGAAAGGGTGCTACAGCTGAACGATGTTTTTGTAGTTCACATGAATAGTACTTTTAAAAACGGTAATCATCAGGCACCAATGCCGATATTTTTAAGCCAGCTATAACGTAGTGAACCAATGTGAAGAAAGCAAATTTTAGATTAGTGTATTTCTAATGGCCATCCGCTTCCTTCTCGCAGGATCATGCACCCCGACTGACTACTCTATGTGAGTTGCACTAGTCTTACCGAGCCAGCTTTGGTTTTGCTGTAAGTGTGTCTCATAAGTGGGAGCTAATGTGCACATTTCTGATATGTATTCATAGTCAACGAATGAATATCCTCTCGTCTACGTTCCTCGGATTAGTTGAGGCCATTTGTTGCAGTACCTTTTTGTCTTCTCTGAGTATTCTCTGTTGTTTTACCAAACGACAAAATTTCCGCAGGACTGTCACCAAGTTTTATTTTGTCATATTCTTTTACGGAGAATATTTGTACCTTGTTCCTATGATCTCCTTTATTCTCTGGCTCTTCCATGTGGCATAAAAAACATCCTATAGAAGGCTGCCACTGTTTTCTTCACGGAGGGTAAAGTTTGCGTGGCTAGTTTTCGCACATTGTTTCACGGTACCTTTCACTCGTTTATCCAAAAGAGACCGGAAGAACAATTTCTCTATCTCTGGATTTCCTAATTGATTCTCAATACTATTTTTATTCCAGTAGGTGTATATATGTATGCCTTCTCAATTTAGGGTTCTCCAAGTGAGCAGCAACAAGTACAAGTGCTTTCAGATGTCCCCCGCGAACTATTAGATTGTGGTCTGGTTGTCCGGAGTATTGGATACCGTAGTGTACAAATAGATCAAGATCTTCCATTTGACCATGATCGTGGGGTCATCAAGTCCAAAGATGCGCATGGGAGGGTTGCTGATGGCGATGATGGACCAGATGATCCTCTGACATGCCCTCTCTATTGTGCTGGATGGGCGAAACGAGGTGCAGTAGGAGTGATTGTCGACACCTCCTTAGATGCTCGTGATGTCGCACAAACTGTTCTGCTGGATTTAGCTTCCGCGGAATTGAAAGGGGACCCATATGTAGTTCAGAAGAATGGTCTGGCACCAGAGCTGTTGCAGGCCCGTGGTAAGTTCTTACTGCTGGTTTTCTGGAAGCTGCTTTCTAATAAATTAGAAAATTATTACTCCTGTCAGTTGGTAAGCCCGTACTCCCTTAGACACACAACTTCTTTATTCACCCACGTGCACCGAGTTAGAGCTTTTTCGGCCTCACCTTAAAACATCCAAGACATTATGTTCCAGTCTAATTTAATCTCAGTTGGGAACACTTGATTCGATGTTCATCGTGTTCGCACTTTACGCTACATTCTGGTATTTTTCTGATGCTTTTCGCCAAAAAGTGCACCTAGATTGCTCAGCCCAAACGTTATTTGGATGTTCCAACGGGTTTTTGAGCCATATCTGATCGTGGGTTTTACTTGATCACACTACTGAGGGCCCGTTCGACATTTCGGGAAAGATATATGCTTTGAAATTGCAGCCTTTGAAGGATTCAAACCAGCTTCATCTTATGCTTCGATAGGTTGTTCAAAACCCGCTTGGTGCAGGGTTCCCCATCGTTCCCTTAGATAGGACCTTCCCATTCTAAGAACATAAATAAGCTGACCTCATATAATTCAAACCAAAATACAGTCACTTGGTTTGTGGAAGCTGAAATCCGTGTTCACTGATCTTCCGAGCAATGGCTCGGTTTGAGGTGGATATCTGTCTACGATTGTTCCGCTGGTCAACCAAACCGATGAACCTTGAGTCGCCTCCAACCAAGTCTGCTTACCTGCTTTCTCTTGAGGTTCGGCCTCAAATTGAGGGTCCAATCCCAAATCACAATACGAATCATTCTGGATGTCTCCGGGCAGAACGTCCTCTCCAAACAATTACAAGGATGTAAAATTAGTGCACGGCGTTTTTTCTATTCTAAAACCAACGGGAAATCTCATGATGACGTTTGTGTGTACCTTACAGTGGAATAGACACACAGCCCTCGCCCTAGAATTACCACTACCCAAACCTATGGGTGCCTCTTGTGCTTCGCCACACTATTTCTCTGGCTTATTAGTGGTTTGTGTTTTCGTATGTATTGTAATAATATTTTGCTGTATTTTGTAGATAAACTTGCGAGTGAACCCGCTCTAACACCGAACATTCCTAAGTAGCCATCCTACAAAAGTGTTAGTAACGAATTTCCGCACAGTCTAGACTGATTGTTGACTAGCGCCAGTTGGGTGTATATTTGTGCCTCTGGTGTGCCTTGTAGGTGGTGCGAGCCACCCCCTGTATACAATATTGGTTTCGGTTGTTTAGTTGTCCCTTCATGTTTTGATGATGAAGCACCGTCAGTTCGCTTTTCAACTATCCCGGTCTACTTCTCTGGGGTTTACACTGGTTACTGGGCGTTCAGTCGGTTGCACAGGCGGCTTAATGCAAAATGCCTGCGTATCTACTTGTTGGAAGGTTTATTGGCGTGGTTTGGGTAACAGACGATTCCTCACCCAGTTCCAGAATGCGAGCGAAACCAGAGGCTAGTGCATCCCGTTTGGTTTGTACAGGAAATTGATTGTCCAAGTAATAACGATGCGGACACATTCTTATTTGATAGGGTTTGGAACTGAGTAGCCAGGTGCCGTGTACTCCGTCCTTGTGTATGATGAACTTCACCAGCTCTCTGATGGATTGTCTGACATGTCAAATGCTAGCTTTCTTCCTTCGGTTCTACGGAAGCATCATTCGTGAGAAACCAACAAACGAAACCTTATCAACGGAAACTAGTGGTGACTATTACGAGAACGTTCTCCCATTTATAGTGTTTCAACTGAATGATAGCTAGCAACAAGCTTCTGCGTGCCTTCACGCTAATCATACTTCCTCGGGTCTGGGTCGGCTCCGCGCTAAACGATTTTTGTCTAGCAATTATGCGCAAGCGTCCAGTGGGTCAGCTACTGTTAACCGACGATTCCGCCCTAGATGCTAGTCACTTATAGCGGTAGTTTCCAAGGAAATCCGACTAAGTTGTCGATGAGCGTCCTTACATTATTCGTTGATGAATGTTATCGATTGAGATTTTTTCTCCATCTCATCTTGTAGGTATTGTACTGTCACCCATCTCACAGTACGAATGCATCTGTTTGCAGGGTTACGGACCATCTCCTTTTCCGATTGGGAACGTGTCGATGCCGTTGAGAAATTGGCGGGCCGTGCACTTGGAAAACCTCGAGAGAAACTAACCTCTATCGAAGCTCTTCTTGGAGCCGCCTTTGCTGATGTCGTTCAACACAAACGTAACAACTAACTCTGTCCAGCCTCCATAAGATCGATCTTACCATTCTTTCTAGCCCTCTACTCCGCCGTCTTTCTCACTGTTTCTAGTAATGCTGAGAATAAGCTCCTATTCCGAACTGTTGTAATGGGGGTTCTCGCTAGCTGTACGGGATATTGGTTGTCGGGTGTATAAAAACCACTCCAGCACATCCTGTCATTGCGCGTGGACGAACGTATGTTGTAAGACTATCTATCCATCGACTGGTAGACTTACCCTCTAATATTTTATCGCAGGGCCCAATGGATTTTGTCAGGTATATCAGGACGAACTGTTTTGATAGCTTTACCATATCGGTGTCTCCGAAGCAATAACCAGGTCTGGTGGGGAAATTGGATTAGCAGTGCTGAGTTTAGACAGACTGTTTTAGGACAAAAGGACTGTCCCACTCACTTTTCATATGTTGTGCCAGTTAGGACATGTATCCTGTATGCCAAATGGTCATCTGCCTCGCGTAGCTCTTTACATCCAGTCCTGTGCTGAGTGGAAGCGACCGAGAGGTGACCTGGCAACAAAAAACTAACCTATAAACTCAGTCGGATCGATAACTGCTGCCTCCCTGAATGGGGACTAAGGGACCCAACTCATCGATGGTTACTGGCACTGGCAGACGTGGCACAATCACGTAGTCAGTGGCTCTCACGCATCAAGATCATCGCTTTCAGTGCGTCCTAGTTTCCCGAACCAAGTGACCATGTCTGGTCCTCCGATGCTTGGCTATATCTCCCACACTCCTAATTTCTGGTGACCGACACTGTAACAGCTGGAATCAACGTACCTTTGGTGCATGGTTTATAGCTGATACACTAAGCTGAACTGGTGGCTTCACTCAATTGTTATTACAAACATCCACGAAGTTGCGTTGTTGTTTGTCGTGAGGAAGTACAATTGAGGAAATGAATAGGTGAAGCTGAACTCTAGTGTGGCTAACACCACAAGGCGACCGGATCATAGTTTCATCCCACAGGCAACGAATAAGTGAGGGCTAACCATAAAGAAGTAGTTGCTCAAAACATCCAACAAAATGCGTATAGTTTTGGGAAAATAGGACGCGTCCAAAATAGTTCCGCATATGTTCTGCGGTTTTTGCTGCAAACGATTTCATCTGTGATGTTCAAATCCCGGAAATTTCTACGTAGCACTTTGTCTAGCTTCATGGGAGTTAGGTGTGTGCGTTTCAGCCCCAATATTATCAGAAGAGTCGTCAGTCAATTGAAAATTGGTCATAGGGAATTGACCCTGCGTCCTTCGTGACAATCTACCGCTTTCACTTCCGGAAACCAGGTATTTTTCAGGTTGTTCTTGATGTTGAAAGTGCCAGTCTCCAAGCTGTAGTCGCGTCAGAACAGGAGACAGTCGATTTTTCAAACAGTTGGTTTCACGCTCGGGGTGGTTCAGTGGTTAAAATACGAATTTACTCACCGAAATGCCTGTGGTTCACACTCAACCTCCGCATTCCGACTGCTGCTGCTGCTGTTGTTTGTACTTGGGCAACCTGTCGGTATCCTGGCCCTCGTGCTTCCTCCGAGTGGCATGGCAGCTAGGCACCGGAAGTGTATTACAGCTGGACGACTATTATTTAGTGCACGTTCACCGTTATTGGTAGTGAGCATCCTGTGACTCGCTAATAAAGCTCAGAAATTTCATTAAATAGGATCACCTGGTGATTTAATTGTTCGCCGAATCTTATAATTTCGTCCCAAAACAGTCTTAACGAAACTCCTCTCTTTGGAAATTCATCTTCTTGGGAATGAATCTTCTAGTTTTATAGTTGCATTAAGAATGATAATAAATACCGATTGAGCGCGCGTGTCAGCTTCTCTACCGTATTTCAACTGTGTCACATTCCGACGAATGGTCATGTATACTTACCGCGGGCTGTGATATATGGCCAAACCAATCAGATAAGCTTCCTAATGTAGCTTGGCGGTTTATTTGCAGTCAGTGAGCCCCTTTGTTTTTTTTGGCGGTTCGTTTTCCCATGAGTGGTTTGATGTGGATAAAAACTTGGTGCCTTCGAAATCGTCTCCTCGACCGGAGTGACTCCTCTAGAGAAGGAGGGTGCTGTATTGCGTCGACAATTTTATAAAACTCGACTGAAGCATTAGCGTGTGGTACTGTTTTGAAAAGTTAACGCTTGTGGCTATAATGAAAAACAGATGACTGGGATTCTTTGAAAAGTCTCAGCATCACCAGCCAAACTTGCTTACGGTCTAGACTATCGCCAGAATCCAGTAGTCCTCTGTATGTCAGAGATAAAACACCGTTTCTGGAAGAGTTGTTCGGTACAATACACTAGAACCCAGTGTCCCTTACCTGTGTTGGAGAGTTGCTGTCAAACTTTAGTAGGATTCAAATGAGGAGTTTTCATTCTTTAGCGAAATTCCACCAAATTTCAGTATGTTGGTGTCGATTGGGAGAAGTTACTCTGGAAAGATGGACGTTTCAGGGGGTATTCCTCACCTTAAAGGAGTATATTGATATGGTAACTACGTTCGTCCAGTAAAACTTAGATAGGAGGCATGCGAAGCACAAGTACTTATTCCCACCACAATACGAGTGTTCACTCAGTTCATAAGAGCCATCGAAGAACATTGATGAAACTAATCAAATGGATTCACTGCATTGAAATTGTCACTGAGGGGAGGCTTACCACGTTTCTGTGGTTGAAATTCTATGTTGCATCTCACTGTGAGTCCGGTATGTGACTTATTGGTTCCTTCCAGTCCGCCGACTCAGCTCGTTGTCAGCACGTGAGTCCCGAATTCTGTGGGATTGAAATAACTGTTGATAAATGGAATTTCACACACACCTGAGTATTGAAGGTTCCGTGGACGGTTTAGATATGGGAAGCTAAATGTCAAAAGGTTTCTATCTGCGGATAAGAATGTGCACAGATTTGTGTGTAAGGATAAGAAGCGCTGAAGATCTTGAAATGTAAATGTTCCCAGTAATGTTTGTATTCTTACAACGAAAGTAGTGGCCAGGATTTCAGATAACGATGACCTCAAAATCCAACTGGCCTTCAGGCTGAGCAGTATGTTTGTGTTCACCTGCATCCCCCACCGCCACTGAAAATTCCACTTAAGGAAGTCGAGGGTGATTAGTGCTTGGAGGAATTCAGTTCTGTTACTATGTATCCTGGTTTCGAGATTCATCCAAAAACCCAAATTGGTGCGAACTGGAGCGGGTGTCGGCAGAAGGATAAGCTCATTGGTGGGTTGTGCTCGCAAGCCTCTAACTCTCGCCTCCGTACTACTGTTGAAGCTAAAGTAGTTCGGAGTTTATGTTATTGCTCAGACCAGGGCGGCTCTTCGGTGATTTGCTTACCTTAAAGCTAACTAGTAGTCGATACTCTTGATCATCACCAGTGTTCAAAGACCATTCATCTTGCCTGAGGAATGCCTGGTATTATCTATTCAGGGCATTAATTCTGGTACTGGAATGACGTGTGTCCCGGCGACATTTGTCACAAGTAATTCAATGCCACACTTCTACCAGTCGGGTCGCAATTGAAGGCTCTTGACTCCTTCTTCATGCGCCCAGTAGCATGACCCACTTTGATCTATTTTCACCTGTTCAATTTTCAGCGCTTCTTACGCGTCATAGAAACGACTCTAAACTCAGAGATTAAATAAGCAAGTGCAAATATTTGATGTTGAAACTTTTGAAGCAGCCTCCTCTTCACTGTCGAGTATATCGGATAATATCACTGATTTATACAGTGTGGTGAAACTTGTCAGCGCTTCTTAGCAGACAATCGCGCATGAAATATAGCATTTGCTACTGAGCTTCGCACGGAATACCGTGCCATCTGTCACCATAGCTAACAGAATGACGTCATCTCTTCCCCGTAGTCGATGAATTCAGCTGTGAGTTGGTCCAAAACGCTTGCACGCCTTGTGTTCTATCGTCATGTGTTACGTTTTGCTGCTCGCGCACAAAATCATCAACCTGATCCTTTGAATCTGGGAGTCACAAAACCGAACGGTAGTCACCACTAATGGGAAAAGCGACTGTTCTGAAGGACCTGCATTCGGACACAATGCAGTATGGAGACATAGAACTACTTATACAGATAAAATCTCGCCTTTGTTAGGATTAGGCGTCTCACCATTTATCTATTGCGGCGGAGCGTTGATAGTATCAGCAGGTTTTGGAATTTTCAATGGATATTTCTTCTTTTAAGTTAATCCAATTCATTATGAAAAGCCCGGAAGCATTGCACAGCTGTTTCGTCCCAATTTGGAATCACCAGTCGTGCGCATCTCACGAAACTCTCACAAACCCTTGACCTCGGCTGGTAGTTTGAACACACATTCTGTTTAGGGCTGATGATGAGTAGTGTGATTGTGTCGCACTTAGACAGGACATAACGCCACATCTTCCAATCACGTAATCCACATCACGTGTCGCCTGGCTCCTGGAGCGACGATTTCTTAGGTTGAATTCGTATTCGTGTGTATTATTCCTACAAGCTACTTATAGGTTCTTGGTAGTGTGAGGAGATTTTCGAATTTCCAGTGGGGGTTGTGGGTTTGAAGCTGTCCGTGAGGTGCACACTGTTGGTGATTCCCAATAAGGTTGAAACAGCTATGCGGTGATTCTCAGTATAGATTGCAGCAAGAGCTGTTCAATGAAAAAACCGGCGGAGTGTATGACGCTGCTCAAGCTTTTGACAATGTTATGATATGGTCGGTGCGCTCTATACTGGCCGAGACCGTGGTCGCTACCCTCGGATTTGCGCCTCACGTGCTGAGTTAGGTAACGTAGTTATATTGAAACCAGTAGCGGCGTTATGACAGGCACGACGCTGGTCCCCCTATGATAGGAACAATTGCTTCGTGTGACTTTCTGAAGAGAGGTATGAGGATTGGTTGACAGTAGTTGTTTGGAACGCGTTCTTGCTCCCAGATTGATTCGACCAATGTGCTTAGTGCAGAACAAAGGTGCACCATTGTATCTTATTAGCTCTGATGGAAGCCCATGTGGCCCGTTCACTTAATGGGTCATCAAGGCAGAAAGTTCTGTCAGTACTTTGGCAACTGAAGTATCGTCTGAACTCACCACGCCTTGAGTTGACCGGGTCGAGTGAAAGACATAAGTATGGAAGCTGGTGGCCAGCTAAACTGTTGTTGAAAATATGTTGCACAGCGATCCAGACGGTGGCGTTTATCATCCCCCAACATTATTTTTGAGTCCTGCTTTACGGATTAGCTGAAACAGCTTGCTTACATTTCCTGTCTCCCATTTCTTGATCGATTTGTCCTCGAGAAGCCTTCTTATCCACAAGTGGGCTTCTTTGAGTCGACATCTAACAAGTCATCTAAGCGAATTACGCTATGATCTCGTATATTACTTGGGAATGACAGTAACTGTCCCGAGATTCGGTGGTTAATGTATGTCCGCTCAGACAACTGCTTGCTGAGTTTTCAGACTAAGGTGCAGCGGTTGTTATCTGCCCACTTACAATCAGTGTCTTCTGAGAATATCAGTTTTGGAGCACGATGTAACAGACTTAGGTATGTCTTTTTGATTCAAAAAGTTCTTCAACTGCTCAACGAGAACTCGTTTCTTGGGCTTATCCAGCAGATTCAATAAAAGTGAAAATCGGACTCGATGGTGTGAGCCAGTGTAGGGGGAGTACTGCGCCTATCCACCGGCAGCTGCTGGCTAAACGCTCATTTAAGAGGTGAGGCACGCTAGGTATCATGACGACATCTAGTATGTCTAAAGCCAGTACCGCTGAGAAATGACTGGTGGTCAGCAGAGTTGTGAAGAACACTTTTCATTATGGTCAAGCCCTGTGTCTGGCATAAACATGCCACCAGGTTATGCTTGGTGAACTTTTGAATTGAGATCTCTGACGACCATAACTGTACCTGAACTCTTTATCGCTGCTAAGAGGCTGAATGTTTCTCAATAAAATGTTACTAAATACAGTTACAGTTTGTTGTTGCATAAACAGCAAGTGGTTGTTCTCTCAACCGGTTGCGAGTTCTAATGGAAGTGGGCAGACAGACAGCACCGAGTCGACTGTTTACGGGTATCCAGTCAAGCAAGGAAGACTCACCTCAAGAGTTAAGAACTACATCGGTACCAACCAATGACAGCGGTTGGAACGTCCACTTAGGTTTGCAGTCCATAACGTCTATATAGCTGTGGTACCGTATACTCAGTTGTTGCACCTGGATATTGCATTACTGTTTCTGAAACGCAGCAGATCAATATCGATATAGTATGAAGAGCGCGTGCAAAGACAGTTTGATTGTCAACTTGCTTAAAGGCTTGGACATTAAGGCTGTGACGAAATTGGGATATCGAAGTCTGTTGGATACACAGCGGCCAAAATGTGATCGATATTGTGTACCGTTACCTCCATGAGTGTCTGAATGGCGTGTTCACATCTGGATGAAGGAACTATCAAGTTTGGTGGGATGCGAATTAGGGGAAACTAATGAAGAAGGTTGAGCAGCGTCAGCCGTTGCCTATTTTCACTCATCCCCCCACCTGCATTCAGCGAATAGGGTGAGTTGTACAGTGCCATTACGTGATGGCCGATTTAGCAAGGAGAAATTTTTTGAAATGAAAACGAAGAGATCGGCCTCGGGACTCGAACCGCCGACCTCTTGCTTCTTGAAGGGGCATTCCACCGACTGAGCTACTTGGGACGCTCGTCGTACGTAGAGAATGTGCACCTGGAACAGACATTCAATTCGCCACAACTCTGCCTGCCGGACTAACAGTTAATACCTGTCAGTTCCGTTAACAAACTCCTTGTGTGGTTTCCACAGTCTGCCAGATGTTGATATCATTAAGATACCCAAATTCTTTACTAGAAATTGTAGAATGTAGTTGACTTGATATGAAACCTTTTGATGAGTATTCCAAGTACATGAACGAGAAAAATATGTTGACAACACACAAGGGCTTTCTTAGTGGCTCTTAGAGATGTCAAGTATTAACCCACTAGGCAGAGATATGACGAACCAGCCATGAAATTTAGGAGCGTAAGCTAGATAGACAGCAAGCATTCTCGGTAGCTCATTCGCTAGAGCACCTACTCGGTGAACAGCAGACATTTTTTGCCTGCATACTTCATGGTTGTGTGTGGGACGAGCTGTCGCCTTGTCACCGAAACCAAGACAGGATTACAACCAAAACCTTTGAAATAGAAGTTTAAATGCAAGGTAGCTGATGTTGGCGTAAGAATACCGCAGTGGTCCAACCTCCAAGGGGATATGTGACACACGTGTTCCAACGTGGTGAGTCGGTATTCTATTTGTCAGAATTCCATTCACTGACCATCCGGATAGGTACTGCGTGGAATTCCTCCAGTAAATCTCAGTAGGTCAGTGAAATAGACAAACCGTTGCATCGCGATGAGTCCCAAATTTTTTCGCGACGGAATACACCTGGTAAGCGTGAATATAGCGTGTACCAAATCTATCACGTGACACATCCGCCCACTACTCGAATGCTGGAGCTGCTCTCCATTCCGCTCTGATACATTGAGCACCTAAAATAACCAATGGAGCGTTTGATAGCAGGGGTGCTTAACATGCCGGACCATTCTTTCTTCAGCCTTAAAAGATACCGGAAAATTGGGATGGAGTCAAACAAGCGCTTGCTAAACGGAGTTGATGGAAACTCAATCAAATCTCTCGTTTATGCTATTCTTTAGCTGCACAGATTCTGTCTTGCATTTCATTTGCAAAGACATTCAAGATATCCTTAACGTATCACCGCATGTGTTGGTGAGCCGTTCGAGAGTTCCATCAACCATCTAGATATTTCGTAAGGTTGTGAAAGTGGTCAGAATAAGTAGTACATATATCTGCAAAAAAGCTATCATCCCGCGGTTGAGATACAACAGTCTTGACAAACGACATGCTGAGATGGATCCACGTAGACTGTAAGCTGTCTCTCAGTTGATATGCGTACCCTTCAAAATCAAAGCATCTAATTTCTGTACATAATTGCGGTACTTCTCTTAGGTAGCTTGAAATGAGTAATTTACCAGTTGTTATACAACAGTTTAACGATGCATGGATTGGAACATTACTGAATAAGGACTTAACATCATCATCATTTTCACAGCAATCATTCTTGGATGGTGTTGAGGCGGTTGAGACCTGAAAACATCACTGTGGTCGAAGTATGCTTGCTTTCTGTAGACGGTTTGTTAATTTGACATTTTATTGTCATTGAATGAAAATTGTGGAACATTGGCCTGACACAGATTTCACCCCTTCCATTCAGTGCCCCCAGTTAGTCGTATCTATAAACAAGGTGTCCAACGTCCCTTTTCTACGACAGAGCAACACAAGGCGCATCACTGCTTGGTCTGTTCTCTAAAGAGAGACGTTAGATAAGAACGGTCTGCAGACATTTATTTATTTGTCACTGTGTGTGATGGAATTGGTCACTTCGTCTTGAACAGATGTTGTTGTTACACAATACCCTTATTAGATAGGAACTATGACATACTGGATTAATATGGCCAAGCGGCGTGATGGTTTCTTTCTCTCCAGCAGGATCCATTCTGAAATGAGTCATAATAGCCCAACACTAGCAGCCCTTTCTTCAAAAAGGAAAACATCCCCACCAGGTAAAAGTACCTCAGTAATGTGCCATGCGATTTTGTTTGGAAACCATAGATTTTGAGAGAACAATCTTACCGTACTGTAGGTGAATGCACCTCACAGCAAACAGATGGCTCTTGAGGTGCTCACATCAACGACAAAGTGAAACCGGTGCGCCACAAGTGGGATGATTCTAAGACCACTCGCTTATCTGGGTCTCCCGTGTCCCGTTCAGTTTTGAACATACCCTGTTTCGGGATTTGTCATTCAGGAGGACGGCCCATCGAATTGATGCTAAATTTTGATTTTGTATTCAAATATCTAAAGCACCGTATATTATGCTAATTGAAGCCACTTCACTTTTCATAAGCCACATACGATGTATTTGGTGTTCATGGATTCAACCGGTGATCCTCCAAGCTCACCATTGGTTTTTTTCCTAATTGTACTGACACTTGCTGACAAGCTATACTTTCGAGGTGACGGAAACGTGAGTCTTTGTTATTAATGATGGTTAGAAAAAGAACATTTGTCTACAGGGATGTGGGGTGAGATGGCACAAGTGGTTAGAGCGCGAATTTACTGACCGGAGGGTCCGTGGTTCGAACCCCACCTCTGCCTCTCGACTTCTCCTGTCTAGGCTTGGGCAATTTGGCAGTATCCCAGCCCTCGTGCTTCCCTCGGGTGGCATGGCAGCTAGGCACCGGAAGGGTGGTACAGCTGAACAATTTTTTTACAGGGATGTCGGAGTAAGTAATGTTTTCAGTGCAACAGAATTTGACTAGTCGAAAATCTCAGTTGGTAGCGTACTAAGTAAACCAGACGGTTGTAGTAAATTGTGCGCGGTCGTGCGGGACAGAAGCTGCTGATAGCCGAGGATGGTCAGTTTGTGGGTCCGACAGAAAACAGTTCCTTCAGTTTGCCTTTCTGAGTAGGGTGGGTGAAAAAGTGCGGGCGAAATTTGGTGTGTGAAATTTGGCGGGCGGTCGGGTGGTAGCGAATAGATCGTTTTGAATAACTGTACCGGATTGGTTTGGTGGGTAAGTCTGGAACCACACCCATCAGTAATCGTATGCTGTTGTTCAGTCTTCATATCGCACTACTGCGACTACTCCGTACTTCGTCTGCACTAAATGCGTCTCGGAGAGAAGCTCCTACGTGACGTGTTACAGTGCCGGAAGCCTTGCCGCTCATAAACCACTTGTACGAGGGTTTCTTCGGACTGAAATACTATTCCTATGTCTTGCACTCGTAATAGACGTGGCAATAAGAAGTTTGAAAGCATTAGGGTATATCCTCCGGATGACCAGCATCTTCATATCTATGGAAACACTAAAGCTGGTTTCTTCTTGCAAAGACGACTTAGAAACAACTGAACGGTAGATCTGACCGCTGGTAACTTACTAGGTAGGTTCAAAGAACTAAAACCTATCCAGCACCATATGTGGCCCCAAACATCTCGTACATCAGTATAATGAGTTATAATTTTATGTCTTACTACTCACGTCCAATTCCACGGCCAGCTTGATCAAATTATTAAATCAGGAAATACAGGTACATTCTTGGAATAAAATCCCACCTTTTCATGTCTTACGAATCGGAATTTTTAGCCAAGTTGGTTCACTCCAACTGAGCAGCTGGAAAGTAACATCTTCCCAAGTGGCGTAAAACACAGCAGATAATCACTCTCATCTGTGCTGAAACCAAGATCCTGCTTTCTTCTAGTTATATTGATTCTGAGTCCATTTCTATCCGTCTACATTACAAATAAGAACTAAACATGTACTTGGTTGGTAAGACACAACATAAATATACCGATGTTTGTTTTTGGAATTTTCGGCCTTTATAAGTGATCTTCTTCAGGGTTGCAATGGATGAAAAACATAAGATACTAGCTACGGTTACAGGGAAGTTCCAAGGGAGTCAAGAAACACGCCCATGTCTGTTATGTGAGGCTGATGTTGGTGTTGTGTTTTTTCTGTTACAATAAATGTTCCAATAAATGTTACAATGTTACAATAAATGTTCCACACAACGCACAAACTTCTCGACTTCATTCGCGCGGAATTCGGCGCGGATACTCTTAAACATGTCACTAACACCAAGGGATCTGTTCAGTTTAGCATTTTTTCAATGTGTGCACTTCGTCACTTGGGTCAAGAAATATTCCTTTCTCGCACTGTCCATCTTGGGGGCGAGATGGCCCAAGTGTTTAGAGCGCGAATTTAAGGACTGGAAGGTCCGTGGTTAGAACCCGACCTCTGCCTCTCGACTTCGCCTGCCTAGGCTTGGGTAACCTGGCAGTATCCAAGCCCTTGTGCTTCCTCCGGGTGGCGTGGCAGTTAGGTACCGAAAGGGTGCTACAGCTGAACTGTCCATCTTGATAGACCGTAAGGTGGCCCACACAAAAATGGATACAAAACTATACTCCGGTATCGCACCACAAAAGAACCCAGCCTACCCAGGTTTCTTATCCAGTTGCTACGATATTCGAGATATCTCGATACATATATAGACGTAATGCACTACTCATAAGGTTGCTGTCGAAGAATTTTCAGTAACCTTATGAATAGTGCATTAAGTCTAATTAAGTAGTTGTTTAGCTAATGAACTGATTCGGCTGCAGCAACTACGCCGCTAAGCCATGCCCTGATTGTTAAACTAGGCTTCACTGGTAGATATCACAATATGGGTCACTGATCGGTTGGAGACGGTAAATGGAAAAGTTATCAACTAGTCTTAAATCCGCTGGTATATGCTATCTGAGAGGTTCACTTTCCAGGCGTCCACCCAATCATCACAAACTGGGTGATGACGTCGTATCTGTTCCCCCATTCTCTTTCAGTTACTCGATTACCTTCTGGTAGTTTTGATTTGTCCATGCTCCATCCAAGTTCACTGAGAAACTTTAATTCTACATCAGACGTACCTCGAGCAAAGCTGTGGTGAGGTCGGTTCAGCGAGAATCAAAAAAGAGCTCGTGTCGACACACCGGAGCAATGAAAGTGTGTGAGCACAAGTATTTCTACTTAACTGAAACTGATGTTGTCAATTCACTAATACTGCGTTGTTACGGAGGCTAGCGTCAAGCTTAAACGAACAGTGGAGAACATACTTTAGAACAAGAAATCTGAATTCATACTGACCACCTTAAAAAGATTCACAGAGAGTGGACTACTCTTTTATGCGATCAATACTGTCAAGTTCGATTGGTCTTAGGTGTTGGAGGTCAACATAATTTACTTAGGTGGATCTGCAGTATGAGCAACATGGGCCTCAGGAAATACCATAAAACACAGATTTATCGACCGGGTTTTTTGGGGGCCCGGGATTCGGCCTACGCTTTGGCACTGTTAACCTTCTGCGTTCAGGAAGTGAGGCTACTTTCGCCTATTTGATAAGATTACGTAAACCTTATGTCGTCAGGCCAACCGAAACTAACTTTCGAGCTGAAAGCTAGCTGTCCGACTTTGCGTGGTGCCCAAATCAAATAAAGCTTACCTCTTTTTTGATGAAGTACAATCATTTGCAAATTACTTTGATGCTTTCAGGAAAAGGCTAAATTTCTCGTTACTGATGGTCGTCTTCAAGTGAAAGTAGTGTATCTCATTTTTCACCTGACATGATATTCTGTATATCGCAGTGTGTTTCCTTGAAATGGCTCACCACTCAGTGCTGCCGAATATTCTTCGACAACCCGCTAACGGTTTCGTTCTTCTTGAAGTCGCCTCATCAACCTTATAAGTAGCGTGTTGCGTCAAGAAAGTGACTTGCCACGTCTCAAATATCACGCCAACTGAAACGTCAAGCGACCTTTCTGCATCACACTGAGTTGAAGGACATCAAAAAGGAAACATTCAGTTGAATCTCTTGTTAGCATCAAAATAATTTGCAAATGAGTGTAGTTCGCCAGTTATGTAGAGTTTGATGTTCAAATAGAACGCAGAGTTGACCGAAAATCGATAAGCAAACCTATGGGTGATGTGTTATGTCAAGGAAAATTTCACTGTGTTTCAATCTTGTCGGGTTCTGCCAAAAATTGGAGGATAAATTATTTCTTGTGTGTGTGCGGTTCTCATTCAACTGGTAATGCATCCCACGGTAGAATTGCATTTTGGAGTTCAATCAGCAGTCTGCCAATCTTAGCGGTTCCACATCGTCGTTTCACAAATAACTGGACACTACTCGATATTATGGTGGTAAGTTGAGGGTTAAGTGGATAGTCGTAATAAGGTCAGGATTGTCTGATAAACCACCATCCGGTAGGTGAGAGGCCACTGCTTCAAACTCATCGGTAGACGTTCCTCTTGTTTGTGTTATGTCAACTTAAACCTTTGTGGTGAAGATCCGTCAGACACTACCATCTAACTGCTGGAAAGATTATTCAGACATCATATCTGTTCATAATGGTATTGTGCAATCAGCAGTTTCTATTATCACGTTCATAGCTAAAAGGAGCAGATGGTTTCAGAAGCGGCGGATTTGGTGTAATGTTTGTGGTGTGTCGGTTCAGTTACCCTGGATAACGAATGGGAGCAGGTTCGTGTTACGTAATTGTGGTACCTATTCCAAAGCTCAATCAACCTTAGATTCGGTTAGGTCGCCAACCAATGCAATGGTCAAATTTACCCACTATTCAAGCCTACAAAGTTTCAGATGAGCGAATTTACCTTATTTCTCCATGAAATTTGGACTAAGGCCTGGTTGTTCCACAAGGTTCCGATCTCAAATGCCTGTAACAGCTGAGGCACGCTGAATTTCACACATTTTGACCCAAGTAGTCCGAATACCTTATCGCTATTCTGGTGGTAGCTATGATTTCAATTATACTAACGGCATCACTACTGATTACGTAAAACCCCACTGGGTTGTCTGTACTACCCAAAGTGCATTGTGCATGACATAAACAGATTAACTATAGGAAACACCTACGTCCCTCATTTTAGATTCATGTGTCCATTTTCCAGTTTTCTTCCACCTGAGCATGTTTGCAAAAGAATATGGCAAAACAACAATCTTTAGTGACAATAATATGGGGTTTCCCGGTTTCTTGCGATTTGTTTTGGAAGGTTTTTGCTCTCTATAATGCAGGAACCAATGGATAAATTCTTTCCGCCTTACCGCATCTTTGTAAGAATCTACTATTGTTTTTTTATCCGCAGCCGTAATGGCCATTCAAAGGCTTACTTATTCAAGGACTTCAGACGAACGCTGTCTCCCAGACCATTGATTTCCACTAATTCACTTGTCAATGTCTCTGGCTGCCCGGATTGTACTTTGGATATCCTCCAGAATCAGTCGCGTTACGACTGATCAGGCAATCAATAACCGCACTAATACTTTGGCTGACCGCGGTTACATTTTTTTCCTGTTCTACCGAATTTGTTCACCATCTTTGTTACCGTTTTCACGTGGACCAGTCTAGTTACGTCTTCACGTATTTTTTCAAAACTGAGCATTGATCCGTCCACTAAATGGAAGTCGGCTTGCAACATCTACTCTCTGATTCCATTCAGCGGAAGAATTTCCCAGGTTTAGGTCACCACCTTCTAAGGATCCCGGCCGCAGGGCTTCTATTTTAGATTTTCTTCAAGATGATATTGCGAGGTCCTAGCACAATATGGAACTAGGTAGGTAAAGGTCAAAGAGTTCATTCCGAATAGAAACTGCTGGCGCGAGACACCCTGCGTCAACGAAAGCCACCTGGTATAAGTAATGAATCTGTGTGGTCAACCCCGATGTACTTTCTCGATGTCTATCTGTCAACAAACTCGGAAAGTAAATTATGTTTCCAGCCTGTCTATCCCCAGTACAACAATGAAGTGTTTACAGAGAGTCTAGGAGATCTGTGTCAACTATGGCTGAATTTATAAACTCTCAGTTTTGATGTCTGTCTGAAACCGGCCAGAGACGTGGACACATCAACATTCGATTGATCAAAGGATAAGAAACGTATTTAGCCATGACGATTGATTGAGACAAAAAACGTCTGTGTTGTTCCGCTTGGACGCGTCCACTGTTTCCGGTAGGGGTTGGAAACGACACCACCCCTGGTAAGACAGCCACCATCGCCGAGGGCGTCTCGACAACAAAGCCTAACCGGCGATGTGATTCGGCGTGATTACCTTCGACACACCGGTTCGACACCACGCAGGGGGTGGGCGGATGCCCAGCTGAAGAATCGAAAAAGATAAAGCATCCATTAGAATGGTCGCCTGCAGCGCTCGAATGACGCAATCTATGCCAACCACCTGTCCACCCTCCACCACCCTCAGGCCGGTATGAACAGATCGGAATGTCTAGCTCATCGGAAGCTGGATGCTCGCCCTACATCGTCAGTTTCGGTGATGGATTGGAAAAAGGATGATTCAGTGGTCATGGTTTGACAAACACACGGAAAGCTCACAGTCAAACACGACCAGTTTGACCGGCTCACGGCGTGGGGCGCTACCAGTATGTGTGCTCAGAGCAGACACCCTTGTTTCCGGTTTAATGAGGTGTGTATCGGAATAGTTCGGTGGAAAAATATGGAAGACAGAATCCCACCTAGGCTGTCCATCACTTTATACTACCCGTACATCACTATGTAAGAGGCGGGCTGGTTGAGCAGAGCTCACTATACCCAACAGCCGCACGGACGCAGTCTACCGTATGAGGAGCAGATGTTCGAAGCCGCGATCCCATCATTCTTGACCTTGGGTCACACCATTTCGTGTGGATGATTGGGACGTGTGACGTTTGTTCGAATGAATTTCAGCAAATTGGTTTGTGGAGTAAGGAGTGATTAGGGATTAGGAATTGCGTCTTGGATTAGCGCCCCAGACCAGAAACTAGACTAACAGGGAATCCGATAGAAAATGAAGCTTCCATGGAAATCAGTAGCTTCCACAGTGGAAGCAAGGATGGAGCATGAGAAAGGTTTGGCTTAGAAAACGTTTGGAACTGAAGGTTATGGAAACTTGTACCAGGTGGACCATTTGTGCCAATCGGTGTTGCTGCACTCCACATGAGCCCAGAGCATCACTGTGCTTCCCGTTATGCACAGCCTCATTGTCAAGTGGACTGGTGTCGTCAGCAGTATCCGGAAGTGAACTAGATTGCTCTTTTTTATCTTAGTGTAAGAAATAGACTGAGGGCTCATCTTCATCAGGTAACCATAGAATCTTTGACAGCCCAACCTACAATTTCATATATGGCTATGGAATCCGTACATTTCAACTGCATTTTGCTACACTAATCCAAACAAACTGGTGCAGAAAAACCTCTCTGAGATGTGTTAAGCTTGATTAGTAGTCAGTCACTCGATGGTCAACCTTCAGAATTTTTCGTCGGGATGATAAATCACGCCAGCTCGTTGGAAATCTAAAATATTTCACCAGTATGCTCTCCAGTTGAAATAAACAATGGGGATTGGAACAAATTCTGCCTTTTTTGTTTAATGCTCTTCGTTTCGTTCAGCAGCCAGGTCCATAGGAACAGAAAAATATTAATTAGGGCAAGGCATTCCTTGAGTAAAGGTTCCTTACTGAAGAGTTATACCGCGTATGCCACTCGGAGCCATTTTCACTGAACACAGGCAAAGACGGTGTCCCCACGAAGGATAGCCAGATGGCAAGGGAATATTCAACATTTTCTGTGGGTAAATGACTTCAACGATAGCTTACCCCGAGATAGTTGATGGAAAAAGTTGTCAAATAAATATGGGTGGCTTTTAACTGTTCACAGGATCTAGTGGACTACTGAGCTCTTGCAGTTGGTCGTATATAATGCGCACGATATATTTGTCGGTTGGATGGTTTAATGTGAAATCACACAGTATGTGAAATCATCCATCGTTGAGGGCCTGACTCCGAGACCCCGTCATTGCGGATATCAGGTGCAAAGGTATAGTTGGTTTGTGTTTCTTCAATGTCCTTGAGCAGGTGGTGTAACTAAACCGGTATTTAAGTTTTAACTAATCTTGTGTTTGTGACCGCTCATGCACAACTATCTGTGTCCGCCAATGATGATGTGATGGGAAAGCTGTCCATAGGCGGCCGCGGCTCCAAACATTTTTTGCATACCTAGTTATGATGTAGTGCGCGAATTGCTGCCAGGATCACTCCAGTTAATCTTTTGAAGTTTACAGATATCTAAATACTAAGGATACTGGAACTTGATGTGTCGATCTTTGAACCCCTCTCAGTGTAATGAACAACTTTTGGTTTGAACTAGGGCACAGTTAACCAAATACATCACAAATAAATTGTCCGAGAGGTGCGAAATACTGTTTGAAACAACCTGGACGGATGGAAATCAGCCACACGCTCCAAGATTCAACGACTATCATTAGTTACAACCGAAAGGTGTACTTTTTTTGTTCTTGTTCGTCACAATTCGTATCATATGGACTCCAAATTGTACCCATTTCCTACTTTCTTGATGTGTGAAAGCTGCACATTCTCCTCTTGTTAGTAGTCAAGTACATTTTCGACTGAATTCCATTCCGCACTAATGGCTAGCCAAACAATGGTCTTGATGTTGCGAAGCGATAGCCATACTTTTTGAAGTTGCATGTATATTACCGCATTACTGTGCTGAAAGGCAGTGAATTTTATTCGGTTTCCAGGATCTGAAAGAAACAAAAGGTCGTTCACCGTCCTTAGTCATGCATCAGCATTAGGCTACGTGTGCGCTATTGTCACGTGAGACTACTCTTCTGCGAAGATCACAGACGAAGATCACTAAGAAACAACCGCTTTTTGCTCGATGGTTGGAACTTAGCTGTTCCATTTGTCCCTAAGGATAATTCAACTCAACTATCTTCCTTTCTAAAGGTTGCACTTCATTCAAAGTTTCAGATAATAGGTAACCCCCGTTTAAATAGGTGAGATTTTCACCCAGCTTGTGTGAGAGGAAAGGAAGAGAATCATTAATTTGTTAGCAGATTTTACTGCATTCAGATTAAAAATGAATAGATTACTTAAGAATTTGACCTCCGTTCAAAAGACAGAATATCCGGTCGGTCGATTTGAACTATTGATCATCGAAAAGTCAGTCAACATCGGACCACGTGACGAACTGCTTGCTTGAAAAATGAGCGTCGCTGTATCCTCACGAATTCGTCACTCTGCTGGCCGAGTGGTATTACCACTAACCTAGAGGTCGTAGGCTTGGAGCACCCTAGCTATTCGTGAGATCACTGCCAACATGGGCGAAACAGACGTAAAGTACTACTTGGATTTTCATCCTGGATTGATCTTGCCTACAGGATGAAACATCTCCGTTACCTGATGAGAGTCAATGCTGTCTTCGGAGTAAAATCACTCGACCGAGAATAGATAAAGCGAACCGTTCAGTAAGTGGGTTTTGTGTTGCAAGGTACACACTAGACGGATGGGTACGCCACGCGCATCTAACCCTTAAAGTTTACAGGAGGGAAATAGAGCATCACAGCCACTCAAACACCGGTTACCTGATAGCAATATAGCAACTAGAGTTACAGGTTTGAAGTCTGGTTGGCTGGAGGTCATATCCAATCCCACAAGTGTAAATGTTCGAAATGTGCACTGGGTGGCCAACCAAAGTATGTGAGGTTTGCAGATTTCTTTGCTCTTGACTATCCATCGTGGAATTCCTGCGGCACAACTATAATATTGATCTGTGTAAGTTCTCAATGTCTTCTATTCTCACGAAAACATGTTGGACCGACTGCTGATAGGTATTATCTTAGTGCCCAACTGGTTGGGACTGTGGCTCCTTCGCTAATGTCAGTCCCTGATTAATCGGCTCATTTCCTGTTTTACCTTCGAAATCGAAGGTCCTTCGAGGTGGAAGCTCTGCTGCACTATTTAATTCTGCTTTAGTTGCACTTCTGAAAAATTCCCTTTTACTTCGTCATCCTTTCTTGCTGTTGCCGCTGCTTCTACTGCTGTCTTGTTTCTATTGCTGCTAACCATTCTGATGGCTTGAATTTAACAAGTCCTGGTGCTTTGGCAAAGGCTAAAACCTCAGGCCGAGTGACAGACATACAGAGCTCTTGCAATCCCCGTAAGCAGTCGTAGTTGATCTGCCGAATACAAGTGAAAACATGCATCATCTCTACGTCTCGGTTAACAGTCAAATAGGAATTTCAAGACGAGTCAGCGATGTGTTTGATCTGTCGGCTTTATGCTATGGTTGGATCATTTCTAGTTAATAAACTGTTCATAATATTCTAGAGTCATAATTCCCATTGTTTGCCTATTCTATGGATAGTTGATTGTGACTGTGAATGAATTATTTCGTCTTCACCAGACTAGCTGAAATGAAATAAGTAGAGAACAAGATAAAGTTAACCAAGTAAATATCAACTTTTGGTTGGTCCATTCAATGAGCTTTCTGGTCGTCGTTTAACCTAAACCGTCACGCTTCATCCATGTCCACCTATGTCTTCATTTTTGATGAAATCCACTATGACTTATGTGATTTCCAATCACTTTTCGGCTGGAAGTTTGAGAGTGCTCATAAAAAGTTTTGTGATAAGCAGGTGAGGATGGGTGCTCAGTTATCTGCAAGATAGAATCGCTCATAAGGGGGTTATTATCAGTCGAAACTTCAACTGGGATAATAACTGGCTCCCAATTCCAGCGTTATCAGCATGCGCAGAAGATAAATTCGGACTAGTCAATAAGTTGCGCACAAAACTGATTTCACCCCCATTCTTCGATATTCTCTGGCAGAGCGTTAGGGAGAGTGCACTTTTCACCACCACAGCCTCCATGATAAGCCCATTTTTTCTTACTCAGGAACAACCCTCAGGAATGAGCATTCCTCTACTAGGATCAGTCTGGGGTACACATAACACAGATCATAGATATAATCGTTATCAATACTGTCAAATGTGGCAACCGACAACTGCTAAAGAAAGCACCAAATTAATCCCATGATGGTTTGCAGTTGTGACCTATCACACTGGTGACGTGCTGGACAAATGGGAAGTAACACCAACGGAGGCTGATGACGTTCGTTCGGAAAAAAGCAAAATTGGTGCATAAACTCCATTTTTTGTCTCCTATCCAATCAACCTCATTCGGCCCAATCCACCGATCATAAGTGTGATCAATTCATTGCAAACAGAAGACAACACAATTGGTCCAAACACGTTGCCAGGTAGACGTAATAATCATGCATGAATGGTGCTACCATTAGTCGAAAGAACAAACAGAGATGAGACTGCCTTAACAATCCAAACGAAATTTTCGCTCAACTTCCGTGGCTTCTCATTGCGCATAACTCCATATGAAGACAGATACTTCAGTCATCGTGTGCACCATATAGAAACGGTTGCACAGCATGACTGCTTTTGAGAACAGATAAACGCCACACCTAATAAAAATAAGTCCATCCAACGAATGTGCCAACGGAGTTGAATGTTTTCTCCACTTTGCATGTCCTTGTCTGCAGCATCCATCCCGAGTGAACAGTAAAAATCGGTCGCTCGAGGGATTTGGGTCCCAATGAAGAGAGACTAACACGCTTCAAGTGTTTATACGTATGTTTTACGTTTTTTTACATCAAAAAGGCAACACTTCATCGTCTACACGTAACACACTATTTGTTAATTACTTGACGTAATTATCTATGTTTCCCTATTCCTCAGACTAATTCATTACCCTTCTGGTGCATGTTCAAGTTTTAAGACTGAACTACTCTATTTTATTCAAAGTCGACTCTATATTAACTGTTTTTCTGTATCAACTGTTTTCATGACTCGATTTATTCACATTCACTTCTGGGTTTGTTGTTGAACATTTTGTCCCACTTCGAACCGCACAACATTTTTCCCGTTTACTTTGTCCGATAGCACACTGCCCTTTCTGTGCCATCCTGTGTTGCCGAAAGCTCAATCTAGCCGTAAGCTTTCCTTTGATTCTGCTCATTATTTATCGTTAATTTCTTGTAGAACCATGATCTACCTATCTATACTGTCTACCCAGTCTAATTCAATATACTGTCCGCTGCCCAGTTGCGACTTCTGAACAAACGCAGGTGAAGTTCGTAGAATTCAGTTTCGCCGCAATCATTACTGACCATCCGTCACCGAATTGGACTACACGTTACCTGTCAGACAGGACATCTAGCTCGTGCGTTTAGGCTAATTAACCAAACCCCTGCCTTGAGATCACGACCTTAGCACAGGATCGCACACTATTCATGAGGTTCCTGAAAACTATTCGATCGCCTTAAACGAGAGCTTCAGTTAGATTCAGTTGAGTCTCCTGTCAAAACCAAATTTGTGTGCAATTGAGGGTGTCTGCCAAATCCACTGCATTGTTAACTAATTTATGTTGGAGCGATTTTTGTGTAGTCGTCCGGTACTTCTGAATTAGAGGAAGCTATTAAACGATGCTGAATTTCCGAAACCTAGGACGTGAGGTCGTCAACTCCATGGAATGATATCCGTTAGTCGTAAACGGAAGCAATCTTTCAAATGTGGTGCCACATTTCTGATATTCTCCTCCAAATTCGCTATCCTTTTTTGGCACTTCTAGATCACAGTTCGAATATCTGCTGTAGCCCACACATGTGCATCTCTGTCCGGCTACAAAACCCCAGTCAGCTTCCGTAATCCCCAGTGGAACTTGGTTGTTGTTCATTTCTGACCTGGCCGGGCAGCTACATTGTTTCAAATCAACCTGAAACGTTAAGAGCAATCAACTTTAAAATTCTTTTGACGACTAAGCCAAACAAACAAAGGTGATTAAAATGCACCTCGAGGACGTTTTTTCCTCCGAGGGCAACGACAAGTTGGGTCATATTTCACGAACTGGTCACCGTAACCTCGCATATGCAAATGAGCATGTACGGGGTAATGCGGTTATCAGCTTGGTCTACCCAAACATGGTGTTGGGATATGACAGTTAATTGTGTGAGGGAAGTGCAAATATTCTGTTGCAAATTCACATGTTGCTAACGTGACTCTCAAACAAATCTCCCTCACACTATTATTCAACTAAATGTACTGCACCACCCCCAGTCTAGCAAGCTCTACTCATCCGGAGAAAAATCTTCGTTCTAGCTGAAACATTGGGCGACCTTTGCAAAAAACACCCAGTTGAAGAATATTAAAGGTGGAAAATTCAGCCGAGATGAATTTGGGTTTTCATTGACTCTTTCTTAATATGCAAGCAGGAGTTTGCCTAAGTACTCATCAATTGCTAATTGAAGTAGGAACAAATACTGGCTGAAATCTGCCGAGCTGATCTAACTGATAAACACCGAAAGGGATGGAACCGGTGTTGGACTGTCTGTAAGCTTTCATCAATACTGCGAATTTTGTCATATCAAGGAACTTCTGTTTGCTTCGTATATGCCAACTGCATGATGGATGCGTTGCCACTAAGGGTACACTTAAATTCAGCTTCCAGAACCAGCTGTCATACCTGCTTTTCTTGTGAATCGGCAATTCGGTTTTTCACTTCATTTTATGAGTATGAGCTGGCAGAACTCTCGGTTGCTGCTGGATATGCTCACCATTCGGTTATTTACGTTCCTTCAACACCAGAGTTGTTTTATTGTGGATATAATAAATGACAATTGCAGAGCAAGTCATACATTAAGGTTCCGAAGTTTCGCTGCACCCACATGAAGGATGTCCTTGGGAGCACAGTCGTTGGAACACTCAATGCTTAGGGGCTTATCTGGAAGTTCGTTTTCGTTCCAAGTGCACTTTTCATGTCCGAAGTTCATGTCGATTTGTGAGCTGTTTATTGAACTGTCACCAATGATGTGTACATGTTTTGCCCACAATTCAATAGGTTATAAGTGCTTTGAGCACCACATCACTAGTGCTTAATTGATCCACTGCGCTCTAACCTACGCTCTATATGTCTTCTTTTTGGTTAGGGAAAATCAGCGACAGAGTTAGTTGTTTCCTTGCTTCCACCACTTGCACATCAACATTTCTTACTTAGGTGCCCTGGCGTTACTTCACTCGAAATGGTGTTAAAAAGTTGAAGACCGTAATTCGCGTGACAGTAACATCACGTGACTTCAACTACATGTGACTTGTGATTGTCCTGGCAAATGCATGTAGTCATGACTTTGTTATGCGTCGTGCCAGAAATCTCACCATAGGTGTGACCTCCTATGTCTGTACACACAACTGAATAGTCGTGATAGATTCATACCGGACGTCTGAGTAGTGCGCCTGGTTAACTGTGGATAGAGTAACACAGAAAAATGACACTAAGCAACTGTCACAATGCCGCTACATAGAAAATGGAGTAAAGCAATAACAAATCGACGTCAAGCATAATATTCCCGGGATTAGGCTGAAGCAAGTGGAGATTAAGCGAAAACTGACACAACCCACAAGGTTGCTGAAAACTCACGACCAGTTTTGCCCTTCTTGGGACTCATCAGGTAGGCGCGCTACCCGAGTTTCTCGTCAACCTTATGTTCTACTCTTAGGTTGCACTAAATCCAGTTGAAGTATATCATAGATGAGAGATTCAGTTTGGATTTAGCTGAGTCTCCCTTGCGGAACTGAGCATACTTCGGGGAATTGGCACAGTGTCCCAACTGTCATGCCCCCTTGAGACAGGAGCCGAACAAGGTTTACTGCCTGACTATTAACTGACCAAAGTTCCAAAACTGTCTATCATTTGGAGCGACGACGGGTGAACCCGCCGGAAAGCTTAGTGAAGGTCAAGTATGACTAAGAATCCTTCAGTAAGAACCTCAAAGTCAGAGGACTGATAGATTAGCGACCGAGGTACAATCTGAGGACCAAATGTTTCGACTATTGATTTTCTTCTAATGTCAACTGCCACTTCGATCACATCAACTTCGGTCTGGTAGATTGCAGTTATCAGTGCAATCACGGTAAAATGGTTTACAAAATCCCTCTTACAAAGGAACATCTAGATGCAACAACAGTTTCGCGAATGAGGAACTATATGCTGCCAAGAAAACCTGACACAGAAGCCGGAACAGCATTCATGAACATCGGAAAGATGACGCGGATCCTGAGTGGCACATCAGCATTTGGCAAAGAGCAGAAGGTGAACGTTTAGACCCAGGCAACTGAGGAACAGCTACCAAATTTTCTGAAACAACTAGGGAATGATGGTCTGTTTTCTAAAATCCTATTTCAAAGTCTCAAGCCTGCCTTGTACCACATTCCAATGAGTAGATGACCCGCCTAAGGTTCATAAGAGTGATATCCCCGTAAGAGCCAACTGGAATTTTTGCCATACCTCACATCATGTGGCTTTTCAGTGTTTTTTTTGGGGTTTTAGAAGCAGCACGCTAAAGTTTATGCCAGCATATTCCCCATACCCCTTTTGAGTTTGTGCAGCTGATTTGTTATTTTTATGTAACCTCGCTTTTCAACAAAGTCAACAACAAACTTTATCTGTGATTAAGTTGACTCATCAGATTTGTCACTCCCGTCCACCACCGTCTCTTTAAAGGAGCTACTTCTACACTGTATTTTTAACATACAAATCCAAATTTAACCCCAATTTTTGCTGACAAATTGATGGAATATCCACGGGCTCTTTTCTTGGTAACCTGTTGAGTGAAGCTTTTATGGATAAACTGAAGCATGGCCGAACAAACGGGGAGATTAAACGTAGTCACTTTCATCGGCGGTACGTAGACTGTATTTCTGTTCTTGATTCATACAACCTGGAGGTAGACGTTCTCCTGGACAATTTTGACCAAGGGCATCCACCCGTTCAGTTTACTTTTGGAACAATTAACTCCGCTTCTTGGACGTTAAATTAGTCAGACCGCCAGTGGCTTCAATTCAGAGATCTGTCTACAGAAAACCCACATGAACGGAATAGTCCACAAACTTCCATAGGTTTGTGCCACTGAAGCAGAAACAAAACCTGATTTCCACTTTTACTGACAGCAATAGAAATCTGATCTATGGATGCACTGGACTCTGAACTGAAGGACACTGTCCGTGAGCTTAGAGCCAACGATTGCCCAGAGAGATTTACAGCAAGGAATATGTCTGGACGTCCTATTCAGCTGTCATGACCGTTGCAAAGAAGCCGGTCCACTGACGAAGCTGGTCCACCTATAAAGACGATCCGTTAGTAGACACTGCATTGCCTCTTGTCTCAACCCCCACAGTTTGGTAAAAGAATACGTGAGCACCTCTTGGCGGAGCATCATCGGACAACGGCTTGGCCAAAGGCTCGGTTGCGTCACACATTACTGACACGGGTCACGTGATGAATCCAAACAAGTCTTTTCAGTTCATCCGCCGATTAACTAATAGACTACCAGTATCGATCCAGAGGCTTTGCATGACTAAAGCCAAAGCAGCCGCAATACGATCGCGAGATTGGCTACTACGCAATCAAACACGATTTGTACGAGCACTTAAGTTCGCCTTGTTCATGGTACACAAATCGATCGACCCTGTCCCCCCTACGGCCCTCAAGACCACACCATGACATCCACTTGCGACCAAAATGTCCGTATTTCCTCGTTTTCCAATCTTGCCGTTTACTTCATTATTTGCCCCCATATATATATATATATATATATATATGCATATATATGCTGACTTGGCAACGAGATCCCGAAAACATTATTAATCGACGGTGTTCTTGTTTATGCTATGAGAATATTCAACCGAAGTGATAATCATAGACGGAATGAGCACAACTCATGAGTTAGCAGTTCGAACGATCAAAAAGCGTGCTAATCGCTGTCACATTTACATACATTTTCACAATTCTCATGTTTGTAAATGATGTGAGGTTTTGCCAGATTTAGTGACAGGTACGACAAACTGAAGAAAAGTTCAAGAATTCGGTCGTCGTTCGGACATAGTTGCATATGGGAAAAATAGATGCTAGATGGTTTGTAGAGATGGCCATTGGACATCAGTTCTAGTAAATATATAGTTTTACAATAGTCTTCAGTATTAAGGGGATGGTTGTTTTAGGGGTGGCACACCACAGAGCATAGGGTGCGTGAGAAGCAGGCACAGATGGAAAAAGATCGTAGGACGGATGAAATTAATGGAAGAGAAGGCGGTTAGTACTGTCAGAATCCTACTGTTTCATGCTCATAACACTGTGATTTTGTATAGGATATTGTGGGAAGAATACGCATAAGTTATTCGAATGAAAAGATACATCGTAGCATTTATCAGATTTGTGATCCAGGGTGCCAAACAGAAAATGCTTAATCCAACAAAAGGTTGCGCTGCATTTCTACTCAAGGGCTTCAAGTTAGCTTATATGGTTTTTCGAATAATAGTTTTTTTCTGAGTGTGCTATTTGAGATGTGTGTTTGATTTCTGGGATTCACAGTATGTTTACCACATGAAGACATAGTCTTTCTTGATGAACTAGTGGAGATTGCTAGTCTCCATTTCCACTCCGAAATAACAACAGCATCTAGTATCTTCTAGATTTGAAGAACAAACGTAAGTATTCTAGCAAGATGACTTTCTACGCACCCTTTCAACTAGTGATTCTCAACTTTTCGAACTCGTCACTGCCTTAGCACTCTTCGTCTGATACCACACCCCCTCATTTACTATGCGATTCCCAAACCGTAATATCAGAACACATAAAACAAGGCTCATTATTTTACACAATGATGTAAGATGGAGTAGATAGCTTGCTTTGCCTACAGATCTATTCAACAGTCCCGTAAAAGATTACAGAGGCAAGGCTGCACACACCAAAATTCCTGATGTTTTGGAGCGGTAAAAGGTCTTAAGCCGACGTGTTTGCACATTTGAGAACACGTTTGAGAACAGATCAATCACCAAAATTGAAAGTGCACGACAAGGGTGCCAGTTAGGGAATAAGATAATGGTTACCTCGATGGTGTGTACGCAACAACTCGAATAAAACTCACATGTTAGCTAATCACAAAAAAGTCAAACGCATTTTCCTGACACATCTTGATACTACTTGTGGTTGAAAAGACACCATGAGTTATGTGGAGCTATTTATGAGAGCGTAGACCCAGCTGTTGTCCGACCGAAAGTGAAGATTCACATTTGAAATGGATGACTTCAAAGATTAACTAGCCTGCTATTGCCATATTTATCCCAGGGCTCCACAAAAGTCTCAGTACATATGAGGCAGGTGAAGTAATTGGCTTCATTGTGCTCTCCCCAAATGCTTATAAGCGACCTGCCACTCGAGTGACCTTCACTAAAGGTGTGAAACTTGGGATTTTTGAGACTAAAACTATAACAGATATATCATCTTTGAACAAAGATGCTAAGGAAGCACCACAAGTATTGCATGATCAATATATTAGCAGTGATCAAGTTAACCCTAGGGTATTTAGGTTATTTAGTGCATGCAGCACTCCAATCGATTGAAGGTCATTCCCTTACTGCTCCAACTACAATGTCTGTGGGATGTTAAACTCCCAAATTTATCAGTAAGCCTTGTTTTTGAGCATTATACTGGACTGTAAACAATAAACTGCGTTGGGAGTTTAACCGATCGCAAAACGCAGACGCATGATAATATCGACCTGCAAATTACCCCTGTGGTTATGTTCAAGTTGTTTATGGGTTTCTATATCATGGTGATATTTAGCAGGTTACTTCCTGCTTGCAGTGTGGTACGCAGTTTCATGTGAAGTTAATGCATTTTGGCTCGTGGTTTTGCAACATGTTTAGGGTAAACCACTACTGCAGTCAAGGGATAGTTAGCGGTTGTGAATAAACCCAGCAAAAACTAACGAGCACGACCATTAAAACATATTCGCACTATTAGAACACCACAACAACTCACATTATCCCCACCGACTGATTTACCCCACCAGTCTCAGCTGAAGCAAAGAACGCCAAGGATGATAAGAGAATTCCTACGTTCAGCTTATATGCTAAAAAAGTCCTATCTATCCATCCCCGTGAACGGATAACATTAGGACGAAATGATTCTTCTCAATTTAGCATCCGTTAATAACGTCAGGATACGATTTAATCCGAGCGAAGCTGAGCCATTAGGGTAACGTACAAATAAACTAAACAGTTTCTCATGGATTACACAGGTTTTCATTGAGAAGAGATATTCTGGGAATGACTTATTGTGAGGATACAGTGCGAGACAAACTTAAGAGCGTCGCAGCATTTTCATGCCGTGTACAAAGGTAACTCAATAACTGGGTGAATATAGTACTGTATAGAGTGTCGTGTTCGGCGGCACCAAGTCCGCCAAGTCTGGGAGTATAACAGGAGCCTAAATTATGCTATGTTCCCACTCTTCGTCTACACGTCTTACTCATTAGGAGGAGATCCAGTTGCTCAAGGACTTTATTCTCCCAGATATTTCGACTTAGCTTCAGATATTTCTATCAGATTGGTCAAAAAAGCGTACAAAATGGTTTGAAACTATTCCAGTCAGCTTCAAGGTTTGAATCGCTTTATCAGAACCTAATGTTGCACAAGTAGAACACACTCTGATCATATAACGCCCTTTAGTTTGTGTACTATATGGTTTGGCTGAATGTTCGCAAAAGTATTGGCAGCATTATAGAAAACGAATCTAAGTTTAACCATTCATGAGTCGGTGAAGCTAAGGTGAGTACCATATTCAATTGCCTTTTTGACAAACATACCCTAGTACTATCTTTAGGGTGTGAAAAAGGGCATCATGTTTACTAAAGGCTGTCTGATAGAGGCAGTTTATCTCACTATTCAGAGGTCGAATTCGTGGGTTTGGAATGCCTGCGGCCCAGCATTCCGGTTATCCTCTCGGCTCATTTTACACGGAATGACATTCAGCGAATGGAGACCGCTGACTGATTGATAACCAGAAGAATCTATGACTGTCGTCACGGTCAGAAGTCTGTTCCAGTTTATATTCAACTCAGTACAAAGTCTACGTAGTTCTACCTGTTACGGTAAAGCGAAGGCAGATTAAAAAAAACTAGAATGGTTTCATGCTCGATCATATTAAATTGAGCTGTTGGAACGAAAAATCAACCTACTGGATCGTGCGAGAGTGTACGTACTGGTATTTTGGTCATCAGCCGAAAACTTTAACGGGTCACGGAGCTGGCTGTATGTAGCCGATGAGTCTAATGACAAACAGGCTTCGGAGCTGGCTGTATGTAGCTGATGAGTCTGACGGCAAACTGGCTCATGCAGGGATACTCAAGATTGGTCTTAGACGCAAGCGAATTAACCGTATGGCAATTTGTTTATCGACGTGCCAAAAGCTAATGCGACTGCACCGCCTTTGCTCTCTTTGTCTGGTTTCCTCGTTGGTGACTTCCGTTTTTTGGGCTGGTTCTAAGTGTTGAACAGTCTGATCACTTTACAACCTCGACAAGCTTGCTTTTTTTGTCTAGCTGAATGAACAGCGCGTGCAATTTCAGGTGTCCTCCATTTCACATCTGAGAAATATGACGAGCGCATTCGGAAACTTTTACTGGATTCTTAAAAGTAATGAATTAGAGTGCCTTTGTTCAGCCACAGTCACCGGTCACCACTAGGGACTTTCAAAACGGGACTACCCACCCGTATGTCGCTTTTATCGAGTAATATATCGAGGAAATTTTAAAATAAGCAGAACACTGTCAGAGAAGACGTGCTGGAGTCGGTCCAAACCCCAACATCTTTCCGACTTAAGTGATGCTAGGCAGATTAACAACCGAAACCAGCATCTTCAACCTGCCTCATTTCGATCGTGTGATTTGCTGAAAAGCCTCACATCAACCACCTTTCCATTCACTAAACGCCACCCCACGAAAACTCGACTAGACGAGACAAGTCTAATAAAAGTTCAAGTAGCCTTTG
Organism: Clonorchis sinensis; assembly: GCA_003604175.2. Classification (NCBI taxonomy): domain Eukaryota; kingdom Metazoa; phylum Platyhelminthes; class Trematoda; order Opisthorchiida; family Opisthorchiidae; genus Clonorchis; species Clonorchis sinensis. The sequence continues at coordinate 59,575,474 of CM030370.1, forward strand.
CGACCCTCATTCAATCCGCAGGAAATCACATCACCAGCTGGTTCGCACAATAACACATCAAACTAATACCAAGTTCAGTCGGGGGAGGGTTCATACGACAGCGCTTTAGCTCAAAGGGCATGCATACCAATTCAAGTCCCGTCAGTCCTCCCACTCTTTCTAGGACGGTTCTGTCCAGTATACCACCATCACCCTCGCCGCTCGTCCTGCTGTGTCAAAAATTGCGTAATTCGTGTGGCGAGTCTGGGGCTCACTGGTTTGTTTTTTGAGGATAGTGAACCATCTGGTTTGCGCGCAGCTTGTACGCTCCTTCAACCCAGTCGAATTGGGTCTGAGAACCTTCAGTACTGAGCCGTGGTGTGGTGGGTAGACCAAGTTATTAAATGGAAATAGTTGAATCCGTGACCGAACATTCATCCCCTGAAAGCTCCATTGGTTTCCACCGCGCAGAACAACAGGGACTGAGATTATATCTAGTTTTGGGCACTATGCATATTTGAATACGGACCCAAGACAATTCTTGGACAAGACTCAAAACGGCGATCTCTCGCTTGCCAAGCAGATACCCTGTTAAGCAAGTTACCGCGGACGAGGCTTTTTTTGCATTTATGCACCTGATTTCATGTTGATTCGCCATACCTGTGTAGAACACTTACCCGGTATGCGAGAAGTCGAGGGTTTGATTCTCGTCCAAGGACTCTGTCTTTTTGTCTGCATTGTATGTATGTTGGGACCATATTCAAGAATTCCCAACTCCCCATCTCTCCTACATTGCGAATTCGTCGAAAAGCTACTGTTGACGTACACTACCCGCTTGTCCCAGAACAGTCACATTTCCACTCTTACCAAGCCCCTCTGAAACGATCACATTTCATCCAACAGTTGAGTTTGGAAAAGATCCTGTTGCGCAGAACCCCCATAGAAAATGGTGACCATAGAGAAAGTGTATAAATGAAAAATTCCTTCCCTCTACAATAACTATCCGTCCCCACAAACAGTCTGTTCCCGGGCAAGTTCAGTCTAGTGAACTTCATGGATTCTTTTAAATCAGACCTAGTGAACAAATCAATATAGAGCAACACTGAGTGAAGATTGTCCCTGCATCTGAACAACTCTCAGAAACTGTTCGAAAAAGATCTTTGTGGGAAAGATTTGTTGAGGAATAAAAAAGCTGCTCCACCTGTTTGGTTAGAAAACGCGAAAAATTTGTGATACACTCTCCTCCATAGCGACAAGAAAATATCGAGCTAAATTTTCAGACAGTTTCAGAATTTCTGTTGTGTCAAAGCATTCAAAAATCACAAAGCCAATGACATTACTCACCTGATCGACTGCTTATTTTTCAACCAAAGAATTTCAGTTTGCGAGCAGATTAGGAAAGTGCTCTCAAGTAATTTTGAATGCACCGAAAGTTGACAAGCTATAGAACACCACAATAAGATAGACATATCCACATGCATGCGCTTTGAAGGAGTTACTTGGCTGGGGTGCAGTTATCCTAGGATTTTGATCTTTTTGATCTAACCTCCATAGGCCTGAAATTTCCTAATGGTTCACGGATGTAAATTCAGCATGCTAACGCCTTGCAATGTGCGTTGGAATATAACTTTTATTCCCTGTTAATTACCCATTGCAAACCACGAACAAATATGTCCTCAGTCCATGCTTCCCGGATAGCCTTTAGCAGTTGCTTGCTAAGTGTACAACGGCTCAACTGGCCTTGTGTTTCTTATACCGTTCAAGGCACTGATTCTGTGCAATATACTATGCAGACATTTTATACGTCAACAATACCGGCAAAGCTCAAAGCGCATGTCTCTGGTAGAACAGTCGTTTATGAAAATACAGCACGAACCAAGGTCACTGCAGCTTTTTAGGCTAAGTCGTCCTAGTAATTTATTCAATATTTCTTCATGGAACACTAGAAAGAGAGAGGTCAACGAGAATGATTATGTGTCCTTTTGAGTCAGCCGGATTTGAAGCTTCGATGTATCGAGAAATCGTCTGAACAGTGGAGTGAAATCCGTAGGAGTCGAATATGTTGCAGAGTAATGACATGGAAAGATCATAGCCCACTGAACTTTCTCCACTCTGACTAATTTAAGCATCATTCGTTCTCGGAATTTTATCACTTGAGATATTCTTCTGCGCAATGCGACACAAGTAATGGTGTAGTCACCCGGGGCAAATTCCGCTAAGAAATATCAACCGACTCAGAGTGTGATATCTGTCGTTTTGAAACAATAATTAATCATTAGATCTGTCAAAAACAAGGCAGCATGGTTCACTCGGGCGGTCATTCAAACTATGCACATCAGTTCATATGTACAGTTGACGAGGCCGAGTATCTTCTGACTATTGTTAAAAGAATCCGCGGATGGTTATGGGCTGAGTTAAGCTGCCTATCAAATGAAAGGGATGTTTAAAAGGTTTGTATTAGAACAGTGGAGAAATATACCGAATAAGTTCCGTAGTCCGCTAATGGGAGGATTTTGCACTTATTAGGATTCGATTCAGTTTTACAGGTGCTGCGATTTGGTGATCCCACGGAAGTAGCAAATACAGAGACTGATCCACGTAGACACAACATCATAGTTACACCTAGAGGCGATACAAATGAAGTGCATTCCACAGATGAAAGTCAGACTTCACCCCATTGCAAAATAACTAGACAGGCAAAGAGAATGAATTCCTCCGTTGACATGTCCTAGTGAGTAAACCGTACTGAAAAGCTATGTGGAAAATTCACGAGGTATCACAGCGTCGCAGCTTTTTCCTTCTCACTTTGTGAATTCTTGCCACTGATCACTATCCACTGAAGAAGTTTTTAAACAATGACAGAGTGGCTATCGAAGAAAATGAAGGAAAGTGTACATTGGTATTTTGGCACACTTAGCCGACCTTCCGAAAGACTGTAATCCACTGGTCAAAGAGTAAATCATACCCGTATTCATAGTGGAGAACTTTTTCTTAGACGACCAACTGTTGAGATATGTTCATAATCGCTCTATAACATATTGTAACGGTCCTTTTATTGCAAACACCAAAATACAGTCCAAAATACACTCGAACACCTTCATCATCTATCGCTATACACACCAGTATTAAATACTGAGGCTCAACTTTCGTATGCCACGCGATACCGATGTGACATAAAGACAACTTTATTTGTGAAGTTCATGATTCTACGTGGACCGAGATAATACCAAAGAGCACAACCCTAAGCAGGAGGACAACTAGGGTCTTATACTGGAAAGATACACTTCTGGATGGATCTTTTGGCTTCTCGTTTGCTAGGTGGTTGCTAGCTGACCTGTCGAGAACGTCGGTTTATATCACTCAAAATTAGCCTGATGGCCCGTCCATGGGAGTCTCTCTTTTCGTTCGCAGCATGTGTTGTTCGGTTTGGATTTTTGGCCAGCATGCCCTCGTACGGTGGGGAATATATCAGCCGCTTTAACATATTTTGTGGATAGTTCGTAGCTTTGAGGAACAATAAGCTACATCAAGATTTTTTATGTTTTCCAACGCGTGGAGCAAACCAATCCCCACCAGTCCAATACAGGTGTTCTTTCAAAAAAATCTTTGTGCCCCGAAACTATGTCCCTCATAAAAAGGGGAAATTGGAGTAAATCTGAAGAGCATGATGCAACCATCTCTTTGAGACAGAGGTCTTCTGAAGAAAGGGCTGTAACATTCGTACTCTCCCGGTATTATATGCTGCAGCGGAGTAAGTTGGAAGTTCGTAACTTCATAACTTCATGCGCAAGTCAAGCCAGGCGCAATTAGACGTGATCCGGATTTTAGAGCAAAAATGTTTCCGGGTTTAAAAAAATATCAGCTAATACGCTAAGGGAGCATCTTCGGCGGTTTGTAGCTCAGAGCCTGAGCGTTCGAGCATATGGAAATCTGATAATGGCTTCTATATTTGCACTTCAAAATCGCAGCAGCATTGTCTTCAGCTTTGTAGAAACAAACATTCTTCGTTCGATAGACAGACAACAAACTAGACAAAAAGTATTATCCTGTTGGTATGATAGACGTAACCCAGCGGTATAAAGCTGTTTTCTGAGCACCCCCTCTACCATGCAAACTGGGTCATAACTTGTATCTACCGTTTATCGCCTGTCACATAAATGAGAAACAGCTTCCGATGGACCGGCACAACATAACTGAAACCGGTGGAGATTTTTTCATTCTCATGGACAGATTTAGGTCCAAGCATTAAATCGGCATACTTAAAAATGATTGTGGAAACAAACTGCCAAGTGATTCACGCTGTGTACATCCATAAAACTGAAATTGCGCAAAATGTACTTTAGTACAAATTGAACCTTGCCACGAAATTATCCTCACTGAAATGCAAGAACAGCAATACAATACACTGGTACACATTATCATTTACCCAGAAGGTTCAGACCATTATATCAATTTTCGCTTCCCTAACTCAGTTGTGTCTCAGAAATCGACAACGGAACAGGGTGGACTTTCGTAGTTGTGCCCAACTGATGTGATGATGAGAATATTTATCTTGTATGATACTTCAGAATCCCAATTCGAATGTTCTCCTTGAGACGACTGCTTCACTAGTTCCGGGTGTCTTATTTCTTGGTAACTTCTATCTGTGGTCTTGATTGGCATGCAAAACGATACTGAGAAGTGACCCTAGGTGACATCATACCTAATCACTTAACACAGAAATGTACATATGTCGCTGCGACCTCAAGGATTCGTGCCTTTTTTCGGTTTACACTACTAGGTACATTCTCAACCATTGGCACCACGTAGTTTAAGCTGACTCCTTGCACTTCCGATTTGCGAGACGGAAGTGATTAAGATTCTCACGACCGATCACAAACGAAAATTCACTGCAGTCCGAAGGAGAGCTACTGGAGCAGAACGAAATGCAAACTGGAAGCAAGCGGGAGGTGACAACACCAAGGACAGACTGACCAATCAAAAGCGTTTCGACCCCTGCCACAATGTCGACTTCCTGCATTGTGTGAGGGGAGGGCAGAGAGGTGAGTGATTTGACGCTTGATCTTGTCCAAATCTCAACCAATCGGAACGCGACGGGTGACATAGTCCGGCATTGAAAGTTATGATATTGTCACATAACGTTATAATGTTCGGTACTGTTATTCCGTTTGTCGTGCTTACTGGAGCATAACAATCCTTCAGCTGCGCAGGCAAAAGTCAAGGAACATTAATCGGTCGAAAGCCTAAGGTGAGTTCTTCGGTTTTCAGCTGTTCAGTTTTGTAGGCTTTTTTAATGTCTCACTTATTAGCTGGTTTTCTGACTTCCGGGCAATGAAGTCTGTCTCACATAATCCCACTAAGTCGTCGCATAATTTCTGCGTTCCACGCTCTGTTTGTTTTGAGCATATTACACACTCGATCTATCTGTATTCGTTCATCCATTTGCTATCACAATTCCTAGTTAAGATCACTCTTAGTTGGCTATGTCTGGATAACATAACCCGCTTCCAAATGGTATTTTCTTGCGGCTCCACTTTTCTCTTTTACTAAGGTTTATGAATGAGTTGGTGGTGCTCGTATACAATCAGTGAATAATGATTCGGAGTGCACAGAGGGAAATAGATCGGGCTGTCAAATTCCACTCACATCACTTACGAGTTTTTCTCTGTTATAGGATTTTACTGATTGCAACTGTGCTCAGGTGCACTAAGTTCACTTATCTGTTCGTCAGATGACAAAACCTTGTTTCTATGTGAGCATCATTTGGCCGATGTGGCGTAGGCACTCGGTCGTACCTATACATCATCGCACAGACCTAGCATGCGTTCAGTGCACGTGTATTTAGTGGTAATCGAAGTCCTGGGAATCCTCGCTATCGTATAATCAAGTCGATCGAACCTATACAACCTACATCAACAGTAATGTAAGCTACGGATACGAAATATCACCTGTTAAATTTTTTTTGTATTCGTCTGCATCTCGCTACTAGATCCACCCTGTTGTGTCCGCTTGAATGCCGTTATAATGCGAAACGTAGGGTTTACCCCCAGGTCGTTTGTTCGAAGTGCACTGCGTGCTGCAGCACAGCTTAATAAAAAATGGTCTTCCCATGATCTCTGTGTACGCTCATTTTGAGGTCACTGGATTTGACAAGTGTTTGTTTAGCGCTTCACTCTTGAAATAATATGTCCACAATCTCTCTCGTATTAGTTGCGGTTGGTATTGATCAGTCGTAGAGGCCGGAAGACCACTGAAAACCTAACTTTGCTGGGTACCCATCTGTTAGGTGGAATATCTAGGATTCAGTCAAGACGAGAAGAACATTTGATTGTGAGTAATCTTTATCAACATCCTCGTATTAGTTGCAAGGAAAAAGTAAGAATATCACGAATATCGAACCAACCGAAACATGACATGGTCGAAGAATTATAGGCAGGTTATTCATTCACCTGGCATTTGAAGCTCACGTTAATTCCAGTTTAGTGTGCAAATGTCCAATTCATCCTAGAGAGTTACTTTTGCTCTATTGGCATCGACCTCAGCTGAATGGAACACCTTGTCTGGGCAATTTCTTCATCGAGCGTTTTGCTTAAATCTAGGATGTTTGTTTGCATTTCCATGTAGTCAGAACCTAGACGACGCCAGTGGCAACGATCACAACAGTGGTGATTTGTGTCGTTGGAACTTCACCACTTTTTCAATAATTTACTCGGGTTTAAATGAACTAGCAATGTACAGCCGGTCACCAACTTCTTTTTAAGTTGAATCAGGTACGTAAGCAAAGGTCAACTAACTGGGTTATGATCCAAGAGCCACTTATGTTTTGTGCACGGTAATTCACCCCTCCCCCATTCCAACCATCGGTCCATGAAGGTAGAGTTATAGGTTATGATGTGCATTTTGAATTTTTCCATCGGTTAGTTTTTGCAGCTCTGACGTGCATGTGCGAGGAATTCGCGCAATACTGTGGAGTGAGCTGCGCTTTCTGCTTTCCGCAACTTAGCGAAACAAGTTTGGTTTTGCGAGAGACTCACCTGGAACCCAGCTGGATCTGTCGTTTATGGTGCTTCTATGTCGAACTTACTTTCAACATTGGGACACTTTTGTTTAATTGTTACTCTGGTTAGCTGACGTTAAGATAAGTTTAGATTGGAATTTCAGGAACAATCAGCCTGAGGGTATTATACCGTACGCATGCATCAATGGATGGTTATTTGTAAATTTAAGAATATATTGCACAGCTACAATAGGTTGGGTTAATTCACTAAGCTTTCACGTCACCACAAAAGCACCTTCACGCACACGTATCTTATCACCCAGTCGCGTGTGTGACCGCATGCTTTTATCCTAAAGCAACGTGATCAACCAGCAACCGCGGTGTAATTAAGCGGGATTATCCGAACTGGACCACACGTTTTTTGTGCTACAACGATCCGGTAGACATGCACGAACCGATAACGATAGTGACCTCAATCACCGTAGCAACCAACACACAGGTGCTATCATTTGAGTCCACCGTGCCCCGGTCAGGCTGATAAGCGTTAATCGATTGAGACTGAGTTCTTGTTAGGCACGTCGAATTTAAGATATGAGGAAAATAAGGAGGAGGAGGAGGACCAAACGGTACCTTCGCTCTGTTCGTCACCGACGTAAGCCGTTGGAACTCGCAGTGAGGATAGCACCTTATCTACTGTTGTTCACTTAGTGGTCTGGCAACCGAGGCAGTGTGAATTTCCTGTTCTCGTGGAATAGAACAAGAATAATTTGCGTGCATGAATGTTCTAGTGATACATTTGCGTACCAATTTGATTTTGATGGGAGAATTGACTTAACCCAACAGAACTTCGGTTTGTGATGATCTTCATCAAATGAATGTGCTGCACCAGGCCATCTCGTTTTTCAGGTGGCAAGGTATTCAAGATATTGCAATACGCAGCAAGACGTAACACATTATTCTTCAAGAGTATTCGTTTGGTTTTTTTACGATGTGGGTTATCTCACTGCATCGTACAGTACTCCATGTGCTAGACGGCAGGAAAGTTTGTGTAGCTTCTGGCCAAGTTGTTTTACGTTATAACTCACTGTAGAATTTGATGAATCCTGGCATGATCAAGTGGTGCGATACGTTAAGTAACCGCATGAAGGTGACCAATCGGTTACGCACAAACCCGCATAATTAATGGAGCACTAAACGGGATACCGCCATTATCTACGTAGGAGTCCGAATTCGGATACAGCACAGCACAGCCACAGCTGTTTGTTACTAAAACCGGATGAGTCTCTCGGGAATTGCAGCTTAATACAACACAGTCGGTTAGGGGAGGGTGTTGACTACATTTGTATCAAATAGCTATGACGCACAAATCTTTCTTCAGTCAAGTATAAAGGGGTGTGATTCGCACGTAACTCAACCCGACACCTTGAGTGTCTTCATATGGTTAAAGGTTAAGTTTAACTAGCTTTGTCATTCTTGGCGTTAAAAAATGGTTCCGGATCGATTAGTCACTTGATTGGTTTTGAGATTGTGCTTAGTAAGTCCTCGAATAGTCAGCGCCGATTGAGTGCTTCTACTGGTGCCCCCTCCCAAATAATCTGGTAAACTCAGAGATTTCCTGGGGAAATTCATTGAGTCCTTGGCTTAACGGATGATCTACCTCGGCAAGCTGCCTGTTTAAAAAATCTGGTGGCTAACATGATGCTGAATCGCGCGGATTAACAAGTTGTGCACTAAGTGGCGGAATGCACTTTAAGGTACGTTAAAAATCCGGAGTTGCATATGTGAGGGCTCGTTGCACACTACTGGTCAGTCAGATTCATTATACCAAGTCCAAATGGTTGTGAGCTTTGACCGATACACACTTGTTAGCAAGTATATGTCATCGTTAGCGAAATACACTCATTTGCAAACATAAGGTTGACGGAAACTCGGGGACTGCGCCTACCTGACGAGCCCCAAGAAGTGCGAAACCGGTCGTGGGTTGTCGAAGAATTTCAGCAACCCTATGAGTAGTGCATTATGAATATATATGTCATCGTGTTTCAGCACGACGCTAAATTAATGATAGTATTCGGCCCTATCATTGACTGCCTGTGATGCAGCGGACAATTGAAACGGAGGATTTTGAAAAAAAGAACAGTTGAACCACGATACAGGAGCAATACACAACCGAATATTTTTTGTCTTGAACGCTCAGAGTACGCATGAATAACGGTGATTGAAGTTGCAACTCCTCAAACGTCAAAAGACGAAAACTTTTGAGCACTTCCTCGTAAATGAGTAACGATTTCACAGACAATCTGTTCTGAAAACATTCCCCGGTAATTCGCTTGCAGGTGAACGTGAATCATGGCTGACGATTATTTATTCCATTAAATTATCGGGTGTTAGGGTTCTGTTTTGGTCAGACTGAATTCATTCCAAATATCCACCCTGCGGTATACCGCGAACATTAGCCAGTTTGTTTCACTGGACAAAGTGTGTTCTAGGCCTCGCTTTTTCTTGGTCACAGGAGGTAAACCATTTCATCCATCTGTCTAACTTCAAGTCTGTAACCCCATTTTACTCAATTGACTTGTCACATCCGCAAAAGCCAATTGGTCCTATGGATGGTTTTGGATTCCCCGCTGTTCCCAACGTTATTCTTTTTGGTCATGCTGTTTTGGGCTGTTACACCCGGAGGGCTAGCCATAAATTCCAAAGTGAAGGAAATACCTTCATTAATCCCGACGCCACTGGTCATTTGAACTTCACTTGAGGCTCTCTGACCAAACCGATTACAGCCACCTGCTACCGTGTGTTAAATGACTCACACTGATTCGTCAAATTTAATCAGGAACAGCGGGACATTCCCTCTCTTGTGTCGCGTGGTGTGTCTACCGGCTAACTAAATCAGTATCAGCAAAGTTTTATTCAGGTATGTCTTCGTACGCATCAAACAGGTCAAGTTGTATAGCTTTAAAGTGTAACTTACCGGTTATTACAGTCTAGAGGGCTTGGTTACTCCAGGCAGAAATATATGGCGTGGAAAATTGGTATACCGAGTCCAGAAAATAATAATGGAATTATTGTTATTTGTGCAATTCGGTGCTTAGCTGCCGTGCAATTCAAAGGAAACACGAGAATTGAGGTATTACAATCTTGCTGAGGCCTAGAGAGTAGCAGTTGAGCTATTGAGATTGGCTTCGAACCCCGGAACGATTTGTCAGTATTTGTTCGTACCCAAACCACTGAGCCATCTCGAGCTCAGCACCGCGGCAGATGTTCGTGGTAAGAAACCAGTGGTGGTTTCTGCAGATTTCCAGTGTTTCCTACACTGTACCAAGAAGGCAGAACCCCCCATTCCAATCGTCCAGATGTATGCTTCGGACTTCTAAGTTGTAGACAATTTCCGAACAACTTATGTTGTGGTCAACCACGTGACAATAATTGTTTAGATTTCATTTTCCGGGACTGTTTGCTTCTTCAAGGCAGAAAGCGGCACCCACTTCATCCTTTTGAATAAGGGAAAAAACAGACAGGGAAATTATACTTCAGACAGCTGCAGCGTAGTATATTTTTAATACAACAACTCCACTGAAAAATCCTGAGTCCCTCAGCTTGTCAACGACGATCTTATTCACGGCAAGATTAAAAAAGTTATCGAGTCCGGGAGTATCATAACTATTACTTCGAATTGTAGGCTAGCAAACCTCTATCTTAGGCTGACCTATTCTCAGTAAGTCAAAAACCTACAGCTTGAAAACTACACACCATCCGTTGCATTTATGGGAATCACATTACTTATTGTACACTTTGTTTTCCAAAAGTCTCTGATCTGTAAACTGTGTAATTTGAAATGAGTGGTCAGCGCCCCAAACTCAACGTCTTTTAAACTTCAACAATCTACCGTTTGTTCAGTTCATAAACTTAACCCCCAGTTCTCTAGCCCAAGAAACTAGCTTTCGCGTGACTTCAAATCCATCGGGCCTTTGTTGCGCAATCTAAAGCAGAGGCGAAGCTGAAAACCTGGAGAAAAAGGGGTATGATGAGATAGAGATCTGGTGAATCAAATGAACATTATACACATGTTGTTTGATCTTGTTGTTCTGGACTTCGGAGGTAGAAAACAGTGGATAAATCCTGCGCAATGTTCGTTTGCACGGATTAACGAGGGTTCACATTTCGTGTCTGTCACAGCTGAGCTCAAAAAGCCGACATCCAAAAACATCCATCCGAGTTTATGCATGTGTGCTTGTCCAACCTAATGGATAATGGGAGGCTGGGAAGTATGACTGTGTTCTTTTCGGTCGACATTCGCTTCACTTTTGACCGGGGGGGAGGGGGAATGACGAGAGTTCCCACACAGCCATCTTGGTCCTTGTTTGCTTTTGGCTTCAGACAGTTTCCATTAATACCATAAGGTGAGAATTGCGCAACGATCAAACAAACACACAAAACCACTGCTAGCAACGTAGCAAGAACGCGAGCGAGGTGTTTTACCTCGACCCACTGTCTCACCATGTTTTACGCACCGTGCACACGCGTCCAGTTCGCCTCGAGCAAAGGAAGTCACGACGTGAAAAAAATAAGCTATAAGACGTCATGACCAGGGGAACTTTGGGTTTGGAACAAAGCTCAATCTATTTGATCAAGCAACTCGCGTGTCCACCAATGAGACATAACAGACGGACTCATCTGCATGATTGATGATAGATACGTTCGGAGACGAGCAACTCAGTAGCCCTAGAGTGTTTGTGAGAAAAATTTTCCTGCTAACTGCGGGTGCATGTCATAGTTGATTTCCGAGGTGTGTTTCATCATACTTTTTCTCATTTACTTTGAATGAGCTCTGTATTCTCTGAGGGAAGTTTCAAAGTTTGTTAGGTCCCACCTAATTCAGAGCATCCAGCGACCAACTTCTGTCTTAATTTGTTAACGAAGGTTAGACAGTGGGTATTGAAAGAGGGCGACGTTCCAATCAGTTAACGCCCTTAGTTGATCGCCAATTATTTTTACGTCACGGAACCCAAAGCAAATTCACATCTCGGTCACATAGGCAGGTCGGTGGCTTTAGTCCATTCTTTATGACTTACACCAGCGCAAAAAGACGTCGTTACCTATTTTAAGAAACACAGCGCTCGTAAAAAAGTGAACCCTGATTCACAATGCTAACGACAATTTTCATCTCCACACTACCCGTGAAAGCAAGCAATGTAATTGCCCCCATTGACCGTCTCAACCTCCGGCTGTTGCGTAATCCAGGTCACTTAGTGGTTGCACGACCTAGTCGGAACAAGCGATTAACATAGCAACCAAGCAAATTACACCGAAAAAGCAATTATTTGACAAGCAAACGGAAGTGAATGCGCTGCATTACGTAATCGGCCCCGGCAACCACAGTTTAACGTCCACACTTTTTAGGCTTAACTGTAGTCAGGAGGCCAGTTCGACTGAATCGTGAGAAGTCAGCTGGAACGACTTTATGGTCACATCTCATCTACTGGGTGCAGTGCGCTCTATCGAACGGAGTAAAAATACGGATTTGATGACTGAACCGTCTCAAATCAATTGATCTGCAGATCCAAAAGTCAAGGCTTACACCCATCCTTTATCAACCCTAATCGGAACGACCTAGTAAGATAATTGTAGACTAACTCGCCCCTAAAGTAAATTAACTGTTTATCTGCTCCCAGGTTGGGTTTATCACAGTCTGTGGGGATAATAAGCTTGCTTTTGAGCTACAATGAAAACAACTAATTACATACCATCACGTTCTAGGCGCACGCCTTCGTTTGTAAAATTGAATGTTTCTTTCATGCCTTTGTTTTTGTTTATATATACTTCTGAATTTTACCATTTCAGAAGCGATGAATGCCCATCAGCTTCCAGGACAGTCAAACGATATCATGGCAGAGGCCACACTTAGAATGATGTCCAACCCCACGACAATCGATCACATCAACAAAATCGTGCAGCTTGGAAAACACTCAGATTCCATGAAAGGTAAGAAGTCAAACAATAATTCGTAAGAGGTGTGACCTCAGACAGTGTATCTGAAAGAACCTGATTGTATTGTACAGCAACATTCTTGATATTGCGTAAATCAGTTCCGGTCCCAGGGTTATTTGATTCCAAGGAATCAGCTGGGTCTGTCAACATTAGAGTTGTATTTTATAATAAACCTAACAAATCTTACAAGACCAGCTCGTTTAATCGGTGTATTGTGATTCCACTCGTTGCCGATTCAGTAAACTTTTCTGTTATAAAAAATCATCAGTAGTGCTAATTCCCTTCGAAAACTATTGTGGCACTTCACAACAGCAGCTGTCCCCTAGCTTCACTGTAATACAAAAAAAGAGCTTTTTTCCTCCAGGACTAACAGCCTATTCTGCTGTTGAAGCCTAAACGGAGGTCCCCCCACAAAGTCTTATCAGGCGTCAAAACTCACTTGTGACCTCCCTGATGCCATTTTCTTTTTCGTGGGTTACACGTAAAAGTTGAGGTCACCAACTGTGATGTGATGTCACTAACGCTGCCAGTACTTCCGGAGTTTCTACGCTGTCATATAACTTAAAATTTTCAACTCTTCAACAAATGCTTATGAAAAAATGCTCAAATACGTGATGGTCAGTTTACGTCTGAAGAGCATCAACTTCCGAGGAGAGAATTCTTGCCTGCTAAATGAACGTGATAGGGCCAAACAGGGTGCAAAATGCACTATGCTTCAGAGTTAGTGACATCTTTTATGTTTTTAGGAAGATAACAGCGTTTTTATCAAATTGTGCAGATTCTGTGCTTTCGAATTCGATCCTCTCTTCTGATCAGCCACAGTATCAAACGGTGCTGTTCACTTACATGTCATATGAGTTTGTTAGTGCCCTCAGCTGCGTCTGGGGGACTAGCCTCGTTTTATCCGGTTACTTGGACCTCATTAATCTTCATACGCCATTGCCGTACAGTGCACGATGAACTTCAGAAGCCTGGTTAGGAAGCTATTCACAAAAGCTGCCGATCAATTAAATTTTGGTGGAGTACATAATTTGCACGATCTGGCACCTGTGTAGTTCAGAAATAATCCTTTAGCCTATTCCAACGAACCGCCACATTACTTACCGCTACATGAGTGATGGGACAGCACTTTTTTGCTAGAGGACGTTGCTACTTTGGCCTTCGAGTATCAATTGCGAGACTTGTGAATATCGCGCATGTCCACGGCAGGAGTAGCTGTAGAATAGATTAGATCAGATGTCTGTAATAGCGTTTCGCACTCAAGAACCCCAAACTGAGGTCCTTAGAGTTCAATACACATAAAATACAAAGTGAGTATAAATAGAGTGAACAGCTTTCGCTATAGATCTTTTAAAGTTTGAAAGTCGGATTTCACCTGGAAGTGATGGTCTTGATTTTGCTTTCAGTTTTGCCTGTAAATCTGAACTATACCGATGGACCCTCACACACGTGCGGGTCGCAGTGGAGTTCGGATTTAGCTTGCTGAGATCTCTTAACCGGTTGCACGCCGAAGAGTATAAAACCGGAAGATGGAGATCAACAGCACACCCAGCGGCTCGCTTCAGGCAGCAAATTATATGAAAACAACAAAACAGCTACGGCCCACTATATATATATATATGTATATGTATATATATATAACCGGGCCAGTCTGATGGTTGCTCACTATTCATATAATGCACCCAAGGCACAAACTTACGGCTAATTTGAATAATCAGAAGACAAAGGCTACGGGATGTCAACAGTTGGCTTTTATTTCCTCAGCCGCTGATTTCCAACGTCTACCCAGGGAAATTCATCAAAGTCCACAGCACGTCATGACATAAGCCGGAGCCCGACAACCCATTAAAAAAAGAAAGGGAGTTCTATCAGACTGAGATTGAGATGGCTCAGTGGCTTACGGGTCGGAGGGTTCATGGTTCGATCCCTACCACTGGTCCTGTCTGTGCTGGGGCAACTTGGCACTATCCCAACCCTTTTGCCTCCTTCCTTTGGCATGGCCATTTGACATCGAAAAGGTGCTACAGCTGAAAGATTATTATTGTTGATTACTACCAGATTGCAGTTTTGAGTAGATCACCTAAACATAGCCATATTGTACGGATTACATACTGAAACCGGTCGTACGTACCCAGCCGCTCAACCAATCTTGCTCTTACAAGCGAAATAAGCCATCTTCTGATGTACACCATGTACTGTACTCAGTCTCGCTGTCTCACTTTGTGTACTATTTTAAGTGCATTTGCGGTGACATATACATCGGTAGAACAGATAGGAGCTTAAGCGAGCCCGTTTTTCAGCAACCTTGTGAGTAGTTTCCTTTATGAAAATATACTGCGATATCTCGAATATCGTACCAACTGAAACATGAGGCGGCCTGTGTGCAGCACATCTAGTTGAAGAAATTCATAAACGAGTGATTTACTTGAATCTCCCGTAAAAACCAAATTCATTAGCAAACAGTTGTGTCGTTAGTTGAGTCAGGTGACCAATCGATTGACCGATGGCCTACAGGCTAATATCTGAAAACCCGTCTCATCGTTTGCCAAACATTCTGTCCACTAGACACACAGCTGACCCCAGTAGAGAGTTCGGAATTTTACTCAGTGATATCAACTGGAAGTCTTCGGCTCTCAGTGAGGCCATGTTGATCACCGATTACTGCCCAGCTGGTGGGCACAAAAACCCAACACAAACTGTTGGCTTGTCTTGGATTAAGAAGGAGACCTGATTTACCCACCATAGCATTGGCTTCGTCTCACTGTTTCATGGCTATTTACTCTTCATTAGGATGTGAGACTGATAGTTTTTACCATTGTGGCTAAAGAGATGAAAGCGAAATATAGATATCTCGCATGAAGTATAGTCAATTGAACAAAACCTACAAAATGCTCTGGATTTCTCGAAACAAGACCACTTGGTAACACTAGACGCCCAATTGTTGCTAGCTATGGTTCAGGGCAATTTGTGCAACGGTTGTTACGGAAAACCATGTCTAGCATGGTTTTGGGATATATACAGTATGAAGGCTAGCTAGCAATGAAAACCAGTAGGCACTCCAGCAACTTGAAACGGTTGTGAATCGCTGTACCATTTCTGGACTGTCGGTCTATAGCAACGGTACTTGTCCACTACTGCATCTGGTAATCACCGCAGTTCATGAGTTGGTAAGGCGTCTTTCTTCAACCATATAACCATCAGCTCATTCAAAGACAAAAATAATGCTAACTCTTTACAGCAGTGCGTTGATGAAAACTTTTCGATAGTCTTCTAATCAGCGTCGTGCTGAGGTCAAAAGCTCTGACATCTCGAATATTAATCAAACTGAAACACGAGGCGGACAGAATTCCACAGAATTCAGTAAAGTCGGATGCAGTTACATATGCCGTTTGCCACATTTTAATTTAGGAAAGCTCCAGATCAGCTCGCTCCCTTTGTATTGACGTAGAGAGCTGAGCTCTCAAGTCAAATGCTCCGAACTTTGTTGTGTCGCCGCAGGAATACCGGGATGTATTTAATCAGCTTCTTCGGCTTCCTGATTAAGCTACAGACCTAAAGATCTAAAAAAAATAAGGCCACATAACTAGTTGCTTACTGTCCATATAGCGATTA
Organism: Clonorchis sinensis; assembly: GCA_003604175.2. Taxonomy (NCBI): domain Eukaryota; kingdom Metazoa; phylum Platyhelminthes; class Trematoda; order Opisthorchiida; family Opisthorchiidae; genus Clonorchis; species Clonorchis sinensis. The sequence goes on from CM030370.1 coordinate 59,592,053, forward strand.
TGACAGAACAGCTCATCCATGTCAGGCAATGCGAGTAATACTAAGCGCAGTCAAACAATGCGTTTCACCTCAAAGTCCCCGTACAAAGTAGTAGAAACGAACTAATTAGTGGCTGAATCAGGGTACACCTCCTTAAAATACAGGGACCGGTTGCAAGCTTTTTTCCTAGTCATCTACTTTGTTTGCGTAACTAATCAGAACTATTTCAAAGTTTATTATCCCAGTTTACGGTTCCTGCCCGGTTCCTCCCAGGTTTCAGAGTAGGGTTCATGTAGCGAAATTGCAGGTGCAATCAGCATTTTCCTAAACCGACAGGGCCATTGTAGTGAAATCGGTTTCTATTACATATATTGGCTGTTCGAATTCGTGTAACATTAGCCAAAATTGAGCAATTCAGAAATCTCTTTTGCTGCTGTAACTTGATTCACCTTCCTGTGCTTCTCGTCGAATCCAGACAGTGGAATTGGAACCACTTACCTCACCGCGTCCTCCGGATCGTCGTCCAACAACACTAGTCCAGAATCTGAAAAGGATGCCCTCGCTCAGGTAGGTAATATTTCTGCTATTGAGGCTGTAGTATCTTTTTATGTGAATAGGAGACATTACGCATGGTGGAACAGGTATACACTTAAGTGGGTTTCACTTAGTCAAGGGGGATTCTCAACATGTGAGAGTGAACCATTTGTGCTGGATCAAAGTCATTCCAAATGCCTGTCTCTAGTCAACGTTCTGTTTTGTATCACGCACCGCCAAGACCAAGATTTGGACTCAACCCACGTGGGCCCAACTCATGACCAACGGAAATCATTACCAATCATCAACCTTGGCGTTACATCACAGATTTCGAACCCTGCACTTTGCTAACATGACCCACGGACTGCACTTTTATTATAATACTTTTTTAAACTGTATATTTATTCTCATAAACCTATCTTCACAGAATGGAAAAGGTGCCAAACATCTGAGCTTGTCAAAAGTCGATGCCACTTCAACTCCCGCAACGACGGTCAAGCGAAAGTCCGATAAGACGCACAATAGATATGAGAACAATACTGAACACACGCTCAATGCGTCTTTCCTCGAACGGAATCAGTTCTCTTTCACTGAGGTCGACCAGCTGGGTGCCACACCACTCGCTCCTCGGAAGCGCAGTGCCACTGACAACAACCACCCGGTGTTATCCCAAACAGACGTGGTCAGAAGGTCCCCATGTTTGAGTAAACCACTCTCCTCTCCTATCGGTCAAGCAACTGAGACTGGGCAATCGACAGGCAAACGTAGACAACGTCGAATGCACGCATGTGACCATTGCGAAAAACAGTTCGACAGACCCTCTTTGCTTAAACGACACACTTTGACACATACGGGTAAGTTATTTGTAAGTTGTAAACTTGAGGCTAGTTTTACTTTTGTTCTGCACTCTTTCTCTTTAAAAAGGTCAGACCACACTTTATTTTATATGTATAGATCTGGTCTTCAAAAAACACCGTTCAATAAATCCAGACTAATAGGGATTTCCTCCTGCAAGCGGAGCGAAATAATGTTGCAAAGCTGAGGTTCACTGTTGACTATCTTTGTTGAGTATCATGAACAGTGATTCTCCGATCCCCCGATTTCGTTTACGAATTCGTCACTGAAGGATACAGTCAACATTTGACCACATGATATGATACCCGTGGTTGGAATTATCTAATTGTGAGTTACCACATTGCTGATCAGTCACGCCAAAGCTGTTGAGGGGATGGGGTGAACTTCGGTAGACTATAGTGCTTCTCGACTTGTCAGCATAGATTAACTTCAGTTACGGCGCAACAAATCGATTGAAAATTACGAAATATTCCCATATGAACATGAAACTAAGGTTAGGCCCAATACCAGAGTAAGAATCGTGCACGCAGGTGCATCCTTTCTTTCTAAATGACATGATCAGATGACTTTTTATCCGTAGTTTCCAGGCAACAACATGGCGAATACTCGTATTTAAACTATTTGGGTCGCAGACTCTATTTGCTTTAAGGACTGTTGATCAGCTGGCGTCAAAAAACTGATCAAGCAATGGCCTCGATTCTCTCATCTGAGAGGAGGGATGAGCACGAAAGTTCCTTCGTACGACTGGATGAAACCATAGTTTATTAGCCCCTCAAGCTCTGCACATTACCTTCAATATTTAGATTCTTTTGTAATGTTGAAATGGGAAGATTTTTTTAACTTCTACTTGAAGAAAGTAAAGGAGACGTCAAAAGGCAGTAGTCTGCAGTATTGACCTGAATGATAAACTGTCCTCGTGTGGAGTTCAGTTTCTTTGGCACTGTGTAAGGCACATTAAAGTGACTTCCTGTTCTGTCTACCACCGCACAATCTGCAGGTATGTCGACCCATAATATCTCGGGGAAAATTTACCAACTGGTGTCAACGAGTTTTTCTCAGGTTGGGTAGTTGGTATCGTAATCCATTTGAGTTTGTTTCCGAAGACATCAGCTCGAACACTATAAGATCACATCTGCCAAGAAGAAGTCGAATAATGTTTCTCTCCCCAACTGCTTCCTTTTCAAACCGTAAGACTTACTGAGCATATCATAATGGCCGATTTCCACCACAAACCTACTTCAGAATGTTTGTAAAGTAGCACAGATAGCCATGACTTGTCAAAAAGTCATAGTTCAGGACTCCATGTGTTATGTTTATTCTCACATTCGCTTTAATAAGATTCGTGTCTTAGATATTTACTGTAGAGTTGTTCAGAGAAGTCAGCCAGGCATTCGATTTGTTCATAACTTTGTTAACCTTCCAGACAAGACGATAACGGACTATTCGTGTGGATTATTTGGTATAATCGATATGCCTGTTTTTGAAGTAAATGTTGTCGAACATTTCACCGACAACGCCTCGGACAATCCGCAAGTTGTCCCGAAGTGCAGCAAGCAGCATATCGAAAAAGCAAATGTAAAGAAGATCCGGAGGCACCAGTATTTGAGCGATCTGACTTGCAAAATAGCACAGCTAGAACAGCCTGCAGCACAATCAAGAGAAACAACCAAAAATTTTCCTTACGATTAGAGCCAACACTACTGACCGATGTTGAAATTGATACGGCTCTGTAACAAGTGCTGACGTTTTGATTGGACTCAGGACATTTTTTATGGAGTAAAGGGAACACATATTAATCCTGTTTCATATGGGTCTGCGTGCTTTCGAATTCCTTCGATATAGTTGCTGAGAAAAAGAATTCACATACAAACGAATGGTTTATTCAGATTAGCCCATAACGTATCTGCTGAATTTCAACGAACTTTCGTGGTTTTCAGGTGAACGTCCATTTGAATGCCGCTACTGCTCAAAAGGTTTTTCCACACGAAGTGGCGTCAATACACACGAACGAACTCATACTGGACAACGGCCTTACGTATGCAGAATATGTGGGCGACGATTTGCTGCAGGTTCAAACCTTATATTTCATAAGTATACTCATACAAATGTGAGTTGATTTCTACTTCATTTCTCGAGGTTTACCGTGGCAGATCTATTATTTGGGTACATGAACATTGGCCTTTTGTCCCTATTTTAGACTCGGCGCCATCAGTGTAGTCAATGTCCCAAGGCATTTGTCACTCCGGGTGATCTCAGGAAACACGAATACACGCATACTGGCGAATGGCCCTTTCGGTGCACTCTGTGTGATCGTGGGTTTGCTACAGAACGAAACTTGAAATCTCACCAAGTCACCCATACCGGTAAGAAAGCTGAGAGTTCACGTTTCATTTACAACCATACTACTTGATGGTATCTAGTAGGAGGGATTAGGAATAAAAAGTATACGCTGTGCGCGTCAGTGAACACTGGCTATGGAGCGAACACAGCCTGTTGCCTGGGGTTAAGAAGGGCAATCCAGGTTCATTCTCTGCTAATAGAAAGAGCAAGCGGATATCGAAACAATATGGTGACTGCTCATTTACAGTATAATCGTAGGTACTTGTAAAATGCAAGCTTGAATAGTTTACACCTTAAGAAAAAGATAAACCAGTAAGTCAAAATGATGTCCGTTTGGATAACTTTTGTTGTTAAAGTTTGGTTATCCAGACATTCGGGATAGGTAAAAAATACTAGACTTTTTTATCCCTATCTGTTCTGTTTCTTTCAACAGGTAAAAAGCCGTTTACCTGTCCTATTTGTGCGAAAGGTTACGCTCAAGAGAGTTCCATGAAGACACACCTCCGCACTCATCAGAGTAAGTTGACATTGCACTGGCATCTCTGTTTTTTATTCAGCATAAGGTGGACGGAACGAGATTGAAAACATGCATGGGCCATACAATCAGCCTATACATCATATAAATAACTTAGAACCGCAACCTGCTGAATAGGTCGCCGGTAACATACATTGGAATCATTTACGCTCTGCTATAATTGAGCTTCTGAATGCACCGGAGAATCTCCTGGGATATGCGCTATTTTCGGATGAAGCATAGGCCAACGGAAAATCAGTAGCATCGGCAGTGCGACATCGGTGCTCATGAATCATGCGATGCTGTCGTAAGAAAGAGAAAATATGTAAACAGGGAAAAGATTTAGCACTGGCTTACACCATCATTCCTAAGTGTCTACACCTCCAACTACTCATTCAGGCAACCTGGATAGAAACTGACAACAAGATCGCCACTGACATCGGTTAGCATCCATATCTTGCAGCGTCTCTAACCAGGTGCAGTGGAGATCACGCGGTCCCCATCCTAGCACCGACAGCCCCCAAACGTTTCGTGATTGCTTTCATACCCCTCCTTCAATAAGTTCGTGCGATAATCACTGAACTACCTTGAACCCAGAAAAACATGCCTACGAAAGGAACCATTGGGTTTGCGGACGCGTGAAGTAGCAAAAGAACGATCACGTACAGATCCGAAATAGTTGTACTCCGAGGTGCCGATTGATACGGATATGTGTTATTCGGAGTATCTCGGATTCAACGTTGCCCATGGTATTTTTACATAATGTCTGGCAGCCCTGTCTAAGTTAGCCCTCTGCCACTCGGAATTGGGCATGGAAAACAGCACTCTCTTCGGCAACTGAATACTCGCTTTCTAACTGCCGACACCAAACCATACGAGCCATGGTTCTGAGACAGCGATTGTCGAACACCTGAAGACGTCTCAGATCCGCTGCTCGGACAGACCAAGTCTGACAACCATTCAAACGTCCGGTGTCCCTCGACGGGTCAACTTATGAATCATTTATATGGAACTTAATGTAGTCCAGAACAAGTAGAAACTCAGCTTGACTAATCCGGACAGACCAGTCGTTCGCTGACTTAACGGTGGGCGACTTGAGTGCCCTAAAGTAGACTTATGGACAGGAACTTCCTCTAGTGGTACCAAATCGTCATCGTCATAATCATCGAAGAAACTCAGTTTCCTCCACACTCTCCGAAATCGTCACCGAACTATCCAAGCACTGTTTCTTTATCATTTCCAAAAAGTCTTTTCAAACTGACCGGTCACTCTAGGGTTTGGAAGCTGAATTGAGTCCATGCAGATTCTTTTTAGCACAGTATCGGTATCGCGAGGGATGTCAGATTTGTTTCAGAGTAGCCCTATTCATGATAAGCAGTTTGGCGCTTCAAAAAGTGCCAATTTCTACTACCTCTTCCCTTGTTCTAGATGTGATTAACTTGTCTAACCCTCAGAATAGACCATTTGCCGTTGGTTCTCGCAAGACACTTCCAACGATTACCATCTCTCATGAGAGACTAAGTTGAGTCGATTTCTTCGGGTTGGTCTCTTCAGCTTTTCACGGTAGGACTGGCTTCGCCCGGGAAGACTGTAGTTTCTCATATTGTGTACCAGGTCCATTGAACAGTGAATCGGGTAATTCCCTAGATGATTTTCGGCAACGGTTTGAGGCGTATTACAGCTGGCTGAGCGACTGAATAGTTTAGTCTGCAATCATTGGTCGAATGAACGGGAGTTGGTGATTTGAGCGATTAAACCAGAGAGAAAAGAATTTGTTCGAATATATGAATACAGTTTGAAAGGAAAAAAGTGTTGCATATAGTTCCTGTGTTCCCGCATCGTACATGAGTTTACGTGGGACCAAAAGCCATAATATTTATTAGTTATTATTATTACTATTATTATTAATTAGTTATTAGCTGAAGGGACGAAATTCCGCCGTCAGTAGTTTTCTCTATTGATCCTCCTGTTTTCTCCTGTTACGCAGAATCCAAAGTGGAACATGATGATAAGCAAAAACATCGTCTTGGTGGAACTCGCGATAGACGACGCATAGAGATGACCGGTCCAAAATCACATGCTGCATACAGTTCGGTCACACCACCGTTCATATACTGCCAGGCAGAACGAAATGTAGGCGGAGTCAATGAAACCAAACAGCCGTTTCCAACACACAACCGAGAAGCTGACTGCTTACCCTGGGTTCCATCGGCATTACGTCTAGTGCCAAATGTCCCATCTGCATTCACGGTGCCTCCACCCATCCACAAGTTAAGACCACCCAGCCAACCCCCACCTTGTTCAAGACTGCAAACCGAACCCACACAAACACAATGGTTTTATGAGCAGTACAAAACTTACTACCTCCTTTATATGAGAGCTTTATCTCAGAATGCCACAAGGCACGGTGGTGGTACACACACCGAGCAAACTCATCCCATGGACTTTCAGAACCAAGGGCCACAGCATCACTGTATGGACTTGAATATGGCCGATGCGCCTATACCTCAACAAATAGGCTTGGACTGTCCAGTATTGCCTTTCTCATATCCAACTGCCCGCTCCCAGATGACAGGGCCTAACTACTCGTCAGTACCTGCAACAATTTCATCCCACTCAAACCTTTTTGCACTGCCTGGACAACAAGTGATACAGCCCGCGACGTCGCAACCCCCGGTCGTATTGTACGGTTCCTACATAGATGATCCAGTGAACAATGACTGTAACTATAAGGACATGGCAATTGATTACTCTATGAAACGAAATCGAAGATGACTCATCGAATGTCCTGACAGAAACAACTTCTGTGATAGCCCCAAAAGAGCAGCCACGAAAATCACAGTTGTGATTTCTTCCTGTACATACACCCGACTTCGGCCTTTTCAACGAGCTGGATCACTTGGTTCGATCGGATGACTTGGAATTTTCGTTCTTTCCGACCGGAATGGCGCAGATTTTGTCTGTATAGATAAAGTTTCTTAAAGCTGATAACGCGCCAGTAAAGATGAAAGCATTACAATACTGTTACCCATCATTTCTTCCTCTCTTTAGTCTTACAGCGTAAAAGGGACTGGGTTCAAGCAACATTTCTACCTGATTCAGAAGCGCTGGTTATTTTAGTAAGTTGCATAAGATTACGGCGCAGTAGCCGAAAATTTCAGTTGTATTCCGCATAAGGACTGGTCACAGTCATTAATCTCTCACACTATGGTTGTCTATCATCAATGGTAGCTAGCCCTTATATGGGAAAATAAACTCATGGAATACAACAGATAAGTTTCCGTGGCCATGTGCCAAGTCACCTATCCAGTGGTAGCTAGCTGTTGTTTGAATGAACTTTGTCGCACGAACGAATGTGACCTGAAAGCGACCCGATGAAACTGGAAAATCGTAGAAGTTTGTCACCGTCTGAGATGTCGGATTCAGTACCTAAAACAACCATCCGTATTTCGAAACCACTACTGAATGAGTGTGAGTTACCTGGCAATATCCTTGATCCTTGTGCTTCCCTGGATTTGAACGGCAGAAACACTGTAAATGCACAAGAGTCGACAGAGTAGTTTTTCACGTCTCTTCGTTGAAACTTCAGAGAATGATACCCCTCCGCAAAGCCCAATTGGATTGTTACGTCAGTCCAAAAATAAAATCAGAATTCACATAACTGGAAAGTTATTTTAAGCTGCATCGGAGAGTTCATAACATCTCTTACAGAGAAGTGCAATAGGTTGTTTCTGGAAAACGAATATCTAAATGCATGATTAGCAGAAAGTACCCAGAAAGACAAAAATTGTCATTAAGAAGCTGTAGAACTCATGAAAGGGAGCTCCGCATTACGAGTTCACTATAGAGATCGCCGACATGTGGCTACTAAGAATGCCACTACCGATGTAACCTGTGTCATTAAAACAGAATAATACGGTTTGTAGCATCGTCGTCAGCTTTTAAAGGAAAGAAATTTCTGGCGCCAGTAGATGGGTGGATACGGAGATTATGTGGGGATCAGAACTGAGGAACAGCGCTCAATGTTAACTCCCCGTACCTTCACGAATGTGATCAGTTAACAAGGAGTAGCGCGCGGCCAGGAGATAGGCGGTTGGAACATGACGAATAAGATCGTCAGCACAGTTGGAGTTTTGTTCAGAAGGCTAACAAGTGCCTTTCTCAGATGAAATGCATTTTCTTCCACTGGGTTCTTCGGTAGAACCCAGCTGTCCCTGTTCATCCGCGTGAATTCCGGTGAAAGTCTGACGACTGATGAGTTTTGTTGTCCATATTGTCACGAATATTTGTGGACAGTTATGCTAAAATACGTTGTTCTGGAACGAACAAGAACAAAATAAATCCGACATTTTCAATTTCGTTGACTCAGTTTCTGATTGTGAAGATAAAAACATGTCGCTTTCAATACTGAGTTTTGATCACAAGAATCTAAACAATGATAGACTGTGATATTCATGACATCGGTGTTGAACACTGCTGTCATGCTGTCGAGAACGATGATGATGATGATGAGAGAAATATGCGCCACATGTTATATAACGTAGGGAGCAGTTCACTTTCCATACACTACGTCCACGCACCTGCTCATTGTTGCAGGCCCGAATTTCCCCCTCTTTCCAGACCTAAAACAGTCCTAACAGTCCACTCTTGGCTTTGTTATTGTGCTGTGATGAGACACACGGATTCGAAGCCCATTAACTGACATAACACCTCACAGTTCACTCACTATGTGTTAAAAAAAAACTATTTGAGCTTTGCTCAACATACAAACGGTTTTCTGCTTGGTAATTATGGTTACCGATCAATCCCAACCTGAAGATGTTCAGCGTATCCCTTGAAATATTGCACGCTGCATTTTACATGTTTCTTTACAGTTCTTTGCAGCAAGAACCGAATGTTGAAGGCAAAAAACGTATTGTTAGAGGAGTTTTAGTTACATGGAGCTCCGAAAAGCTTCAACTAGCCAAGATTCACAGTCCATTAACTCATCATCATCATCATCATCATCATCATCATCATCATCATCATCATCATCATCATCATCATCATCATCATCATCATCATCATCATCATCATCATCATCATCATCATCATCATCATCATCATCATCATCATCATCATCATCATCATCATCATCATCATCATCATCATCATCATCATCATCATCATCATCATCATCATCATCATCATCATCATCATCATCATCATCATCATCATCATCATCATCATCATCATCATCATCATCATCATCATCATCATCATCATCATCATCATCATCATCATCATCATCATCATCATCGACAGCATGACATCAGTGTTCAACACCGATGCTTCACTGCCGTACAACCATGATTTATTTGAAAGCCTTATTGTAAAGAAAAGAATAAAGATGGACAGGGGAGGGACTTAGTGCTAGCTTACTAAAATCATTCCGAGGTACCTACAACTCCAAACATTTACTCAGGCAACCTGGATAGAAACTGACAACAAGAACGCCACTGACATCGGTTGTTAGCCATATCTTGTAGCTTCTCCAACCAGGCGCAGTGGGGATCACGCGGTTCCCATCCTGGAAGGCTAGTAGCACCGACAGCACCCAAGCGTTTCGTGATTTCTTTCATACCCTTCTGCCAGATCATGATGGCCACCTCTCTGCTTCCACCACTCTGAATTGGACACGGAAAACAGCACTGCCTTCGGCAAACGATGGTTAGGCATGCGCAACACATGACCCAACCAACGCAGCTTCTGGTGCTGGACACATTCTTCAATGGAAGTACCCGTTGCACAACCGAAAACTCGCTTTCTAATAGCCTCGTTACGGGTACGTCGACACCAACCCACACGAGCTATGGTTCTGAGACAACGATTGTCGAGCAACTGAAGACGCCTCAGATCCGCTGCTCGAACAGACCAAGTCTCACAGCCATACAACAAAACAGCCTGCACAGTAGCTTGATGCACACGTCCCCTGAGATTCAGATATACACCATTCTGACGCCATAGGTGTCTCAAATTAGCAAACACGAACCGGGCCTAGCAGATTCGTGCATTGACCTCATCCGTCACACTACAATCAGAACTGGCCTCACGAACCAAAAATTCAGCCGCTAGTGACAGATCAACAGTATGATTAACTCGCATTTAGGCACTATATAGCTTTACATCCTGCCGAAATGCGAGCTAACCACAGTGCCAACTAGTCACTCCTGCCCGAACAGTTAACTGTTCAAACAGCTGGCCGAGAGGTTGCGAGTTCAAGCACCCCGTGAGATGCGCACTGCTAATGAATCCCAGGAAGGTGACGGATGTCAGATAAAATGCAAAAAATGCAAAAATCACAATATACACTATTTGGTGAATCAAAGCACACTCTCCGCCCATTATACAGTGTCCTGCCTTCAAATAACTACATTCGGGCGTTTCTTTGCCTTCACACCAGGCAGGAAACTTTGGCTGGCAGATAAGTGATGAGTCGCAACTAAGGCCTGATGATATATATTTGGTCTAAAACCCTAAAAAACAAGCAAAAGTGCAATGTTCAGTATCCTCTCTAGGTAAAGGCTAGAATTCCCGATGAAATAACAATGGACTTTCAAGTAGAATGTGAGAATGAGTGTTGAGATAGCTACATATGAATGAAAATATGATCTCGACTGTAGCTGAATAACTGATTACACATTTGTAAGTTATCTTATCTCTATGAAAAGTCCCTCCGAACGTTCAGCTGGACTACCAATAGATTACGCAAATTGAACGCCACAAAATACGTAGCATTCCTGTAGATTTCCAACAGTATCACAGAGATTTTTCCGGGCTTTTAGACGATTAAACCCACAGCAGTGGATGGAAGCGGACCATTATGGGCAACATAACTTTTCGTAATTCTGCGTTTACAACAACGGATCGTTAGTACGAGATAGATAAAAGCAATAGAAAATGAAGGATGAGCTTTGCGGCTACGAAGCCCTTGAAACTTGATGGAGGCATAAACGAGGCATTTTAAACCGTTTGAATCAAGTAACATGTAACTCGTTCAATACACCTTTCTAAACCACTTGTAGATTTTTTTGCACACAACACTATCCTGTTGCGGTTGATCAACTGTGAAATCAAAGAATGTGATTGGTCATCGATCTGTTCTTTCGATTATACCTCATAGTAGCCTGAAATGCTGATTAAACACTTACTGTATGAGTAAGTGAAGTGGTATATACGTAGTACACTACTCATAAGGTTGCTGAAAATTCTTCGACAGCCCACGACCGGTTTCACCCCTCTTGGGGCTCATCAGGTAGGCGCAGTCCCCGAGTTTCCGTCAACCTTATGTTCTACTTGAACCCAAATTGGACTGGAAACATCACAAACGGGAGATTCAGCTGGGTTCCAGGTGAGTCTTTCGCAAAAACTAAACTGATTTGCAAATAAGTGAAGTTGTCTTCTGATTGTGTATTATTACCGGAAGATATTCGAGCAAATACTATTTCATTTGTTTTCCAAGACCACTGCGACGAGTTTTACTATAGCTGCACGTGAGTTCTTCATGCTAGCGGTTGGTGGATAGAACCGTATTAGAGTTTAGATAGACGGCAGCGAGGTAAGCTGAATAAAGTGAACATTTCAACTGGCTCCGTTTTTGTGTTAATTACACTGATGGCGTATTGTGTACGGTCTGAACCGACCCAAGACAGATGCCATCATGTTACCACATTACGATGACTATTCAACAAGCGGAGTGACACTAGACGGACTGGTGCAAAATACGACTGTAGTGATCAAACCCATGGTGGGCGTCTGGCTCCAAAAAGTGCAACTCCTGAAGTTGCCGGTGAGTGAACTTGACGTAGTTCTTTGTAGGTCCGTTGCATCACTTCCGGCAGTCGCAAAAGTATATCCTTTTGCTTTGATTTGGAGGCCTTAAACGAAGGAAAACGTTAGGATGTAGAAGGCGCTGCCCAACACTGATGGTGGGTGTACAATTCCACTTACGTAGAGTATGGCATTCAAACAGAACATAAGGTTGGTGGAAACTCGGGTACCCTTGGCGAAACCGTTAGTGGACTTCTGGAGACCCTTCAACAACCTTCCAAACAGCCCAACTTTCTATCAAGATAACTGAGCTCGAAACCACGAATATCATGCCACCTGAAAGACGAGGTGATCTTTTTTGCAGCACACTCAGTTTAAGAGTCATTAACAAGGGAGCTATCTGGGATTCAAATTTACTTGTTAATTAATGTATTTCACCTAGCTCGACTACTTCCTTATTGTGCAACTGCAGTATGAGGCCAACTAAACTTCACCTCATAAAGTGTGTTAATACGACTAGAAGATAAAATGTGCAATGGAAATGCCCAGCCTTCTTCATTTGCCGCTGACACCATAGGAGAAGGAATTCTCGCTAACCAAGTTTATCTTAGAGGATGTTTTAGTTGTAGTAAGTAGACATCGTATGGTCCACTCTGATGTAAAGCTTAACATATTCCTCTATCAGAACGTCCGTGGTCACCTTTCTTTTTTGACTAGCAACATCATCATACCTCGATTCGTATTGCCTTATTGAGGTGATCGCTGGAGTTCCCTTTATCTTTGACCATCAGACTATTTTGCACGCAGCTACGGAAAGAAACTCATTAAAGAAGATCTGAGGAATGATGGCAAGGCCCGTATCTTCCTGAAAAAAATGTCATTCAGTACCCTTCATGTATCAAATAGAAGAATTCAAGTATTGTGTTGGAATTTGAAGGAAACCCGTGACATATTAGTAATAAATAGTAGGCGATGTCAGTCTTCGTGAAATCGGCTGGCTTGCACCTAGTTTGATATGGCAGTGGTTCCGTTTCACCTCTTTTCCCCACAAAATAGGGTGTTTTAGTTGCAAGAACACACCAAATCAATAATGATCACAAATTGATGAAACAAAGACACAGGACAATGTATTTTAAGAAATATCAGGGCAACACAGACCTTTTCTGGTGTTACCGCTGACGATGATGAAGGTGGAGATGATGATGATGATGATGATGATGATGATGATGATGATGATGATGATGATTTGTTGCTCATACTGAAAAAATGTCTTAATAAAAATCAGGAGAGCTCCAGTTTTAAGCTTACATATCCATTGGTGGAATCCGGTGTCAGCGTGAATATAGATTACACCCTGATCTGCAGCTAAACAGCAGATTTTACCAACGACCTGAATTCAAAAGTGGTTTGGCACACAGCCTTCTAGGGGCTCTCCAAGTCAGTAAACACGTAGCTACTTTAAATGATGTGTGTTGAAGATTAAAGTGTTCAAGGTCGACTAAGAGCAGGACAGATAAGGGAAGATAAAATGTATCGTTAGCAGCTTGCTCACTAAAACTTCTGATGCACCTTTGTGCCCAAAATTATCTAGCAGATTTAGTTACGCTTAATCCTATCCCATCATAGACTACGGCCCTTTGGTCTGCTAAAACTTTACTAAAAACCATATATATATATATATATAATCTATGTATGTCATTTCCATGGTCTTCTCCGTAACATTTTAGAGCTTTTTATGAACTAATACAAGTTCATCCTATGAGTTGACGTTTCTACTTGTTTTACGTATCCATTCTTATGAATGAAGTACGGATGTTGGTTGACCGGAAATGCTGCTAATCTCGCAACCAAAACTAAAAGTTGCCCAGCAAGTTTCAGACCCATGTGAAGAAATTTGACTGGGAATTCATGAAGCTGGTCACTCGAGAGACACAATCATGACAACTGCGAGGCTATTTGTTTTAGGCTACAAGGCGAACCAGTCACACCACTCAAGTTTGAACATCCTCATCGGTTGAGGCGTGATCCTTCAAGTAAGCCCAGTGTGCGTTCGTGGGGCAGTGGTAACGTTAGCATCGCATGTCAGGTGACTTATTGTCCAAAGCTCTGCACAACCAGGCGCCACTGACCATTCTAACAGGAACGTAGTTCGGGTGCTGTTTCCCCCGTTGGTGTGGACCGTCCAAAATAATTAAACCGGGCCAATGAGGACCGTTTAAGTGAAGGTGCTTTGGATGCAAATACTAGTAATCCCCCATTCGCCTACAACTAGGTGTTCAATGGACTGTTTTTACCTTTATTGCATCTTCGTATAAGAGGTATGGGAGTACTTATCAACATCTGTAGGCAGTTCACCAACAGTTTCACCCGATCAGAGGCTCATTAAGTGTGCTTAACAACCGAAAGCTGACTAGCAATTGGCTTGGACATTTACTTTGATGCCAATAAGCATAAAGAAATTGTTGGAAGTGGGGCCGAAGTAGATTATATTGTAGTTGCTCACCCTTCTACGTCCGTTTAATGATTGTGGTTATTCCGAACCACTAGTCTTCGCTAATGGGACACAATTTACATTCAACATCTTTGATCCCAAAATACCAATACCGTACACGGTCCTCCTTATCACCCCAAATCAATTTATCAGACGGAGCGCCTCTTAGATGCATTCGAATGAGCATCAATGTGGCGGGAAAAACAAAAGGATTATTGCAAACACTTCAATTTGCCTATCTCAACCCCTCCAACAAATGTCTGGATAGCAATCTGAATCAAGGGGAAGCACCCTTGGAGTGCAAGATGCGCTGCCACCTAGAAGCCATGCTTCCGACGAACACATTTATGCCTTTTCGGTTTTCCACAATAAAACCACAGAGAGAGAGAGGTATACGGTCAGAGAACCAGTGCATGTTCGGTACTACAGGCTTTCATCCCCAAAACGAACCACCGACATAATTTACCTACTCCGCAGAAAAGTGTAACTACTGGTTCATGCACGCAGCTCAGTTTCGTCAGCCAGACGAGTTCAGCGCCCTCACACACCACACCACATGATGGCACAGTTTCCAGAAGTACTCCGTTAGGTGTACTACTTGATATATGTGACTATTCAAACCATTCAGTCGGCCACGTACAAGTGCCAGCCAAAACTACACAGAAGAATTCCCATTCGTAACGCGATCTAGACGGACAAGAAGTTTCGTGCAACCCTTACTATTTGGTCATCCTTTAAACTCTTATCATTAACAGTTGACCGTGCAGACTAGCACAGCCCAGTAACATATCACACAGTGTGCGCTTGACCCGACTCATTCGAATGATTGGCTGTCAGTGCTCCACGTTGCCACCGGTGTTTTGCCTAGCGTGCCTAGCACGCTAAACATGACACTCGTACCTTTAGTTACATTAGCCTTGTGTTTACCCACAATATTGATGACCTATGTTGTGAAAAGTCTGTGGTGCACGCGAATTTCCCACCACTCATTATGTCCTGGCCAATTTTCTCGATATTACCTATCTTAGGTCCGGTTTTTAAGCGGCGTTCTTTAATATCTCACGAAGGAAATCACTTCCAGGGCAAAAACTTTACTTCGATTCGACATTTGCAGGATTCTGTAAGTCTGGTGCAACCACTTTTGCATGGAAGATAACTGACAACTAGCATAAAGGCCCCTCTTAGGATCCATCAGACTGTCGTAGTTTTCAGCATCTGTGACAGTCTGAACAGTAACTTTGTCTTAAGTTGGGTCATGAAATCAGTTACTCTACTTCTGTAGTTGACATTTTGTTGAGGTCCCCTGGCAGAATATTGGATACTTCCTGTAAAGGTACCGGATAATTTCTCTTATGTCCTATTTCACTGTAAGGGTGTGTTTTTTTGGCTGTTGGTTACCATCCCCAAAGGGACCAATATGTTCTTCAAGCGTCTTTTGTTCATACTATATGTAATCCGACTATACATGTTAAGGATTCTCCGCATCCCTTCTGTTTTATATCCACAACTTCTGCCCTATGGGTTTGCATATTTTGCGCGTGGTCGGAATGGCGTTGGATATGAACTGAAATGTGTTAGGGTCTGGGGTAAAGAATTTCGAAGTAGATTGAGACCTGAAGACACGCTTCATGGAGTTAACATCGGTAAGACAGGCTGACCGAGCTCACGGGTCCTCTCGTTGTGGACTTACTTCTGTCTAGTATATTCATTCGGCATTCCCGTGACATAACAGGAAATCGGGTACGTTCACATTAGGCCGCCGATTTCACATACTTGACATGGAGAGAAGGCCGTGTGTAGCATCGTCTGGTTACGGACGATTTCTGCCACTGTTCAAGGTTCTCCCGGGGTGGCGTGGAGACTGAGGTTGTCAGAGAAGGTTTGCGAGTTGACTTGCAGTTAGCTGATTAGATTCAGTGAGAAAAATGTTCTCAAATCCGGATATTGTTACAACCAGTGAGAGGAAGCCGAGACCACAGTGTTTCAGGTATATTTTAGTGAGCCCAATAAACACATCTGTATAAACAAACGGGCACATAACTAAACAGCTTCACAGTTTCTTTTTGCAAACGTACGTACGCATATCCCCCTTACCTTTCACAAATATGTCACCGCGATAGTGAAAGTCGAAGTAATATTCCAGCACAGGAATAACCGTTTCTGGAACTTGGATTTCGCCAGGTAGGCCAGTTGAGTACATCCGGCTAGCCACATTGACGGTGTCACCCCAGATGTCGTAAAATGGTTTCGTGGTCCCAATGATCCCAGCAGTGACTGGACCAAAGTTGTAGCCAATTTTGACCACGAAATTTTCCGTTCCTATAATATATTTATTATTAAATTCATCCAAACTCTCTTTCAGTAAGTGGCAGTAATGCATTAAACTTATCAGATGACTCTGTTTGTTCTCATTCTTCTTAATTGCTTGATGATTCAGCCCGGCTGCGACCATGTAGCAGTCATTGATTGTTTTAATTTTTTCAACATCCTTCATCTCTGGCTGTTCAAGCAGTCCATCAAAAGTGCATATGATACCGTTCAGTAGCCTCAGCGAAGCCTCTCCACCTTTGTAGTCCTCGCGATAATAGCTGGAAAAGAAATTTGAAATGCAGGCAAAGCTCACACCAACATTTTGTAGTGAAACCGCGTAGCTAAAAGAACCAGCACTTAAATCTCCTTGTCCCGCGCATTTGAGTTCTCGGTATATGTATTCCGGTATAATATTAAAAAGCAATTTTTGCGCATCCTGCCCAGCAATTTGACTTAGATCACTTGCAATGGACATTTCGCGTGTTACGTAGAAACAGAGGCGACTTATTCGTTCATTCTCGCGGGCTATTCGAGTTATCAACACAAAAGAGAATAGCATTTCGAAGAGTAATAAACGCCGCACTGACCACCATGAAAATTTTTCTAGATCCTCGCTTTTCAGCACACACAATTCTGTTGGTGTTTCACGCAAATCCATGAACTCCGTAATAATCAAAGTGGTTAAACATGACAATGTACGACCCAGATAGGCAGAGGATACAGGTAAGCAATGAACTATCAAACAGACTCCAACCAAATGTACGGCGATATAAGTATATTCCGAAAACAACACTCGATCACCCAATGAACGGCGAAGGTCCAAAAAGCAAAGCGTCGGACTCAGACAGAGTATAGATAAGATGACTTCTTGGACGAACAATCTACTAAGAAAACGGTGAATAGCTTTTAACAAACCTGGCTTCAGTTGGTCCTGGTAAAACGTTGCAGACAACAGAAGCGCAAAAAACAAAGTTATAACTGTTACAAACACGGAGGTATATATCATTAGGTCCAGCATGTCGAATTGTACACAGACAATCTGTATAACTGCACAAACTGTCAAGACGATTGCATTCACAATTGCCAGGACACAGGCGTCAGCAATGGAAGACGCCTTCTTAGCATCGATGTATGTTGGGGTACGAATTTCCCTGCAATGGTGTCGGTAATGCCATTCAATTTCAGCATTCAAAAATTCAAACAGATATGGATGCAAAGGTGGAACACGGAAAAAAGCAATTTGGCGCTCCGGGTCAGTCTGTAGATCATGTATCAACTCGATTTGCCGTTCTAAATGTTCGAGATCATCCTTGTTCTTTTCACGGCATTTAGACAAAGGCGTTCGAAAAGGTTGTTTCGAATTCTTTATTGTGCTGTCTTGCTTGGTTTCAAAACCGTCGTCTTCCGCTGATGACGAGGATTTGTCAAAATCGTCGTCTAGTTGGGCAATCCAGGAGGCTTTTGATAGAACATTGGTGTTCTTGCCAAATTTTTCATGTCGACGTCGAATTAAAGACGAGCGTGGATCCACAAAATAGGTCTTCATAGCCCTTTCAGTTAAAGCCATACCGGCAATTCCCAACATTTCCTCTTTCTTAACATACAAGTCTTCCCCACAACTGACATTATACACGTGCTTCACTCGTTCAAAGGTTTCCTCTGAAATGTGTACTCTTCCAGGTCGGCCACTGGACTCCATTGCGTTGGCTATGCTCACATCGTAGGAATAGACGTCATATCGGAAGCGTTGTTTCCCGATAATTGCGGCGTTCACCCTGCCAGTATGAATGCCTACTCGCATGTTTACCTGTTCAGAATGATCGCAATTAAATACTTTGATAATACGACACATCCCTAACCCCATTTCTACACACGATTCAGCGTGATCAGCTCGTGGTTCTGGACAGCCGGCCACACAATAATAACAATCACCCAACGTTCCGATTTTCTCGCAGTGGGTGAGCTGACATAGTTCATCAAAGCGGCTAAATAGGTCATTCAGCAGCATGACTAGTTGAGTGGCCGTTTTGTTCGAACTCATTCTAGTAAACCCAACCATGTCGGCGAATAGAATCGTCACGTTATCCAGTGCCTTGTTGTAAACCCACATGTGGGAATCGTTTTCAGAATACTGCTTGTATAACTGATAGAATTCCGCGGTAACCTGAGACGGCATTATTGCCTGGATCCATCGTACCTTATCATCCAGTGCTTTAGTCATGGCTTTGCGCATCCGAACATTCGTAGCCAGACGATTAAAAACAAAACGTCGTCGCAGCTGATTCCACATAGCTATGTAGACAGCAACTGAGTAAATCAAAGCACAAAGCAAAATTTCTTGACCTAGCATTAGACTACTTGACTTCAGTGCTGTGTTCGGTGTATCAGAAAGTCGAAAAGTATCAACCATAGGATGATGCTCCTTAGTATGGTTTCTGTGCTTGGCGATTTTTCTCACCTGTTCATTTTCGTGCTCTCGAAGGAGGAGTAAAGTGACACACTGCCCCACAACGATGATAAGTCCAGAGTCAAACGGGATAGGGAGGAGCAAGACGGTGATGAAAATCAATAGAAAAGTCGGCAAATACATTCGCGTGCTCCTCCTGGCCAAGTGACATCTGGCCCAGCAATTAAGCCATATTGTTCCCAGTGCTATCAGCAGTGAAATGTTTGTGTAGGTTGCGTGCGTGAGTTTGCGGAATGTCAGTAAGTGAATGAGAAAAGTGCTGACTACGAGGAAAACAACGGTTCCAAACGGAAAAGCTGATGGTACCGAGGAAGCAAGTCCGTACTCAGCAATGTGTAACATAAGTAAACCCATAACAACAAGCAACGTGAAACGGGTATCTGCCTTTGTTTTCCAATTCAAAACATCGTAGTAGTATGTGGTTACTAATGTGGACTGCCTTCGGAAACCAGCTGCAGCATATTGAAGAGCTTTGAAGAACCGCTTGAAAACCATTGTCCCCTTAGAATTGTCCGCAAAAATATCATACAACTGTTGTGTAAAAATTATGTCTTCATGACTTCCGCCTAAAACTTGAGGTTGGGCCTCCATTGCACACAAGAAATCCGGGGTTCAGCTGCGTTCAAAGCTATTGATCCTTGTAGCGATCAATAGACTCATGGTAGGTTAGTCCGTTAATCAATAGCGGAGAGCAGGCAGTAGTCCTCTGTAGTGTCCGTAGCATAACTTAATTTTCTTAAGTAAAACTGAAAACTCCAAAACACCTCATGGACTGAAGCCAATGAGGTTGATGTAGACATTAGACACCGCTATCTATGAATTCAAAGGACAAATTAATGCTACTTGCCCAAGTTAGAATAGTAGTGAATGACCCAGTGACTTCAGTGACGTTTCTTATTCGTTCGGCTCTATTCTTGTCTTCCGTACAGCACCCTTACGTTTATACTCGGAGAATAGCTCATTTTACACGGCCAGCCTTGTGGTGATTTCATTTCTCAAATAAGACCTGTGACCGCACTTACAACTTTGTCGGTGTCTGCAAAGCACCGTTGAGGCTATGTGCTTCAACTGTCTCTCGCCTTTCTTTTCGATTTGGGGCCTCATTCAAGTAAATAGACGTCTATCGAATAAGCCGTGATAGCAGACAATTCAGTGTAAAATATAAGAAATTATCCATCCACCAGCAAGAGAAAATAAAGGACAGAGATATAGATAAAAAAGGTTGAAAACAAGAATTGCAACCAAAATCAAAGTCGATGTATACCGGAATCTGAGTGGCTGATTCTAAGCTAATCAGTACTGATCTTTTGAGATTACATTTGTGTTCGTCTATGAGTGTTGCAAGAATCGAACATGTAAAGGTCTAACTTAAAAAAATTATAGTGGACATTCGTAATGTTAGTATTGTTGGCATCTCATGAAAATAAGCCTCATGACAAAACTCATAAGTTGTAATAGGCAGTTACTTTGAAAAAGTTTTAGTCCGACTTCTAACATAATGTAGTTTTCTCAGGAGGGAGACTTTTCTACGGTTACCGTAGACCAGAACTTGTGAGAAGGTCAAAATGACAGCACTTTAAATCAGTTAGTTTTGAAGAAACATGACTGAATCGGTGAAAGACAGGCTTGGTTTAACTGACTGTCGATAAAAACGGAAACTATACAATTTAAGTAAGTGTTTTGCTCTAAATTCAGTTTGCTAAACCTATGCGGGCACACCTGACCAGGCACTGGACGGGTTCACAACTAAGACGGCCAAGAAGATAGAAGGAAACTGATCAAAACGTATCAACCGCTTTGCCTAATTCTGAGTTAAATAAGTAGCTAAATCCTACAACCTTACTCAACCGGTCTTCTTATCTAAACGAGAAATTAAACGACCATTGCATCTGAAACTCCCTTGGTATTGACAATGGGGCTAAAACGAGTATTGAGTAAAAATCTCTTTTCTACTGTTCTGCAACCGAATATGCAGCACACAAGTCGACGCACTCTGCTGGTGGACTTTTGTTCAGGGTTCTACCCTTACCGACGTGTCAAACATATCTTCAACTAGAATCTGTCGTTCAAATCAAAGTGCATTTCGGCCAGGTCCTTTATTTTCTTCTTCCATAAGTATTCGACCAAGATGGTATTATTGTTCTGATTCAGGTGAAATAAAAAACTAAAATGGTTTAGATTTTCAACTAAAGGTCTAGCAAACGATGCGTTCAACTTTGCAAATATCATACTACGATCCAACATCTAATGTACTGCGAAAATCAAAATTTGCACCTAATTTCTAAACAGCTTCTATAAAGTAACAAAGTAGCACTGCTGGCGAGATCGCAAGATCATGATCCGTTTACAGCTGTAAATGGCGTAGCTGGAAGTGCCTGTCCATTAATAATTGAGAAGTCAACTTCACCTTCTGGTATGACAGAAGGCGCATCCCCGTTGTTCCTCTCACTCACATACATAGATATGTTGTTCCCTGTTTTATCCCTTCTACTTCGAGGAAAATGGATCTTAAACTAGTTTCAAACAATCAAATTGGTTTACTGAACTGTTCCAGGAATGCGCCCATTGCTCAGATATAAAGTGATCTCATCTTACTAAGGCAACTGTGATAGGGTTGGTGAAAAATGTTGTAGGCGTCTATACCAAGGTGGTCCAACCTAGTACTGTCCTTTCAACGCATTATCACTCTTCCTCAGAATCGATTTTCTCAGGTTGAACTTCGTAGTGTTAGTTGAATTGCGCGCGTTATATCACAAACAACACAGCATCTGATTGGACATTTTGGTTACCCATTACTACTCCGAAGATTTGCCTCTTCAAGGAAGATGTTAAAAGTATGCCTCTAACAATAGACGTCACGTCAAGTCTCGGAACCAACTGGGCAAATTGAGTAACAACCGAGGTGATAATTTTGCCGGTGAACTCTAATTTTGAAACCATGTATCGGTATCCAAACCACCAAATGAGTGTACCACTAACAGTAGCATAATCGTTGTTAGATATTATTCAGAATACAAAATCACAAGAAATTTGGGTCAAATGACAGAGAATGCTTATCTTGAAGTTCATTTTTAGCGGACCCACAGGCTTATAGAGGTTAATAACCGCATTCGCTATAGAGTTCGTGTAGTGAGACCCCTGAGAGAGAATGCGTTCAGAACACCCGATTTTCGTGGATATCTATTCGTCGTGGCATTTGGTGCTCAGCTGAAGTCAAAAGTGGGACCTGCTCATAAAACAGTGAAAACAGACATATTGGGTTTGAAAGAGTAAGTGTTTTGGATAGTAACGAGTAAGCAAAATGCTTGGTCAAATGCTGAGTTGTGGACGGGAGCGAACGCAGTCTAAACACAGCAATTTCCAGAACAAACTTCGGAATGATACATCCGTCTAAGCAGTTCAATGTCAATAGTTAGGATAAAATAAAAGGTCATAAACGTTCGCGTTCGTGTAGCCTTCCGGGAGCTTGTACTTTCTGATTTTGGCCAAGTTTGTTATGGCTTTTCTGGTAAGCATTTTGTAAACTCGTTCACCGAACGATTCCGTCAAACTGTATGTTTATAACTCTCCTCCGACAACTATTCCTGAATGCACCCAGAAAACTGCTGACAAATTTCTTTCCGACATTCAGCAGCGATGACCTTTTCAACACCATGGACGTTCGCTTTAATAGTTTTAACCTGACACTAGCTTTGTGATCTCTCTTGATGTGACTTTTCATTACGTCGGAAGTAATATCCATGTCAAATACACCATTGCCAATTAAACAAAGTCTCTCTGATTCAAGGTTCTTTTTTGTTCATCTGTCTACACGCATTTTATTGTTTTCGTCCTCTCTTTAGTCTAATCAATTTCCAGTACACTCATTCAGGCAGTTTCACCGATGGAGGTGACTATTGCAAACCATTGCAAATTCAATTTCTTTAACTGCTTGGTAAATAAGCCCGTTTTCAGAAAGTTACTATGGTCCAGTACCAGTTTGTTTTACTAAGCTGTGGTCAGTGTCCAAAAAAATTAAGAGAACGTAGAAAAGTGCATATGAAGACAGAACCAGTTTGTGAGCCCTAGCGTGTAGGTAGGAACGAAAATCTTCAATTTGGAATTCACAGTGTGATTTGAAATAACGTGTACGGAGTACCAGAATAGTCACTGACGTTCTGTCATTTTTATGGCATGAGAAAATATTCACTTTTGTCGTTGGTCTCGTATGAACTCAACGAATTTTGGATTTCCTTGTGTCTTCTGTGCACTGCCACCCGTTCATCATCAGATATCCTTCTAACTTAAACTTTCCCACACTTCGTGACTGTCCAACACGTTTGTTGGGGGCGAGAAGACTCAAGTGGTTAGAGCACGAATCTACTGACCGGAAGGTCCGTGGTTCGAATCCGACCTCTACCTCTCTACTTTCCCTGTTTGGGCTTGGGCAACCTGGCAGTATCCTGGCCCTCATGCTTCCTTCGGGCGGCATGGCAGTTAGGCACCGAAAGGGTGCTACAGCTGAACGATTTTTTTTCCAACACATTCGTTTAAATGCTGACACTTGACTTCTCTTGGGCGTGGGTCACTTACCGAAAAAAATATCCCACTAAATTTTAATCACAAATGAACCTTGTATTTAATTCGTCCGTACTCCTGCTGTGAAATGTCCCTGGCAACTCTCCTAACCCGGAGGTTTAAGTCAAAAATCGTGACAACCAACCTATCTGTCGCTATTTCGAAGATACGTAAAGATTGCACTACATAAGGCGTCATCAGCGTTTCGACTACTAGTCTGTGTACAAAGATATCGCAGCACAACCAACGTTGAAATTCCTCTCTAGTACACTTCGTTACCGCATTTCTCGAGGAAGCAACGTGACTGTTCAGTGCGTTTTTACTCCCCATTTGCAGCCATCATGGCTAACAGAAACGTTCCTCTAAAAAAGTTTCGATGCTTTGCTTTTCTCACTTTGTAATTTAGCTGACACAATCTCACGTCAAGTAAACAATGTTTGGACGAGAACGTTTTTTCCCTCTCGTGACATTCTTGTTCTTGAAGGCAGGGTTTCGCCGCATTTTTTTTGGTGGTTTTTGGGACATGCAAAAGATCCCGAGTTTCTCTTGGCTATACCGTTGGCCTCTATATGTATCTTAGGAGATCTCTGACGAATAATAGCCCTTCCTATTATCTGGAGAGAGATCAGTGTAGCTCGTTCATAACTAGGGACACAAGATTTCAGCTGGAATCTGTTCCTAAATGCTTTCAATGATTTTCATTCTTGTTTTGACTTTGACTGGTTTTACCAAACAATCGTTAAAACAACGATCAAGCGTAGGTTGTGGCGAGCTTAAACTTTAGATCACGCTCGAATCTATCTATCATACGTCGCCAATGCGTCGTTAAATTTCACTTGACCCGATCCGGGTCTGTGACGTTCTATAGAAACCTTATCCTAAAGCGTTGCAATATATGTATGTCGCAGTTCCTTCTTGCAGAACGTGCTCCACTGAATACTGTTGAGACTAGAATATCATACGTTTCATCGTGATCTTTTCAGTCTCTTAATTTCGTGCTGCCTACGGAGCCACATGCACTTCTGGAATGAATGAACTCAAGTAAATATTTTCCATCAATGACCGCACCCACTAAATGAGCAACGTACTTGCGTGTAAAACGTTCCGTTCAACGCTGTCCACCGTGATTTAAGAGAAACAAGACCAGGATGAAAAATGTAAGACCTGGCAGTGAAAAAATAAACGTTGAATGCCACTGAAGTTGAACTTTATCCTGTATATATAGAGGCGCACTCGCCTGATGCTGAAGTCTCCAGCATGAGGCTGGCATAAATCGGACAGCGCCGCACAATCGTTATCAACATCATCATCATGATTGACAACAATATTCGCTACAATACATACTGTTGCTTAAGTTCTATAACGCTGCGTCCTTCTTCACCCTAATTGGTTACATAATTCCAGGAGTTTATCCGGTACGCAAAACGTGCATGCATTTCCTCCTCCCTACCTTTCTTTGCAGTCATAATCTACCGCGAAACCGTCCTTTCCATTTGCCTCTGGGCTGATCCACGCAATTCTGTGCGCATCGTTAATTAGCTGATCGGGATTCCAATGACCTGATGCAGCAGGCAAATCTTGAAAAGGATTTTAGTTTACTAGTACCTTGCATCCCAGTTCTCCTGTAACTAATGAGTAACTGTATGACTTATGAGTTGAAATCAGTGACCTGAGAGAACAAACCGTTTCGTGTTGTCTAACTTCCTCATGCTACTCCCATTCCATAAAGCTAGTTTCTGGAGCATAAGAAATGCTCCCAAACAAGGCTAATCACGATTGTCATATTTAGTAGCTGACCACAGACAACCTCAAAAAACCTGTGGTTGTCGAACATCGAAACCTAAAAAAATCACTATGATAAGCCGCGGGTAGAACCTCAGAATAGCATTACTGATTGACTGGCTGTTGAAGCATTTACAATCACCACAGAAATTTCCTAATCAGTCATCCTGTCGAAAAACTAAGACTGTGGCGAGAGGTCATATTAAAATGTATTGTGTGGTATACAGATACTCCACATCCCATGAATATAATTGATATTTCAGATGCTGAGTAACAGACAACTATAATATGGCTGACGAACATTATACGTCAACTGCTAACTCAGTGACTCACTTAATTTCAAAACGTTTCGCTAGAAAGCTCGGGGAGGTGAATACGTCTCGTAGAGGTCGATTAGATACTAGCTACTTTGCAGTTCCAGGAACGATATTTACTGCACGTTACCCAAAGAACACGCCAAGGCTCTGGGGCTGCTGGTGAGACTAGTTGGTGTTTTAAAATGTCCCTACGAGTTTCGCATTACACACTGTCCCGTCGCAGTCTTTTGAAACCACCTTTATCATTCTATTTGATTTACAATCATAAAATTTAATTCAAACATCTTTACAGCGTGTGTCAATAGGTGAGGTTCGCGAGGACCGACGAAATTTGGAATAATGAACGGCATCCCTGAATAAACCTGTTTTTTTTACCTCCCGTGAATATGGTAGACGCAGCTGACAAATCGGCTATTTGATAAAAGCACACAACACACTATCCATTCTGTATAATCACCTATTCGTCAGAAAGTCACAGATTCTCAACTGCCTCGTTCTTCTCAACTGGACGATATGTCCCAAAAACTCAATCAAGTTCCCAGTGGTGCACTCTATCAGCTTTCCAGATGACAGACCATGCTTAAGTTCAAGGCGTTCCCATACCCAGACTGTTCTTCTTGTATCATCAGGTGTTGCGTTTTTCTTTACGAGCTTTATCCTACTCTTCTCTAGCAAGAGTTCCTTCAGAGGAAACAGTGCTGATCGCTTTCCCATTCAATCTTAAAAAGAGGCAAAGATGGGTTCTTTCTACTCGAAATGACTTCACTGAGGTCAAAGCCAATTGTTTCCTTCTCCTGATGAAGTAATAGTTCGTGAATTTTGAATTGCTCTAAACGTTCCTCTATTTCTGTTAGCTGTCCTCGCGTGACATAAATCCCTGCTTTCTGAAGACCGCCAATGTATATTAGGCAGAACTACGTTCCAGGCTCGTTGCGTTAGTTGTATTGCTGCTAGCATATTAATAAACCTCACCAACATTTTTTCTGTGATTACTCACAATGTCAAGCAGAGCTTGTCAAAAACTGTATTTGAAGGACCAGGTTACAACCCGGTCCATCTAGTGGACAACGGAAGTACAAAAGTTAGGCAGATAGATTAACCGTAATGTAACAGCCAAACGGTATCTTCGAGTGACACTTAATACCAGAACTTCCGGGAGGGCAAAACAAAATCGGAGCCGGGTTTATATATGGTACTCTTGACGTGAGACATCAATTCACGAAATACACCAACTTCGGGCAAACAGGCCCCCACGTGCATAAGGTCGGCCACAAAATGGCTGGATGACCTCAAGGTCAAATGGGTGAAGTGGTACGGACAAACAAATGCCAGTTCATATGCACGCACTAAACACAAAACTGGAGAGGGGGTTACAAATAAGGACAGAAGAAACGTAGGAAATTTCAGATGTCAGAGTAGTGGACGATACAAGTACGTTAGAAAATTAATCTGGCAACCGATGCAGAGGACCAATGTCAAAAATCTCATGTTCTAAATGATCCCAATTTGGACAGAATACATTGATTTGAAAAGTAGTATGATTTTAGCGGGACAATGAACCGAATCCCGGCTAAAGCTCTCATTTGTGATATTTTTCAACTGAATATGCTTCACAAAGATCACCTCATGTTTCAGGGGAAACTGCAATACGTTGTCTAGACGGCGCACTACTCATACAACTGCTGAAAACTATTCGACAGCCCACTTTGCCCTTCTGGAAACCCATCAGGCAAGCATGACCATCTGTGAGTGACATGTTCTGTCCTGATGGTATAATACAATATCCCGAATGTAGCTGCAAATGAAAAATGAGGCGGCTTCTTCGCAACATATCCAGCTAAAGTATATCATAAACGAGGGACTCAGTTGGTACTCACTTGAATGTTCCTGAAGTTTCGTGATGTGCGCACGGCTGATTACCCCTAACAGGGATGAAATAGCTGTATATTACTTTCCAGCTTTCAGAATAGGCCAGCTTCACTTACAGGACAAAATCTTAATTGATTTTAACCAAGTTAGTTTGAAAAGGCGTGTATTTCTCGGATCTCCCACAAAAAGAAGATGGGGTTACCAGCCAATGCTGGTTAAATTTAGTTTCGTCTGTTTCGAAGCAAACTTACCCAGACAAATGGGCTGAATCATTGTTACTGTACACACTGAAAATCCAGCTCCCAATGAGTGACAGACATAAGGGGATTAACTTACTTCCAGTTGTAAAAAGCTCTTGGTCTTTGTTACCTTATGATGGCCGGTGAATCTTTCACTCCAGAGCGGTAAGCACAATTTCAGCCTGGTGGAAAGTAAATGAGCCACAACTTCACCATTTTCAGGTTAAGAATATCACCATAAGTAGAAGCTGCCCACAGTTTTGGGACTCTTGGATTTTCAGGGCTTATTTGGCGTATTCATTTGACGGTTCCGTTCACATTGACTCCTGTTCGGTAAAGAAAGCGGGCGTGTTGGATCCTAAGGGGAACTCTCTAAAATCCCTCCTCCGAAAAGTGGCGACGCCCGATCTCTGCATTCCTACTAAATTTTGTGATCATCGAGACGATGAGACGAATGCTTGAGTGTCTCCCAAACCCTAGTGTCTGACTAGCTGCAGGACGAGAAACTTATTTCAACAAAACAGAGTGAGGGATATTAATGTTTCCGGGATTCTCTCGTGTGGTCAGAACAGGTCTAACAATTGAAATAGAAGTAAATAATGAACCAAACAATTAAGATCAGTCACTAAATTAGGGAGCACAGATAAACGGGCTACCGGTTATCAGCGAAACCCATTTGGCATCGACATGGATGCTGTGAGGTGGCCTGGAGGGCAACTGAGCGACCGGGTAGATTGATGGGGATCTTGAGTGACACTTCAAAAATTTAGCAAAGAACAAACCAAGTAACAAAGGGGCAACTGATAAATTAGCTGAAAAGCCTGAAGAATCGAGGTCTACTTTCTGAAGTCTTATTTCAACGTCCCAAGCTTGCCGGTACAATTATAAATTACCACGACTTTATGGCCTGCCAAGGTTCATAAGAAGGATGCCCGATTGAGACCCATGTGTGATTCCCCATATCACGCAGCTATCCAATGGGAGAGACGTTAAAATTTATACGCCAGTGTTTAGGCCAGTATAGTCTCCATGACCCTTTGAGTTTATGGATCCGTAGAGGTCACTCATCAGATCACGCGTCACAAACACTCAAACGACGTGACAATTCCTGTCCCACTTGCTACCTTAGCCGACAACCTGTACAGTACAAATTCTCATCCATTTTTGCTTACGCGGCTACCACTTGCGTAACGCGCCAGGCTTATGAACTTCAACACATCAGGTCAAGTTGTATTCATGTTCGTGCAAGCATCAAACACGAAGGGACACCCCTCTCTCCACACTGCACACAATACATAGGCATACAACTAGGCTCAACACACACACACACCCGCGCGCACAGGACAGGAAGTCAACAGAGCTCTGCAAGTCTCCACGGACAACTACGGAACACGTGCAGCAGCTATACTGCAGAGAAGACACGTCCCGCGTCCGGAACTTCACTCAGGAACTCTCAACAAGTGTCCTCAGACGGTAAGTCTTTTTTTGGCTTATTCCACTTTTCGCATTGCATCTATTTTTGTCAAGTGCACTTAACTATTGTATTCATCACATTCTAGTAAGACAGACATTTGTTAGTGCTTGTTACCTTCTGATAATCAACTTAATTACGTCACAACTAGAACACTAACAGACCTGACAAAAGAAGTTGCTTTTTGTGCCCTTTTTACGTAACCTCTCTATTTACCAAATCCCCATTGATGAAGACTTCAAAATTCATTTGTGGTTACATGGACTCATCAGATGTGATTATAATCCTCACCGTCTCCTTTTATGCTGTATTTAACTCCACATTTCATCAACAAATCGATGGAGTCCCCGTTAACTCTCCTCTCGTTTCCGTGTTGAGTGCCAATTTTATGGGTATACTGGAGCTTGACCAGCTGATTAAGATTGTTAGACTTTAACACTTATGAACAGTACACACATGCTGCTTTTATACGTTCATGAAACATACACGTAATAGACTCTCTCCTCAACAAGTTTACTTATGAAACCGAGTGACACCGCATTCCAGTTCTTGAACGTTAAATTAGTCAAACTATCCACGAATTCAGTTTAGACATCTGTCTATGGAAAGCCCACGTGTCAAACTATGGTAGAAACGAATTCCGATTCACACCATAACGAACTGAGCGGGGCGATTCGGCCCAGCGATACACTGGCCTATTATCCAGACTTATAGACAACAAAGCTTCTGAACGTCCAATCCAACCGTCTGTCACGACTTTTGCAAAGAAGCCAATTTAATGATTCGACCCTATAAAAGCAACCTGTTGGCAAAAACAGTTAATCGCCACTTGTTTCCACACCTAAAGCACACGTTTCTGACCGTCACTCTGCATTCTTGGTCTATAACTAACACTTTGCTAAGACTGAACATCAAGGTGAGGTTCTAGTGTTCACCCATAGTAAGGTCATGTACTCCTTCTCTTGCTGTTATTCAGCGGAATATGTTGAGCGCATGACCAGGCAACTTGCTAAGAGAAAACGTGAGCGTCCCTCTTGCTGGAAAACCACAAGAATTAATGGTTCAGCCCAACGTCCAGTCGCCACACCCACCACCCCACACACGTGACACGAGATCACTTCAAACAAATTCAAGATTTTCAACTTATCTGCCGGGTACCTTGTAGACTGCCAGTATCGATCCAAGGGCTTTGCAGTCAGTATTCTGTTAAAAATAATTTGTAGAAGCTCTGAGTCTGCTTTGGTCACGTGACACGAATTAATCAATTCAGTCGCTCGATGGTCCTGTAGACCATCTCATAGCATCCAGTTGGGTGCGACTTGGGTTTCGCTGATGAACTACCGTCAGGTTCCTTCGTTTTCCAATTTATAGATCAGCATTTACCCTTACTTTAACAACTGGATGCATGACGACCTGACGACTAGATTCCAAAAATGTCACTGATCTGGAATATGCAGATGACGTGCTTCTCGTTCTCAAAGAGGGGAAAAGGGCACAGGGGTTTTGGATGGACTGACTAAAGTCATCCCTTCCTTTGGCATGTACTTTGCGCCCAGAAAGTGTAAGGCCATGCTGCCGAACAGGCAGTTGCTAAACACGTCACTTACAACCCAAGGAGAGGTACTCGAAGTTTCGAACTGTTTTATGTACCTTGGAGTTAGCATCAGTCCTGTTTATAGTGTGATAGACAAGGATAATCCAAGAATATCTATAGTTCAGCTTGTCTTTGTTATTTTGAGATGTATACGACGGCAGTGCGGTATATCCCTTACCTTCAGCATGATTATAGACATCATGATATCAGTGTTCAACACTAATGCTTCGCTGTCATACAACAGTGGTTTATTTGAAAGCATCATTGTGAAAAAAATAAAAGTGGACGGGAAAGGGACCTAGGGTTAGCTTATTACAATCATTCTGGATGCTTACACCTCCAGACACTCATTCAGGTAATCTCGATAGAAACTGACAACAAGAATGCCACTGACATCGGTTAGCAGGCATATCCTGCAGTGTCCCATCCAGGCTCAGTGAGAATCGCGCGGTCCCCATCCTGGTAGGCGACTAGAACCGTCAACACCCAAACGTTTTGTAATCTCGATAAATACCCTCATTTGCAAATCAATTTTGTATTGCGAGGGACTCACCTGAAACCCAGCTGAATTTCTCGTTTGTGATGATTTCAGGCAACTGAATGTGCTGCACCAGGCCGCCTCATGTTCCAGTTGCTACGATATTCCAGATATCGCGATACATGTATATTCGTAATGGACTACTGATAAGGTTGCTGAAAACTGTTCGACAGCCCACGACCGGTTTCGCCCTTCTTGGGGCTCATCAGGTAGGCGCAGTCCCCGAGTTTCCGTCAACCGCATGTTCTACTTCAACCCAAATTGGACTGTTTTTCGAGAACTACACTCATCTGCAAATCAATTTGGTTTTTGCGAGAGACTCACCTGAAACCCAGCTGAATCTCTCGTTTGTGATGATTTCAGGCAACTGAATGTGCTGCACCAGGCCGCCTCATGTTCCAGTTGCTACGATATTCGACATATCGCCAGACATGTATATTCGTAATGGACTACTCATAAGGTTGCGGAAAATTCTTCGACAGCCCACGACCGGTTTCGCCCTTCTTGGGGCTCATCAGGTAGGCGCAGTCCCCGAGTTTCCGTCAACCGCATGTTCTACTTCAACCCAAATTGGACTGTTTTTCGAGAACTACACTCATCTGCAAATCAATTTGGTTTTTGCGAGAGACTCACCTGAAACCCAGCTGAATCTCCCGTTTGCGATGTTTTCAGGCAACTGAATGTGCTGCACCAGGCCGCCTCATGTTCCAGTTGTGGGTGTCTCAAATTATCAAATGCGACCCGAGCTTTGCAGATTCGTGTATTGACCTCATCTGTCACACTACAATCGGAGCTAATACAACTTCCAAGATAAGTAAAACGCCCCACAACTTCGAGAACCTCTCCCTGGAGGTTAGCGGCTGTATGTCCTGGAGCATGACCTAAAAATTTGTAGGTGCAAGGGGCATGCCAAAGTAAGGGATGTCTTCGGTCAGCTTAGCCAAAGACCCCAAAAAAGACGAGAATGACGTCATCTGCGTATTCCAGATAGACAATGTTTTCGTCGGAGCCTATCTGAGCCCTAGGGTTTTGAAGACGTTCCAGTGTTCGTCTCACTACTTCATCGATCGAAAAATTAAATGGGAATGGAGAGAGCGGGCACCCCTTACGGATACCGATTTGTGTGCAAAGGCGTTAAGAGAGTCCTCCGTATGCTTCCACACGTCCGAAAGTTTGAAAATACAAAGAACTTATTACGTACACAAATTTATGGAGGATTCCTTGGTAGGCAAGAGTGTCAAGGAGAACAGAGTCGAATACGCCTTGGAAATCCAGAAATACTGAAATTGCGAATCGTTTGTACGCATGACGCTGTTCTAACGCTCGATGGAGTGTGAAGATTTGGTCAACTCGACCCCCACTAGGCCAAAATCCTGCCTGCTGCTCTTGAGTCAGTGTTTCACGAGCCACCATAAGTCGACGAAGCACAAGTGACGTCAACACTTTCGTTATGACCGGGGTCAAGCCGATCGCCTTTGTGGTTACCACACTCATTATGAGCCCCTTTTTTGAAAATGAGCACTATCACCTACTCTTCTCGGTTGTCTGGAAGTCTCCTTTCCCTAAATTATCAGGAAGGTCAGGTTCCTGAAAGCAACCACTGAATGCCCGAAATCTACTGAGACCCTCAGCTCTGCTAGATGTTGACCAGACAGACAATTCCCCGTCAATATCCAGCGCGTCGCAGCCTTGTACCAAGGCCAGACCGCGTGCGTCAGCATTGGACCAAGTTAGACAGTGTCCCTCCAATAACTAGCTTGAGACCGTTGTATTCTCGCACTCGCACGCACTCACGCTCTCGCACTCGCTTGTTCGGATTATAGCTGTTGTGTTCCCTTCTGTGAGTCTTTTTTCCGGCATTAGGTACTGGAGCGTGTCAGCAGTCAGATACAGCAGATTGGCGAATCAGCAAACATAACATAAATGCAGGCAAACAGATCAGGCAAGTACTGAACTGAGTGCAAATGAGTGTATTTTGCTGAATAAAGACTTCATCCACATTGTGATGAATGCGGGTAAGAGATAATCTAGACCAGAAGCTCGGTGGCGCTTGGGCGAACATATGTATTTATAAACCTCCATGGCCGTAGGAGGCTTCATGTTCACCGTCCAGGGCTCAACTTCAGCTGTAAACTCCAAATGAGTGGCAGCTTTTGGCCAAGATAACTATTGTTGGATGTATTTGGCCCAACAGTCGGGGTGTTCGTCTTTATTCAGGATGGTGGCTCCATTCTGATCCTTGATGGTCCCTCTCACAGGTCCCGTGGACAGGTCGCACGGATCGACTGAAATAATATTTGTGTATTCCTGGCTTTCTGGGCTTCTTCCATTTCCTTGGCTTTCTGACACTTCACGGTTGGCTCGCACATTCACTTTCACTTGACGTCTGATAATCCGTACGGTCAGGTTATGTTGAGAACAGCCTGGGATATTTCTCCGAGATTTAAAAAGTGTCACCGTTTGATCTGATATCCATTGCTTGAGTGGGCCTGGTAGCGCCGTTCTACAGGCAAAACTCCGAGCATTGTACAAAGAGGTGGTGATCTCTTTTAAGCATCAATTGACATCTGACCGTGGAGTATTTAGAAGAGATTCTAGAAGACGATTCTGGTAAGCCCTTCTGACATCCGGATCTGCCAGTCTCTCAGTTGCTAGGCTATTCGTCCGTACCTTACGCGGCCCTGGGAAACAAAGGTTGAAGATACTCCGAACGAGCGGGTGTCCGGAATCCACAAATGTGTTCCAAAACCACCGACAGTCAGTTATTGATCCGCAACATCGGTAACTAATGGCAATGTGACTGATTTGAGTTCGTAGCCGGCACGCCGTTGAAGGACACCACGTGGCCAGAAGACTTCGGCCATTTCAGAAATCACTATTGTATAAAAACAGCCTGCGGCCAGCACACAGCTGAAGCAACCGTTCACTATTGTCCGTGCGCACCGAGTTCAATCCATGTCAGTCATCCAAATGAGTCAGATGCGCTAACCCTTTCCACTTGTGCATTCAGATATCCGGTAACCAACGTGATAGCTGAGCTTTTATCTCACCGCAACAGGACATTTACGGCGTCATAAAACTTGGCTTTGATGGTGTCAGAGTTACAGTCGTTTGGAGTGTAACCCTGGAACGACAAACAGACATCGATCGACTTCCCACTTATGGGACTACTACACAGACGTTCTCAGATGAACGGCACACAGCTAACTGTAAACGGGTATCCAGTCAAGCAAGGATCCTTCCACCTTCCAACCATTGCACACCCTGCACATCAATGTCAAGTGCATTCATCATGAGAGCAAGGACAGCCCGTCGTCCTGCTCGCTTCAGGGTGATTGCTTTCCAACTTCTTCAGGAATTCGAACAATAAAATCCAAATGAAGATGTAGGAATGGCCTGGTGGCAGAAGTGAGAAGTGGCGCGCCATCGGTCAAATCCTTTGGTGTCTGACTGACGAACCTACAGCTGTGATACATAGGGGAGTGCTTATTAAGCCAAGGGTGGGGAAAATAACGGAGGACGACAGGCTTCCGCAGTCTGAGTTTTCATTATCCTGTCGTATGCAGCGAACAGAGTGACAAGAACAATGTCATCATGTAACGCTCGACGTGGCATGAAGGTACATTTGTTCGTGTATATCATGGCTGTACGTAAGCTGATTTATGGCTAGGGGAGCAAGGAAAACATATAGAGTTCTCAACCAAAGCATTTGACTCAAAAGCCTGATCACAAGGCCGCGGTGTTTGACGTGAACTACGAGTGCATTTCAAGTTTTATAGAATAAATCACCACACATGTTCCAACCCCATTCTGGAGGACCAGGAGACTGTGCTCGCCTGACCTCTAACCATTGACCAACTTTCTATGAGAGACTCTGTGATTGTTGTCGAACACCCCCAGTATAGCTGAATGGGTCGCGGAGGTACACGAATCGTCATACCAGGGTAAGGTTCAGTCCCTTCCGGAGGGGTGGTATATCTATGAACATCAAGGGTAGTGTAATCGCTACATGGCTGCGAGACACGGTAGTTTCGAGTGGCGGTAAGGGGACTTTTTTGTCTTCGACAGTCTTCATCTCAGAACTATAACCTCTGTAGGCTGGCGCCAAGAAGGCCAGCATGAAAAAATTATGAAATTGCTTTATTGAGTGGCGAGGACTTCAGTCTTAAACTCTTTTAAGCGCCACAAATTACGGTAATTTGGTTATTCATTGTGTGTGGAAAGCTGTCGTCCGCAAAAGCGTGAAAATTCGGAGTGTCGCAGGCAGACAGGTGGTCAACATCTAACCTAACACAAAGATATTGAAACGACTACGACGGTCGTTGGAAGCCACATTCCAAATGATTGTTTCTGTATTTATCTACAAACTTCGCTTTTAGACGTGGCCATCGTTCGATGTTCTCAGTTTCTTTCGATATCTTGTGAAAATGTTGATGCAGATGTGACCAGCTCGGAACGCTTGTAGTAGCCCAGCATTGGCTGTTATCTCATCCCCAATCCTACGTTTTCTTCGAACAGAACTTTCGGATTAGTTACGTTTGTGCTGCGGCAAAGCACCTACGTTGCACACTGATTACGTGACGTCGATGTCGATGAGATTTTTGCTTGCAAAAGTCCTATGATATGTTGAGAATGTGCAGGTTCTATCCGAAAATACCTTGAGAGAGCGGTGAATGGGTCAAGAGAATTTGAGGTTGTCACTTGCAAACTTTCATCAATTTGATGTAAGCAGATCCGAGACCAGCAAACTGGACCAGTTCTGTTGGACCTGTGAAAAACCTGTGGACTACTACTACTACTACTACATATCGTCATAATAAACGAGCGAAAAGTTCTATTATCAAGATTTCGGGTAGAAAAATCCAGATATCAAACTAAACTGAGATAGATAACCCAGATATCAACTGATTTCCAAAAGCTCTCGCATCCAGTTTCCTCCGGTTTATATTGATTTAAGTGGTCTGGTCAGAATATGAAATTAAAACCTAAACAATATAGAGCAGATTTGGTTAGAATCAGATAATCGACTTCAGAATGACCACCAGACAATTACACACAACCAATCTACATATTTCTGTTTTCCTAAGGTTTTTAGCGTCATGTTCCCAGATTTCTTCCTTTGTCTGGGGAGTTTTTGCCTAGTGTTTTGTGCTTTCGGTTCCCAGGCGTCAAACAGAACGTATCTGATTCATACTAACTGTCTCTCTTTTACCCGTTCGACTGCCTGTGTATCCAGCGGCCATTTGTAAGTCAATATGAAGTTGAATGCAATCGATCTTGTTTGTTATATTATCGTGTCTGAAAATACGGAAAAATGTATGTAACAAACGGCGTCCTTGGGTATCTTTAATTTTTAGGTTTTTCACTGATGTGGTTTTTTTCATGATCCGACAAACTAAAACCATTCATTCCGATGAAAAACATTCAGGTCCTCTGCATAGTTGGCATGCTTTGCGAACTAGTTGTTCATTGATCTTGCTGCTGAAATAACAATTGTTAACTTCAGAAGCGCTGAACAAAAAGAGATAGTGATAGAATGATTGTATACAAATTCATGAGATTCTAATGAAAAAGTATTCCAGATTGATTTGGTAATTTGAGATGCCTGATACAAATCTGCAGTCACATCATTCTTGCAGTTGCGTTCACTCCTCAGTTTTGGTGGCAGATTTGGTTTCTTTATAAACATTTTGAAAATATTCAAGTTTGTGGACATCACGATGTGCAGTTGATATTTCTCTCAGGATGAGCCTAAGGTCGTCGCCACGCAACTCTGGATAAGATACCGTGGGTCCCGTGAAATCGCTATCCAGCTTCTCTTCACACAGTCTGGAATATTGTTCCTTAAGTAAGCAGAGAACGCGAGAACAGTTTGCTTCGGTTGGGATGATATGCTGTCGTCCGCCGGTCATCTGCGATAGTCGCTTCAGAAAATTCATTGCTTCTCTGAAAAGTGAGCAGAAAAAAATATTCCATTTTTGAAGACGGGCACGTTTACGAGAATCTCGAGTAGAATACTACGGGTAAATTTTCAAAAATGGTTGACATTCGCTTAGGAGTAGCCGTTGTGGTCCTTTTATGGTCCGGAATTAAACGGGGCGATAAACCCTGAAATCTGATGGCATCGAATGCTGATTTCGAATTATACTTCAAGGAACTCAGTTGCAATCCACATAATTATCATTAATATACCATTGTTCTTTGCGTATGCCTTTACATGTGTACATCAAACTCTGTTCAGACGCCTAACTGAAGTGTGACAGAGGTTTGGACTACATGTTGATGACATTTTCTGTGTTCTTCAACCCTGTCTCTTATGTGAGGTGGTGTTATCGTGGTTAAACTTGAAACTCGTAGCAGGGACTATGAATTCCTTTAAAAACATGGTCATAGCTAACAAAAAATAGGCCTAGTCAGCATCCTCTAAGCAACGAGTCTTTCATTTTTTGGTGCGTTTCAAGTTACGGAAGTAACAATAACAGATGGGCTGCTAGACTTCAATCTTTTAATTTGGTTTTCAAGGCAGAAAACATTAAATTCAGTGGGACAGTTTATACCAAGAAAAACTGAGCGCCACACTTAGGATACGCGCCAATCTAGCAGGCATAACTAGACCAGAAGCAAGGCATTAGCTGAAGACGATCTTCACTGTGTTGACTCAGCCAACATGGGCCGAACAAAAGGTGTGCAAACAGAAAACACCGTGCTGCATAAGTGACCGGCTTCTCTATGCTTATCGGATATTGTCATGAGACCTCCATTAGGTACATGTTGAGAGTGTGTTAATCAGCTGTTAATCAGCCCTAGATTTTGACCTCAACGATCAATAAAAATCTGAGCCAGACTAATCTTGATCGAGTTAAAGGTGTCAAGTAGATGACCACAAAAATCTCAGGAGGATCGTATATTATTCGGACGACCGGGTGTCCGACAGACAGTCAGAGTGCAGGAAAACGTCACTTTCATGAGAGGTGGAACATTGTGTAGGTTCAAGCGCCATCGGAAGTCGGATCATCCCAAGGAGGAAAAAAGTTGCCTGTGGTGTCCTCCACTAGACACATTCAACCCGATCAAGATTAGTCCGGTTGAGGCTTTTATTGGCCATTGAAGCTTTTTAAAATTTGGTCACAGTTTAGGGTTGTCCGTGTGCTCATGCACGTAGCACCCCATATTTCTGCTCATATGGTTCGGTTGATTAACACACTGTGAACATGTACCCAATGGAGGTCTCATTAGAATATCCGATAGGCTTAGAGACGCTGGTAACTTAAGCAGCAGGGTGTTATCTGGTTACACACCTCCTATTTGGACTATGATGGCCGAGGCAACACAATGAAGACCGTTTTTATCTAATGCCTGGTATCTGACACAACTTTCCCTGCAAGACTGAGTGGTGTTCGTGGCTTATCTTTCGGGTCGCATTAGCCCAGTAACAGTGAAAAGGTGAAAATTCTACTGACTCACTTTAACATAGTCAACAATCTTACTTTTAGCATGCTCACTTTCCCGTTTACATATCTGCGTTCATTCAGAGCTGTGACAAACCCTTTTGACATTACTTTACAAGAAATCAAAACACATTGGAATGATGTTAGGACATTTGCACACGAGATAACATATGAAGATATGTGAATCGTCTAAGTTTACTGTGCCAAAGCGCATGGACGCATAGGGTGAACTTCTGTCTTTCTTAAATATCTAAGATGACGAAAACATTTGAGGTGATAATTATTGCAAAATTGCAGCTAATCGCGATGCTGATATTCTTGAACCAGCAAATACTGACAGCATAACTCATCTAAATTGCATCGAAGACATGCACCTCAAAATGCATTTCAAGCAGTCGTTGCAGACTGAATGCAACATTTCTAACGTTGGAATTCTTTTTCACAGTTTCAGATAGGCTGGCCTCAGCGACTACGGAGACTTTTTCTTTCGTCTTGATGAAGTATGGGAAGCATCAACTCGAAAGCAACAACTGAGGTTCTGATAACGCTGTGGCTGTTCAGTGGCCAACTAAATTCACTGCAAAGACCAAGAATCTGACGTTATTTGTGGTTCCTTTTCTGCCTCACCGCTTCATGACGCTCCTCAAAACACAACTATTTTCACTTCTTTATGTTGCCTAAGTAGGCACTCAGGAGTTCTGTTGCTCCTGATCTTCCTCAAAAATGCAGATTTTTTTCGGAGGCTACTCTCACTGTTTGAGTAAACTGGGAACTTTAACTTTTCCCCACGGCAGTCCCCCTGCCAGTTGTGCTTTTCCGCTGCCGGTACATTTTTGTCTAGAGATTTCTGCCGCCACTGGCTTAACCAAACTGTTTATTGCGTAGATCATATACCTTTCCTAAGTATATATTTCTGGGTTCGTATGAACCGAATGAAATTCATTTTTCTGATCTGGCATCAACTATTGGCTACCATATAGGAGAACAACTCTGAACGCATGTCTAATATATCGGGCTAACAGCTCTTTTGAAAGTTTGCACCGGCCAGCTGCTGACGTCCCTATGTGTATTAGGGCAATTTCATGTGTCATAGTCCCCGAAAATTGATATTCCCTAACCTCAAGGGTGCTTTCAACTTTACCGATTGACTAGTTCCTCTCAACACGCTCAACTGACGCATCGAACTACTGCTTGATAGAACAGAAAGACCGAAGATGAGCTGGTTAGGCAGTCTCCAGAACCCTGAAACTACTCTCAGGTAATCTGATGGAATTTTTAGCAGATTTTCAGCTTCCATGAAGCTTCAAAAATCGATAACCCGGACAGACTCGCCAACCATTAGACATAATCAAATTAGTCACTCCTTCTGCGATAACCTAAGTGGGTCACTAACAACAGGAATTCTGAGGCGCTGAACCATGACTCAAGCCCCAAAAGCCTGACCATGAAACTGGATTCTGACGTCGCAGCGGTTGCTTTCACTAAGAGTGTACTTGGCAGATTATACAACAGTCGTTCGGCCATACGTTATGCACTCCAAGCCGTACCGAGTTTGGTGCCGCAAAAAAAAACGAAACAGGCAAACGGCAACTTCGTAAAAAGTGTGAAGGTGGTGTAAATACTGTTGATGATTCTTTCCATCCAGGATTGCGTTTAAATTGTGTTCAATCTATCTGGCCGGAAATCTTGTCAACCGAGCCTACAGAAAATCATATCGATCTCTATCAAGATTTGTTGTCAGTATGATGATGTCTAGAAATTACAGGCAAGATTTCGTTCTGCAAGTGGAGTCAAACTATACTGAAAAGCAGAAGCTCTGTTCAGTTGTTTCATCCTTATTGAGAAACATCAGCGGTGCGCATCTCGCGAATCTCCAGAGGGATTTGAACTTGCTACCCTTGGGATAATAATGATTGGCTCCAACTTAGACAAGATATAATGACCCTCATCCCTCAATCACGGAGTCCGCGTCGCGTGGTCACGTGGTGACTGACTCCTTGAGCGGCGGCTCAAACGAATGATTCACTCGTCGTGTGAATTGTTCATTCTTTCGAGCTACTGACAGTTTGTTGGTAGAGTGAGACGCTCAAGCCCGCTGCTTCCATTTGAGAGATGTGCCGTTTCAACGTTTTTTCGTTTGTCCAAATGCGGGGCAAAGAAAGTTGTAGACTTCACTACATTTTGGATTTAACTCACCACGGATAACATTTCACTAACTCGAATAGATTGCTACAGTAGAACTGATGCTGGGCAGCCAAACGGTAACTTTCCTATTTCCGTTGGGATTTCGACCAGTAAGTGATATTACTCCGTTCCGACATACCGAATAACACTGCACCGCTGTTTTATCATCAGCAATCCGCATCTCATGTACCTGAGACTCTCGTGCAGGTAGTCAAGGTCCAAACTGTATGGCCGCGGGCAGCTGCTGAGCAGTGCGATTAGGTCGCACTTAGACAAGATATGGCGCCTCTCAGTCAGCAGATCTTCTGACTGTGTTCTAAGTCGTAGACACCCTAGAGCAACTATGCCAGGGCGGGACAAGGACTCCTCCGTTTTTGTTCTTTGTCCATCAAAACTTTCACGAATAATCCTAAACCACGCTCTGGCCATTGAGAAACACAGGTTAAACTGCATTTATTGCACATAATGATGGTGATTCTGATAATAGTGAGCATATGACGATGATGGCGAGGCTCCCGGCTAGCAGAAACGCCTTACTAAAACTTGAGGTGTGGATTTGATACGGAGACTGAAACGATTTACGGAGAATACCACACAGATGAGACTTTATTTTCAATCACCTAACCGGAACTGACATTTTATTTTCACAATGCGTTTCCACACCTTAGTAGTTAAAACTAATGGCTGTAAAACTGGGTGATGTTTTCGCATTTTGTAATCATCCTCATACACATATGGCTCAGCAATCAAAAACAAGCGAAAAACATACCCGTTTAAGGGAAAGGAAATGGTGTGAATAGGTGGTCCCTCGTTTTCTTGTGTGTTACGCAGTTTGTTCCTTCTGTGTGATTTTGCTTTTGGCCGTTTGCTCCGGTCCGATTGCTTTTGCATAACTGTCGGATTCAAATTCCACAACTGGGAAACAGCTTTAAGGACAGACGCACAGCTATTATCTGGTTTCCCATCCGTAAACACGTAGATGGCCTTGGATACACAAACTGGATTATCGTCTGTAGAAGGATTTTGCCGGTCATCCAATTTGTTTTTCATCCATACTGGACGGCGTTGTCCAGGAAGTAACCCAGTATATGGATCAACTGCTTTCAGATGGTTCAACGCTCTACAGATTGCCGTCTCTGTTGAGGTACCGCCTTCAGCGACCAGCTGATCGATCCAGGCAACGGCATCGTGACAAGCCGTTTCGTCTGCAAGCACAGGACCAGCTTGCTGCCATTCTATCAGGTCAGAGTTGAAAGCAATGATGTTGAAAACCACCTGGTTTCTGGAACAACAGATAGAAATGTCTCAATCAGTGAAATATCTTGTTAGTAAATGCTTGACTGAAGCACTCCAAGTGACAACATAATTGGTTCTGTTGTACCTACGGAGTGTACAGACTCTACGGATTAGTAACTGTCATAAGCATTCGAGTAACACTGAATTTTAGCTCCCTTCATTTAAGATCTCAACAAAAACCATATCTAATGTGGACGGGACGCAGTTTAGTTATTCTGAAGCGGTACACCTCATTTAGCTTCAAAAGCATAATTCACAATGGGATATGAAAATACATGGACGAAAATGTAGAATGCAGAATGTTTAAAGGTCATAGTTTTTAATGCTATTTCTGTAATACTCCAGTAAGTCACATTTACCGCAAAAACTCTAGTATAGTTTGTGGCTGATATAATTCGTCTTTGGAAACTCATTTGGAACCTTTTTTTACTACGCTATTTTGATGACAGCTGGGCTATTGAATACATACTGTGATTGAAAGAAATCTGTGTGCCAAACGGCGAGGAGACGGATAAATATTAATGTATTTTAAAAGCTTTTACAGAGTGCAGTGAGCAGTGTAGCAATGTTAGTTTCAGATGTTATCTCAAAATCTATTTGCCTGTAGGAAAAGTTATAACGGTGTATGAATATTTGATGACGTCCAACCCGTAATGGTGGGGAAGTGATAAAAAGCTTGCATCGCATGTAAGATATTCAGAATTCAGACCCCGGCTATGACCAGGGATGCTCATGAATTCCACTAAGAACGTAAGTGGAGTCTAATGCTTCTTCCTGTTAATGTGGATTCACTGCACCGGGACCGGAGGGGGAGTGTTCAAACGAGAGTATCGTGGATATGAATCCGACCAATACCGCATCCACCTACACCTAATGAAACAAATGTCGGATCTGACCAGGCCTCCACCATGTAGATAGGTCACAGCGGGCAAACAACTGGGTTAAAGCTTAATGCATACAGTAAGATAGTGCCTCAAATCTCTGCAAGCATTTCTAAGTAGCATCAAACAATTACCGGCCTACATGTAAGCTGAACGACTATTGTAATTATGGTTATGGAATATAGTCAAGAATACGCTGTGTA
This sequence comes from Clonorchis sinensis, assembly GCA_003604175.2. Classification (NCBI taxonomy): domain Eukaryota; kingdom Metazoa; phylum Platyhelminthes; class Trematoda; order Opisthorchiida; family Opisthorchiidae; genus Clonorchis; species Clonorchis sinensis. Next base: position 59,635,731 of record CM030370.1, read on the forward strand.
TTACCTACTGGAAGGATAAGTGAAAACATGGAACCTACTTAAATAATTGTTCCCAAATGAGACGTCTGAGTTCGGACTTGAGTTCATCCAAATGTGGCAACATGGAACCCGACAGGTCAATTAGTACCACGACGCACTGCTCAACAATTACACCAAAGAATCTTCTGGACCCGGAAAGTAGCCAACTTAGCCGATCATAATATCGTCTAATCAGCTTCAGTAGCTGAAAACGAAACAAAAAACTGAGGAAATCGCGCACCATAATGGCGAAATATCAAAACATATATTTTGATAATAACGATAATAAGATAATAATAATCAATAGCCCAGAAAGGCAGTCTGTTCCAATATTAGCCCCACTAAGTCTCGCTTTTCCACACTCCCACTCCTTCGCCGGCGGGTAACTTGTGGGTGCCAGTGTCAGGTTTTGGCAATATAAAACGCCGACAAACAACCTGATCGACGTAATATTCCCTGAGTTTTTTTTGGTTCTGTTTTTCTGTTGCGGGTTACGGAACACGAGGCTATAACTTTGGAAGAGAGCAGCGGAACGAGAAACAGAACTGCCTTTTCCATTGGTTTTTAGTACATTTGCACAGCCTACAACTGTAAACAACTAATGATACTCTTGTGCATTTCTTCAAATATAAGACTTAGGGCATTACAACAACTGGTAAAAGTCTGCCTGCGACCAACAGATTTAATGGCATCCAAGGATTCTATCAGGGGATGAATTTCGGAACCATGCATCGCTGAGTAGGCTCCTTCGAACGGCAAATATACACTTGCGAAGATCGAATTGCCCTGCTCAAAAAAGCTTTGTATTGGATTGCTCGCCAGGCCATCATCCGATCAACTGGAGCCAAAAGAATTTGGCACCTTCTACCTCTATAGTACTCTACGGGGCTGACTTTCAGACCCTCATCTTGGAATCCAACAAAACATACTGGGAAATTGGATGGTCGTTTATTTATGGCGAGAGGGGATGTCTGATCAGGAGCGTTGGTGATTAGTTTTCTCACTTAATGCTGACACGCTAGGTTACCAGTTGAGCAAAACATAAACACTTCACAAAAAGCACTCATTCGTCTACAATTTGGGTTCAAGTAGAACGTTAGGTTGACGGAAACTCACGGACTGCACGTACCCCTGCTATGGACTGTCGAAGAGTTTTCAGCAATTCTATGAGTAGCTTTTTTCGGCAACATGATGTAAACAAGTTCGGCCAGATCTATTGTGGGTAATATGGTTAACAGTTGGACCGATCGGGAGATGAGGGACGGCAGTTGTTAGTTTGTTTACTTTTCTAGTACGATCAGCAGGTTAAGGTTTTGGGAAGCCTTCAGACAAGGCGCTATTAAATCAGCTGGGCTGGGCTAGACCTGTCACGTGACGTTATCTATATCCCTGGTGAATGAAGGAAAAATCGCGCATTTGAGAAAAATCACCATCGAAAAAATATGATATTCGGAAGACTGAAAACCGTGTAACAACAGTACCGGAAAAAGGGCATTGCAGATACTTTTGGTGCGATCAGTGAAAAAAAACATCGGACTTGCTGTTCAACTTGATGGGAGGACAAAGGACGGCATGATGACCAAACTAAAAGAAAGGGCCTGACAGATAGACCGTGAGTTGGATAGTGGGCCTGATCACGTGGCCTTAGTAGGCGGAAAACACGGTCAGACATGCGATCTGTAAGGTCAATGTAGAGCTGTCGCACGCTCAACCACATCGAGCGTCATTAACCAACACGATCGCGGGCAAGCCTTGTGGACCCGAGTCTCAACGACCAGTTGGTACCCTGACTGTCCGCTTCACGACCAAAGACTAATTTGCACCAGTGGTTTTTACATTTTACTGGCGGTTCGCCAGCCTAATTATCCGTCTAATTATCCGTCCGTCTTTGGGTTAATTGGTGGCGGGTCCCGGAGCACCTTAGTAAGTGGAATTTGACTGTCACAATCCTTCAAGTGTGGGAAGGATGCGGAGGTACCCGATCTGCCGAGAAGTGTTACGACGAAGCAGGGGAAAAGGGACAAGCTTTGATACGAGTAACGGATGCTAAATAAATGACCAGGAGATAGTGCTCTTTATCGCTGAGTGATTACCTTTACATTCACTCAAGCATTAATGATATGATTTGGTAAATTCTAGCACAGTACAACGTCCCGTGACATCAAACATCAGAACTATTTCCCTAAGTGCCATATTTGCGCACTTGCTAGACGTTCACATTGATTTCAAATTTTCGCATCGAATTTCGTCTTTTGTTGGCCTTCGGTTTACCAGGACCAACATTAGCAACTTTTAAACCCTAAAAGTCAGTCAAACTCTGTATTGATACAAATAGGTTGGAGTTCTTGAAGGTCACTTCACATGTAGTTGCTGTCATCATGTGTAAAGACAACATTGCTTTCTGTTAGCCGTCCGGGTTTTTTGTTGACCAAGGGAAGAACATCACTACCATGTTCATTCAGGGGAAGTAGTGTTGACTTAATTCCGCGTGTTGAAACTATGACAGCTTGCTATGAACAATATTCCTACAACTCGAATGACTGCCCCTTGGAAAAAATGTAAATTCATTGTGAAACTCACTTCGTGTTTGAAAACCTCTAGTTCAGCCCATGTATACTGGAGATGTCGCAGACTTCCTGATATGTTAACCAAAGGAAACAAGCCGTTACAGTATTTGGCTTCGACTAGAGTTTTCGTGGGATTGTTGTAGTTTATCGAGTGGCGACACGCTGTATTCGAAACCAACTTGTTCAAGTTCAGATTGAGACTTCGGAGGCTGTAGTTTCGTAACCAGTCGCGACTGGTGACCTATATTGAGAACGAATTATTGGTTCAGACAATTAGACATTCATTTATACGAATCTGAGTCATGGTAAGGCACGATTAACGAAGTAGAACAGTTTTGGTGCCATCAAGTACCTACTGTACAGTACTTCTCTTATTGATTGACCAGTCGATTTCTTTACCAAGTCATGGGCACACGGCTGATTGAATCCAAACGCGGAGGTAATGAATGATTAACTGACAACTCGGGATTTGAGTTATTGACAACACAACTGTATGAGGTCTTGAAAATACTGTTCATTTTCCAAGACCATCTTTTGACACTTCAACTTTTCATAGCCGTAGCAACTTGGCAGTATTTGACTGTCAAACTTCTTGTGGGTCGCACGTAGGCTCGACGCCGTACAGGCGCTACGCAATATCTCTTGTGACCAATTAACCCGGCTTGCATCCAGTGTAGTCCGTTAAGGACGCTTCGAAGTAACCAAATGGGCATACCTCTCATAACATGTGAACAAACCAATGAGGAAAATGCAGATTCGTTGCGGGATAATAAACACTTAACTCCTGTGAAAAATCAGTACGTATATCATAAGGGTGGTGAGGAATGGACCACAGTGTGGCCTTTCTCTCCGAAAAAGCGCTTCCGAATAAAGCGTGTTTTTGGGAAGGCAGCACCACTACAAAAACCCACAATATATTTACACCAAGAGAGACAGAATTTCCAGAAGATGGATAAACGTCACCTGTTAGTTCGGGTGAGGCTACTTCATTTGTTTTGTCACTGATGACTCACAGGTCGTGTACAGAAAACCAGAAAAAGATATGCAAATAATTGAACACTGCAACATATGTTTCTCAAATGCCTCATTCTTGCTCCAAGTTTAAGTATCCAAGGCGTTCACAGGAATTCGAATGGAACACAGTGAAGGAATGAATTAAAACTGGTTAGTGCGCGGGCCAGTATCACATTTTAAGCATGAACCTAACAGAATGTGAGCTACAAAACTGGCACTCTCAATGAGAGAACAACCGGAGTGTTACATAATAGGATATTTTCAAACGTATGCTATAATACGAGTAGGCCAGTAGCATACATAAGGCCCAACTTTATTCGGACAACTAGAGTCCAGACCCCCCCCGTATAGCCTATAAATGCATGCAGAACTGAGATATATCAGATCAACTTTTTCCGTATGGTAATTTCGTCTTTTCAATGTGATCTACAATAAGGTCTACACCAAACTTGTGCGCTTTTCTAAAAGCTGACTAAGTTGTTTTCGTAAAGGAAACTACTCACAAGGTTGCTGAAAACTTTTCGACAGCCCTCAGCCGGTTTCGCCCTTCTTGGGGCTCATCAGGTAGCCGCAGTCCGCGATTTTCCGTCAACCTTATGTTCTACGTGAACCCAACTAAAAAATGAGGTCTTTGTGCAGCAAATTCAGTTAACTAACATCATAGGCGAGAGATTCATTTGAGTCTCCCGTGAAAACCAAATTGATTTGTAAATGGGTGTATTTGTCGCTGATTAAGTTCTTCTATTTTAGGGGTGGAAGCTAATCTTCAAGATGTAAACTATGAGGACTGTTAATTCTATTCGATTTGTTGCACACAAGTAATTGCTCAGTTTTCCCAGTTCACACCACCGCGCAGAATTAGTTTGACACTATATAGATGAAGTGCTTCAATTTGCCAGGCCTCTAGCTGTTCACCAACTTGTCGTTGGTTGGTTCGCTTAGCTGTGCAGTTTGCTTGGAGACCTCTCACCACCAACTTAATTGACATAATTAGCACGTTGTTAGGATCTACCCTAAGTCACTACCCAACTTCAAAACTTGTCAGTCGAATCAGCACGATGCTCAGGAAACTGTAGGCATCACAGAAGAGAACCAGCTAGCTCAGACAGAGAATGGAAGCCGATATCACCAACATTGCAAAATTCTACGAACTGCCAAAATCACACATAGAAAGAACTCCACTTCGACCAGCTGTTTCACTTCCGGGAACTGCATCTTACCAATTAAAAAAGACTTATGGAGGATTGCTTGTTGGTCTGTTCGCCGAGCTTGGCAGTTGGATTGCAAACGTTTCATCACCAATCTAGGTGACATCGTCAGTGAGGGGTTGAGTCAGCCCCGTACTGACGATGTCACCTAGATTGGTGGTGAAACGTTTGCAATCCAACTGCCAAGCTCGGCGAATAGACCGACAGTCAACCAGCGCGCCCGAGCTACCTATATTCCACAACATTGCCACTTATGGAGGGTATTGGAACACTTGATTTCTGGATCCGAACACACGATTAACAATACTGCCCGATTTCTGAGCAAGCTACGATACTTTGGTGTTTAAGATGATTAAATCTCGCATTTTTCTGATGTCACACCATCGGTCACTTATATCAACTGCAATCTCGCGACAGTAACAATAAAGGAATTGCTTCTGAAAAATCCAGACTCATGAAACCGTGAAGCTCGAAAGTCTACTCAAGCTTCGGACGTTTGCATGGGCACATACTTTAGCTCTGTGGACAGATATATCAACAGCTGAAAGGGACTGCAATGGACCATCAGTATCAAGATTTATCGCTGCGCAAATTAGAGTAATCAGTCTAAAGCTATGGTTTCTTTTTGTAGCTGAAAATTCTGTCTGCATGAAAAGAGAGTTTGTACACAAGGCACATGATTGCTGATGGCTGCTTTTAAAGGTGGCAAGTATACAATGTAGGAAGGAACAGCCGACTACAATTCTGGGACGTTTTATTGAAAACTAAGTTAGACGGGACTGTGGGAACATACATATGCCGGACAGCGATACATACGGATAAGCTACTGAACCACAACATCAATCAGCCAATGAGCCGCAATGGGCCGCAGTGGTGTGAATCGCAGTCCCCGTCTTGAGACTTCTACATTTTCTACATCTCCTCTATGTCCTGTGTCTAACGCATGTCCAGCCAGCGCCGAGTCTTTGAGCAGCGCTTGGTATTCGTCCACATTGTTTGGTAGTTTGTTTATCCTTCTTTTATGCTCGCAAAGTCTGGTGTGCATTTCCCCTGCTGTTTGTCCAACCTTATCGCAGACGCATTTATTTTTATGCACGCAGCCCCTAGTCCTTTCAACCGGAAGGAGATCCTTCAACTGCACCAAAACTAAGCATAACGTTTTTCCCTTCTGGAACTCTACTCAAATATTGATTGTTCAGCAGTCTTTGAATAACCACCGATGATCCTGTTCTATACGGAATAACTCTGCTCCAACCCACTTCTTACTGGGTATTGATACCGGAGCCAATATCCTTCATAATTACGGCTTAATCAAACTCCTTGGGTATCCTATTTCTTGAAGTCTCTTGGCAACCTTTATCTCGGTTTCTATTTGGTCGACCTCTTCTTGGCACATCGCTCTGACTCGCCTCGACCTAGATGAGACAGTACTAGCGCACACAGACTTTGGGTGTGCTGGTGGGCAGTGTAGAATGATCCCTATGTCTGTTAGTCTCTGGTAGATAGTAGTTTTTAATTTTCCTCCACTCTTATGTCATGAAGTCCAGGAAGGTTAGTGTGCTCGAGGTGGACTCTATCTCCATGCTAAAATTGATATGAGGCATCAAACTATTGAGATGTTCATGCAAGTTTTTGACCGCATCACCTTTCAGTACAACAAAGGTTTCGTCAACGCAACGCCCAAACCCTTTCGGTGGAAGATGATATCAGGTAAAGACCCTTTGTTCAAAACTCTCCACATAAATATTAGCTAAAAATGGAGACTTTGAAAATGCCACTGCAAGACATTGGCTTTATGGACAAACAGCTTTATCAAAAACAAACTGGTCAAGATTCAAACACATTCTTATACCCTCAACTATTTCCTAAGTGTCGTGTCTGTCAGTAACAACCTCTTGGTTACCCCTAAAGCGTCCACCCCGGGGATGTCCGTGTACACTAAGATGACGTTAAAAATCACGAGGACTTCGTCTATCTCCAAAGGATATCCTGTGAATTTATTAACGCAGTCGTAGAAACTCCTAATGAACGTGTTTGACTTCTCCGTAAGTGGTTTTTGTATACAAGCTAAGAATCTGGCTAGCTCATGTGGTGGCCAGCCTATACCGTCCACTATTGGCCTCATGTAACCATTTGTCTCGTGGATTTTAGGCGGTCCATAGATTCGTGGTTGAATCGTACTTTTTGCGTACAACCAAAACCATTCGCTTTGATGAAAGATTCCTGTTCTGTTATTTGCTATAAGAATGCACCGGCATATGTGACTTTGTTGCCGCTATCAGTATTCCATGTGCTGTGATTTTTTGGTCAGTTTCGGAGGTTAGCATAAGTAAACCGTTCTTGGAATTTGATTGCTTCACCTGCTCTATGAATATAGAAGATGTCTTCTTCTTCTCTTACTGGTGTCCCATCCTTTTACTTTTGCCTACCCCTCATAAGTTTTCCCAGTACTTAGACTGTTTCTCGCCATTTTTACCGTGCCAGTTCAAATTCAGGCGAAGGAATCTAGTCCAGTGAGTAAATTTGAATTTCTTAAGAATGTCTGCTAACTGCTTTTGAGGATAAGGCTGTGTATTTCTTGCTGAGCTTTCCATTTGGAAGTGGTGGAATGTTTAGAGGGTGTGTGAGAGACAGGTAAAGCATACTAGTTCTAATTAGCACCGCATGAAAAAATACCCCAGAAACTTGCAATTTCTTCCTCTTTTGGGACAGCACATCGTCCGGAAAATGCGCAGTGCTTTCCCGGCGTACTGTTTGGTCGCTTCCCCGAAACGATACGCCTAGGTGCGGCCCGGATTGATCCAACAGGATTTAATGGATCCGAATTCCCACGTGTGGTTGCAATTGCCTGTTCCAAAGCAAGCTGTTTTGATGAGGATCTTGTGGTGGCATGTTGTGCGTCTATGGTTGTAAGCTGGCGACGTGTAGTGAGCAGATTCATTCTTGGGACAAGCGGACCAGTGGACTTAGCGGGTTCTGCCTTGGGTGTCAAAATTCCAGAATCTGATTTGGGGGTACTGGACCTACAAAATAATACGGCATTTGTAACAACAGTAAAGTCGGCGTACTAAATGCTGACTGGCAGTATTCTCCACAAAGCCCCTTGCTGAACTCCATGCAACTAACCATCTTATTCCCATTCACCCGTGCAAATATATGCACTGAAATTATCATCCACAGGATGACAAGATATTTGCTTGGTGGGCCTGTTATCCTCTAACTTGAAAGTCCACTCATCAGTTGCCCTGACCACTGGTTACTTGTGCAACCAATCACGCCCCACTAGCCTGACAGGCGGGCAAAGATAGTTGAGGGCAATAAGTCGTGTTTATACTAATGGTAGTAACAATGCAGGAGGAGTTAGAATGAGATCATATGGGTGATCGAAAGGATTACTGGTAGGCTAAGCAAGAGAAATAGGTTTTCGAAGTCAGTGGGTTGACTTCAAACTCTTCAAGGAGTTTTACAAATAGTCAGTCAATGTTCAACAATGCTTTAATGAACAGGAAGCTGGGAAGCTTTATGGATTAGTTGAGGGGTTTTGTTTGTCTTCGCCATTCCGATTACCTGCGGGTGGTTCGCTGGGATTTTGGGCTTGGCCGACTTTGGTTTCTTCAAAACAGCTGGAGCAGGGAGCACTTATTCCTATCGTTAGACATATGCTGCACGAGGAACTTTCAGTACGATGGATAGTTTAAACGAAGACCAAAGTCAGCCCGTTAAGGCCGAGGACAAATAATATGGACAGCTCTCTTTATGATTAGGACTCTAGAATGTATACCCTCAGCTTTATCCTCAGAAGCACCTTTTTATAAGTATAATGGCCAGTAAAAATTCTGGTAGCAGAATGCAACTAATAACTGACGAAGTGAAATCTTTGAACCATTATCTATAAATTCAAGCCTAGTGCTCATTAGACGATAGAGGTTAGATTAGTCAATAAAATGCTGGTAACTGGTTGAAAGCTCTGAATGATCCATCTTATGGGAATCAGCAAAATCATAGAGGAACGCAACCTATTTTTGATTTCATACTCCATTAAGCTCTGCCATTTGGACTGAAAATAGATTCTAAAAAGCTTAAAGTACGGGATTTCATTCTAGAATACTCAGCTTCGACAAATGTATCATGAACCAGGTTGATTATTTTTGGTTCCCTAAAGTGCCAAACAGGGAAACATATAAGAATTCGCTGCAAAATCAATAAGATTTTTATGCTGCTGTTCGTCCTGCGAGAACAGCCAGAATTTATTCTTCGAAGTAAGCCCCATGTGTGGACCACGAATTCAGACTCTTGTTGACACTCCTGTGGAACCTGGGCCTGTACGACTGGACAGAAACTGTTGAGATAACTTTGGAAAGATAAGGCTGATGATGGTGTTAGAAAACCCTGTTATAATAAAACAAGACTTTCAAATTGACCCAGGGGTTCTTTCAAAATGGTTTAGTCATGTTATATGTGAGCCAGATTTGAACTCATTCCTGTCATCAAAACCCTGCTCAGAACTGCGCTTTCAGACCAAAGGCCATTGGAAATAGTTGGAAATGACTTTGAGCTACTGGGTCATCGTGGGCTTAAGGCAGCTAACATCAACTCAGCATAAATTCTATTTGAAAAACTTATAGGCAGGAAATTGTCTGGAGCCGAAAGACAACATAATCTTAGTTTACCTTTTACATGATTGAAGGAATATACACTGGATGGACCGCACTTGTCTGATAGACAAGTTTTCTCAAGAACGCATGTAGATGATCGATTGTGATTGACTGTTTCTCGATGCACGTTGAATTCCGGCAGACCTTTCAGTAAGAGAGGATGAAACGCTTGGAGCGCAAATCAGTACGGGGACAAAGAAGTCAGCCGTTCGCGTCACTTTTCACAAGCCGTCGGACCTTTATTTAAAATGGACGCCTCCCGTAAGGAACCACTTACATCTGGGTCAGGTAGGTACTCTGTTAGTCTGGTAGGAAACTCAGTGTACAAATACGATGAGGTTTTCTGCGTTCCACTTGTCCCACGTGATCCTACCCAAGAAGAGCACTTTGTTTTTGACAGTGATTTATTGTGGAGACCAAATAACTTACTAGTTTTGATCGAATAGGGAACTTAAATTGCTGAGCTACTGTTAAGGCCAGTTAACTGTAAGCACAGTTACTTAAATTGCTGGGCTACTGTTAAGGCCAATTAACTGTAAGCACTGTGATTGTGCGGTGGACTGAGCAACGTAGGGCCTCCAGCATTATGATTCACCGGAACATCTAGAGGAGCCTAAATCTAGAAGCACCGGATCATAATCAGCGTCACTATTTTCATCAAAAATGTTATCATCGTCACCACTTGCAGTTTTGTACAAATGAAGTAATATTAACAACTCGAGCCAGAGTCTACCAGAATTAGAAATTAAACTAACACTGGAGTAAAAACAATGTCGGTCACATTTGGACTCGGTGGAAAAACTTAGCGAACCATCTCCTTGTTCACAATCAGCCCATCCAAAGAATCAGTATGATGAATGTTGAACCAAAAACAGGGAGAACAGTGTTTATAAAGTCTTTACATGGGCTTCACAGTACTAGGGATTGCTGAATGTTTCAATAGGTAGTACTGGTTTCCAAGTACTAGGCAGCTAGTGCCTATACATTGCGTATACTGATGGTGAACCAAATATCATATGTTTAGAGTCGACTACTATGAACCATTTTTCGGACAAAGTCGGTTACTATTCATTATGCGGAAGCAGCTATGATAGAATACTGGCGTCATTGAGTGTCAATCTTTAACTGTCTTTTTTTCAGGCCATCTCCAAAGTACCAGGGCTTTGGATTATTGTGCAGCTTGATGTAGTGAATTCTACAAGTTGTATTAGCATAGTTTACTAAAAGAAGCTCGCGGATACTTAGGTAGATGATGGAAATCTAGGAATTAGCAAACAGCATAATAAGTAAATTGGATCGTTAAACAAACATGACAAGGCTCACTAACTTTTCATCGATGTCCGGACTTTTCATTCGTTCCTTTCCGCTAACCGATTCAACAAGCATCTGACATTGTCTTGAATAGTCTACCACCGTGTCGATTTCGTCCAGTATTAGACGCACATCATCACTTTCAATGATACCGGTCTCGCGGAACCAGTGGAAGCGCCCCCCTGTCTCCTGCGCAATCGATCTGAGCATAGATTTGCAGAAGAGTGAAACCAAACAAGACGTACTACAAAGGTACTGGACACAGTCAACGAGGTGACAAGCATTGGTTTATATCCTGGAATTCACATCCAAATGTTGCAAAGTTTGATCAGCGTCATTGTTTTATCCCATGCGTAAACAAACATATGTGCTTTATGGAAAAACTATCTAAACCTACGAGGTACACACAACAGTTCTTTGGTTGTTATGGCTTGACTCTGGCGGTGTGACATTTCGTAAAATTGGATTTTCTCTACGAATGCTACCACGAAATGATAAATCCTTCGTACTATAAAGATATGGACGAAGAGTTATTGGAACATGGTGCTCGCATTTTGTGAAGTAAAAGGATTTGTAATTAGATCAAGTTTGAATTTGGACTGGAATTTGAATTTATGACATCATTCGTGATTTTTTAAAATGGCTTTTCAAATACAAAGGTCCTATCTTTTTCTCTGGTAGCGAAATTTCGAAGGAAAATGCTGAGGTTGTCTCGCGGACAGTCTTCATTATCGAGCCCTTAGAGGCAGACGTAAAAAAATAACTTCCTCAGACTACTTCATTGCAGGATTGTGAAATATTCGACATGTGTTGGAATACTGGTAGCTTGGGTGCATTAGTTGGTATTTGATCAGGTGGCTGTTGATCTGTTCGCCGAGCTTGGCAATTGATTTGTAAATGTTTCGTCACCATTCGAGGAGACACCTTCAGTGCGCTGTTGGGTGGGCAGTCGTTGGGTGGGAGCGCACTGAAGGTGTCTCCTCGAATGGTGACGAAACGTTTGCAAATCAATTGCCAAGCTCGGCGAACAGATCAACAGCCACCTGATCAAATACCAGCATTCGACATATGTAATACCAACTGCTTAGGCGTACGGTATTATTAGGCCTGCCTCAGGATGAACCACATTCGACGAAGATTAGCATAGCCATTCCTAAATGACGGTCTTAGTTCGAGGAAACCGCTGTGCTTTCCACACAGTTTATATAAAGTTATTTCCCAAAAAGACGGAGCTTAAAACGGTCTTCCATGCCAGCCAACACATTGTAAGTTGTCCATCAAGGAATGAGGTCTCACAGTAAGGACAAAACCCTCCTTCTTCCTGAGATATTCACCCTTGGAGCGATGTTCTGCAGGACGCATAATGCGTTAGTTGGGAGAGTTATTTGTGAAAACATGGTGAAAGATTTTGTTCCCCCATCAAATTAATTCATGAACTAGGCACCGAGCCTATGAGCAAGTTGTGGCGCATATCACCCAGAATTCCTCGTGGATGGGAAACCATAATTTCCAAATCTAATCCAAGATACCACTTTTATATACAGCATCACCCGGTGACTGGCCCCACAAGGGAGATTCCTACATCGGAAACCAAAGCAAACAGAACTGCGACACGAGTAAGGCCAGTAGAAAGGCTTAATTCTACCTAACACGTTCGGTGGGCTGCAATCTAGCCTTAAGTCTACTGCACTTTTGTCTGTGTAAACTGTGAATAATGTTTGCATAGTCCATAGAAACCTCCGAAGGCACGCCGTCAAGACGAAAGTTTGCATATAACCTTTAACCGTGAATGAAGTGAAATAAGTGATTCCTTTGATTGGAACAAATTGTCTAGCCTTGCACCAAACGTTGGGAAATGTATCAGAAATTGGCCTGATTCAGGCACAGTCGGTGACATTCGGTCAGTAATGTGGGGCTGTCCTTAAAAACTTGTTTTTTTGTTATGGTGCCCTCAGCAAGGGTATATGAACATCCGACCGTGCAACAACCGGGCCCTCCAACGCAGATTCCCCGGAGAAGTAGATGGTGAAAGGAGTGGTGCAACATGAACATAAATCAAAGCTTCCATTTTTACCACACATCAACGGTGATGGGATCGAGACTAGTTAGATGCTATGATTCGTCTATTAATAAAAATGCTGTATTTGTGGGTGGCTGTGTGACTCGTTGAGTTTACACACTCTCTTTGGAAAGCTCCTCTTCCCCCTGCCCTGGCATAATTATTCCAGTGATTCTAAATAAAAAGAAAGAAGCATTAGAATCGGGTTTTCTGGCTGGTAGAGTTGATCAGTAGTGCATATCCATGGTCGTGCCGGGGTTTTAAAATCCATCGTTGCATGCCTAGTATTTAAATGAATTTAACTGAGTAGGTGAACTTGTCCACTCTTGAGCTTCATTTAATTCATAACAGTGGCCTAGAATACAGTGAATTTGTTCAGCTTCATGTCATGATGTGCGTTCTGTCCCGTCTGCGCGCCACATTGCGGTCACCGGCATGAAAGTTCGAAATAGGTGTAGTTAGACTGACGTCATTGATAGTCAAGTTCATGAAATCTATGTGTACTAATCTCTATCAAAGAAGATTAAAAAAATATCGAATCTATTGATGTGTACGAACGATGCCTTATAGAAGAGAAAATCTCACAAAAACTGGTACCATTCACTTGTTTCAAACCCCAGTGAAAAGTGACGTCAGTCAGAAAGGCAGCTGAAATTTCGGTACGTGGAAAAAAACACAACTGAATGAATACCTTAGAACTAGAAACGTAAACAGTTGTTATGATTTTTCTCCACTGAACTTACCGAAGGACTGATGCGGTTTTAGTTACGTTCGCGTAGCGACTTGGAATTTCCTGAACCTGCTCACTATCACAATCCTCTCCATTGTAGAATGCAACGTGGACGCGAAGATTTGGAAAGGTGCAACGCTTCTGTTCCAGGTAGGGCGTAATCACATTCTCTTCCTGGTCCGGAACGCCTGAGATAAACAAGTAGATTCCCTGCGGGCTTTCTTTGATGTCCTTCTCTGCCTCATTTTCCAGTACAAATCTGATTTTAAAGCAGCGGATCAAATCAGTGTAGTCCTGAGAAATTGGCTAATCTCCATTGTGTATAGATGAAAAGAATTTGGTGATCAGTTCGATGGCTCACATCTGACGGCAAAAGCACCGCTCAAATCAAGTAACTTTCAAGCATTGGATTTCAAAAAAATACGAACTGGTGATAATTAGGGACAGGCAGTGATTAGGCCCATACCCAAGGCTGTCGGTTCACCGCTGATTGACAGTCACTAACCAAATGCTAAGGCTCAATTGCTATCGGAATAACTCCTCTCACGATCAGTGAGATGCTCACCTCAACCCCAAAGACCGGACAGTCTTACACCTTTCTCGCTTTCTTATATCTACCTGAATTAAGCCATAGCAAGCCCCTAACAGAAAACCTGAGTCTTTTGTGTGAAAATTTGTTAACCAAAGTTGAGAATCGGTGGGAGTTTTGACCTGACACTGCCGGTGACAGAGGTTCGTCTGTGTAGGAGATATTGTTCGGTAAACCTTTCTGATGAAAAGGACTCTTGGTCGCAGAAGATCGAAGTGGAAGCATGTGTCTCTTCGTTGTGTCCCTTCCAAGTAATCTCTTGCGTAATGTTCAGTTTAGGTAATCTCATTTGCATCTCCATAACCCGAATGCTGAGAAAATAATATACCTGATTACTTTACTAAAAAGACAAGTTAGCGTCAATTCTCAAAGTTAACACACCTCAGACGTAAGAAGTTATTATCATTCGTCAAAACGGTCGACAGTTACGTGGCTTATGCATCGGTGCCAACAAGGCCAGTCGTTTATATTTGCCAGCTTAACCGTGGATACAGTAGAATGCGATATCGGTACGCATATTGAACAAACCCAGGTTACGTATAGAATCTATTCAGGTCGTGAATGTTCTACTTGGGAAAGGATAATTTAAATCAAACGGAGGATTCTGTTCATCCATTCATACTGTCAGAACAGGGGAAATAAAAAAACGTTTAGAAATTTGGGCTCGTCCTAATGCCTTCTTACCGCAGACCTGCAAGCAAGTTACGGCTTCCAGAACAGCGTAAACTTTTGACCCATTCCCAAGCAGATTGCAAATTTTCTTCAGACACCGGTACCCGTGTCGTCCGAAAAGCTTGTGTAGTAGATCCAATAGAAATCAGGTTGAATGTAGTCTTTTGAGCAATCTGTTCCTCCAGAACGCGCCGCAGACAATATTGAATGTGCGCCAAGTAGATTGAATTCTGTTGAGATAAGTCGATTACAATCACAACGTGGGGTTCGATCACTGTACCAAAGTATCCTCGGCTTCCTTTTGTTAGCCACGCAACTCTTTTCTCTAGCAGACTGACCTGAAGGATGAATAAAACAGCTTACGTCCTTCCCAATAAGTGAAATGTACATTTGCTTGTTTCTGTTAAAGACCCAATGGGTAGAAGAGTAAGAGAATTTGAACAAGAAAGATGCTGACGGACAACAGATTCCACAGAAGAATCGCCTTCACTTCCAAGTAAATGTATTTGAGATTTGGCTAAACAACTTCATTCTGGATTACTTGTTCTCAGCTGAGGAAAGCGAATTGCGCCTAAATTCGGAGTGAAGTTTTACGGGTTAAAGAGAGGAACAGATGACCCAGATATATTGAGTACTAGCTGAAATCACCTTAGTCCCGAATCGCTGTACATATGTCCTTGTTAGTTCTCATTTCCCTTTTTGGTTGTTATTGGTGGGCTTTTGTGATTTATTGTGTTTATAACACTGTACCAGGCGTCCAAAGATTGTGTTTATAACACTGTACCAGGCGTCCAGCTTTCTTTGGAGCTTCTCAGTAAAAGTGGACACACATAAAGTGAAAGTGTGTAGCCAACATTTTCTACATTTTCGTTCTCGTAAAATCCATCAAAAGGTTACACATACTGAATATAGAAAGGCTTATGCTAGGGCATCATGGCATCCCTCAATCCATCAGCTTAAATAAGCTGTGATCTTTCTCCTTATCTATTGCCGTATCATCATCTTAAACAGAATAAGCTTTCCCACATCATGATGAACTGATAAATGACGACTGAGTGATAAACGACGATCCATCTGTTTGGAATAACAGCCGCATACTGCCATATTCAGGCCTTCTCTGAAATGTGGGGAGAATATATTTCAAACGGTAAAATGTGGTGCAGAATTCTACACTGTGCTAATTTTTTGTACTCTATTGCCAGCCTCTGTGTCTTGTTTTCCTCGTTTGTCACTGTACTGTTGGTTTTACTATCCATGGTGTTATTGTCGAATTCGGTGTGAATAAGTCCACATACTTAATTCTATCAACAAGTCATTCTATTGTACGAGTTCATTTCGCTGCTTTGTTCCTTATGATATCACAATCGAGTAAGATCAAATATCATTCTTTCTTTGCGGCATCGTATCCATTATTGACGCCCGCCAATTACAGACCTTCGAGTCAAATCCGATTTGACGCCCTCATCACTTTAAGGATTACCAGAACGTTACATCTGCGGCAAAAAGCCCGTCAAACTGTAAATAAATGTAAAATTAATTATTGTTGCCTGCGAACCGTATATAGATGATACAGTTGCCATTACTTCCAAACCAATAATTTTGTCTTTTTGTGGAGCTTGTTCGTTTGCCACCTATTTATGGAGCGGCTTGGATTTCGAATGATGGTGATAGTGCGCACGTTAGTTTTGTGTGGACCAATCTGTATACGCAAGTAAGATTTTGTAGGTTCTTTATCAACGAGAATGGGAACTAAGCTACCGAAAGAACGGTCATTTGTTAATCTCTTCTTCTGGAGCCAATATCACTGGTCCTGTTTACCTAAACACATTCACTCAACAAGTACATGATATGAACTCTTTATACTTGGTAATCACCTGGACATCATTGATTAAGATCGTTATCATCTTCAAGCGTACCATCTCCGGTGCAATCTTCTTGCTATAACGTGTAGCACTTGACCTTTAAAATGTGCTTCAGTTGGAGCTTCAAGACATACTAGGGACTAAATCTTAAGGCATCCCCGTGTTCTAAGTCTACTTCCCCAATTCTAGCTAGGAAATTCTGAAACCTTGCGGCAAGTTACAAGCGTACATTACACTGTTCAATATACTTGAACAACTTTTATGGGCTGCATAAAACCAAAGAGAGAAGGAAAAAGGACGCAACCAAACCACACAATTTTTGGCTTCGCTTTGGTATTGAACAACTTTTATGGGCTGCATAAAACCCAAGAGAGAAGGAAAAAGGACGCAACCAAATCACACAATTTTTGGCTTCGCTTTGGTGGCTGGGCAGCCTGGAACTTGTTGTTAAGACTATTGACCGAACGAAATAAGACTAGTACATAAACCACACGTACGTGAAGTTTTGGCTCCACAAAACAGAAAGACTTCATAAGGTTAGCTTCAGAGTTCAGAGGGACGCAAGTGATTCGACTTGACCGTGAATACCGTAAGTTCTAAAGTGATGAACGTTGTCAAAACCAGAAAGTTTGCTTATGTCTAATTCAGCCGACCCGGGGTTCTGGCTTGTGGTTGTTTGATGCATTCCGGTCATTACCAGTAATTTGGCTACGATGGGTTTTGTGTTGTTGATAGCTGTAAACTAACCCCTCGAACCTCAAGACTCCTGGTGCCAAAGGTCAGTTTACAATACATATATAGACAGATGCGAAAAGACTCCTTCAAGATAATCCTCACCCGTTCTGGTAGCTAATCGGTTTTCAATCGGCTTGCCACTCTACAGCTGCGGTCTCTTTGAACAAGCGAGTTACCTCTCGCCAGCCAAAATTCAAATCATCGTGGAATTTTCCAACGACCACTTTTGGCACTTATCCGTCACGTACACACACAAAGATAAAATCACTGAAGCTAAAGTCGATTCTCCATAACACTTCCAACCAGAAAATTCCATAACTGAGGAGGTAAAATCCGTGTTTCGGAATTTGGATGGTCAGTTAGTTTTGTCGATGGAAATAAGTACTCCCATCGTTCTACGGATTACAAAGTTGACTCTTTTTTGGCCGTTAGCAATCATCAGCCAGGAAATCTCGGTCTATAAATGCACATATTGTGGCATTGCTTGTAAACTCACTTAGTGGGAACATTCTACATTGCAATCTGTGCCCCCAATCAGCCGAAAGACTGCAGCTAAAATGAAGCTAACGCCGCTAGGTTTCCAGAGGAATGGTTTCAAATGAGAAGGTAGGAAAGCAAAAAAATGCTCTGGTTAGCTTAGAATGGCCTCATGATTCTATCCCGAAAGAACTGGACCGACTTTCCGGTAAAATCATTTCGTCGAGGGCTCATTGTGTGCCCATCGTTGGTCAAAACTTACCAGTTCTCGTAGCTGCTTCTGATATTCAAACAACTGAGGCAGGTCCACATGAACATTCTTGACTGTTCCGTCTGGCCAACGCACTTGTGTCATACATTGCTCGTGAATCTGAGCAGTGACTGAACGCCCGATTGAAGCGATATAGCCCATGACTTGCGAGTAGGCGTTCGGGGCAAGCACCTAATAACAGGGTTAGGAGACTGATGATTGAGCTGATGAAGGAACGTTCTTTACAAACCAAATTAGAACAACTATGAGCCTGTCAGGTGATTCTACATTTATGAATCCGTGTGACCATGATTTTTAACTTTGCTTTAGGTCTGTGAATAAAAAGAAGACAAGATCTGTTAGTTTTTATTACTACAAGAACAAGCCTGTGGTTTCACCAGATAAGCTTATAAGATTTGACTGCGTAAGATGTCAAAATATGCCTGAATTTTACGGCTTACTTATTGTGTTTGAATTAATGTTACGCTCGTGAACTGACAAGTATTAGAAAGTGCCCTTCTGACATAAAACTTCGTCGTCTCAACATACAAAGAACTATGCCAATGAATTGTGCTCTTTTACTCGCTGTGAAAAAATGCGTCAATTCCAGTCACTTCTTCAAAAGACCCCTCGGTATCCACATTTTTCTGAAGGATGTTCTTCGATTGGGCGCAACTTTCGGAAAGATCATACCGTTCGTTATATACGAGTGTCATCAAGCACACCTTTCAGAAGTCGGTCATCAGCGGCATCTTGAAGCTGATTCCAGTAAGCTAACCGAGGCTGAAACCTCAATGTTGATTGCAGTGTTTATTGCCAGAGCTTTCGAGAGATAGCACACATGCCCCTTGTCACAGATGTCTACCCTCCAGGATATGTGCTTAAGGTGTTAAAAACACCCTCCTTTGTATACTTATTGTTTGGTGGTTGTCAGCCTAATGAGGTCAGGATATCCGGGAGCACAGAAAGGCTCTCTTTTCCGCAACCAAAACTGCGACAGCAAGGATGACTTATTAACTTCAACTGAAGGACCGAACATGCGTAGTGCGTCACTTAATCTGTCAAAGCACTGAGGTAACTGACCAAAAAAGCTACCATCTTGACGTGGCAGTCTGGCTTGAGTGCTGCGATAATCCCGCGGACTACACTGGCTGGAACTTCCTTCCACAAGGTGCAACCATCCCAAGAAGGACAATGAAGATCAGTCCAGTTAGACAGATTATCTCCTTACTGAGAGAAATCACGCTACGAGGCGGGTAGTCTTAATGTCCTCTGTGATAGGAGTGTGAAGGCAGTAAGGCGTCTCTTTTAGGCAAGTCAGCTGCTCAAGGTGGGGTATCTCAACCAAACCCCCTTCTTCAGCCGGGAAGTATCGTTTGCCCGTACAGTTCTTTGTCCACCGTTGTCCCTTCCAAACCACTTCCCAACACACAAACAAACGTTGCTGGGTCATATGACTGTCGGTTATATGACCAAAGAGCCTTATGCACCCCCACTGTCTGTTAACAATGAGCAAGATAACACCCTTTTAAATCCACGATATTCTTTCTGTGCAGGCAATACCCACCAAAAACTTATACTCCTCTATAATTGATGTATGCTGTGTCTCCAAAACACTCAGAGAAGACCCAAGTGTGGTTATGAATCTCAGAACGCCAAGGACAAACTCAGCTCTTTTACATTTCTTCCTTCATGTGTCCGGTCATCCAGGAGCGATGACTCGTGGGGTTCGCACTCAGCCTCAGAGCTGAACGCGCTTCGCTGGATTGATCCGAGTGGACAGTTTTCTTTACGCCGTCCGGTTATGCCGTGCAATCAACCTTAATACTTCTCGGTTTACACCCCAAAAGATTGCAGTTCTGATGCTGTAAAGGTAAATTTCTATCGGGGAGTTATCCGGGCTAATTCGTTGAGCAAGAAGCACGAACATTTTGATCCATGTGGCCAATATAAATGCTCAATTTGGTAGTCTGAGTTCCTTGGAATCAAATCTGGGTAGTCGATTCGGAGTCGACACTATTCGAGCAAACAACGGTAAGCGACTCATCCAGTTGTGTGCTTATCAGGAACTGTTTCTGGCCAGTACGAACTTTCAGCATAAACGTTCACACTGCGTAACCTGGCGGCCACCAACTGCAAATTAACAGTGGACCCATTTGTATTCCGTGACCATCAGCGACCGGTGGAGAGCAACAGTTCAAGAGTACCGTTCCTTCTGATCATGCCATGGTGCGTGCACACATGACGGTTCGTGTCCCTTCAGCTCCTCGCAAGTTAGCAAGAAGAATGCCAGTCGACCATCCTCGAAGAACTACCGTAGTCCAACAGAATCGACCTGAGCTAGCCCAACAACTGTACTGGAAGCGAGCACATGGGTGAAGCATGGCAAAATGTGAAAGGATCTATGCTAGTGGAGTTCAGTCTACCCGACTACTCCGATACAAATAAACACTGGATATCTCCGAGATAGCTAGTCCTGTATTCTGCCAGGAAATCCATACCAGGAGATAAAGGAGCAGGCGAATCTCTCAGATGCCAAAAGCGGGAGGCCTGAGGAAATACCGAGAGCCTTGGTGGACATCACAAACTCGGGAGATGGAGAAAGATTTTGCTACCGCAAACAGCTGTACCTCATGTCAACTGATACGATCGACTGGTCCTAGGAAAGCAGCGGCCAGTGGAACGACAATTGAGAAAGGCGGCTCAATAATTTACTCGCAGAAATGTCGATTGGAATGATGGGCCGAACACTTCGAAAAACAGTCTAGCTGGCCTGCTGCAACATATCCTCTGGAGTAAGTGCATAGGGGGAAATGAAATGTAAACCCTAATTGCCCGTCGGAAGGAGAAATAAAGCACGAAGTATCCGTGCTGAAGCGTGAGAAGGTACCAGGAGAGGACAGTCTGTATCTAGCCCTGTTCAAAGGAGCTGGAGAATCTCTGGTGAGCTATCTAACAAAGCTCATTGGTGCGATATGGAGTGAAGAAAATGAAGCATATCTACCGTTATTCCTATCTTTCAAAAAGGGCACGCGGACGATGTGTGAAAAACACCGTGACATCAGCCTAGTAGCTGTGGTGTCGAAGGTGCTCTCTGGTCTTATCCCTCGAACGTTGACTGAACACAGGTTGAGACAGATCCGTGAAAACCAAGCTTGGTTCCGTCCTGCAACTGGATGCGTCAGCCACATTTTCATCTCCGTCAGATTCTGGAACGGCGACACTGTTTCCAGTGCCCAAAAATGGTTTACTTCCTTTATTTGAAAGCTGCCTTTGACTCTGTGGACCGTCAGCCACTATGGCAGCATCGGTAAAGCAAAGGTGTCCCCCATAAATTCTTGACGTTCCTTAAGGAGCTTTTTATGTCAACTCTCGCAGACATGTGAAAGCATACGGGAAACTCTCGCCTGAGTTTACCAAAACAAGTGGTGTCAGGCAAGACTACCATCTTTCACCTTTCATCTTCATTTTCTTTAGTGATACGATTATGGAAGACTCACCATCAACCTCTTAGGTCTGTGGGATCAAAATGCTCTCGGGGCTTTAGCTGACAGATATCGACGATGAAGACATAGCTATTTCTAGAGCTGACACAGTCCTAATGCAATCAATAATTGTCCTCACCTTTTGGTGTGCGCTTCACACCTGCAAAGTGCAGTGTAACTGTAAGCCTGGGTGGGCTCGAACCTTACTCCCATGCTTGCGGATAAGCCAATTGAGGCAGTAGATAAATTTGTCTACCTGGATAGATGTATCGGTTTAAGTGGTCTCGCGAAGGATGGTACTTCCACCCGGACTGGGAAGGCCAGAGCACCTTTCGTGAACCTGCATCTCCTGTGGCGTAGGTTGACATCAGCTTACCCGCCAAGGGTCGAGCTTACAGTGCTGCGGTGCCCTCCATATTATTATACGGGTCAGAAACCTGGCCGCTGCGCGCTGAGTACGTCAAAAGACTTTCAGTGTTTGACCACCGATGTCTCCGGAGCATTGCCCGAATCTGGTAGGAATATCGGATCAGGAATGCTGAAGTACGTCTTATGGTTTCGGAGAAAATCACTCGCCCAAGATTGGTTGTGCTGGCTTGGCCATGTACTCCAAATGCCAGTCGACCGAATTCCTCGAAGGTCTCTTTTCGCACAACCACATGAAGGGTAGATACGAGTTACGGTAGTCTAAATAATTGCTTGGTAGTGAAGTACGAAATCCATTACCAGCAAACTTAGTTGCGCTAGTCATTGCCGTCTCCCTGGATGGGGATCCCGAGATTGGACACATTGATGGTTAAAGACGTTATCAGACATGGCCCAGTCCTACCCTCAATGATGCTCTTGCATCAAGCTTTTGCCTTCAGGGCATAACCCCTTCCAATCTCTCCAATTAAAAGTCCACTGACACCCCTGTATTTACGCATCAATTATAATAGCTACCGCCTCCAATGCGCAGATATCTACTCCACCTTCCCAAATCACCAGTGAACGGAACTGTGGCAGCTAGAGCCACTGTACGGAAAGTACCCGGTTCTTGCAGCAGCAGCAGCAGCAGCAGCAGCAGCAGCTGATGATGATGATGATGATGATGATGATGGAGGCACGCTAATTATGGATGTTAAAGCCAACTCATTTAACTGGGTACTTGAGTGAGGTATTCTCATGTGGAAAGCTTATTCGTCGTGTGGTCTCTCTTTCTTAGCTACTTGTTGTCTGTTGGTAGCGTGATTGGATTTTGGAAGTTTTATTTGAAGCTGCGGGTCCCGGGTACGTTCCTAAAGACTGCAAGTTGTAGAAGATCATAAAAATTTTCCACGATTACTATTACATTTCTGCTTACCTCTCTCTGCTACCACATAACCTTAGTCATCAATTCAGGTTGTTTCACTGTGCATCATCACTTGTTCTCCGCTCAATAATCTTACATCGAACTTATTATTTGATCGGGCTGTGGAACGTATAAGCATTTGATAGAGGCTAAAGTAAGTTGGTGGACAAATAAGGGTCTGAGAGAGAGATGTGCGGAAATTTCACCTACCTCACCATCCTCTAATAGGAACTGTTAAAATGAAGTTCTGTTAGCGATCTGCAGAGGGTATAGAGGGCGGTTCTTACAAGTTATTTTGCTCTCGTGAATAAATAAATACCTTACAGATAGACCTATCTTTCATCTAAAGATGCTTCCTTGTGGAGCGAAAACTTTACGTCATCAAATAATAATGATGGTGGAACGTGAATTAAGGAAAGTACACCGACTTAGCATATGTATATTTACTTTATTAAAGCTAGAAGCACTAAGTTCACGCAACCGGTTTCCTACTTAGTTTTACCTCTCCTGATTTTGTGTAGTTTAGAATCAGTGCAGAAACGGTAAACAACCAAGTAATTCATCCTTCAGTTTGGATGGTTTTTCGTTGTCTGCACTTTTGCCCATCTTTTTTAAGTACTCAGTATGGGGCGAAAGTAACTCGAAATTATTTTACCAAGCAGGTGAATCGTTGTGTGCCTGTTGATCAGAATACATGTTCTTTTGCCTATCCGCAGGTGACGTTACATAGAAGCAATATTCACAAGTCCACAAACTGCAAGAGGGGAAGTTTTCCAACCTGTGTTTACTACCGAGTATTGCGTCAACAGAGCCTACGTTCAATTACTGCCTAATGATTGAGCAAAGAAGTCGGCTTGTATTTTAAAAATCCTACTTCAGACGGAATGTCCGTCTCAGTTTTGACACTCTAATGCACAAACCAACCTGAAATAGTCCTAGTTTGCGGGCCTTCAGTCCATGTCTGCTGAGCCAGTCATGTGAAGAACTTGGTTGCCAAATTCCATTGCCGGTTGAGGATGAGGTTACACGGAGCATTGTTAAGGTGAGAGGACCATAGAGCAACGACAAATCTAATGGTTGAGGCAAATGATGAGCACCTATAGTGGGTAAACCTCCGGGGAATCCTGGGTATTGTTGCAATGGAAGCGCTGCTTGTGAATTACTTAACGCCTCCTTCTTCAGTCTGATCTTTCGAACGATATCGATGACCCCCTGGAAAAAGAGAAGCATCGGAGTGTTGGCCTAGTGGTCAACTGATAGAAAAATCCTAGCTAAGAAAAGCGAATTTGCAATCACCAGTGGCATTTTGTTGTTTAATATTCAACAGAAGTGAAGTGATGAGGACACTGCCAAATATAATGATGATGGTGACGATTTTCAGCAATTCCACATAGGTTAAGTGTTCCGTGCTAACTGAAGTACAGTTTGGTGACAACATAACTGGAAAAATAAGAAGCAATACGTCTACATGCCAAGGACGGCAAATGTCATCCTTCTTGGTTTCCACACAGAAGACCATTATCTGGCCAGAGGACGTAAAGATCCTGCCACCCAAGGGATTTATATATATATATACTCCGCGACTATCTAACAATCCCTACTTGGAACATACCTATCTTTGCTTGAAACCGCCGGGTTAACGTATGTTTAAAAGTTTGCATTGGAACTGACGCAGAACAAGAAGACTCATAAACAAACATTCAATTTTCCAAACCATAAATTACGGAGGTAGTCCAAACAAAGTAGGACAATAACTTGTGAAATGCCGGATATAAAGAAGGCGGTGAGAGGATACTTTGGCCTCCAATGAGGAAACACTTCCTGTGGATTTGTAAATGTCCTGCTTTCCCGTTCAGTAGAAACCAAGTAATCATGCTTTAGTTGTACGGCGCTACACGGTTGATGAGCCCTCATCGTCTTCTATTAAAATAACATATCTTCATCAAAGTAGTAAATTCAGCTTTTCCTATATTCTGAACTGAGATGTCTAAGTTCACACGATACAAGCGAAACGACCCGCATGTGGCTATTGCGTCAGCCTCTTCATGCAGTGTTTACTTGGACTTCTTATTTCAAGATCTATTCAATCCTTCCGGTCTTCTAACAATTTTTCTAATCTAATACAAATGTAAATAGGAAGTGTTCACGAATTCTACAAAAGACCCATTTCACTGTGTTTGGTAGATTGCGTCCAAAGAGTGGAAGAGGGGTCGCGTGCATGTGTTGCACATTATTGTCTTTTGTGGAATGTTTCAAAATGTAACCCATGAGAAAATAAATGACCCATTGAACGAAATGTAGCGGCAAATTTATTCATTATCAGTCTATACATCTGCACTGAGAAGAATCTCTAACACAGTCGACGAATTCAAGATGAATGTAATTGTGTGTACGGATTAGACGTGGACCAAATGAAGGAATTTCACAAGTTACAAGTCAGAGATATTAGGGCCCAAGGTCAACACGACCAGCGAGACAACGAAATAGCATATAATCTGCAAGTTACCGTCGAATTTCGGTCGGGATTAGCAGAACTTATTGTTTAGTCGACAGATACAAAAGCCACATGACAGCTATCTGAATTGGCCTCGATTAACAGCTAAGCCAGTGCAACAAAGTTACGGTTTGTACGAACAATTTTCAACATTGAACAATATCTTCAGCTGCGTGAACAGTCTTCAAAATCTAAATACACCTAGCCCAACTGGTCGAGGGTTGGGGGTAAAAAAGTACGAAATCGGTTACCTTTACAAACCCTAATGAATATCAATTCTCAAGTTTCTATCAATATGCACAGAGTGCTGACATCGTGGAAGTTGTGAAAGTGTGTGATAAACAAGGGCCAAGCAAGTTCTCAAATACTTTTTTAACTTTTGACACTAGATCGACCAGGAAAGTCTCATATGGCAAAAGTCAGTCTGGTCAGATCGAATTGCACATTCGAACTGACTAGGGATGCCAAATCTTTGTCACTGTTTACAGGTAGAAGGTATTCATTACTCGAACTCGCCTGAATTTGACAGACATCAGAAGGTTTCGCATAAATGTCTGTCTTCAACTTTGACCAATGTGACATCGGAATTCGGGTAAAAACCACTGAGTGAGTCAGTTGCGCACCGATAAAACTCAATGGATAGTATCCTATAACGCTAATAAATTATGGCTTCGAGTTTCTCCACCCCTTAGCTTATAGGCTCTACACTTGCCTGGGCCTCTTTAATCTCCCTAATTAATTGAGCAACCTCGTCGCTTTCGAAAACCGCCGTTTCATCGTTGGCTGCATAGCGGTGGTAGGTATTCGTTTCACGAACGCGAGCCAAACGGGCCAGAAAGTGGTTCAACCCGGGGTCGTGACCACAGTCGTAGGCAACCACATGGAGACGGGGGGCTTTGTAGGAGGACAACATTTGGTCGACGTAATCGATGATGATATCACTCGGTTGGTCCGGCTTGCTTCCACAGACAATTAGAATACAGTCCAGTTGCCGTTTACCAAACACAAACATCTAAAAAGGAGACAAATGTGACAGGTTTGAAGCATGTTCGATGTTAGTGAAATAAATAATTGCATTGCCATTTTAAAGCCATAACTCAGTTGAATATGTTCAGACACACCAGAAACGGTTGCTTTGAACCAAAGAACTGTCGAAAAATCTTCCGTGGTGTAGCTGGCTTCTCGAAATCACACCTGATATCCAGCCTTTGGAAAATAAACCTTGTACCCCAAAAATTTGTGAACTTAAAGCTTTCCAGGTTAAAGATCACACATACTTTCCTTGGTGACTGTCTTGAGGCTTATTGTAGCACAACGGTTCGCGCATATTAATAACCCGATGGGTTGTGCAGAAGTTGCGTTTCTTTTCTGTGCTAACTAGTGAAAAACCCCTGGAAAGCTGCTTTAGGGTTCTACAAATCTGGGTTTGAGGATTATGCTGCATACCGTTTCCGCGGTGGCAGTTCTACGTTGGCCACCACTACTTGGCTGTTACATATTTAGTTCGAGGGCTTTGGGTAAAAAGCCAACTGATTCGGTTGTTCAGGTTCGATCTTCGTGTAGTAACATGCCTTACATAGAATCAGACGGTTGCAAGTAATTTAAGTGGTTATGTTTACTGTCTTGATCTCCCTGTCGATGGTGATGTTACTCAGGCGTCCTTTCAGTAATGCAAGCATCAGTCTCTTACAATACATTATCTAATCAGAAACGCTTTTTGCTTTTGGATGTGAAAGATTTTGGTTCTAAGATCTAAAAAAGGAAATGATGGGCGAGTGGAATTTGACTTAAAAAGGCTCGGAATCGCTGTTAGGGGAGGTAGGATCAGAAAGTGGTTAGCACATACAGCAGCGATGGCGCGAGACTGCGCAACCACAACCAGAACCTGTGTATGAAATAACCAGGCAAAAAATCACATTAGTCGTTTAAGTAGTGTTTGCTTTTCACACTACACTAAACGAATTCCAGGTCACTGCCACATATCGCACAAACTGATTCAAACTATCATTAATCCAACGACAGTTCATCACCAAAACGCTCATATGTAGTAAATTGCCGGTTTCGACCTTGATGCGGAACGGAGATCAGGCGTCTGAAGATAAGTGTCGAATTCGTGCATAACTAACGACAAGCTATTCATTCAAAAACGCACCTCGTAGATAGTTTTTTTTCACATAAACTCACATGTTTAATACCACTCAGCATGTTTGAGCAGCCAGAGGGTACTAGCTGTTCTTGTAAGAAACGCCTTGCATCTTCCGTAACCCGCCAGTTTGAAGTCATTGGACATGGCCAAACGGTGTTCACTCGTGTTCCATAGGTAGCCAAGTAGAAGGTTTCGATTTGGTTCTCGGAAAGTTGAGAGTTAAGTAGTTGTAAAAGATGGGTATACAAAGCCCTTCTTTTCCCATGGGAAAGATTAACATTTGACGCATCTATTAGCAATCCAACGTTCCGGCCTTCGACGCAGCCAAAAACCTTTCGTATACCCTGTTTGGCAAAATAGTTAAAGAGTATATCCAGAATAGAGAATATTTCGTAGATGTTCCCTGAAAAGAAATACTAAGAAGAGAACAAATATAAATCCGAATACTAAGGATGTTACAGCATGCGATATGAGTTTCACTTGAGCGTGGAGCAATGAATCTTTTAAATGTCATAAACCAAGCCAATGTACTACTGGTTAGCGACTTCATAAACGAAATGTCGGCTGTTGACCAAGCATTGCAAATGCTTTGGAAATGTTTCTTCGCCATCGAGGGAGACACTGTCTACAACATTGCCAGGCTTAACCCTAATGCCCGAAAGTATAATGACTAAGGATAACCACTGGCGGATTAGAGGTAAAAACCTGTTACTGTTGACCAGCTAAATTACAGATAAAGCAGGGCCCTCGCAGAATACTTGAATGAACGTTCTATGGGCCAAGAAGGATCTCACCAGCAAACGACGCAAAGACCATGGATTTAACTCAGCAACCGATAAATTTATATCAGAAAATGTCAAGTGAGACGAGAATGAACCAGTTTGGAGACTAGCTATATAAGGAACCATTATTAAGCAGTAAAAGATATCGTGCCATGTAGCTAGCATATTGCGGATCTCGCTAGCACACAAGTGCTGGTTACTTGTAAGCTGACCACAAGAATACTGGTAGGGTCAACAGGATAGTTTAAAAATGGATGCTGAGTTCAAAAAACATTGCTTCAGGTAAAGAGCAAGCCGTATAGTTTCTTTCGAACGCCTCTGAAGGAAAACAGAAACGCTGTGTTCTTTTCTCGCCTAATTAGCTCACAAAAAATTCAGGTATTTTTCAGCTGTTATGGAGCACGATTGGTCTGGATACCGTTTTACAGACTGAGTTATAGTACTGCATTTCGTCTTAAGAGTAACCAGCTAGTTGAACGGGGACATGAACGATTAAAGTGGAGTAAATTCATAGTTTTTAGTCAGGTTTTGCGACCGCCCGTTTGCACTTTTCACATCACAAAATGTCTGTAGAGGTTGAGCTTAGGATCCACTCCTTTCAGAAGTTTCTTTCCACAGCAAGTAAAGCAAAACTAACATCCTGTAAGGAAACATCATTCTGCAATGACTGCATTGTAGCCGCTTAAATAAGGTAATATTGCTAACTCAAATGCTTGTTTCCAGGAGGCTGAACCAAGAAATTAACGCCGTAAAGATTACAAAAGAAATCATGAATGAAATGAATGTCTATAAATGAATGCTTGGTTGCTGGAAATCTTGTTTTGATCCAACTGCATGTCTGTAGGGTTCCAAATGTTGTGTTATCCCTCCCAGCTTAGCTCAAGCAATGCGAAAAGGAATATCATGTTAGATGGATTTGACTAGTTGTTAATGACTGTAGGTTTCAGAGAATATCATTCCACATCAGTACTACTCAAACAGTTTTCCTCTTGTCTTTTCTAGACCAAGCTAAATGAACAAAGAACAAGTCTCAATTTATACTCTTGATAAGGTTCACATAAAGCCAACACCCCTGTCAACAGCGGATTGTGAAGACCATTCACATGCCTTGTACGCGGAAACGACACCACTACCACACGAAGACGTGCAGATTTCACCCGAACTATCTTGTCCGGATCATCTTGCATTGAAATACGAAGGAATAAATGTCCAATATAGCCCTCTCTAACTGAACGTGGATCACACTATCCTCAATCTGATTGTGTAATGTTGATGACGATCATGATGGCTTCTAGGTGCATGTTAGATGTACAACCAAGGACTGTGCTACTTTTTCCTGTCTAATTCACTTGAGAAATGCCTTCCTCACCAACTAGAAGAGAGACAAATCCAATCAAAATGCCCAGTTGACTTAAAATGTTTAGATGCATGTACCATGTTTACTGGACATCTGTTTAATGATCCTGTTAGGCTGTTTGCTTGTTTGTAGCAGTTAGCTGTTTTGGCGTATCGGCGTATACTACTGAGGACACTTACAGATAGAGTCTAGTCCATCGCATCCGACAGAAGGATGATACGGAAATTACGAAACCGCTTTGCAGTTTTTGATTGTTATTGTTTGATATTCGAGAAATTTCCGGGAAAGCTCAAGAGGACGCTTGAGAATAAATGAAGTTTCCACTTAGTTCACTTAGTTTTCAACTTAGTTCGGGATGGTCAGCACTCAAGGACCCTCTACCTTTCATCGGTACCAACAAGTGTGTCTTGATATCAGCAGGTAGCTTCAAAAAAGGTGTAAGATACGAATTTTGTTGTTTTTTGGACCATTTCGACTTGCCTGCATAATTTGTTTAATCCTGAGCGTGTAATCCGAAATGGCTGTATACACACTGCATTCAAAATTTTCAATTGTTTCCATATCGTACTCCAGTGCGGTAGGAGAATGTTTGAGCAAGTCGGTGAGTACACTTCGGTCACCAGCTCGAACTCTAGCTGAAATTATTCAGTACATTGAAAACAAATTCAAGCAATACGACTTTACCAACCTTCATATCTTTCCACTTCACTGGGTGACAATTTGCCTGCCTTTATCAAATCTTTCACAGTCAACCCAAGTGCCTTAAGACTGTGATTCTTCAACCAGTCCTTTGTCGTCTGGTTACTTTTCCAAGGTTGTTCGGAGTTTGGTTGGTGTTCATGCAAGTAAACAGACGGGGTGGTATTCAAATGAGACGTGCATTCGGGCCATACAATGTTACCGTAAACGTCGACATAGACGGGATTTGGTTGTTGTTCCATGAAGCCACCAGTGCAGGAGAAGTGATACAAAACGGATCTAAAATAATAAAAAAAGAGCCAAACAACTACGGAACAATAATAGTTTATAGTCTGAACATACCATTCTAGTGAGAGTACAGCTATGGATTTGAAGATGTTCAATTGCTATGCTGTCAAGTACATAATCACACTTACTGAACAGTTCAAACGGGTTTGGGATTATCACTAACTTTATCACCAGTTTGTTAACAGTAGGTGAAAGAAAGAGTTACTGCGATAATCATTCGTGATTTCTCCGCACAATTTTGGGGTTAGAGAGGAAGAGAGCAAACTTCTACAGTTGACTTCCCTCTCGTCAGTCCTTCTTCAGTGAGGCTTTTATTTCAGCCTTAAACGCTCGACCTAAAAGAATGGTTTTAAAAAGCTCTGGACTTGTAGACGTCCCAAATCCTCCAACAGAAGGTGCTATTCGCCTCAAAAGCATCATTTTTACTTAAGAAAGACGTTAGTTCGTGTATATAACCTTTAAAAGGAATCAAACAAATTCTGTTTCAAATAGAATCCTTACGATAAGTCCTTGGTTATCAACTTTAACAGCATACACAAAATTGGCACCTGGGAATTAGGCTAGGTAGACATGTGGTTAGCTAGTCCTGCACATTGCATCAAAAACTACATGCCAGCTGTATGATCTGTATGAACGCGGTAGTAGTCATAGATATCTGCAAAAATGGAATTATCAGGCAGAGTCATGCGATTTTTCACGGAGATTTCGTCCAGTAAGTGTGACAGTCTATGTTGAGAAGCCGATAAGAACCGCATAGCTATTTCATCCCCGTTTGCAATCAGCAGTGTTCATTTTATGAAATTCAAAGAGTAGAGGCCTTCCAACCACTAGTTCAACAGTCAACCACGGGTGGCTGAGTAACCGCGTGAATAGCTCTCCCTAAGACAGGATATAGTGCCGCTCATTCCTCAATCACGGAAATCAATAAGGTGGCCACACGTGCTTGTTGCTTCTTCATGTGAGGACTTTCTGGACGAAAGTTACCCTCACTTTGTATAGTACTTCTTCCTTTGTGTCACTCATGGATTGTCGGTAGTGTGAGGGGATTTGGGATTCCTTAATTGACTTCTTCTTTTAGATGAAGCAAGCCTATGCTGAAGAACTAAGAAGTACTGCTTCATCCTTGTTGGTTTCCATTATTCTTGTTGATTTCCAGTAAGAGTCATACAGTTGTATGGATTTACAATCAAGATAAAATCTGCAATAAAAATTCTTAAGTCTCCTCACGCTACCAACAACCTATAAGTAGCTTGAAAGAGAAATAAAATTCATCCGATGAGTTAGGCTTCCATATGAGAAGTCTTCGCTCGAGAAGCTGGTAAGGACGTGTGGCAACGTGACGTGTATTCTGTAACTGAAGGATATATGATGCCTTATCCTGCCTAAGTTTGAGGTAATTACATCGTTATTCAGACATTTGTGGCCGAACTGCCAAAAGTTCAAACAACTAGCACGAAGGTCCTGGGTCTGAGACTGCCTGGAGTTTCTTGGGATACGCACTGCTGATTATTGCCAATAAGGATGAAACAGCTGTACAGTGCCTCTGGGCTTTTACCTATAGGTTGTCCCTACTTACAAGACAAAATATCCACACAAAAATTCTCAAATCCCCTCATGCTGCCAATAATTCATGTAAGTACAATAGGGTCGTCTCATGAGAATGTAAGTTGCTCATTTTGCCTCGTGTGTTACTCTTCTATAAGCTGCTCACCGGTTTCTTCAGATATAATTTTTTTAATCTTTTCGAATATTCCTTGACTTTCCGACTCCTTGGGACAGACTGTTAACCAGCTGAAAATTGCTCGTCTGATCAATGATTTCAGAGTTCCAGGAACGCAGTGGTTTAAATCAAGACGTTCACTGGCGCCACGGGAATTTGTAGATTATCGTGAAAGGCAGATGTTGTGTACTCCGATTCTCTGGAGATTCATTTTTGGTGTCAACGTGATGTTGGGGTATGTGTACTTGATCTTCATACTTAGATAGTTTGTTCCCAAAATATGGTAGGAATATTAAACAATACGTACAATTGGCACCGTTAAGGGAACAAATAGATGCTGTTTGTTGCTGGCTTAAAGACTAATACGGAGGAGAGTAACACGACCAAGCGAACTGTTTCTT
This sequence comes from Clonorchis sinensis, assembly GCA_003604175.2. Taxonomy (NCBI): domain Eukaryota; kingdom Metazoa; phylum Platyhelminthes; class Trematoda; order Opisthorchiida; family Opisthorchiidae; genus Clonorchis; species Clonorchis sinensis. Next base: position 59,668,580 of record CM030370.1, read on the forward strand.
CAGAGTTTCACCGATAATATGTACACATTGTGAGGGGTTGAATAAATGGAGAACTTTGGATGCAGTCAAAGGAATACACACAAATCGCGGTCACTGTTTCAGTGAGTAGCATAACTTTCGGACCAAAGTGTCCCATGAGCCGAAATGGCGCAGAACTTCGCACTCAATGCTGATTGGTACGTGGGCAAAAGTCCGCCCATAGTTAAAACGGCTTGTTGTTCTCCTGATTGGTTAGTTGCAATAGACAACTTATCTGGCATTTGCATTCCTGTTACAATACGTCCAATTAAGTTTGGCTAGGTGACTCAAAAGAAGCCCGTTCGTTGGACGGGTCTTGTTAAAACACCTAGTGATGTATGTCTATAGGTCAGACAGTAAGATGGTCTTGCCCTGAACAAGTCTCGCTTTTTTTGAGAAACACACACAAGCTAGTGAGAAGAAGGTTATTGTAAAACCATAAAAATGTTCTTCTTCAAGAGGCCCCTTGTTTCTAAACGGAAACTTAAGAGCTTCAAAAACCCAACGAAGTTGCTAAAAAGCCACGGAAATATTTATAAGAACATCTATAAACGGGCTAGTTGAGATGACTGTTGGCCTGTACCAGTAGACTACAATTTTGTGCTTTAGATCTACAAAACTCAAACCTAAATTCAAGCAAAGATTGCGCTAGTTTATTCGAGCAGTATCTTGCGTTTTTTTAAATTGCCTGTGGCTATCAAGCACGAACAACGGCGTTTTGATTTTAGTGATAACAGATCTGTTTTCACGTGTGAAAGATAGCTCTTACAGCTGGTGAGATCTCTTAGACTATTCACAGGTCCAAGGTGACGGTAGCAACAAACTGTGATTAACCAATAGTATGAAGGAATATTTTCTGTTATCTGTTACCAGTTAACTTGATTTCCTGTTTACATATTTCAGCATGATTGTTGTGGACGAACGGAATACGAGTACTCCTAGCTGTCAAGAGATACGACATTTCTTTTCATATCTTCCTTAACTCATATTTCATGCACTCATAACAGAGCGCATAAACACTATATTATGAAAACAAAAAGGTCGGTTGATTAAAGCGTGCCAATTTAGGCTGCTCAGCTAACACCAATACTGAAATTTTTTCCTAAGTTGGTTGGTCAACGCGTTGTACTAGTTACCTTGTTTGTGGAGTAATTTAGGCAGTCCTTTCAAAAAATAGATTATCGAACGTTCTATGAACTAAAAGAATTTGAAGACTTCAAGTTTGTTTCAGCTCTTTTATCGTCCACTGATAAGGTTAAAACATGAAAAGATGCGATATCTCGTAAACTGTTTAGTTTTGGGTGCAAATTATTGGCGCAGCACCATAAAATAATGTTTACGTCAGTCTTACTCTACTTCATGCCTGTTTGGGTGTCAAACAATCTCATTAGACTTTTAACTACGATTGTGTTCCAGTGGTTGACAGAAGGGTCTGCAGTATACATTTTTTGTGGAGACAACATTTAAATGGGTGATCTGTTGTTTGGGGTATTTCATCCAGAACAGATGCGAAAAGATAAACAAAAAAGATGGTGAAATGGGCATGCACAATTGTTGTTATATTTATAAAATAAAATGCGTAGGCAAAATGTATATGCGTACTCAGTTATGCGGTCCAGTTATAAATAAACTTGATGGATATCACAGACCAACTGGTTGTTTTTCCCAAGTTTTTTTTTCAATTTTTTGTGTAAAAAATTTCTGCCTGCTATTAAAGTAGTGTTACGGTTTACGTTTTTCGTCAAGAGGCTCACAGATAGATTAGATACATTCCTATATCCGGCCACTATGTCGAATGGAGGAAAATGGCAGGAATCCAAACAACACCGTGCGCCAGAGGGCCTCTTAAATGTAGATGGTGAGCTCCACACACAACTACGGTGAGCCTGAACAAACTGCATGTACCAGGCGAAAAATCCATACGCACTCTCCCGTTCTCCCATTTAAACTCCGCTTGAATTTCTTACAACCGCACAAACCTTAACGTAATTCTGTGCTGAAGGTCCAAGCAGAATTTTGCAACAAAAAACTAGGTAAGCTTAGGCAATGCCAAGGTTCAGTTTTCACGTCTGGAGTGATATGTGTTCGCACAAAATATCTAATTAGCCATAGCAACCATCCACCATTGTTTAAGGGGGTAGCATTAATCCAACTCATAAAAACCCTTTACTTGAAGTTCTTGCTTTGAAAAGCCAAGTTGTTGCTTCCCTTTTGGTTATTGCTTTGCATTTTATTCATGTGTACTTTTCTGCAGTTGTTTGAACCTTTGTAGTGTTCTGCAGTATATATATGTTTTGCGTACATGGCTGCGGATGACCTACCGTGATACTGCGGAGTGTGAGTTAGAAAACTCACAAGGATGAAAGAGGTTACTATCTGTAACCAATACCGTACATGTTGACCTAATTACTGTCTAACCGCAACTAGCCACGTGTGCTTATTTTGGTTGTCTTATGTTTTCCGTCACCAAAACAACCATGTGATCCATCGTTGGTTTTAACTGTCTATTCAACATCATAAGAATTGATCATTGGCCATTTGATGAGCACGAAATTAGCTTTAAAGCAAACTCTCCCCATCTTCCTTCTGCTTATGTTTGTTGAGGTGACATCACCGGTGGCTCAAAGTATAATGCATGTGGCAGTACCTACTATGCACAAGGGCCCACAGAATTGGATTGAACAAAAGAAAATTCCTGACAAGAATGCTAACGCATCACACTTAACTAGCTGTGTCATGGTTAAAGGTTTATTTTGAATAAGCATTAAGAACATAATCCATGTAAAATAAGAGTTTCAAAAGTTACACCTGCTACATCTACATTGTTACACCTGTCCGCAAAATGTCTTACACAACATCCAACCCATCTATTTAGAAGGTTGTGGGGTCTTTTCGTTTTTTTCAGCTGCAGAGTATTGCAGTTCTGATCAACCAAGCATAACTGTGTCAACAAAACACGTTTATTTAGCATGCCCACTTCACCATCCAAAGGCCTTTGTCCTTCAAGGTGATGAAATACCCAATGAAAACGAGCGTGTTAAAAGTGTAGGGATTATAGAACTCGTCTTAGTGAGAACAAAAATTAGGCTTCTAAATATTAAAACAGGACGTTTAATTGGTAATACAAATTCAACTTTGACAGCCAGGCGTGCCCGTGGAGGAAAACATGCCGGCAAACTTGAATTTACACTAATTTTACCGACTTAAATATATAGAACTGCTGCAATGAAAAAGATAAAAAAGGGGTAAAAATGCCGATTCAAAAATATAAACAGCTTAAGACCTGTATATGATAGAACCAGCGGCTAGAACATCCAAAAGACATAAATCAAGAACCCAATAAGCCTAAGAGTTTATTTGGCAAGACGAAAACAACATAGAAAGTATACCTACGATAGCTTGTAAAACGAGCACAGGCAGATTTCAGATAACCGAGTGTAACCGTTACTTTGGAGTAAATGACCAGAACTTTTTTCTTTCGAGTGGAATTCCAGAAGAGCTCTCGGATCCGGTAAAAAGACTTGATGGCTAAACGGTTGCTGCAAGTAAATGAATTGATAGTGGCTCTCCCTTCCTCTTCATAGTAAGGGCAAATTTGTAGCACACAAAAGAATTAAAACCGTAACTTTTTTATGTATTAGAAGTTCTCTCCAATAATATCCTTGGTAGAAGTAAAAATTGATAATTAGCTGGTAGGTTTTAGAGGATAAGGTGGGCTAAGCAACTGGAAACTGGTAGTGAGTTAAGCAATAGGATTAATGTTCTTTAGAAAAGATATGATGATGGTCCCGGAGATATTCTGCCTTATTTTAAAATTGCCAGTCCAGTATATCTGATCAGGCGTGATTAATGAGGGAAAGAAAGAGGGGCGTTCAAGCAAATACAATTCAGGTGTTTTACTGCTATGCTGTTACCATGCAGACAGTCTGTGGTTTAGACACTCTCATCAGTTCAAAGGTTTCAACTGACTACACAGAAATGCAGCTGAGGATTAGTAATGCGTAAACCTTGCTGGCAAAACTCAATGAAGACAACTTCTGTGGCTTTCTTGGGAAATAACTTCAAGTTTTTCAGTAGTTTGTTGAAACTAGGTGTGTCACAGACAAGTTAATGTTGGCTGCCATAATGGATTTCTACGGGTTCCAATCCAACCTGTATTCAGAAGTGCAGACGACATAGTAAGAATATCATGGATCTATCAGAGGTAGGTGGGCTGCATCCGATTTCGAACGTAGTTTTCATAAACATCAAAATGTTGGTGCTTTTTGATTATGCATGATGTATGGCTGCTGATTCTAACCATATCCGAGCAAGAAGCTAATTTAGCTTCATTATTGTCGTCGATTTTATTGATCTGGTTCGTAGTTGTTAAGATAAAATATTCCCGTCTCGCAGCAGTTATTTAGTTTTTATGTGATGAGATAACCGTAAAACGTAACTTCCAGAGGTAAACTTTCGTTTTTTGTTTGAATAAAGCCTAATTTGTAGCGTACGCGTTATCATTCAGCACAGAGTACCATAGATAGCATACTAGGAGGGAGAAAAACTGGTGTCAACAGTCAAAATTGCTGTATAGAACATAAGACATAACTGACATGCTCTTCGTTGTTAACTCCCAGAATATACGTTTGACGGCAACGGGCACTGCAAAAAAGCTAGTTCTCAATAAACAAGGTAATAATTTGTCAACTTTCAGTGGTTCCCAGCCAGACCTTTTCAAGTAGGTCACCAGCTGTACTTGGTCAATGGGTGCCAATGGCTTCTGCAGGTTAACCTCAACCTCAACAAAAAACAGCAAGTCGAAACAGGATAACCGCATTCATGGAGGCTGTGAGTACATCTGTTGGCAAACTCAACTAGTAGGCGCTCTTCTGTTAGTAAGAAAAGTAAAATAAAAAGGGCTTGAGGATCAAGAGGAGTAGCTTGGTCTGCAGTTTTGAGAAATTAACAGTCCTTTAGAGGCTATGTGTACTCGTATTGTATGGGCTGCTCAATCCTTCTTTGAAATGCTTTCTCTCTTTCCACGAATTAGATTCCAGCAATGCAGTGACAGTCATGTAGTAATGCTTTCTCTCTTTCCACGAATTAGATTGCAGCAATGCAGTGACAGTCATGTAGCTTTAGTACTGAATTCGCGTTCTAACTCAGCAAACATATCTCAGTTATAGGTTACATCCCGTTGGAGGCTAGAAATTCAAAACTTTAATCCACTTCGTTTTACAGTGATATTTTCTGTCCAGATCCTGCTTATCGGATCCCTTCGGCCGTCAGTGGGGCAAGCCTGTATACAAGCCTTCTCCCCATCATATGATAGTCACAGATAAGAAGTTTATTTTCCGGTTTTCAGCTTCTCCTTTAATCTCTTCACTGCACTAGGTCATTCTCCAAGATTCTCAAGGGTTGAATCGGGACAGTGAAGATGCTGGTACGTGATGGTTTACAAGGAGTCTCTTCTGCCAAATTCAAGGTTGATTTTAGTGACTTCGGGCTGCTCAGATATCTTGACAATCATTAGAACCTTGGCTTCAAAATCGGTTTCGTCCAGAAACTTGTTGATTACCAGCTTTAGCCCTTCCTTGTATGCATCGCTGCCAACCTTGATTGTGTGTTAAGTTCACGCAAGCAGGAAACCATAACACACATTTCTCTAGGAGTCATGGTTCCCTTACTGACAGTTGCTGACTCCGGAGACCTTCGATTTATTTGTCCCTTTTCAGTGGGCGTGGTATGGTCGTCGTTGAGTCCCTCGACAAGGGAAATTCCAGCTCTTTTATTGCGGTTCGGTACACTAGGTTCACTGTAACTACTATGGTCCCAAATGTAATTTGGGTGTCCTGGGAACTCCGCCACGACTGGTTGACAGACTCATTTCATCAGCTTCCCGCGGGCGATATAGATCCATCGCGGCTGGTATGTAGAATCGTTTCTTAAATGGTAATGAGTGTTACGTGACAGTGAAGAATGTTTCAAATGTTCCCAGTGGAAGCAAATCGCTACCCACAGGACTTCATCCTCGGCACGAAACGAAACTTCGCAACTCACGCAGCTATTGATGCCGCGAGTCCTTCGGGACGAACGAAGTGAGTGGAAAGTTATGGAAGTAATTACTACCACTTCTGCACAAAATCAGCCATGATGTCTGTCATGCCCTAGATTTGTGCGCCGTATAAACCAAGGTTATGCTGGCTGCCTAAAACGTCTTGTTCCCTATCTTCACTGTCATTAATTTACAAAATCGTTGCTTTCTTCAGATAGGGGAAATTTGGACGCAAACGCACTCGTGTTTTATGGAGAGGGTTTGGTCCTCGTTTGTCTGAGTTCATTTTCACTGAACTTCGGCACAAATTAGTGCAAACAAAATCATGATGGAGAGCAATCTTCTTTTACAGTGATCACGTTAGAATGAGGGAGAATATCGGTTCGTACGTTTGCTGAAGCCGTCTTGACCAGTGAATCACAAGAGCTACTGGACAAGCCGAATTTCGATACAAGTGAACAGCGACGGTAGCTGCTTAGTGCCACTTCTTTTCACTCATGAAGTCCGTTCACTCACGACGACATTCCACGCCGCATGCCTCACGAAAAAGGGAACAAAACCTCTGCAATCTAACAACAGTGTTCAAATGCTGCAATTTCAGTAACTTTGAAATCACACAGAGTCCTAAATGGAGTTGTTGTACCACAGTGACGCGTTTAAACAATTTGGTCCGTTACAATTCGTAGGTGGGCAAAATAGGCTCAGATGCGAGCAGAAGATAGAAGAACGGTAGACTAGGTAAGTCAAAAGCAGTGTCTGGGTGCAGATTCATGCCGTATTCGAAAGTCAGTGACGTGTCTGAGCCTCACCACTTACGGTGGGATAGATAATAGACGGAAATCTTACGTAGTGTGCCGTGGTAGTATTTTCACAAGTAGCCGAATTTCGCGGATGCTTCCAGTAGCGCGCTGTTTGGTGACGAGAGGCATGGGCTGCTCACCGTAAGGTGATGACTACACATGGAGCACCGACTTCGTGCAAACAGTTTGAAAGAGTAAATCTTCCGGAGAGTGAGGGGGCAAACGGTTTGAAAGAGTAAATCTTCCGCGGAGTGAGGGGTAACTTAACTATTCAATGAGTTGCTTTGTTAAAAGCCCCCCCTTAGTGTACTCATCGTGTGATTATTGTGGGCAATAGCAACAACATTCTGGATAAGTAAGGAGTAATTATTATACATCCTCACGAAGACATTACTCTTGGATGAATGGCCAAAAAATGTCCAGAAAAGTGTCAGTTGGCGAATTGGAAAATGCACATGTTCTTGTAACGGCTCATTTGACGCGCTCCCTGAGAGTTTCAGAAATTCTGTCGTATACACCGGGCGCACGTTCGGTGTTTGCTTGTTTAGGCTTTGTACTCCTATACTGTACCGTACCTTTACCTTTGCAGCGCGGCATCATAAGCAAGGGTTGCGCCACTTTAATCTTCGAGCTCCAGCTTCCGGCTGGCACTCTGTTGCACTCAACATGAGTCAGTTATTCGTTCGCCGTATATAGCAAGATGTATTGCTGAGAGCTGCAGTGTTATACAAAACAAAACATCCATCCGTTCAAGTGAACCCAGTATTGCCTGGGTTTTGCTTTGACCGTGGTCGCTCAAGGTAACATTCATTTATTCTCTGTAGTTGACCTCTCGAACCGCTATAATTATCACTACTGAGATAGGGCAAAAATGTATCAACATGGATCCGTGTATTAATGTCCGCGGGATCAATTCTATTACCAGAGCTATACTGAAGCGGTTCATTGCCGGCCGACGTAAAAAATTTTCAGTGTTTATTCCAGGGAGTATTCACCTACCATCGTGTAAGTCGTAAGCGGATAGCGTGGCTTATGCACTTAAGATTCCCAACATATGGTTTATAGCGTCCGCCAGCGCCTGCATATAGCAAGAGAGAAACTGTGTTTGCTCACTTAAAGGACGTCGAGAGACTTCCAGGCCGAATATCTCTTGATGTGTTGGGAACAACTGGTTGAAGACCGAGGGGCATTAAGGTCCATTTTAGCATCCAGGTCCGTAATTAATTCTAGTATATTCCCACCTTGCAATACGGAGGAATCCACCAAATCCCAACCGAAAGACAAAGTGGTACACTTCGTCAGCCAGTAATGGGGGTCAGTCCAGTGGCGGGTGCTTCGATAAATGGATATCTGCTGGAAGTGCACTGACGTTTTTAAGCTCAGAGCGCACACCTTCATTAGGTAAACTTTTTCTCATTTGGGGTAGTTGCCGCGTGGAATAACCCTCTTCAGACGGTTGTCCACGCTCCCTCTAGAACAAAACAATGTTAGACAATTATTTACGCGAGTCCTCTCGCTGGCAAGCATATTGCCCCACGCTGAGAACTTAAAGAGCAGTGCTACACCCTTTTTTCACTTGTGCCTTTCAGGTGAACGACAGCCGCTGAACGACAAGAGCAAAACCGACCCGGGAAATTCGGGCGAAAGCCTCGATCCTGTGTATCATTCCGTGAATCCGGGAATCCGGGACGTTGAACTCGGAAGCTTGTGAACTTCTGCAAGAGATAAATACGGATTTGATTGTGCATCAGGGGGTCACAGACGTAAATGATAAAGTAACCCGGCATTTAGATCTCAACTCGAAGAAGGCCAGTGATGACAATCACGGATTAGCAAGCCAATCTGACATCTCTTAGAATGTTCAGCCGGCAATAATTGCCCTTTGGATCCTCCGGGCTGTGGTTTGCAGTACATCAACGGGTGGAGACCTTGGCCAAAAGACGTTAAAAAGCCCAACAAATTTGCATGATCAACGGATCTAAAAACCTCTGGCTTATTTCAGGTTGCTCAGAATGACGCGCAATTTTGTCTCACAAGAACGGTTCAGAATAAGTGCGGGTTGGAGATGCGCGTGTCCAGGAAACTATACGTGGATTGGCACTATCTAGAAGGTGAGCGCAAGTTGAGTGCGCGTATAGCCCACAAGCAGCTACGAACACACGGATTTGGAGACATCGCCGGACATCCTCCAATAAAGGATGTAGGTGTGATTCCTGAATTTTCTGTCACTGTGAAGAAAAGTAAGCCATAGTGTACCCTACATCGGTCTACTCCGCAAGTGGCCGTTGAAGGGAGTTATTTTCAACCCTCAGGACCAGATGGAAGACATTTATTCTGCATTTTTTAGTCTCTAAGTGTTTGCTGGTGGACCTAGTTAACAGTCGCGCCTAGAAAGCACAATACTTTCGTCTGCAAAACATCTGCGAATGGAATAAAACATTGTGGACCAAAATGTTGCGTCTTGTTACATATGTGCTCAAACCAAGTATCACCCTCATCTGCCGTCCTTTTTTGCGATTTGTTTTACTTATTCTCCTTTCAAATTTTTGGTGCACCTTCGTGATTCAACTAGCTGTGCCGTGGCTTCGGGGGTGGCTTAACGCGCGTTAAGTGAGAAATTCGGGGCTGTCTTTTTCGTCGTTCACGGCATTTGAGAAGGCCTTAAATCAATACATGGAGATTAACTACGTGGTATTTGTGCGTTCATCCAGGAATCAAAACACCAACGCTGATCTGTCTTACGAATGAGTGTACTACGAATGCAGCAGGTGACCTCCAAGGCTGACAAAAATTCGGGGAATCCGACGAAGCTAGCAAGCCGAGCGTGTTTCCTAATGAAAAAAAACAGTGCGCGAAGCACCGGCTGTCCACTGCGGTTTTGCCTAAGGAGGCAAGGGGATCTCCTCGCACCACCCCTTATTTTCTCGAAAAGAAACATAAGTTGTCGCAGTTTTATACAATCGGCTTCTGGTTCATCGACGGCTAACCAAAGACGAGTTGGGCACCTGCAGGGACCGCCTTCGTGTGGGTTTCGGCGGTTTGTGACCAATGAAATTGGCAAGATCCATACCACAAAGGATATATACAACTACCGCCGGAAGTGTCGACCGGCTCTGTTGAGTAGGTGCCACAAAGCTAGTTTTTATTTTGGCAGATGATACGCCTTCTGTCCTGGCAAAACTTCGGGAGGCCAGACGCATTCTTGTGCTGCAGTCAGGGAGGGTCACTATAGCCGTATATGATTCTCCCGATAACAGCAGATAGCGTTTTTTCGACGTTTTCTAGTTGTAGCAATGTAGACGGAACGCATGCGACAAACCGTTTTGGGTAAGTTTTTAAAGCACCTAAAATTCGGCTTGTAGATACAAGCTTTATACCTTCCTGATAAAAGACGACATGGGTACCGGTCGTCCGGTTATGTATGCGTTCGTGGAAAGCAAATAGTTTGCTCCTGTGCGTACGTTGGGCGTCTTATTCAAGGAACTGATGCGAGAGGAGTATTAAGGCATTCGTTATGGACAAGTTGGTGGCACAAACGCAGGTTGCAAGGGTCGTATTCGGCTGCGCTTTAATGCTATTTTATTTTCATATCAGAAAAGCTATCAAAAAGTATGTATGTATCATATAACATGCATGTATTTTTGGTCATAAACACACTCTGCAAACAAGCGGCACCTATTCCATCGCATGGCTCGCCTGGACAAGCACACAGGTTCCGGCAAGGTCTGCGGCTTTTGCGCCGCACAGATCCACGATTTGTTCCTTATCCTACAGCCCGCTGGTTGTACATTACCCTAAAATGGGCCGTACGTGCACCTTTTGGAACGTTTCATGTTGGTAATGTGACCGACAACCGTCCGGAGAATGCCAATGGTCGCCTTAAAGACCTGGCGCATCACTCCGACACAATGGAGCACGCCATACCAAAGGTTTCCCAGCACGCCGAGTGGCTCATGCGAGGATTTGGGATGCATACGTTGTATCACTGTAACCAACGGTAAATCCTGGAGAGTGATGGCTGTATTCTTAACGTGGTCTGTCGAATGACTACGTATGCACCTTCTTTCGTTTTGAGGCACTTGGAGCCAAGATCCCGAACTCTGCACTATGTAACAAACATGATGAGGTCAACCAGCGTCAACTTACTTATAGTTTGTGGTGCAAACACCCAGGTGTTCCCGGACGGTTGACACCTGTGCCGGAGAATGCTTATGCCCCTTCTATCTAGTGGTTCCAAGCAGTACAAGCTATTCTTTCCAGAATTCTCCCTATCTATCAACGTTGGCTGTCAGATTACAACCGACCGGATCAAGATTTGCCCCTTACACTAGTTCCCAAGCCACCACCAACAGTTTTCAACGACCTGCGTAAACAGCCAAATAGAGTGATAGATAAGCTTCACAGGCTGGCTGATCAACCTCACGGTCTTTCTGGCATAGTTCGAAAGCCATAATGGAACACTCTGCTGCTTAACAACAGACTTGAGCGGTTTTTTACACTAATGAACGTGGCTTACGCAATTCTTACTGGTAACAGAAGTTATGGGGCAAAAAGTGCTTACAGGAATGGCACCTCCGCACACTTTGCATCCACAGGGGCCATGCAGGTTCTAAAATATTCAGGAAATTATCTCGTCTGTAAAAATATCTGAAAGTTCCGTTCGTTGTAAGTGAGTAATTCCTCGCAATTCGCGATTTCTTATCACGTTAGGCAGCGTATTCACAGTCGGTAGTGCTTACTGACCTTGAAGATTCGCAACTTAAACAAATCACCAGTTTGAAAAATTTGCATGATACGTGTACACGGATATTATACATAGGCATTTTACACCACGAAGTGGCAACCGTGGACATGTTGCAGCTTTAGAAAAACAACTCCATTGTGCGAACAGTGAGAGGCTAGTTAACCCGTTATCATTCATTTCCAACTTTTTGCCCACCCATTTCTCTCCTTGGGCTCAGTCACCATGGTAACTGTACCCGTAAAACCAGTGCACGCCTGAATTTTACCACATAGCACTCAAATGTAATTTCTGTACGGAAACCCGTAAAGGTCACTTTCCTTTGGTTAAGACTTCCTTGCAATATTTAACTGTTTCTTTTCTCAATACTGTTCGCTCATTGAAACCCTCAGACATCCACCTTGAAAAACCCACCACGGAAACATCTGCCAGCTAGAAGTAAGAGCTCACGAGTTTTTTCAGGAACTTTGTTAAGTGACAAAATACTTAGACAAAATCCTAGCTCCACATGCAACGATTCATCTTGCTTCCTTCGTCTATAATATATCTGACTGATTGATCTAAAAGTTCGACACTCTAACCTAATGAAAAGTAGCATCCACTTTTTTCCGAATTGCCCCTTCCAGATCTCATCGCAATGCGCGACAAAAATGTTATGGAAATCCACCACCTTTGCTGACACCGTTAGCTCTAGAATATCTCCTTCCTTGACGTTTAAACGCTAGGCGCTTATTCCTATTCTTCGTGCATGGCTCTAAGTGAGGGAACGTTGACGGTTTCCTTAAACTATATGATGAATAGTGATCTGTTAGCACGGCTACATTGCTCCGTGAGCCGTTACTTTCATATTGAGATGAGTTTTTGAAATCATTGCGGGCTCCGGTGGCTAGATACAGCCCTACATGCAGCCTGGGCCCGATCAAAAGGACGCGTGAACTCCTTAGTACTTGCTTCCACTAGAAGACTTGCATGGGTCAAGTAGCAAGCATTCTCAAACTGGCCCTTTTGGCTGGTGAATCGCACAATCCTCAGAAAAAGTAGAATAAGTTGCCTGGATTAAAGAAATCTAACTTACTCGCACAAGCTTGGACCCATACGCCGAACTTTCTCAGATCCAATCAAAAAGAAACCCCGAGAAGTCCATCAGTACGCTGCTGAACCCGGTTCTCCTGGATCACACTGTCTGTGTGCCAAAGTTACTCACCCAATGCTGCAAAAATGAAAGGGCAACCGTTTCAGCTGAAGTATCCGAAATGGGTACAGCTACTGGCCAACGGGTAAAACGATCGATCATGGTAAGGATATGAGTGAAACCGTTTGATGGGGAAAGTGGACCAACAATGTCGAGATGAACATGTGTGAATCGAGCATCAGGAACTGCAAATGAACCGATAGGTGAGTTCGTATGCCGAGTTACTTTGCTGCGTTGACAGGCGATGCACTGTTTGGCCCAGGATGTCAGATCCTTATTCATGAAGGGCCATACAAAGCGTGCACTAATCAACTTCCTGGTTGCTCTGATTCCTGGATGAGAAAAGCCATGGAAGTGGTCGAAAACAACTCGTCGAAAGGCTTCGGGGACGATTGGGCGAGCTGAGCCGGTAGACATATCACAAAAAATGGATCCAGATTGGAGAGGCAAGGGGATTGAAGAGACTTGAAATGAAGGGAAGGATAGAATGGGCAAAAAATTAGGATCACTATGTTGAAGGTTCGCCAGCTTGGCTAGGTCCAACTGCTTGGAAGGGTGAAGAGCGTTGATGTCGGGACGGGATAGTGCGTCTGCGACGACATTGTCCGAACCTGGAGTGTACCGAATGTCGGTAGTGAACTGTGAAATGTAGTCAAGATGGCGTATCTCGCGTGGTGAATATCGATCAGGTTTGGCGTTAAAGGCATACGTAAGTGGCTTATGGTCGGTTTGAATGGTGAACGATCTACCTTCTAACAAGTGCCGGAAATGGCGAATAGCAAGGTAAATTGCGAGTAATTCACGACCAAAAGTACTGTAACGCGTTTGTGCAGCCTGCATCTTCTGCGAGAAAAAGGCTAGTGGTTGAGATGCGTTGTTAACAACTTGATGAAGTACGGCGCCGACGGCAGCGTTCGAAGCATCAGTTGTCAAAATCAGCTTTGTGCTTTCGTGAGTATCGAGGAAAGATAACTTTGTGGCGTGAGCAATGGCTTGCTTGGCTCTTTCGAAAGCGGCAATGGCGACGGGGGGCAAAGTAACAGATTTTTCTTTGGAACCAAGTAAATCGGTCAGTGGCTGCAAAATATCTGCACAATGAGGGATGAACCGCCGATAGTAGTTGATGATACCAATGAAACGACGAAGTTGAGTGAGAGTGGTGGGTATGGGAAAAGACTCTAGGGCCAAAATGCGATCGGGCAATGGTGAAATACCTGTTGAGTCAATGTGGTGGCCAAGAAAATCTAGGCTAGTAACACCGAATAAGCATTTGTCAATGTTTAAACGTATGCTGTAAGTGGAAAGACGTTCAAACACTGCCCTGAGATGAGCTGCATGCTCCGTTGGGGAGGTGCTAGCAATTAAAACATCGTCAAGATAAGCATACACAAAAGGTAAACCACGTAAAACTTCGTCCATGAAACGTTGAAACGTTTGAGCTGCATTTCGAAGACCAAAGGGCATACGCGTGAATTCGAAAAGGCCAAACGGTGTTGTGATGGCTGTTTTAGGGATGTCATCCGGGGCTACGGGTATGTGGTAGTATGCACGTACGAGATCGAGTTTGGAGAAAATGTTTGTGTGGCATAAGGTACTTGCGAAATCGTGAATATGTGGGATGGGATACCTGTCTGGGATAGTAGCGTTATTGAGAGAACGGTAATCTCCACAAGGTCTCCAATCACCTTTAGATTTCTTGGGTACCATATGTAGGGGTGACGACCAATGACTCGATGAAGTGCGGATGATGCCGAGTTCGAGCATGTGTTCGAACTCGTGTTTTGCGATTGGTAGCTTATCCGGATGAAGTCGGCGGGGGTTGGCATGGACAGGTGGACCTTTCGTCTGGATGTGGTGAACGACGGAATGAGTGACCGGTTGGGTGTACTGACATGGATGAGTAAGGGTTGGAAAATCCCTAAGTATGTCAGCAAAATGTGAATCAGGTAAGATAACTCGGATACCTGTGGATGAAGCTGGGGCACTAATTCCGTTGACTGAGAGGGAAGTTAGCATGTCCAAGAGGCGTTTGTTTCGAACATCGACAGACAAGTTGTAGTGGGTCAGGAAGTCTGCACCAATGATGGGTGTTTGGACGTCAGCCAAAAGGAAGATCCACTTGAACGCACGTCGCAATCCGAGGTCAAGGGTGAGGGAACGTTCGCCGTATGTAGCGATGCGGGTACCGTTAGCAGCCTGTAACGAATAAGAGGCAGAATCGTGAAGTGGAGTCTTATGTGGTAGCACGCTAACTTCAGCTCCCGTATCCACGAGGAAACGTAGACCACTTGAACGATCGGTGATGTGGAATAGGCGACTAGTGCGAGGAGGGCCACAGACAGTCGTCGCCGTTACTGACTGGCCGGGGTGTTTAAGGGGGTGTTGGGACGCGGCTTGAAGGAACAAGGCGGTTGGCATTTGCGTTCTTGAGGACCGAAAGTTTGGTGATACTAGCACCAAGAAGGACGGGCACGAGACAACGATCGGGATCGTAAACGTGATCGATGCTTGTTGATCTCTAGCCGTTGTAGGTGATCGGTCAAAGTATCAAACTTAGCTTGTAGTTGCGATATGGAAGCAAGAATCGGATCGGAATCTGTAGAAGTAGTGGGTGCAGGGCGGGAGACGGAGTTCACGGGGTTACTGGGGTAGGTTTCGTGGATTTTATCGGCCATTTGGGCTAACTGCTCCAAGCTGTGGTCATCAACGAAAGCGCTGATGACGCGGGACATTGAGGGTGGAAGTTTGTCGAGCCATAGTTGAGCCATGATTTCTACCGCTAGCTTACGGCCGCAGAGGGGGCTGCGCATGTGGCAAAGCAGTTGTGATGGCGATCTGTCACCAAGTTTGACAGTGGTGATAAAATTTCGCAGCATTTCGTTTTCGGACTTCCCTGCCCTACTGATGACGGCCGCTCGAAGTGCGTCATAGGGATTTTCCTTGGGAATATCTTCCAGCAGATCTTCTACTTCTGTTGCTACATCACAAGGAAGATGCTGGACGACATAGGAAAATCGGGTGGCTTGAGAAATGATGCGTCGGGTAGTAAAAGCGGCCTCTACCTGGTGAAACCATACCCTGGGATTGCGTGGATTATAGTCTGGTAAACGTATGCTAATCGCATTCTCAACTAAATCCGATGAATCGAAGTGTGGCTCCATAATTACCGGGAAAAAGAAAAAAATTACGACGACTTGAAAAGAAAAAATTTCAAAATAATACATCTAGAAAGTCTCGGGCACACCAGGTTTTTAGTGGTTTGCTACCCAATAAGTTACTTCACCAGGAGTGTGTGGCAAAGAAATAAAAATAATACCACTAGGTTGGGTATACAATAATAAAGAGGTCAGATGAAACAGACTCACTAATAATTGTTCTCTTTAAAATAGGTCGTCGTTGGCCCAGGTCAGCGAATAAACAATAATCCAATTATGGTGTTCTAGGGGTCTTCTTCTGAACCGTTCCCACATATAATAGATTCCGAAGATGGTCTGAAATGTTTTGATACCAGAATTAGCACATGAGACTCGCAAATGACCGCTGCAAGCGCAAGCGCAATCAGAAGAGAGAGTCGAAGCACGTGACCACTTTTGTATTGCGTGAAATCGTACAAGTGCGCGTTTTATTAGTTTTTCGTATTCAAAAAAAAGGATTATGCAATTGATGAAATACGTAGTGTTATAATGAAAGCAAACTAAAGGCACAAAATGCCACACTGCCTCCACTATAAGTGAGCAATACCTGTGATCCTGATTTGCCCGGTCCGTCAGGTGTCCTTTTGTACCACGGACCTTGTGTTTTGGAAGCAACTGGCCCTTTTTTGAGACAAACTGGATCCTGGAAGGGTTAGCGAAAGTTGATATTTACTAGGCGGAGGAGATGAGCAAGGCGACATTTATTGCTAAAAACTAGTGGAACTAGAAGTAAGGCGAAAAGTCACAACAATGATCGGAATATACCTGACCGCTTACTAGTACTGACCGCTTTTCTCACCGTACCATGGCCACCGTAGTTCTTGGATCCTACGGCCTAGAAATTAAGTGTAAAGCGCTTGGTTGCCGCACGCACCATCTGATGGTTTGCGTTCTGCTCCCAATGTCCTTTGGCACCTTGAGCAGCGTTTCCATTTACCATTTGCTGCATATTTGCAAGTCGACCGCCCACGTTGTTCTGGGCCCTTAAAAGTTTATGAACGCCAAGTTGTCAGTTTTCCTGTCCTTAATTTGTTTCGGTGCCTGCCTCCTTAAACCCTGTGCTGAAATTTGGTTGGCATTATGGTTAACGTTATGGCAACGGGTCTATCGGTTTAGCTGACCGTGCGTCACTCAGTTTACTTTACAACAAAACTTTACCAAGAACTTATTCAACGCGTCTTCCTTTGACTTCATATATCCCTATGCTAGATGCTAATAGAATTTAGCACCAGTCTGAGCTAAAGGTATTTCGCCACAGGGTTGTAGAAGTTAATTGGGCCTTTTACAGATATGACTTTTCCTTGCAGACAAATCTTGCAGTACTTTGAACGGCTTGTCCATGCAGAGGATACAATACTGCCGGCCTGCTGGCTCGCCTTCTAGGCGAACAGTAACATGCACTGGTCACAAAAGCGCAGATGATTTTTGGTACGTGATTTAAGGAGCACCAACCCCATTGCTTTTTTGCCCTGGTGCATATGTGTTCATCCCGCCACTGCCTTGCACCAGAGCGCCCAATGGGTGCTGCTGTTTCTGGGACTGACCTTTAATCCTTAGTTTCATTATCAACTTCCAGCTGCTCATGCAGCTTGTCCCCATCGAAGCAGCAGGCCCTGGCATCACCACGAAATATGGATAAGGGCCAACGTTTCCACCTAACAAAGGCAACCTGAGTGATCTTAATTTAATGTCGCAACGCTGAAGGCGTACATGTACTTACACTGGCAACAACTGCATCGTTAAGGCTATGACAGCTTTACTCAGGACTGCGTTCTTCACCACACGATACAATAATGCACAGTATGCTGACTAATCGCTTCCGTGAAACACTCTCTTTAACGTCTTACACTACTGGATTTGTACCTTAAGTCGAAATCAACCGGTTCCTGTTAGTCGTACTGCTTCCACTGGCTAACACAACGCCCTAGTTTTGAGTCGATTCATGGATTGATTTATGGATAGATAAATGGGATCAAGACATTCGGTAAGCTTACTGAATCGCGTTTGTTTGGTCGTTCAGCTGCTTTCGTTCACTTGAAAGGTAAAAGCGGGGCGAGGAGCCCCAAGGAAGTGTTTTTTCTGATCTTTTTGTTGTACCCTCTTGTAATATTCTTAGGTTTATTGGTCCAACGTCTGGTTTTTGGTTTCTTCTGTACTTCTTCTGTACCCACATTAGCACAGTAACTACTAACCAGCCAACCAAACGTGCCTTTTCCTACTAGCGACAAATCATCTCTTTTCTTAAATTAGTTTTATTTCCTCATTTACTCACAACTTTTTGTCAACAAAGACTCTCCAGGTAGCAGAACCTTTTAGTCTGTTTACCCTACCACTGTCATGTCAGTTTATTGTAAACAAACCTAGATCTCGCTATGTGTATACTTTACGTTTTTGCGGCTATCTTAAACCAGACCTCCCAAACCGAGTGATAAAACTGCTTACGATAATCCCCAACTCATCGCCCATGACCGCCCAAGGAACCGTCAACTTGCTCCAAATCAGGGCACAGGCAATTCAACCGCTCAATTTCCCATACATGGAGGGTGTATACGTGGGTGAGGCTGTTGTTGTGCTGGTCTATTTTTGACCTTGAAGAATATTATAAGCCCTCTGGTTCGCTATCAACGAGCCGACTAAGTAAGGCCACAGTAAGGCCACTTCTCACACTTCCATGTCCCCTCGCACTCTTTTTCAGTTCTCAACCTAATTCGATTACGTATGCCATCTTGTTCCAGGGTTGTTGGGGTGCCATAGCATGCCTCACTAAAAGTAATATGCTGAACCAGTCGCAGATTCACAAATCGTTCACACTTTCAACTAGATGGCTGCAATAGGATTCACAATCTTTTATATATACGTACTGCTGTTAGCCTTGACCTTCAGGCCTTATTCTCCAGAGGTTATTTTCATCTTGCAGGTTCCATCTCCTTCAGTCTAACTTACATGCTCTTCTGTCGTAACCTTTGTTTGGTGATTAAATCATTATTTCTGACGTTCCCGACCCTACATCTTAGCCAACTTTTGTTATCCGCTTAGTCGTTGTGCTTGATTCTCTAACAGAAATCCCACCAATTAAAAACCACTCGCTAACAGTGAGGTGGATTCAAATTAGACGGTTTCGGGAAAGCAACGCACGCGATGGTTGATCTGGGACCAGCTTTTGGTGTAGCACTCGCATTGTTGCTATCTAGACCATGTCTTCACGTCACCAGCAAAATAGAGACCAGCCGATCAGATCAGATTTGAACTTGTTGCTAAAAATGCCAAATATTGTGAGTCTAATGCTTGGAGCTTGGGCGAGTTTAGTGATGACATAGAACTGAGAGGAAACAGCCGTGCAGACGAGTGTCTTGGAGTCCAAACAAACATAAACGGCGCCAAGTAGTGAGACGGTGGAGAGAAATTACTGACTTTTCGGAAGTCTAAGATATTACGCAGGACTACAGCAGGCGTCCTCAAGCAGTCGAAGACAATATCCATCTTGTGTGTTTTCTCTACGGCCAATATATCAGCGAGAGATTCTGTCAAGTTGGTGAAACTGGATTGTGACCATGTCGGAGAGAATCCAGCATGTCACTATAAATAAGGTGGGATTGTAAGTACAGCCTGAAAATCTACGTGCTTCGTTCTCCGGAGATTGTTGTGTGAATTATCGGAATGTAGTTGTTTCACTGATGTAAGATCCCACTTGAATACATGAGGTGGATATGCACTTGTCTCCAGAATGAAAGTGTACCCGCAAAATCCATAGGAGTTTGGCGGTGCAGTAGTGATCCGGCGTCGCTTAAATTTTAAAGGGTGGATTCAGTCAGATCCAGAAAAACTTTTGTGGTCGCCAGTTAAGAAGTTTTTTACAAACCATGTAGAGAATCACAAACAGCTGAGCAACGCGCTGACACGGTGGTGAGTGGTTAGCGAACGGGAGGCGAAACAATGAGATTGAGCAGTGGTACGGAGACACTTTGGTTATGGCTAGCAAGGATGGCAGATGTAAGCTTCTGAGGGTGGTTAGAAATACAACATAAAAAATGGGCTTAGAAGTGTTTCGTTCATCCTGGATGACAAATTTGCGGTTAAGGCTTTGCAGTGGTGCAAGAAAAATATGCCTGAATGCATCTGGATACCCGAGTCGTTTTATTTTTCGCTTCTTCAATATTTCATGATCGGGTTGCACCACACACGTATCTGACGTCGGCCGAACTCCATTAGGAGAACGCGCGGCTACATTTGACGTTATTCAGGGAATTGTGTCAATTCAGCGGCCAGTGTTTTGGGGCCCCGGTACGAATTAAGGTGTTCTGGCATTAGAAACTGAAATTTTGTTTCATCCGCAAAGTGGAGAGGTGAACCCGGGTCTGTGTGGGGCATTTCTAAAGACTAAGACCGCAGACCAGTATGGCCAGATAAAAGTGTAAGTAATCTAGCCAAGTGTTCAAGCCAGTTTTTCAAGCGATAGGGGAGGATCGATATGGAGAAGTTTTACTCCTTGGAGCTAGCCCTCCTCGAGTGAGAAAGCTAATAAGACAATAAGTTCAAGCACATGCTTTAAAACGTAAAAAACAGGCGGGACACGAATCCGTATTTGCCATGGTAGTATGAAATGCACTTTATAACTTTTCATGACAGGTTAGTGTGACCAGTATAATAGTAGTCTGCTGACGATCGGCTGAAAATTGCCCAGCTAGCATGGTTTGGAAACTTCTCGCAAGTCACCCATTACGATGGATCGAAATAATATCAGCGTAAGGTTCGGAAAATCCTTCTGACGAATCTGTCAGAGTTGGGCTTCTTCAGTCTCCTGGGGGATCTAAATCTTCAAACGGTTTGGCCTAACATTTCCCGGGCGACATCCTTCCATTGAGAAGCTGTAAAACGAACCAATCAAATGAACGACAATTGAATCTTAATGCAACAAAGAATCTGTACGCTCCAACCAACTTACACATAAGCATACGAGGTGAAGGAACATTCTGAAACGGGCCATCCTAGATCACCTTACTACCAACAACTTGATATCCCCAGTTCAACACGGATATCTCCCAAACCGTTCTTGCGTGACGAACCAACCCGTACTTATGGGCAGCTTAATCCAAGCTAAAGACAATGGAATCATATCGGATGCCATATTTTTGGGCTTCCGAAAAGCGTTCAAGCGAGTCCTGGACGTTCCACGGCTCCACAAATTCGTCATATGGGATTCAAGAGAAACTATTCACTAAACTAGGAGGTTTCTATAAGACGGAGCATTCCGAGGGAAAGTAAGCTCAAACCACTCCTCTATGGCACAGGTTTGCATTGGAGTCCTTAAGGCTCCGTTTGATGACCATTCGTGCTTCTAACCTAGGTCAACGACCTTCCAGATTGGCATTCAAAACTGAGTCTAAATTTCGCAAACGGCCTGAACTCGTGGAGTTCTAACATCAGCGCCCTCCAAGTGGTTGTAGACGCCGTACAGTAGTGTTTGCTGGACTGGCACCTTCCTCTGAATACAAAAAGTGCTCCCACATGTCGTTTGGATGAGACTCAGCAAACGCCTTTATACTGTGTGGTCAGAATGGTCCGGAAGACGTTGAGAAGGTACTTACCAAAAAGATTCAGGTATCTGGCTCTCTTCAAACATGTCCTCCTCACTTCACTATGAAAAATCCGCTCAAAGGACATTCGTCGTTCCCTTATTACTCGCAAGGAGTTCCACCTGCTCTATGGAGCGTACGTCAGACCGCTTCTCGAATAAGCCAATCAAGCTTTCTACTCAAGAAGCAAGAGGGACATAACCCTCATTTAGGGTGCCCAACGAGTTGCTACGAACACGGTTAGTGATCTTAAATCCGTCGACCATGGAACGTTTCTCGAAATGCTTGAACTATTTCCCCTGGAGTATTGTCAACTCTGATGGAACCTAATACTTACTTGTGCCATGGTTAAACTAAGTTTAGTAGCAGGCTTTTTACCGCTGAGCCAACGAATACATGGTGAATACATGGTTATAAGATTTTCAAGCTAAGAAAACACTTTTATCAGACAACAATTTGTCTCCTTTCGGGTAGTTGTTGCGCGGCACAACCTTCCTCCGCGGCTGTTCACGCTGTATCTAGAATCCAGTTCAAAGCAGTTTCAGAAGCTTCGGAAAACGCTTCGATCTTTTGTATGAATCTGTGAATACACGATTAAACTGAGCAAGCCACGGAGCACAGGTCAAGTAGGGTCGCGCGGTCTTGAAGATATTCGTAAACTCTACAAAATGTCCTTAATAAAACGTTTGGAATTGAACAACTGCTCGCGTTTCTAAAAATTTGATGAACCTTGCGGTTGTCATCTGTCCTATCGCCTCTGTTCTGGTGAAAAATCGAATTGCTCGAGGTCTTGTTTCAAATTTTATTCAAAAAATAACACAGCTTGAATTTAATAGCCCAATTAGTGAGACATTTCTGTGGAATGCTGGCATCCGAATGTGATTTGCCAGTCAGAGGTGATCATGCCACTGTGCATAGTGGGAGAGGGAGCGTAGAAGGTTTGCCCCAAACCGAATGTGCTAATTCGGACAATCTCTTGGCAACGATGTAAACCTGAAAGAATAAGCCATTGGTATGCCCAAACAAGATGTTGTGACAATGAGCACTGGATTCTGTTTCTAGTTTATCATTGACTTAACGATATCATCCATCGATCCCTTGAACTTATAGTGTAGTATCGCACCTCCTGTAGTACAACACATGTAACAGTTAGCGACAGCCAAACATCAACATACCGTCGAGGTGGTAATGGATAAACTGGTGTTTTTCAATATTCCAACGGATAACATTTGGTTACCGGGCAATAGCTCATCAGGAATTCGGTTCCAAATGGTAACATTTAGAGGAGGGTTGGATGAACACATTTGTGAGCCACCAAAACAATCCTTCCCTCTTCGTGTTCATGCATACGGGATGGTGCTCCAGGACGATTCGAAAGAGATAAAATTCTACGCTTATCCTTACAACTTGGGTATGTTTGGTCTGCGGATGGCTTGCTGCCGTGATAACAGAATTTTTTGAAGGATAATAACTCATGAACAGCTGAATATTCGATTTTTTATGGTCAGCCACTGATTCAGGTTGATAAGAGACTCAGGAAGTTGGTTCCAAATGGTAATATTTATACCAATTCATAATGTCCATGGACCAAACGCCATATTCCGTTCTGTAATTCCGCTTCAGAGTGCAAAAGTGAAGCAGGCCTGTCCGAAAACATCAAAATACTGCTATGGACTTAGGCAGCGTTGTTCTGACCCATACACATGGAAAATCATTGAATGGCTTAGATATTTCCTTTCACAATTACCATAACTTTCCCAAGAGTGTTTTTGAAAATAAGAGATCTTGTTCACTTCACAATATTGACGAAATGGAACCTAATACTTACTTGTGCCATGGTTAAACTAAGTTTAGTAGCAGGCTTTTTACCGCTGAGCCAACGAATACATGGTGAATACATGGTTATAAGATTTTCAAGCTAAGAAAACACTTTTATCAGACAACAATTTGTCTCCTTTCGGGTAGTTGTTGCGCGGCACAACCTTCCTCCGCGGTTGTTAAAGCTGCATCTAAAACCCATTTCGAAGCAGTTTCAGAAGCTTTTTATGCAACTCCTTAGGCTGACAAGCATATTGCCCAACGCTGTGAACCAAAAAGGGCAGTGCTACACTCCTTGTCTGTTCTTGTCTTTCAGGCGAAAACAAGCCGATGAACGACAAGGATGAAACAGACCCGGAAAGCTTTGGAAATCGCCTCGATCCTTTGTACAAATGTGTGAATACATGACTGAACTGAGCGAACCACGGAATGCAAATCAAATAGGCTCACGCGGTCTTGAAAATATTCGTAAGCTCTACAAAATTCTTTAATAAAACGTGTGGAAACAAACAACTGCTCAAATCTTGAAGAATTTGATGGACCTTGCGGTTGTTATCTGCCCTATCGCCTTTGTTTTGGTAAAAAAAATAAATTGCTCGAGGTCTTGTTTCAAATGTTATTAAAAAAACAACGCCGCTCTAATTTAATAGCCAAATTAGTGAGACATGTCTGTGGAATGCTGGCATCCGAAAGTGGTTCACCAATCAGCGGTGGTCATGCCACTGTGCATAGTGGGAGGGGGGGAGAGCGCAGAAGGTTCACCCCAAACCGAATGTGTTAATTCCGACAAGCTATTGGCAACGATGTAAACCTGAAAGAATAAGGATGGCGGACAAATGTGTAGGTTTCTGTTGCAAGCCGTCGATATGCCCAAAAAGCTGGTGTGAAAATTAACACTGGCTTCTGTTTAAGTTTATCACTGACTTAACGATGTCATCCTTCAATCCCTTGAACTTATGGTGCAGTATCGCACCTCCCGTAGTATAGCACACGTAACAGTTAGCGGCAGCCGAACATTAACATCCCGTGGAGGTGGTAATAGATAAACTGATCTTATTTCAACAGTCCAACGGTTAAAGATGTGGTTACCTGGCAATAACCCATCAGGAAGTTGGTTCCAAATGGTAATATTTATACCAATTCATAATGTCCATGGACCAAACGCCATATTCCGTTCTGTAATTCCGCTTCAGAGTGCAAAAGTGAAGCAGGCCTGTCCGAAAACATCAAAATACTGCTATGGACTTAGGCAGCGTTGTTCTGACCCATACACATGGAAAATCATTGAATGGCTTAGATATTTCCTTTCACAGGTACCATAACTTTCCCAATAGTGTTTTTGGAAATAAGAGATCTTGTTCACTTCAGAATATTAACGAATGAGGCCTTTGAATTCATTCATCTGGGCAATGTTTTCAATAATAATAGTATGCGCCTGAACCCCTAGGCCGTTTCGACGCCAAGGCTGATTACGGTCTTTGACCGATTACCCCGGGTAAACTGCAACTCCGCAAGGCGGAAGCTCGGCTTCTTCCGCTGGATTGACCAGCTTTTCTGAAGAATCTGTTTGTAGAGGTATTTGACTAATCCAGCGTTGATCCTCTGAGTTTGGTAGTCATAGAAAGGGAGATATTCATCTGCCATCTCTTCGCTGTACGCCACTAAGTTGTACCATGAGAATGATTGGAACTAAGAAAAGTAGGATAAATCGAGTACGTGTAGATTGACCTGCACGCTTCTGTTGCAGAACCCTCATGTGAGGATGGCCTCAGACTGTGCTGGAGCATTTCCTACCGGATAAAATTCAGCAGAGTGACTCGACATGAATGCTATTCTGCCCGTCCATGTTGCTGGTGTGCACTACCGTATCCGTCGGGATCACTTAGCGTGTTTTAACAGGTATGGCAATTGATTGCGATTTATTACTGACACGAGATCACAGCTGTCATGAGAACGGATTTAACGGAATATGACCGACAACACAGGTAGCGTCTCCAAAACATGTGTCTCCGGGACGACACTTAGTAAATCAAGTAACCTATGGAAGAAAATGGACACCATTTTGGTGACCGGAGGTAGATATCAGAACGTGATGGTGAATCGAGGGGTAAAGTGGTAAGTTTGTTTGCGCAGGACCACAGATGACAAAATGGGGAGGTGCCATTTCAACAAATGGGGCACCTCCCCGCTAATCAGTTCCTGCGTTGCTTATCAGCGTTTGCACTGGACAGTTTGATTGCTCAGATACTTAACTTAATAACCGACTGAGTGTCATGCATTTGGGATTGCAACAGGGGACCATGTATGTCTTTACACGCACAGGCAGCTTACAGCACTTATTCTTAACACTAGCCTTTTTAAATGTAGAATCGCATTACCATAAATAAATAAAGAGTAAAGCTGCTGCTCATTATTTTTGGGACAGAAATGATGCTTTCAAATTCCCCTGATAAAAAACAGAAGACTCTTACAATTGCAAATGCTTTGGACTTGCATCGAAGCTGTTGTATAAAAAGCTTGCCGGAATAGTATCGTTATTATGCCCTAAAATATAACAGGTAGATTCGGTGCCCAGAACGAAATTATCTTTAGATCGCAGATCAGTTATAAGGCGCTACAGGTTTTGGAAATGTACTGAAGGATTCTGCTAGCAATTGTAATTGATTAGTACATTGTATCCGACTAATGAGAAATGGAATTAAAACCTATTATAGATGGCGCTTTCCCAAAAATTAGCCTGAATATCGAAAAGGAAGGTGGATATAACTAGTGTGTTGCGTCCAAACAACAACTAATTGTCATATCTCAAATGTCGCACCAGCTAAACATGGGAACGCCCAGAGCAACACATTCAACGGTGGGGGACCAGCAAAAACGGAAGATTCAAAAAGATTCAGTTGAGTCTCCTGTGAAAACAAAATTGATATGCAAATGAGTGTATTTTTAGAAATCTGTCCAGTTTGGGTTCAGGTAGAACGTAAAGTTGACGGACACTCGGGGACTGGACCTATTTGATGAGCTCCAAGGAGGGTGAAACCGGTCGTGGGCTGTTGAAGGGTTTTCAGAAACCTTATGATTAGTATATGACGTCTATACATCTACCGCAATATCTGAAATATCGTACCAACTGGAACATGAGGCGGCCTGGTGCAGCACATTCAGTTGCTTAAGAACATCATAAACGAGATATTCGGCTGGGTTTAAGGTGAGTCTTCCGCAAAACCAACTTTGCTTGCAAATAAGTGTATTTCGCTAATTTTGTGCAATTTGAGTGCAAGTAGAACCTAAGTTTGGCGGAAACTCGGGGAGTGGGCCTACCTGATGAGCCCCAAGAAAGGCAAAGCCGGTCGTGGGCTGTCAAAAAGTTTTCATCAACCTTATGAGCGTCGTGTTAAGTCTAGAAAACCGGGTATAACTTTTGCGTCTATTTTGTTTATTTTTTTATTTTCACTCAAGCAAGCTCTTATGAAGTTTTTGTTAGTTACACGGTATATGTAAAAATGAAAATAATTAATCCGCTGTATTCCCGCCCGGTCCTTTGGTTCTAGTCATTTGCACTGTTATACTGATCTTAGAATTGGATAGAAGGACAAACAAACAATGTAGACAGGCAGAGAATAATACTTTCTATGATGTTTCTACCTGACTTCTCTGACAGCGGTCCAAGATCTATCAATTTTTAATGTAATAAGAGAAAGTATGTCACCTGTAGATCACTAAAAAGATAGTTGTCAGGCTAACCCATTCGTCCTGTTGCACTTTAGGCGAATCCAAATATAGACCTTACCTAATTAGGCAGATGCATTTTTCTGCTTTTTCTCTGTAAACCACAAATGCTCTGCATCGGAAACGCCAATCAGTTAAATATATCCTCTTACGCATTTGTACTAGTTTATCCCGTGCAGCACCGCACCGCAACAGCCAATGCAAGAAGCTCGTTAGCTTTACAAGTTAACAGGATACAAACGTTGTTATTATGCAGTGAGACAACTTTATTTTGAAGACTATTTGATACGATATCACCGTCCAACGGGGAACAATACTGATCACTCGGCCACCCTACGTGTAGCTCCCCAAGTTGCTTCTTGCTGACTGCAGAAGACTTTGTTATCAATTCTGTTCTTTACTCAATTTTTTGCACATGTAGGTTAAGCGTACTCATAAGAACTTTTGTTCACACAAGAACACACATAAGGAACCCAAAAAAAAACAGCGGAGGTTCTGCTTCAGAGGGATTACGTTTATACTTGAGGTTTCGGGAACTAACATTAAAATGCCCAAAAGAAGTCCTTTTCAAACGCCCTGGGGAATGTTATTTAAGAAGTGAACTGTCGTCGACCGTATCGTTTCATGGGTCTTTCGTTTCTTGGCTGTTCAATCAGAGACGGGGTGCTCTGGCCCTCCAAAAAATTCAGCTGAACTGATCGTGAAGGTGTTTAAAGTCCCATATGAAGTTACAGTACATAAAAGTAACCAGAACCCACCAAAATCTTATGCCGATTTTCATTGTTCCTAAATAAAAGGGTGAAATTACAGTGCTTCAGGCGTGAGAAATTTCCTACCACATCCTTTTTGCTCCTTGGAGTATCTTAATCGCAACCGGTTCACTATATCATATTGTTGTTTGTACAGTTAAAATTAGTTTAGCTTGCTGTCCTGAACGTATCCTCAATCGCGTAAGGACTTGAGCTACTAAGCGGAATCTTCAAAATTTCTGCTTGTTTC